>JASDDO010000014.1:263391481-264591481 GCA_030015575.1 Agapanthus africanus
GGACGATAGACCATAGGAAGGAGGCAAATAGATATTCTTGCTCTTCAAGCCTTGGGTGCACCAGCACCTTTCAACACAAAAGGAAGGGCACATCGACGATAGTTATTCATGATCTGCGTCTGGATGATTCAGATAACGTGTTTTCGTTGTTTTGATTATGATATTTTGACGATTCGTTTTATGATTGGTATTTCTTATGTGCACCACAGTTTCACTTAATTCGTATTTTCATGTATCAGTCGTACTGATGATCGTTTTTGTGCGTACCCATTGCACTTGATTTTGATCCTTACACATTATGAGGTATTTGATTTTGATTTCATACACCTTGATTTAATTGATTTGATTTCATGCATATGGTATGCACATGATTTGATTTATGCATTCGGATAGTTTACGCGAGCTTCAGTACTTTGACTTGGTTTTGGTGCATGCAGATGCACAGGTTTATGAATGTATATGCCACGGTATACTTGATTTGAATTAGTGTATGTTGTATAACATTGATTTCAATTTTTATACTCAATATTCATTTTCGTGCACAGTGTGCACTTGATTGGGATTCTTGCGCACACTTGGCGCACTTGATGCGATTTTGTGCACACCAGATGCACTAAATCGGGATTCTTCGTGCATATCAGATGCACCTGATATTGTTGTCAGGCACACCCGTTGCACTTGATAGATGTTTTCGTGCACACCCGTTGCACTAAGATTTTGTTTTTGTGCACAGGTATGGCACATGCATTGATTTCGATTTCCGTGCGCACCAAACGCACGTGGTATTCTTGTTTACATTTTAGGGATGATTTCCTGTTGAGCATCATGTTTTTATGATACTTACTATTTGGTTTAGTAACCGAGCAGGACTGTTTTGAGAACAGTACCTAAGTATTTTTGCATGCATCGATAATTACCGAAGGGATTTCTAAAAAGGAGCTATAGTCTCCATATTTTCCTACGTGTCCAAGATGACACGAAAAACTTACAAAGGAAACCCTTCTAAAATCGTTTTCCAAAGGCGGAACGTATATGTTAAACAAAGGATATATATAGCTTTTTTCTTACAATGAACGCCTGCTACTTGTGCCGTGATACGCGTATCGCACGGCGGGTTGAAAAAGGTTTTGCATGCATTTCTATTTGGATGTTTTGGATGTTTTGGATGATTTTACAATGATGCGTACTATATACGTATTATCGTTTTGAGTATATCATATTGGTTTTCGTATTGAATTTGACACTGTATTTTCGCCATAACTTCAAAGATTGCATGTTTCTTGACGGAGTTTTGAATTTGAGTTTTACACTCGTTCTCATTGCGCATGTATTGCGCTAGGATATGTTTTATGTATTCATGATACTTGGAGCCCCGTTGATTTGAGTAATTGACTGAAATGTTTTAAATATTGGGGGGGTTTAAATTTAAATTCAGAGACCGAATTTATTTAAGGGAGGAAAATTGTAACATTTCAGAAAATAAAATATTGTTTTGGGAATTTAAATAATTAAATTAATTAATATTATGAATATTTTAAAATATGGATATTATTTTTAAATGATATGGTATAATTATTTTTAATAAGAATTATTGATTCGAAGGTATTTATGTGATTTAGGCATTTTATGAATTATTATATAATTATTTGTAAATGGGTTATTTATTAAACTCGATTAATATTCATTAATCATGCATTAACCATGTTTATGTGCATGTCATGCAACATAACATATTGCAAACACTTGTTTTATATTTGAACCATTCTCCATTTCCCTTATATATGGTCGTTGTTTTATAAAATGAAAAGAAAAGGATAAATAAAAAGAAAAGATTAAAAATGAGAGAGAAAGAGGGTGAGGGGACATGTGACATGGGCTCATGAGAGGAGGAGAGAGAGATGGGGTGAGAAACTTCTACATAACTCTCAAGCCTTCCTTCATCCCTTCATTTTTCTTCATATTCTCTCATCCTTCACCCCTTCATCTCCTTCATCCTCCATCACCTCCTCTACCACCACAAACCACCCCCAAATCTCGAACAAAATACCATTCCACCTTCACAAAAAATCATTCCTTACCTCACTACATACCTCATGGTTGGATCAAGTTGAGACTTTGAGGCACTTGGGCAATCCTAGAATTTTCTCTAGTTGCTTCCATGAGATAAATCCTACACTATTAGTTATTTTATTAGTTTTCCTAACATCCTATAATGATTTAGAGTTAAATTTTTGAATTTTAGTGATGTTAGAATATTCCAAGATGATTTTTATGGTATAATTTAACTTATGAAGGTGTAATTGAGGGTTGGTCATGGCTACAACCCCTGTAATGATAGTATATTGGACTAAAACCAGAGAATTAAACCCAAGACTTGAACTTAGAAATCCTCGATATCGGAAAATTTTGGGAATTGTGATGATATTTAGGGATTTGCTGTGACCGGTGTTAGTGCATGTTGCATGCTCCCGCATCTCTTGTGAGGCGGCGGAAGTGATAAACGAAAATTTTCTTTGCATACAACACGCACTTTAGCCAAGATATAGTCTAAACCAAAACTAGAAAACCCTAACTAGAGATGTTATTTACTATGTTAAGGGTTATACCTTGATGATCCGGTCCTTCGGGTCTTCTACTTGATGAACTCCTTGGCTCCTTTGACGTTGCCGATGTGCTCGATCTCCGGCCACCCCAAGACCTAGATGATCCACGCGAGAGTTGTCATGCAAGCTAGAAACTCTTCATAAGAGCTTAACCTAGATACCAAGTTTGCTAGAAGAGAACACTAGGATCATGTAGAGATTAGGGTATTGGATTATCTTTAATCCTAAACTTTTGTTTCACAACACATGTGAAGGGTAAAGCTTAGGATGAAGGAGCAGAAGAGAAGAAGGAGAGAGAAAGTGTTTGTGATAATGAGAGAGTTCAAGCATGAGAAAATGATATATTGCAAATGAAATAATTGAAGCATATAATATAAAATTAGCACCATATTTCAATAGTAATTCCAAAACAATATAAAATTAAATAACCCATTCTAGCAACCATGCTTGGACTTTCTTATTTCCACCTCTTTTATTTATTTTCATAAAATAAATAATGTCATTATGAGGTGGCACCTTCTAGAAGGTATTCTTGTAACAATTACAAGAATACCCCTCCTCCGTATACCGTAAACCGTATACTATATACCCGTATCCGAATTCCGAAAAATACGAATACCATTAATCCAATAATATAATACCAGTATCCGGCTTAAACCAAAGCCTACCAGTATTATTGTTCTGATTATTATTCATGTAACAATTACACGAACATAATCGAAACCCTGCCGTAACACCTTACGGCTGCCGTAACAACTTACGGCCTCTACATGTTTCGCCTGAACGAGGGAACCCTCTGTGTGAGACTCTAAAGACTCGACAGTACGCTGGTAGTGGGTTTAACCACAAGCACGTCAATGGCACTAGCTGTGCGTAACGGCTACCCAGGTACATGACGAAAAAGTGGCTGACAAGCGAACTCATCACAACCCCAACGAGCCTGCAAGCAACACTTACCGTACAGTCCGGTCTCTTCGTCTGATACGTCGCATATGAAGTCTAGGGGTGGTAAACGTCAGACCCCAGTAACTTTATAAGCCATGCTGATTTACGGTGCATAACGGTTCGAGAAACTACTGATAACACTTATCAGTAAATCTCGAGAACCCTGGCCAGGGATTCGATGTTATGGCCGATCAAGCATAGCGCTACACCAACTCCCTATACCGGGAGAGACAAAACCCCTCCTATCGCTCACTGCCTCCATGCGATTTGGGACTGTACCTAAATCCACCTGTTTGCACGACTCGGCAGAGCCACGGTAGGGAGGAAATCAAAGCACAGTGGGAATCACACAATCACTATGACGATCTTGGGTCTACAGACTGACCTGTACAAATGTCGCCAGAGAACTGCTATCTGACAATTGGTATATATGCCAGCTACAAGTTCTCGGCGAGTCCTGTTCGGTGTACCCATTCTCTAATGAGCACATGTGTACAATCTTTGATGTCAAACACCAATGGTTGTGGAATCAACCATCGCCCCTAGGGTCAAGAAACGTACACACTAGTCTAATTTGGTAATACCGATACCCTGTCTCGATATACTCTCGACTAAGAACTATTAAAGGATATGCTTATAAACTGTCCAGGCCCCACTAGTATGATCTCATCATAATCCTTGTAGTCAAGCATAATCCTAAGGGCTTCATCAACATGCATATAAAGATATGAAATATAACATAAAGCAACACATGTTAAGATGAAGATAAACCAGATAGCATACTATCATTTTGAGCAAAGATTGTTTCTGTACATATACATGCCTAGCATCCTATACAATACAAGCCTCCAGGGCATACATATCTAACAATCTCCCACTTGCACTAAGGCCTGTAGTTGATACAATAAGTACCAACTGTCTGTACTAGAACCAATTGCCTGCGTACCGCATGCCCAACAGCTCGAACAATTTCTCAAACCGGACTTGAGGGATGGCCTTGGTGAATGGATCTGCTGTGTTGTCCTTCGTGTCTACTCTCCGTACCTCGATGTCCCGGCGATCCACTATCTCCCTGATGAGGTGATACCGCCTCAAGATGTGTCTGGATTTCTGATGGGACCTCGGTTCCTTTTCCAAAGCCATGGCTCCATTGTTATCACAATACAGAGGTATTGGATTAGCAATGGATGGAACCACTTGAAGTTCGGAAATGAACTTCCTCATCCAGACTGCCTCTTTTACGGCATCATTAGCAGCAATATACTCAACTTCCATCGTGGAGTCAGCGACGGTATCTTGTTTGGAACTCTTCCAACATACCGTCCCTCCGTTTAGGGTAAATACAAACCCTGAGATGGACTTACTATCATCCTTGTCGCTCTGGAAGCTGGAGTCGGTAAATCCCTCCATTTGGAGATCTCCGTTACCATACACCAAGAACATTTCTTTAGTTCTTCTCAAGTACTTCAGAATGTTCTTCAAAGCAGTCTAGTGTTTCTCCCCTGGGTTGGATTGATACCTGCTTACTGCACTCTGTGCATAAGCTACATCTGGGCGAGTACACAACATCGCATACATTATAGATCCTACTGCTGAAGCGTAGGGAATAATGCTCATGCGAGTTCTCTCTTCATCAGTCTTTGGAGACATCTTTTTGGAGAAGGTGATCCCATGACAAGCGGGTAAATTACCCCTCTTGGAATCTTCCATACTAAACCTCTTTAGTATGGTGTCAATGTATCTCGATTGGGACAATCCCAATAATTTCTTAGATCTATCTCTACAGATCTTAATCCCCAGAATGTACGAGGCATCATACAGGTCTTTCATGGAGAACCTTTGCGATAAGAATAGTTTGACCGATTGTAGTATAAGAATATCATTTTCTATTAAGAGAATGTCGTCTACGTACAATACGAGGAATGTAACAGTACTCTCTACAATCCTTTTATAAATGCATGGTTCATCCACATTTTTGATAAAACCAAACTCTTTGATTGTATCATCAAAGCAGATGTTCCAACTCCGTGATGCCTGCTTTAATCCATAGATGGATTTAAGCAGCCTGCATGCTTTTCCGCTGCTCCCACTATCAATGAAGCCTTCTGGCTGATCCATAAAAACGCATTCTTCTAAATCACCATTTAGGAATGTTGTTTTAACATCCATCTGCCAGATCTTATAATCATAGTGAGCAGCTATAGCAAGCAGGATCCGAATGGATTTGAGCATCGCGACTGGTGAAAAGGTTTCATCATAGTCCAGTTCTGGTCTTTGACGAAATCCTTTTGCTACCAGCCTAGCTTTATAGGTCTCCACCTGACCATCAACACCGATCTTTCTTTTAAAGATCAATTTGCACCCTATGGGTTTTACTCCAGAAGGTGTAATCTCCAAAGTCCATATTTTGTTGGTGTGTATGGATTCCATTTCGGATCTCATGGCATCCAGCTACTTCATTGAGTCACCACTCGTGATAGCTTGCTGAAAACTAGTAGGGTCATCATCATCCATGATGCAATCTTCTCTATCACCATCAATTAGAAAACCGTAGTATCTATCAGGTGGGCGAGAAGTCTTACTAGATCTACGGAGTGGCTGAGGTTCGTCAGGTTCTATTGAAATCTCAGGTTCAACCAAACCATCGGTAATTGTTTGTGTATCTAGAATTTCTTCCAGTTCTACCGTATTGCCAACAGTATCATTTGCAAAAAATTCATTTTCTAAAAATGTGGCATACTGAGAAACAAACACCCTTTGTTCCTCCTTGTTGTAGAAGAGATATCCATACGAGTGTTTTGGATATCCCACAAATCTACACAAAACCGATCGTGTCTCGAGTTTGTCTGGATTCTGCTTTTTCACATAAGCCGGACAACCCCATATCCTAAATCTTTTAAGAGATGGTCTCTTCCCATACCATATCTTATATGGAGTGGTAGACGCGGTTTTGGTCGGCAAACTGTTCAAAAGATGAATCGCAGTCTCTAATACTTTCCCCCAGAATGATATTGGTAACTCAGCATCACTCATCATAGATCGTACCATATCTAATAGGGTGCGATTCCTCATTTCCGATACTCCATTATGCTGTGGTGTGTACGGAGGAGTGAGCTGAGAGAGAATCCCATTCTCTTTTAGGAAATCTAGAAACTCTTAGCTTAGATACTCACCTCCTCGATCTGATCGAAGTTTCTTGATACTTAGGCCTGTTTTTTTTCTACTTCAGATTTATACTCCTTGAACTTTTCGAAGGCTTCAGACTTATGTTTCATCAAGGACACATGTCCAAATCTTGAGAAGTCATCAGTAAAGGTTATAAAGTATGAAAAACCACCTCTTGCATGTATAGACATTGGTCCACATACATCACTATGTATGAGGCCTAAGAGTTCAGTAGCTCTCTCTCCGTGTCCAGTAAATGGAGTTTTGGTCATTTTACCTTTGATGCAAGACTGGCAAGTCGCATAAGATTTATATTCAAACGAGTTTAAATATCCATCTTTATATAGCTTGGTTAGTCTTGTTTTGTTAATATGACCAAGTCTACAATGCCAAATGAAATCTTCATTTATGTCTGAAACCTTTCTTTTGTTCGTGTGTTGTACGTTAAAAACTGTATGTTGGTTTAGGACGTATATCCCGTTATTTAATGTACCAGACCCAATCAACTATTGATTAAGGTTAATGTTCATAACATTAGATTGCAATACAAAATTATATCCAGCATTGTCCAACACCGATACAGATATAATATTACATAACATAGAGGGTACAAAATAACACGGGTTCAAAACCAATATACAACCGACTGCAAACCAAGGAGATACTCTCCCACTGCTGTAGCATGTACTAAGGAACCATTTCCAACCCGGAAAGTGTGATCACCTTTCTTCAAAAACTTGCTATTTCTCAACCCCTGCAGACAATTGCAGATGTGAGATCCTGACCCAGTATCTAATATCCAGGATGCAGAGTTAATTGAAAAACGGTTTTCTATTACAAACACACCTAAAGTGGAAGCTTAACCCTGCTTCTTCTTCTTGAGGTCGGCCAAGTATCCAACGCAGTTTCTCTTCCATTGCCCAGTCTGATGGCCGTGGAAACATTCCCCTCGTCCTGTCGCAGCAGCCCCTTTCTTGTCATTTTGTTGGAGATAGTGCCCTCAGAGTCAATTATTAGGTCACAGGTACGTGATTGCAATGATTGATGGAGGACCTATCCCGGTAGGACAGTCTTACTCGAGATGATAGTATGCTATCTCGTTTTCCTTTATCATCGTGTACTGTTTGAGGTGACCTTACAGGTCGCTATTACACGTTGGTAGAGCCCCTAGGATTCTTGCTTGACCACCAGCAGTATGAGGGCGATCATATAAGTGGGAGCTGGTAGTCTATAAGCAAATCCTTAATTGGTTCCTAGTCGTGTGAGTTTCGAGACAGGGCATCGATACTCCAGAGTAGACTAGTATATACAGTCGAGACCCCGACGAGGGGCGGTGGCCGGTCTCACAAGCCACTGGTGTCAGTTGGATCACCTAAGATGTATACAGGTGCTCATTGGGTTATGAGTACACCGGACAGGACTCGCCGGGAACATGCTAGTTGGTCATATACCAGACGTCAGATGGCAGTTCCCTGGTGACATGTGTACAGGTTAGTTCATCGACCTGGGGATCGTCATTTGTCTCGTGTGAGTTCCCACTGTACTTTGATTACTACCCTACCACGGCTCAAAGGAGTCGTGCAAACAGGTTTTAGTTGGGTACAGTCCCGAGCCACATGGAGGCAGTGAGCGTATCTTCAGGGGTTCGTCTCTCCCGGTATTGGGGGTGAGGTCGTGCTGTGTCTAGGAGAGCCATTACACGAAGCCCTCGGCCGAGGTAAGGAGATTTACTGGTAGGTATTCCAGTAGTATCTCAGGGTGTTCTGGGCTACACTCCGACACGACTTGTACCACTTTTGGGGGTCTGACTTTTACCAACCCCCTAGGCCCGCCATGCGATACTCATAGACGAACGGACCGGACTGTACGGATATTGTCACTGACAGGCTCAGTAGGGAGTCAGGCTGAGTTCGCTTACAGACGTCCCTTTTGGTCAATACCTGGTAGCCCGTTATGTATTGGCTTATACCTCTAACGTGCTAGTGGTTAAATCCACAACCAAGGTGTTGATGAGTCTTTAGAGTCCCCCACATTTAGTTACTCAGCTTTCGGGCGAAAGGTTGTAGAGGCCGTATGGAGATATGGCAAGGTCCGATCAGATACGTGCGATATTGCACGAATCAGGATTGGACAGTTTGTACTACAGGCCGTATGGATATATGGCAGCGTTCGATCAGATACGTGCGGTATTGCACGGATCAGGATCGAACAGATATTACTAGCCGGCTTTGGTATAAGCCGGATCCTAGTATAGTACAGTGTAGATTTTGTCTCATTGCATTTGTATTTCGGTCGGAATACAAATGCGGGTGTGTATGCACAGTATCGGGGTTTTCCTGTAATTTATTACGGGACCAGTTTTCTGGAGTTGCCAGTTTGCTTTCCGTTTCGGCCGATTTCCATTGTTCCGTTTATTGGCCGAAGATTGGTGGAGGAGGGTTTATTTGCATTGTTGCAAATAGGCATTTGTGGAGGGGGTTCTTTGCATCTTGTTGCATCATGATGGTTTTCATGATGAGCACCATACCTTGACCTTTTTGACTTGATCACTTCATGATGGCTTGACTTTGTAAGCATCATGGTTGTTGATGATTAGTGTGTGGAGTATGGGTTTGTTTTGGTGATCATTTCTTTTCATGATGAGTTTTTTCCTTTCTCTCTCTTGCATGATATGAGAATGGCTCCCATCTTTTTGATACTCTCTCACTCTTTCACTCTCTCCACCACCATATACATGGCCGGCCACATTGAGGGAGGGGGCTGTCCAAAATTCTTGGGGTAGGATTTTTATCTTTCTAGCTTTGTAAAATCCCACATGTTTCATCTCCACAAGCTCATATCATTTCCTCCACCAAAAGGCAATTCCTATAACCCCAAAGTGAGACTTGAGGACTACATATTCTACAGCGAATCTTGGGCACGTCGAGTAGCCGGCTTCGTGCCCGAGTTGCCTCGGCATTGAGGTGGGAGCCCGTAAACGTTGTAGGCGATGTGGTGCACTTCCGGCGACGAGGAGGAGACGGGACATTCCACAGGAGATTGGGACGACGACGAGAAGACCGGAGGACTCGGATCTGTCGGTATACTTCTCTTCCCTATCTTGTAGTTAGCTAGGACTAATTAATGGTTCGATCCGGGTATTAGTGCGCGGCGGTTTGCCAGTTCAAGAAAATTTAAGTTTATCACCGCTTCCGCATTTGGCCGTCGGATTGACGGCCGGGGTGCCGCCGTGCACTTACAGTGGTATCAGAGCCTCACCATTAACTTAGTCTAGCTTTCCTTAATGTGTTTTACAATTCCGATCGAAGAAATGTTCCGAAAACCCAATATCACCCACGACAGTTTTCTGTTGTTTTTTTTCAGTCTCAAAAAATTTTTTCAGGTTGTAAAATATTGATGTACTAGAAATTGTAAGACTACTGTACAAATTCGAGGCACTGATCTTCTAACCAGAGCGCGGAACCGCGGCCAAAACCCACTTGTGGCCGCGGTTCCGCCGCAGTATGGAGGAATCAGTGGGTTGGGTTTTTACAGTGGGCTTCTGGGGAGATTTTAGGGGTTTTGGAATATTAAAATTGGGCCCAGAATTTCTGTGAGTGCTACAGTATTGCTTGGGGGCCCACTTGTTAATTTTTGATTGATCGGATATTTTAAACACATTATTTCACAGTATTTACATTATATCTGCGACCGTGAATGTCACTTGATCGGTAAATCCGGTCTAACTGCTATAGCCCGGTTAGACGGATTTGCGAACGTGACTTTCACGTTGATGTTTTGTTTTTGCTGTGATGTTGCGGATCGGTCGTGGGGGATAGCCTGGATGCAATGCTAGTACAGTTGTGGTTGTATTATGTACATTTGATATTGCGGGGCGAGCGTCCGACATGTGGACTGCCGTCACTGCCTGTTTGTATTATTATTTTGGGGCACGACCAGGTTGCGGTCGATGTACCCGTTGTATGTATATTTTACTTTCTGTACTAGGATTGCCCCGCGGAGGGGTGCACGGATAGCCGGGTTCTAGAGGGCAACAAGCCCGCATCTCATGGCATTGAGACGGAGGGGGCTTCACTCTAGGATTGGCGGGATATTCGCCGCACTCGTAGGGGGTACAGGTTGACCCAGGAGGGGTGCCCAAGTTACCGGATTCCGTGAAGTGCTGGGTGGTCCATTCACGGTGCTGAAGGGGGCTGCCTCGCTTCAGGTTTTGGCGGGTGACTTGCCGCGCCCGTAGGGGTCTAGGATTTCATTGCACAGGCTATCCACACGACCAGGGGAACGTCGGGTTTCAGCGGCTCTGTGAAACCCGGGGATCCCAGATATCTGTATTGTTTCTGTGATGCTGTACATATCTGTGATGTTGCATTTTATTCACGCCTTGAGCGAAATATAATATATTGGTATATATATTAGTAGATGTTGTATATGTTTTGCATCCGCGCTAGTCCAGTCCCCGCTCTGTCGTTAGTTAGCTAACCTAACGGGTAATGACGGGACCCAGTGGCGAATGCGGATGGCATATACATACATCAGTATATTTTCGTTCTTTTTGGTGTGATCAATTGATGGGACTGCGTTGATTCGGATCAATGCAAGTTAAAAACAAACCTAATCTGATGTTGTTGGAACACTTTTCAAAAAGCTGTTATTGCAACGACGTTCACTTTTGTTTTGCATCGTGGTATTCAGATGGAATATCCTGCTCCTCAGTCGACGAGGCAAGGGCCGAGATCCCTTCACCGGGAGTGACCCCTTGGACAAAAAGTTTGCGTCAGGGCATTAACTTCACTATAGCCGATTACTTTTGCTTTGCACCGTGGTATTCAGTTGGAATATCCTGCACCTCATTCTACGGGGAAAGAGCCGAGATCCCTTCACCGGGAGTGACCTCTTTTGCAACGGTCTTCGTCACTATATTTTCAAAAAGCTATCCGTTCCTTCAACGATATCAAGTTCATTACGTTAAAGGTTTTCGCCAGAAACCATTCGTAGCCCTCCGTCGTTTCATATGGGTGGTCAATAGTATTCAAGCTGTGTATGTTGGCCAAAGTCAAGGCACAGTGATTGGTAGCTATTGGGGTATTCATATGCAGCATAGATAGATGCGTTGGTTTGGGACAGTCGTACTGCCATTTTGGCCAAAGTCAAGGGTAGGTACGGGTGGATTCAAATTAACCTGGAGAATGACGGGTAGAGCTTGACATGTGACTTATGATATGTTGGCCAAAGTCAAGGTCATAAGAGCATGGGGCAGAAATCACATCGGGAGTTTCAAAAGAACTGAAACTTGCCAGATATGCGCATACCATCTGGAGTATGATGATGTGAGCGGATTCCGTCACGTTATCATGCGATGATAGTTGGATCCCGATTCCCACTGATGAGTTGGTATACTCCTCGGGTGATCCCGACTAGTTCTTCTTTCAGGTTTGGAGGAGAATTTGAGGTACAGTGGGAGGTTTCCAGATTAGATAAATTGGTAACCATTCTGATCTAGGTTAGAGTGCACGCTGAGTGTTTCTTTTCTCTCTCTCTTTGGTAGCGACCATTGACCCGACCCTAAGACTATGACTCAGTGACCAAGTTGACTGAACATTCTTAACACTGGCTTTTGGATTGTCAGTGTTCATTGTTCATAGAAGCAAGCGCGAGGCACTTGGCTGTGGCACAATCTATATCCCATGTCTTGCGGATTTCTTTATCCGCAACTGAAGAATCAGGGCCTGGGATAGGAGGGGCTGGAGTAGTCAGGACGTATCCGACCTTATCATAGGTCAGGGCAATATTCACGTTCCTTAGCCAATCTTTGTAATTCGGTCCCGTGAGTTTATTTTTGTCTAATAAAATCTTAAAATCCATCATACGTATCTGCCATTAGGAGAGAGAAAAGAAGACACTCAGCGATTGCTCTTGCATAATTAGATAGGTTATTAATCTTATCTAACTGATGTCTCCCGCTGCTTTTTATCAAATTTTCCTTCAAACCTTAAAAAGAAAATTAGCCAGGATTAATTGCAATTTGCAAGTTCGCTAACCGGTCAGCCAGGCCAGTGTCGGTACTTCGAGGGAGGTTCCCCGTGTTTCGCACGGACCTAATTAAAGTAAACCTCGTTTTCCTAGAGGCGTAACCCCATTGACACCTTTCTAGACACCTACTGGATTAGCTAATTGTAAAGTGCAAAACTCTCCCGGGAGAAACTTTTGCTCACAGTGGGACCGGGATCCAACCATCAAATAAAAGGTATGCAATCTCATTGCAAATTTCAACTCTTGAAATTCCCGATATGATTTTTACCCCTAGTGTCTTATGACCTTAACTATGGTCAACAAATCATAAGTACTAGTCAAGTTCTACCCGCCATTTTTAGATTTATTTAAACCCACCCGCAAGACCCTTAACTACGGTCAACAAAGTCATGCGAATGTCCTAATCGATCGCATCAAAATGCTTTGTAGGAAGACATCACTTAGCTACCGTACACCACGCCTTAACTATGGTCAACAAACGTGGCACGAATACTAAGTACTCTGCTTCCTAAAATGGCGGAGGGCAACGGATAGTTTTTGTGAAAACCTTAGACGTTTTGAACTTTATATCGTTGTAGAATCGAGTGAAAAGAGTGGTTTAAGCTCCAGTTTTAAAAATCGAATGGTTTTGTAGTATCTTTCTAATTTTGCTAAAGAGGTCACTCCCGGTGAAAGGATCTCGGCTCTTTCCTCATCGAATGAGGTGCAGGATATTCATGAATACCACGTTGCAAAACAAAAGTTAGATCAACTATAAAAACAATCGAGTTCTTTGTAACATTTGCTAGTTTCTCTAAAGGGGTCACTCCCGGTGAAGGGATCCCGGCCCTTTCCTCATCGAATGAGGTGCAGGATATTCAAGAATACCATCATGCAAAGCAAAAGCTAGAGTTACCCATTTTAAAAAGTTTGATTCTACAACATCTTTAGGCTTCTTTTTCTTGACATTAATCACATTAATGTTGTCCCATCATTTACGTTTCCTAAACATTACAGAAAAGAAACGAAAATAGAGCATACGCTTATGCCATCCACATTCGCCACTGAGCCCCGTCATGCACCATTAGGTTACTTAACTAATGGCAGAGCGGGGGCTAGACTAGCACGGGTGCAAAACATAAGCAACATTTATTATATATCTCATATATAAATATAGCCATTACAGATCACAGATGAATACATTGGATATATTAGGAATTCCGCATTTCATTCAAGCCTTAATGAAAGACGGGTTCCACGATCGTGATGAATAGCCAAAACCCCACCCTAGACCCCTACGGGTGCGGCAAACTACCCGCCAAATTCCCGAAGTGGAGCAACCTCCCTCAACAAAGTGAGTAGGACACTCGGCACTTCGAAAACCCGGTAGTTTGTGCACCCCACCTTGGGTCTATCCTAAGAGCAAAAACAGTAAAAAGAAATTATACAACGGTGGATACAATCTCAACCCGGATGTGCCCCGCAAAATAATATTACATTGCTTTTTACAAATTACATTGAATGAATGAAAAGAAAAACGCTCTTCTCACATCCCTCAGCCATTCATCACGACGATCCAACATATTCATATACACATACCATCTCATGATATCATTACAGAAGTATGCAACCCTGACTAATTGACTTATAGCAATTAGTCGACGTTTCAAACACACATAATTAACCAAGAAGACCCAATTAGCCAAGCACTTTAGAATTTCGATCGATAATTTTAAACAATGCCAACACTTGTCACATTCCAGAGCACAAACAACTTTGTGTAAATTCCAGATATCCCAGAAACACTATTTTATTAATCTAAACAAACTGCTGAAAAGCGAGTCAACTCGGCCATGACTCGGCCGTGGATCGGCGGCCAAACACTGAGTTTGGCCGCGGAATCGCGGCCAAACGATCCGCGGCATTCTTGGTGAGTTAGGGTCTCGTTTTTCTACAGTGTGCTTAGAAAACCCTGCATGTATCTTTAAGGCCACTGAAATGATTTTTTGAACACTTTAAAAATCGACGGAAAACGGGGAAAGAAATTGTGTTTTTCTAGGAAAAATTCGTCGATCGAAATTCTAACTTTTGGCTAATAATCTAATTATGGTTTAGTTAGGCTCTGATACCATGTTAGTGCATGTTGCATGCTCCCACAACTCTTGTGAGTTGGCGGAAGTGATAAACGAAAATTTTCTTTGCATACAACACGCACTTTAGCCAAGATATAGTCTAAACCACAACTAGAAAACCCTAACTAGAGATGTTATCTACTATGTTAGGGGTTATACCTTGATGATCCGGTCCTTCGGGTCTTCTACTTGATGAACTCCTTGGCTCCTTTGACGTTGCCGATGTGCTCGATCTCCGGCCACAACAAGACCTAGATGATCCACGCAAGAGTTGTCATGCAAGCTAGAAACTCTTCATAAGAACTTAACCTAGAGACTAAGTTTGCTAGAAGAGGTCACTAGGATCATGTAGAGATTAGGGTATTGGATTATCTTTAATCCTAAACTTTTGTTTCACAACACATGTGAAGGGTAAAGCTTAGGATGAAGGAGGAGAAGAGAAGAAGAAGAGAGAAAGTGTTTGTGATAATGAGAGAGTTCAAGCATGAGAAAATGGTATATTGCAAATGAAATAATTGAAGCATATAATATAAAATTAGCACCATGCTTCAATAGTAATTCCAAAACAAAATAAAATTAAATAACCCATTCTAGCAACCATGCTTGGACTTTCTTATTTCCACCTCATTTATTTATTTTCATAAAATAAATAATGTCATTATGAGGTGGCACCTTCTAGAAGGTATTCTTGTACCAATTACAAGAATACCCCTCCTTCGCATACCGTAAACCGTATACCGTATACCCGTATCCGAATTCCGAAAAATACGTATACCATTAATCCAATAATATAATACCGGTATCTGGCTTAAACCAAATCTTACCAGTATTATTGTTCTGATTATTATTCCTGTAACCATTAGACGAACATAATCGAAACCCTGCCGTAACACCTTACGGCTGCCGAAACAACTTACGGCCTCTACATGTTTTGCCAGAACGAGGGAACCCTCTGTATGGGACTCTAAAGACTCGACAGTACGCTGGCAGTGGATTTAACCACAAGCGCGTCAGCGGCACTAGCTGTGCGTAACGGCTACCCAGGTACATGACGAAAAAGTGGCCGACGAGCGAACTCATCACAACCCTAACGAGCCTGCAAACAACACTTACCGTACAGTCCGGTCTCTTCGTCTGATACGTCGCATATGAAGTCTAGGGGTGGTAAACGTCAGACCCCAGTAACTTTATAAGTCATGCTGATTTACGGCACATAACGGTTCGAGAAACTACTAATAACACTTATCAGTAAATCTCGAAAACCCTGGCCAGGGATTTGATGTTATGGCCGATCAAGCATAGCGCGACACCAACTTGTAAGTCTACGGTAGCGCCCCGGCCGTCTACAGACGCCAAATGCGGAACAAAAACTTTTTAACTGACGCTATCGTATACTACAACCCGGATCTGCTATTATTGCTAAACTAACAAACTGTAAAGAGAGTAGAAAGGTTATACCGAACGATCCGAGTCCTTCGTTCTTTAACCATCATTCCACACTCCGTTGCGGCTGCTCCGATCTCGTCGATCTCCGATCTGCTCGTCCAGGTGGCACCACGTCAACGGTTCTTTAAACGGGCTCCCGCCTCTAACTTGAGGCAACTCGGTCGTCAAGTTTGCTAAAAGAGACGACCAAGATTGATGTAGAGAATGAGTAGAATACTTTGTCTCACTTCGTCCAAAGCCGTGGACGATCGGTTAATGAAGTTGCCACTCGAAATGAAATGGAATGAGAAATGAGTTATCAAATTTCCATACACTCAAAACCATAGTCTTTTTCCAAAAATGAAATCTCTCTCTCTCTCTCACAAGGGCCGGCCATATAAGTAGATGGGGGGTGAGTGTAGGAGCAAGGAAGGAGGGTGACAATAAACAAGAAGCTTATCATAACCATAAATGAAAACATGACTCACTAATGACACCTAGTGTGAACACATTAATGAAACAATTAATACCAAGATAAGTCACTAAGCCACCTCACCATCTAGAAGCTTCCAGAAGCACGACTCACCCTCATGACTCACTCGAGTGACGGAAAGATAAATCCGTATTTAACCGAATGTCAAATACGGAAACTGGAAACTGGAAACTGGCAACTTCCAAAAGCGATCCTGAAATGAATTTCAGGACAACTCCATAACTGTATAAATATACCCGCATTTGTATTACAACCGAATACAAATGCAACTGAGACAAAGATATTATATCTACTCAATATAATACTCGGATCCGGCTTAAACCAAAGCCCACCAGTATTATCTGCCCGAAAAATGACACGTGCGTAAACGCACGTGCATTTCCCGAACCCTTCCATAAAACCATACGGCCTCTACAACGTTTCGCCCGAACTTGGGAAACTGTCTGTGGGGGACTCTAATGACTCGTCAGTACCCTGGCAGTGGGTTTAACCACAAGCCGTCAGCGGCACTAGCTATGCGTAACGGCTGCCCATGGACTGACTCAAGGGAGGCCGATGAGCAAACTCATCCGGAAACCCTACTGAGCCTAACAGTGACAATGTATATACAGTCCGGTCCGTTCGCCTATGAGTATCGCATATCTGCCTAGGGGGCTGGTAACGTCAGACCCCCAATAGCAGTATAAGTCGTGTCGGAGTGAAGCCCAATAACACCCTGAGATACTACTGGAGTACCTACCAGTAAATCTCTTGCCACGGCCATGGGCTTTGTGTAATTGCTCTCATAGACACAGCACGATCTCACCCACAATACCGGAAGAGACGAATCCCCTGCCGATCCGCTCACGTGCCACCATGGGCTCGGGACTGTACCCAAAAACTACCTGTTTGCACGACTCCTTTGAGCCGTGGTAGGGTAGAAATCAAAGCACAGTGGGAACTCAAACGAGACAAATGACGACCTCAGATCGATGAACTAACATGTACACATGTCACCAGGGAACTGCTATCTGACGATAGGAATAGTACCAACTAGCAGGTTCCCGGCGAGTCCTGTCCGGTGTACTCATAACCCAATGAGCACCTGTATACATCTTAGGTGATCCAACTGACACCAGTGGCTTGTGAGACCGGCCACCGCCCCTCGTCGGGGTCTCGACTGTATACACTAGTCTATTCCGGAGTATCGATGCCCTGTCTCGAAACTCCCATGACTAGGGACCACAATTAAGGATATGCGTATAAACCACCCAACTCTCACGTATATGATCACCATCATACAGTTGGTAGTAAAGCAAGATCCTAAGGGCTCTATCAAAGTGTAACAGTGATCAGTCACCTGAACCTGTACACGACTGATAAAGACAAACCAGATAGCATACTATCATCTCGAGTAAGACTGTCCTACTGGTATAGGTCCTCCGCAATCATTGCAATCGCGTACCTACGATCCAATAATTGACTCTAAGGGCACTATCTCCAACAATCTCCCACTTGCACTTAAGGCTAATTATTGCGATGTTGACTACTAACAGCCCATGTGAAACCGAACATCCAACTCCTCTACTAATCAGTTTCATAAAGCCCGTTTGTAAAACTATTGTGTTCGAGAAATAGCCTCAGTGAATGGATCCGCCCTGAAGTTTCTTTCTATATCTCTCTTAATCTCAAGTTCGCGGAGAAACCCATCTCCTGAATTGAGTAATACATGTCTTAGAATATGTCTGGATATCTGATGGGACCTAGTTCATAAATGAACTCCAAATCCAAACTTCTTAGACTGTATCGATCACTGAACCTAATCAGTATCCGGCACCATGCCTCCCATAGTATCCTCTTGGACCACCTGTCCATAATACTGTCCCTCATCAGAGGGAAAACTATAACTCTGACAATCTCTCTGTCATCCATGTCACCTTTGAAGCCTGGAATGATAACCGTCTCCCGAAGGAGGCTGCCGTCAACAAATCCGTAGAACATGTACTTATGTTCTAAAACTGCTTCCTTATGTTTCTCCAGGATTGGATTAATACAAGCTTATCGCATCTAGTGCAAAAACAACATTTGGTGTGGTACTTGACATCTCCTGATTGACTCAGTTGCCTAAGCAAGTGATCTGCCAATCATGCACATCCCTCTCCCCTTTAGTGTGTAAGACACCTTTAGAGAGGGTGACTTCATCACCTGCTGGTACACTACCATGCCTGGAGTCATCTATTCCAAAAACCATTAGAATATTGTCAAAGTACCCACATTGGGAAACTACCCAAATCCAGATCTAAAACCATAGATCTAGAAACCAGAATGTCTGATATTATATCTATATCCTGTCTGGAGAAACAACTGTGTGACTACCACAGTACAACCGATCGTAGTATAGGAATTTTACTTCCTACTCTGTGTATGTCATCCAAATACCAGGACATCACACCCTACTACCTTCTTAACAGATCCATCCCCTATTCTGATGAAGTCAAACCTATAACTGTCACATCAAAATTAGATGATCTATCTCCGCTATAACTGCTCAAGTCTATAAATAGACATAAGCTACCTGCCCACAATGCATCCGCTGCTCCCACTGACCACAATAACCCTCTGGCAGAATAATATATACGTGCACTTCTAAAGCGAGTTTAGAACGACGCTATACTTATCCTCCTGCCGGGTCTCATAGCCTGAAACAACAGTAGTGTCAAGTCTTGGTAGATAAGAACCTCCATGCCACCGTCCTTGAGGCTACCGGGGTACCTCTTGGGTGTCTGAGGTTACCCACCATATCTGCGGAGTGGCTATTAGAATGTCAAACCTGATTGAATCTGTAGGTTCTATTAAATTTTCCGTAATCGTTTGCGGTTCTGGAATCACTTCCAGTTCTACCATACTCCCACTACTGTTTTCTGAAAAAAATCCATTTTACTAAAACTGTGGCGAGTCAAGAACAATATCACTATTGATCTTCCAAATGGTAGAAAATCAACCCTCGTCATAGCCAGGGTCAACCCACAAACAGCCATTACAGAAACGTGCTATGAGTTATCCAGAGTCTGGTTTTAAGCATAAGCTGGACAACTCCCCGTACCTTAACATCGTTAAGGTATGAACCATTCTATATCCAATATAGAAACTTTGGCACTTATTTAATTGGAACCAGATTCAATCATGCAGCTGTCTCCAGTGCATATCAACTTAATGAAAAGAGGCTGATCAGCATTACTCAACTTAGGAATCCATCCAATTATGAGTAACCTGAAAGAGAAACAAGTTTCTCAAAATCATTACTATCATCTGAATATCAATCACAAGAATCTACATCTTCGATCTCTTTGAAGAATTCCGATACTTGTGACACCTGGTTCTCTACTTTATTCTTATACCCACAACTTCTCAAAACTTAGACCTTGTATTTCTACGAAACACTTGTCTAAAAACTAGAGAAGTCATAAGTAAACAGAACATAGTACGAGGACCTACCCTTTTGTCCTGATGGACACTTGGACAACATACAATACTCTGTATAAGTCCGCTGAGTTGAACAACTCAAAACCTGTGCGTCGTAGGTGGAAAACTGTACCCTAGCGATTTCCTCAAATATCACCAATTACAACGAATTCCGATATAATGAGGATAATCACCTAATTCCCAATAACTTACTTCCACTCATCATCTGTAAAACCATACAGATATGAGAATGAAACCTGGTAAATACATACCTTGGAGTAAGTATCTAATCGGGAAAACAGTTTTCTTTTAACAATGCACTGAAACATGAAAATGTTTCGTAGGGGTATCTTGGTATTCCTAGCAATGCCTCTTCCATAATCCAATTCATGACTTCAACCGTATATTTTATTGCTATCTCTCCAAATCCTTTTATTTGTCTTTAGTCATTACCTTCTGTACACCATTGTTAGGCTAAATGGTTTTCTTCCTTCCCTACCGTTCGGCACCAGCCTATGGTTTGAAAGAAGACTATCCAGTAAGCATAATAGGTGTACCCTCCTAAACCAAGGAGTACTCATAACTTGAGAGAAGTTGATGATAAAAGACAACTGAATAATACCTTATTCTTTTAAAGGTGAAATAGGAGTGGCGATGAAGTACACGGTTTGGTCGTGAATGATAACAGTCGCAATTTACTTTGCCCTCTTTCTAATCCCTTTATTTTATCTTTACATATTACCTTCTGCACACCCTACTTAGGCTAATTGGTTTTCTTCATTCCCTACCTTTCGGCACCTGCCTATGGTTTGGAAGAAGACTATCCAATAAGCGTAATAGGTGTACTCTCCTAAACCAAGGAGCCCTCGCAACCTGAGAGAATGTGATAATAAAAGACAACTGAATAAACCAATTCAATTTCTCCTGAACCTTGATCCATCCTCGAAGAAGTCCCTTCGAGTTCGTATATAACCATACGATGGATCTATCCAATGGAAGTGGATGTCCGTAGTAATACGGGGTGTTCTGAGAAATTCAAAGGGTAAAAGAAGGAGTGGCAATGACTTATGCAACTCGAACAATCCAAAAGCCAGTATTTTAAGAAGGTTCGGTCAACTTGGTTACTGAGTCATAGTCTAGGGTTGGTCAAAGGTCGCTGCCAAAGAGAGAGAGAAAAGAAACACTCTGCGTGCACTCTAACCTAGATCAGAATGGTTATCACTTTATCTAATCCGAAAACCTCCCACTGTACTGTCAAATTCTCCTCCAAACCTAAAAGAAGAATCAATTGGGATCACCCGAAGAGTAAACCAACTCATCAGTGGGAATCAGGATCCAACTCTCATCGCATGATAACATGACGGAATCCACTCACGTTACTCACACTCCAGAAGGTATGCGCATACTTGGCAAGTTTCAGTTTCTTTAGAAACTCCCGATATGATTTTTGCCCCATGCTCTTATGACCTTGGCTTTGGTCAAAATGTCATAAGTCACATGCCAAGTTCTACCCGTCACTATCTTGTCAATTTGAACCCACCAGCACATGCCCCTGACTTTGGCCAATCGGCAGAACGACTGTCCCAAACCAACTCATCTATCTATACAATAAATGAACACCCAGCAGCTACCAAACACTATGCCTTAACTTTGGCTAAAATGCATAGCATGAATACTACTGAATACCCAAAATAAACGACGAAGGGCTACGGCTGGTTTTTGGCGAAAAACCTTTAACGTAACGAACTTGATATCGCTGAAGGAACCTGATAGCTTTTTATAAAAAATATAGTGGCGAAAACCTTTGCTAAAGAGGTCATTCCCGGTGAAGGGATCTCGGCTCTTTCCTCGTGGAATGAGGTGCAGGATATTCCAACTGAATACCGCGATGCAAAGCAACTTGTAATCGACTATAGTGAAGTTATTAGCTTGACGCAAACTTCTACTCAAGGGGTCATTCCCGGTGAAGGGATATCGGCCCTTGCCTCGTCGAATGAGGTGCAGGATATTCACACCGAATACCGCTATGCAAAACAAAATGAAACGTCTTTGCAATAACACTTTTTAAATTGTTCCAACAACTGCCAAATAGGTTTGTTATCCTTTGCATTGATCAAAATCAACGCAGTCCCATCATCTAATCACACCAGAAAAGAACGAAAATAAAATGTACGTATATGCCATCCGCATTCGTCACTGGGTCCCGTCATCACCCGTTAGGTTACTTAACTAACGACAGAACGAGGACTGGACTAGCGCGGGTGTAAAACATATACAACATCTAATAGTATATATACCAATATACAATAATCGCTCCAGGTGTGATAATATGCAACATTACAGAAAAGTAATAAGTATCACAGAACAATACAGATAATCTGGGATCCCCGAGTTTCTCAGAGCCGCTGCAGAAACCCGACGTTCCCCTGGTCTTGTGGATAGCCTGTGCAATGAAACCTAGACCTTTACAGGTGCGGCAAGTTACCCGCCAAAACCTGAAGCGAGGCAGCCCCCTACAGCAAAATGAATGGACCACCCTGCACTTCACGGAATCCGGTAGCTTGAGCACCCCTCCATGGGTCAACCTGTACCCCCTACGAGTGCGGCGAATAGTCTGCCAATTTTAGAGTAAGGCCCTTCTGCCTCTCAAAGTCATGAGATGCGGACCCGTTGCCCTCCAGAACCCGGCTATCCGTGCACTCCGTCGCAGGGTAAAACCTAGTACAGAAATGAAAAATATGTATGACAGGTACATCGACCTCAACCCGGTCGTGCCGCAAAAGAATATTATACAACAGGCAGTGACGGCAGTCCACATGTTAGACGCTCGCCCCGCAATATCAAATGTAAAAATAAATTCAAACTGCACTACCATTGCACACTGCTATCCACCACGACAAATCCGCAACATCACAGCACAACACAGAACATCAACGCGAATGTCACGTTCGCAAACCCGTCTAAAAGAACTATAGCAATCAGACGCGGTTTACCGATCAAATGACATTCACGGTCGGAGATATAATGTAAATACTGTAAACTAACATGTTTAAATTTTGATCGACTAAATATCACGAAGTGGGCCCCACGTACATCTGCTGTACAGTAACAAAATCTGGGCCCAAAAGATATATGCCAAAAACCACAATTTACCCAAAATAAGCCACTGTACAAATTTGGGTCAATGATCCCACAGATTGGCCGCGGAAGCGCGGTCGAACCCTAGGTTTGACCGCGATTCCACGGCGGTCTTGAAGGGTCACGTGACCAAATTTCGACCACGTGCTTAGAAAAGTCTGCTGAATTTTCTGTGATGTGTAAAATTATTTTTTGAACCATTTTAAAATCAACAGAAACTCAGAATTGAAAAGTTGTAGTTTTTGATATTCGGTCTGATCGATGTTTTAAACGCGTTAGCACAAGTTAGTAAAGCAAAATGGTGAGGCTCTGATACCACTGTAAGTCTACGGTAGCGCCCCGGCCGTCTACAGACGCCAAATGCGGAATAAAAACTTATTAACTGGCGCTATCGTATACTATAACCCGGATCTGCCATTATTGCTAAACTAACAAACTGTAAAGAGAGTAGAAAGGTTATACCGAACGATCCGAGTCCTTCGTTCTTTAACCATCATCCCACGCTCCATTGCGGCTGCTCCGATCTCGTCGATCTTCGATCTGCTCGTCCAGGTGGCACCACGTCAACGGTTCTTTAAACGGGCTTCCGCCTCTGACTCGAGACAACTCGGCCGTCAAGTTTGCTAAAAGAGACGACCAAGATTGATGTAGAGAATGAGTAGAATACTTTGTCTCACTTCGTCCAAAGCTGTGGACGATCGGTTAATGAAGTTGCCACTCGAAATGAAATGGAATGAGAAATGAGTTATCAAATTTCCATACACTCAAAACCATAGTCTTTTTCCAAAAATGAAATCTCTCTCTCTCTCACAAAGGTCGGCCATATAAGTAGATGGGAGGGTGAGTGTAGGAGCAAGGAAGGAGGGTGACAATAAACAAGAAGCTTATCATAACCACTAATGAAAACATGACTCACTAATGACACCTAGTGTGAACATATTAATGAAACAATTAATACCAAGATGAGTCACTAAGCCACCTCACCATCTAGAAGCTTCCAGAAGCATGACTCATCCTCATGACTCACTCGAGTGACGGAAAGATAAATCCGTATTTAACCGAATGTCAAATACGGAAACTGGAAACTGGCAACTTCTAAAAGCGATCCTGAAACGAATTTCAGGACAACCCCGTAACTGTATAAATATACCCGCATTTGTATTACAACCGAATACAAATGCAACTGAGATAAAGATATTATATCTACTCAATATAATACTCAGATCCGGCTTAAACCAAAGCCCACCAGTATTATCTGCCCGAAAAATGACACGTGCGTAAACGCACGTGCATTTCCCGAACCCTTCCATAAAACCATACGGCCTCTACAACGTTTCTCCCGAACTTGGGAAACTGTCTGTGGGGGACTCTAATGACTCGTCAGTACCCTGGCAGTGGGTTTAACCACAAGCCGTCAGCGGCACTAGCTATGCGTAACGGCTGCCCATGGACTCACCTCAAGGGAGGCCGATGAGCGAACTCATCCGGAAACCCTACTGAGCCTAACAGTGACAATGTATATACAGTCCGGTCCGTTCTCCTATGAGTGTCGCATATCTGCCTAGGGGGCTGGTAACGTCAGACCTCCAATAGCAGTATAAGTCGTGTCGAAGTGAAGCCCAATAATACCCTGAGATACTACTGGAGTACCTACCAATAAATCTCCTGCCACAGCCGTGGGCTTTGTGTAATGGTCTCCTAGACACAGCACGATCTCACCCCCAATACCGGGAGAGACGAATCCCCTGCCGATCCGCTCACGTGCCTCCATGTGGCTCGGGACTGTACCCAAAAACTACCTGTTTGCACGACTCCTTTGAGCCGTGGTAGGGTAGAAATCAAAGCACAGTGGGAACTCACACGAGACAAATGATGACCTCAGGTCGATGAACTAACCTGTACACATGTCACCAGGGAACTGCTATCTGACGATAGGTATAGTACCAACTAGCAGGTTCCCGGCGAGTCCTGTCCGGTGTACTCATAACCCAATGAGCACCTGTATACATCTTAGGTGATCCAACTGACACCAGTGGCTTGTGAGACCGGCCACCGCCCCTCGTCGGGGTCTCAACTGTATACACTAGTCTACTCCGGAGTATCGATGCCCTGTCTCGAAACTCCCACGACTAGGGACCACAATTAAGGATATGCGTATAAACCACCCAACTCTCACGTATATGATCGCCATCATACAGTTGGTAGTAAAGCAAGATCCTAAGGGCTCTATCAAAGTGTAACAGTGATCAGTCACCTGAACCTGTACACGACTGATAAAAACAAACCAGATAGCATACTATCATCTCGAGTAAGACTATCCTACCTGTATAGGTCCTCCGCAATCATTGCAATCATGTACCTGCGATCCAATAATTGACTCTGAGGGCACTATCTCCAACACAACTCCCCATACCGGGAGAGACGAAACCCCTCCTATCGCTCACTGCCTCCATGCGATTCAAGACGGTACCCAAAATCCACCTGTTTGCACGACTCGGCAGAGCCGCGGTAGGGAGGAAATCAAAGCACAGTAGGAATCACACAAGACACTATGACGATCTCGGGTCTACAGACTAACCTGTACAAGTGTCGCCAGAGAACTGCTATCTAACAATTGGTATATATACCATCTAGGAGTTCTCGGCGAGTCCTGTTCGGTGTATCCATTCTCCAATGAGCACCTGTGTACAATCTTTGATGTCAAACACCAATGGTTGTGGAATCAACCATCGCCCCCAGGGTCAGGAAACGTACACACTAGTCTAATTTGGTAATACCGATGCCCTGTCTCGATATACTCTCGACTAGGAACTATTAAAGGATATGCTTATAGACTGTCCAGGCCCCACTAGTATGATCTCATCATAATCCTGGTAGTCAAGCATAATCCTAAGGGCTTCATCAACATGCATATAAAGATATGAAATATAACACAACGCAACACATGTTAAGATGAAGATAAACCAGATAGCATACTATCATTTCGAGCAAAGATTGTTTTTGTATATATACATGCCTAGCATCTTATATAATACAGGCCTCTAGGGCATACATATCTAACAACCGGGAGACTTGTAAAATTATTTATCAATTACAGTGATATGTGTAGGTGATTATGAGTGTATCCTAAAGACCCGAGATCCCACCTCCTACTCCAGGCCTCCATTTTAATGCTTTGCCAGCAAATTGCAGCCACATTGGGGAATCTGGGGTTGGGTCTTGGTATATGGTTCATTTATCTGATAATTAGACCTCCTATATATGCAGAATTGGCTAATTCAACCTATGGCAAAATCTGGGAGTGTATTCTTGAGTTGCTGTTTTGGTTTTGCGACTTTTTAAGACTTGGATTTTGGTATTTAGGTTTTGACTCGGTGGTTTGACGTTTGTACGTCTACGTTGAGAGTTGTTGACTATTCTTGCATGCTTAGGCCGTAGGTTCTAACCTATATACACTTCGTATGCCGTTTCAGTTTTCTCTTGTTGATTCTTGTTTACGATGTGACGTGTTTGAAATGTAAGTACCTTCGTGTGGACTTCAGGACGACGAGGAGAGCATGGCGTCATCGACTTCAGCAAGCGAGGATCGAGGTGAGTAGATGTATATCTACGGGGGAAGTCGGGTGGATGGCGTATAGCACCCCTGCAACAGTAGAATAGGGTATTACTATATTAGTAAGTTTAGATGCGATATTTGGATACTTAGCAAATAGGATATTTAGAAGGCCTTAGGTTAGATTAGGTTGATCTAGGAATACCTATTCATAGGATGATTACTTTAGTGGCAAATCGCAGGTTATATGTAGACACACACGTACACACACACCACTTGATTTTTTGTGTGTGTGTGTATGTATGTTTGTGTGTGTGTGTGTATACATATACACGGGTGATGAGGATAGTATGTGATATGTGGAGATGAGTCGGTATGATCGGGCATGATGCCGTAAGATTCGGATATGTGATTGAGTCGTGATATGAGGTATGATATGATATTATAATGGATCGTTGGGCGATATATATTCATACATACGATAATATGTGAGTTGATGATATTAAATGTACGAGACTTTAGAACCGTACACCTGATCATGATATTATGCGATGATGATACCATATGAATGATGATGTATATATGATATTTGATCCGTACTCTCAATTTTGGGGATGTTGTATGATGGATTCTACCGTACGAGGTAATATAAGATGATTGATCCACACTCTTGACTCGAAGATACCGTACTATATATTATACAGTACGTGATGCTATGAGGATGGATCGCCGACTACTAGGTATATCGACTCGGAATATATGTAGATTTTCTTATCCTTCCGACCAGTTCCTTAGTTTAGTCTTTTAGTTATTTAGATAGATGCTAGACTAGGATCGAGTCATACCTATTTTTAAAACTAATGAATCGTGAGTATTTTCAAAGGATAACCCGAGAGATGCTACGGATTTTTCAAAGGACATATCTTTCTCAAAAACACCGTAGCCCCTACTTTTCTAAAAATCACGCTTCGTGCAATTTCAAAACACTAAAACCGTATGACTCGTATGCCGATATGTATATTGATTAATGTTATGTTTACTATTTACTTTTTTGTTATATTTACGTTGTTCTCATTGCATTGCATATTTATCACATGTGTTTCTTTAGCTATTATGAATCCCGTCTGTTATGACACCTACACCATTACCGATGATGCGCATATTACACGTACACTTGCTTGCCGACTCACACACATCATCATCGGTAATTGTCATGTCACGTACACTCTAGAAAACGTTACTTCATTAGTATAACCTTCTAGCTGGTAGTTTCAACATATTATTAGTATATTTGCTCTCATATGCTAGCTTAAATAATGCATTCCTTACTTAGATAACCCATGTATTTATATATTCATCTTGTTATGAAATATTATGGGGCTTTATGCCGATATTCACTGTATATTGATTCATGATTTTGATATTTCGGATTTTCCATGAGATTTCTGAATTTGGGGAAAACCGCAAGAATTTTATAAACTTATTATCATTTTAAAAATACAAGTTGCGGTTTTCTTGTGATATGATGTGTGTGGTGTCCACCATGAGTTTTCTCGGTTCTTGAGCTATATGTGTACACATACCCGATTCGAGGAAAGAGACGCCGTCTGTGGGTACATGGTGGACCCGGTGCGGTACCCCGGGGCAAGAAAGCCGTATAGAGAGACGTTGAGCCCAGCATGGGAGCACTACCGACCGGTGATATTTGGCTTAGCGGATATCCGCAGGATACCGATCGTAGTCGTGAGATTGATGATACGGGCCGATCCGGACTGACGGAGCCTGGGATTTGAGGATTTTGTGTCGATGTTTGACACGGATTTCTGTCAATTTCATTGATGATACTTCAGTTTTTATACTAAAATTTTACTAAGATAAGAACACAGCTTTCTCATACAGATGTATCTCAATTTCAGGTTAATTATTCTTTTCATGATGCCTTCATATATCATATATATGACATGTTAATACTTTGTGACACGGACACGAGTACTTGGTATTGCACTTATGTTTAGATGATTACCCTTACCACTACTAGATGTTTCAGTGTTATATTATGAGTATATTATTGTATGACCTAGGAGATTGCCATACATTCGGTTTCTACCTGGTGATATCTTCTACTCACGAGTTGGCAACTCACCCCTATTGTGCCACAGTTTCTTACAGGTTAAGCCGTACAGGTTCCATAGCGGTTTCGCTAGCACACCACTTTCTTCCGGGTGATTGGTTTGGTAGGTGGGATACATTGCTTCGTGACCACCAGTATTTATTTGTATATTATTTCAGTTGTATCTAGTTAAAGGCTCCATCAACCAAACTTGTATAGTAGACTTAGATGTTCTCGGTTTATATATTCTTTTGGCCTTAGAGCCGCGCTCTTGTATTCTTTATTGTTAGGATTTTCTCAATGATGCTTGGTTTTCTCGCTTTCTTTCCGAGTTTTGATCCTTACCCTTTGGCGTTGTATATTTATTTTATCTTGCGTGGTTGTTTTGGCCAATTGGTGAAGAGCTAGCTCCCGCTTAGGGATGCCTTATATATTATTGCTTGTATTCGTTTTTGGGTTAAAAATTACAAAGGAGGTGCTGCCCGAATTTCAAACGATAAAAAGGGTTTTCAGGTTAGATACAAGTATAGCATTTTCATATATTACTACTTATGTACATATAAGAATAAGTTTGATTTCAGTAAACCTTATTTCAAAACTACACCTCTATTATTTTTCCCCTAAAAAGATTTAGATTTCTGGGCTTTTGGCTTACTTGAATTAAGTAGGATCCTATAGACTTCACGTGATTCAAGTTCCTTTTCCGGGTCGTGACAAAGTTGGTATCAGATTCGGTCCCTCAAAAGTAGATTTGTGGTTCGAGGACGAACCATTGTTCTAAGTAGGGGGAATGTAGTACCCCAGGTGGAGTTGGGGATGAATACCACCTATCCCGTGAGAAGTGAGATATTATCCGGTATCGAGATGGGGATGTAACCGATACGGATACACACGGGGACCCACTATAGAACAATGGGGAGTATCGAATTCCATTCCGAAAGAGGGCAGGATCATAACTATAAATGAAATGATACCACTCCGATAACACGAAGGCGCCTTTTGGATGAATCGGAACTCCGGAGTTTGAAGAACTCCGTAGTTAAGCGTGCTTGAGCTAGAGAAAGTCTAGGATGGGTGACCTACTGGGAAGTGGCCCCTTTCTTGAGTCCGGTTCATTCAAAGGGACAAAACCGTGTGGTTTCAGCCAGAGCGGACAATACCATCTATGTTTGGGGGTGGGTCATGACAAATATGGTATCAGAGCCGGTCCCTCAAAAGTAGGTTTGTGGTTCGAGGACGAACCATTGTTCTAAGTAGGGGGAATGTGGTACCCCAGGTGGAGTTGAGGATGAATACCACCTACCTCGTTAGAAGTGAGATGTTATCCGGTATCGAGATGAGGATGTAACCGATACGGATACACACGGTGACCCACTGTAGAATAATGGGGAGTATCGAATTCCATTCCGAAAGAGGGCACATGCAGAACTATAAATGAAATGATACCACTCGTATAACACGAAGGCGCTTTTTGGATGAATCGGAACTCCAGAGTTCGAAGAACTCCGTAGTTAAGCATGCTTGAGCTAGGGAAATTCTAGGATGGGTGACCTACTGGGAAGTATCCCCCTTCTTAAGTCTGGTTCATTCAAATGGACAAAACCATGCGGTTTCGGCCAAAGCGGACAATACCATCTGTGTTTGGGGGTGGGTCGTGACAATATCACATATAACCTAACTGATAACAAATAAGCGCCAGATTAGAATACGGTATCACATACTCGTATTTAATCAGCCCCCCGCATATATCAACAAAGGTGCCCTATTTCGTTTCGCTTGAATTAGGAAACTTTTGTGTAGGACTCTAAAGACTCATTAATATGCCAGCGGTAAGTGATGATCGCATCAGTCACCTACAAGTCATCAGTGGTACTAGCTGGACGTAACTGTTGGTGTATATGCCCTAGAGGCCATTACTGTATCATACTAGTTTGTATATTACTTGACGGAAGCTTGGGATATTCACAGTTGTATAGACAATCTTGCTCGAAATGGTAGTATGCTACTTGGTTTGTCTCTACTTTAATGTGTGCATGTGTTTCTTTTAGCATATCGCCTATACACATTAGTGGAGCCCTTAGGATCTTTGCTTGATTACCAGCGTTGTGATAGCAGTCACACTAGTGGGGGCTGGGTAATCTACAAGCATATCCTTATACAGGTCCCTAGTCGTTGGATTATCAAGACAGGGCATCGATACTCCGGAGTAGACTAGCGTATGCGCTTCTCATCCCAGCAGGGGAGATGGTCTGTCCCACAGCCGTCAGTACGTCGTACTTGAGATAGTATGCGGGTGCTCGTTAGGTTACAAGTACACTGGACATGACTCGTCGGGAACTGTTGGTTGGTACTATACCTATCGTCAGTTATCAGTTCCCAGGTGACATGAGTACAGCTTAGTCCGCTGACTTGACACCGTCACTTTGCCTCGAGTGTGTTCCCACTGTTCTTTGATTACTACCCTACCACGGCTCAAAGGAGTCGTGCAAACAGGCAGTAGTTTGGTGCAGTCCCGAAGCACTTGGAGGCAGTGAAGGTTAGACAGGATTCGTCTCTCCCGGTATTGGGGGTTGATATCGCGCTGTGTCTAGGAGAGCCATTACACATAGTCGTCCCTGGCCAGGGCAAGCGAGATATACTGGGAGGTTTTCCAGTGTTATCTCAGGGTGTTCTGGGCTAAACTCCGACACGACTTGTACCGCTATTTGGGGACTGACGTTTACCACCCCCTAGGCCCGCCATGCGATATTCTCATACGAACAGACCAGACTGTACGGAGGTTGTCACGTTTAGGCTCAGTAGGAGTTCGGATGGGTTTACCTCATCGGCCTTCTTATCGACATCTACCTGGGGACCGTTACGTACAGCTAGTGCTGCTTGCGGTCCGTGGTTAAACTCACTGCCAGCGTAGTGTCGAGTCTTTAGAGTCCCACACAGAGATTTTCCCTGCACTGAGCGAAAGGTATAGAGGCCGTATAGTTTTACGGCAAGGCTACGATCACTTACGTGCACTTGTGTGCGTATGCTGTTCGGGCAGACAATGCTAGTGGGCTTTAGTTTAAGCCGGATCCTAGTATTGTATGGATGGATTAGTTATGTCTTCTGTGCATTTACATTCTACGGAACGCGGATGCGGGTGTGTATGCACGGTTGTGAGGAGCGAAGAAGGAGGAGGTGCCTCATTAGGGTTTTGACAGTTGGTTCGGTCAAAACCATTATGAGGCGGGGACATTATTTACTAATCTTTTTAATGATAATTATGTTATGGCTAATTGCTTTGACCATTTGACCATACTTGACTTTGTTGACTATTTGACCATGGTTGACTAGGATCCTTCATGTGAGATCTAGAGTCTTCTTTATGTTTTGATTTTATTTTTGTGATGATAATGGTCAAATCAAGATAGCTATCAACTTTATCATGAAAAGATTAGTAATGATAATGTCCATGGTTCATTATTCTTGGTTCATAATTCTCTTCTCATTCTCTCTATTGAAATGAGAAGCTCCATGGTTGCTCCTTCTTCTTCCTCCTCTTGATTTTTCCTTTCCTCTCATGTATTGAGAAAATAAGGATCTAAATTGACAAACACATCCATCTTCTTCTTCTACACAACCTAGGACATCAAGCTTAGCAACCTTGTTGCCCTAGTAACCTCGGCTTGAGGTGGAGCTCGGAACACAAACTCTCGGGTGGATCGTCTTCGACTCTAGGAGGCCGCGGAGGTGACCAAGATCCGGATCGATCCTCGGAGCTTGCATGGACGAGGAGGACAGCTGAGAGAAGACCCGAAGGACCGGTTTCGTGAGGTATAATCTCTTTAGCATAGTAGGTAGAACCTCATGTAGTTTGCTAGCTTTTTGTTTAGCAAAGATTCTCTTTTTAGTCCATGTTGCCTTGTGTCAAAAAATCGTTTTTTACCGTTTCCGCCTCCCCGTAAGAACCGGAGTGGGCAACGTGGACTTATAGTGGTATCAGAGCCTAGCTAAACAACAACTAGCATGTTAGCAAAGTATTTGGAATTTCGATCCGAGAAAAAATCACAAAACACGTCAAAATCCTCATGTTTCTGCCGATTTTTAAAACTGCTCCAAAAATAATTTAACATACCTTAAAAATCGGCTCAGGGTTTTCTTAGAACACACAGCAAAAACGAGCCACTGACTCGGTTAACTCACCGTGGAACCACGGCGAAACCATGCGTTTCGCCGAGGATCCGCGGCCGAGTTGACTCGGCTGCGACTCGGGTTTGCTGCAGTGTGTTCAGTGTTCTGTTTTGGGATTTTTAATGTATTTTGTTTCTGCCCAGAATTTCCAGAGAACAAAGTTGTGTTTGGGGTAGTTGCAAATCCGTATTTTTGATCGAAGTTCTATAGACTTTAGCGAATGGATTATATCTATGATGTGATATATGCACCGAACGTCAACTAATCGCTATACGTCGATTAGTGGGGGTTGTGCATATCTGTGATCTGTAATGTTGTTGGATTGTGTATATGAACTTATTGGATTGTCGCGGATGAATAGCCGTGGGTTGTGAGATGAGAGTTTTCTTTATCTTTCATTTGATGTAATATGTAAATTGATGTAATATTATTTCTATGGCCGCACATCCGGGATGAGGCTGTAGCCGCCATTGTATATTATTTCTTTTACTATTTTTGCTCCTAGGATAGACCCAAGGTGGCGTGCACAAACTACCGGGTACCTCAAAGTGCCGAGTGGCCTACTCACGTTTTTGAGGGAGGTTGCTTCACTTCGGGTACTTGGCAGGTAGTTTGCCGCACCCGTAGGGGTCTAGGGTGAGCTTTGGCTATTCATCGCGACCGTGTAATCCTTCTTTCGTTGAGGCTCAAACGAAACGCGAATTCCTAGTATATCCAATGTGATCATCTATGATCTGGAATGGCTATCATTGCATCTAACGAATGTATATATCTATATATGATATCTAGTAGGCGTTGTTTATGTTTTGCATCCGCGCTAGTCCAGCCCCCGCTCTATCGTTAGTTAAGTAACCTAACGGGTGATGACGGGCCCCGTGGTGAATGCGGATGGTATAAGCGTACGTCATATTTTCGTTATTTTCTGCAATGATACGATTAAATGATGGGACGCATTAAATTAATGCAAGAAAATAAACCAAAGTAAAGTCGTTGGAACAATTTCAAAACCACTCGGTTTCTTTTCAAAACAACTTTTAAACGCAGAGCTTAAACCACTCCTTTTAAAAGCTATCACGTTCCTTCGATTATATCAAGTTCACTATGTTCACGGTTTCTCCAAAACCATTCGTAGCCCTCCGTCGTTTCATATGAATATCCAACAGTATTCAAGCTATGTTTATTGGCCTTAGTCAAGGCATAGTGATTGGTAGCTGGTGGGTATTCATATGTTGCATAGATAGATGCGTTGGTTTGGGACAATCGTATTACTTTGTTGGACATAGTCAAGGGTATATACGGGTGGGTTCAAATCAACCTGGACAATGACGGATAGAACTTGACATGTGACTTATGATTTGTTGGCCTTAGTCAAGGTCATAAGAGCATGGGGCAAAAATCCACATCGGGAGTTTATTAAGAAACTGAAACTTACTAGCGCTGTATACCATTTGGAGTGTGATGATTCTGGTAGGATTCTTTCAGTTTTATCACACGATGATATTTGGATCCCGATCCTACTGTGAGTATATACTACTCCTCGGGAACTTTCTCACTTAATGATCAATGCTATAAACCAAGTAGGTGTCTAGAAAGGTGTTAGCGGGGTAACGCCCACAGGAAAAAGAGGTTATTTAATTAAGGAACTTTGCGAAAGCGTTGGAAAACCTCCCTCGAAGTACCAACACTGGCCTGGCTGAACTGTTAAGCAAGTATTGTACGGTGAGATTGATCCCGACTAATTCTTCCTTTTTGGTTTGAGGAAGGATTCGAGAAACAGTGGGAGCCATCCTGTTTAGATAAACTAAAAACCAATCTAAACTTGCAAGAGCATCATGCTGAGTGTTTTCTTCTCTCTCTCTTAATTGCAGGGACCCAGTGACCACACATAGGTTACACCTAGATAATAAAATGACTGAATCTGACTGTTATGACTGGCAAAGGTCTGTCCAGATGTCCATTATGTTAGTTATATGTATTCCCTAGAGGCCATTACTGTACATTGGATGTATATTGTAGTGGATGCTGGGACATATATAGGGAGGACTTTCTTGCTCGACATGATAGTATGCTATCTGGTTGCTCTTTACCTTAACGTGTATACTGATTGTCTCTCTGTTACATGTTGGTAAAGCCCTTAGGATATGTACTTGACTACCTGGACTATGATGCGGATCATACTAGTGGGGACATGGTAGTCCATAAGTACATCCTTCAAGGTCCCTAGTCGTGGGTGTATCGAGATGGGGCATCGATATACCAGAGTAGACTAGCGTATACCTTCTCGACCCATACAGATGGGCGATGGATGATCCCATATCCATTGGTGTTTGACATCAGAGATGATATACGGGTGCTCAGTGGAGACTGGGTACACTGGACGGACTCGCCGAGAACTCCCAGATGGTATTATACCTTATGTCAGATGGCAGTTCTCTGGTGACACTGGTACAGAGTAGTCTGTTGACCCAAGATCGTCATAGAGTCTTGTGTGGTTCCCACTGTGCTTTGATTTCCACCTTACCACGTCCAAGAGGGCGTGCAAAACGGTGGTTTTTGGGTACAGTCCCGAGTCACATGGAGGCAATGAGCGATAGGAGGGGATTCGTCTCTCCCGGTATAGGGGGTTGATGTTGCGCTGTGTTCGATTGGCTATAACCGGAAATCCCTGGCCAGGGTTGCTGAGATTTACTGGTAAGTGTTACCAGTAGTTTCTCGAACTGTTATAGACCTCATATCGACACGACTTATCGAGCTATTGGGGTCTGACGTTTACCACCCCTAGGCGAGATATGCGACATATCAGACGACAAGACCGGACTGTACGGTAAGTGTTACTGGTTGGATTCACAGGAGTATGAGCGGGCTTGCTCGTCGATCTTCTGATCGCTCAATACCCGGGTGGCCGTTACGTTTAGCAGACCGCTTGCGGCTTGTGGGTGTTTGATATGATCATCACCTGCTGCCGGCGTATTGACGAGTCTTTAGAGTCCTACACAGAGGTTTCCTGGCTCAAGCAAAACGAAATAGGAGCGCATATGAGATATGTGCGGGACCGAGAATGATACCAGTATGTGATACTGTATTCGATTCTCGCGATTTGTGACATTGATCTGTTATATGCGATATAGCCGGCTTATCGGATCAAGTGTTGATTCGATAAGTTGTTACTGTTGATATTAGTCGGTTATATGCGATATGACCGGATCATTAAATCAAGTGTTGATTTAATGATTTAATGCATAATTATATATTTGATATATTACTTTGCATTAACTAGTATCGGTTCACTTTAAATGGATTTTCTCACTTGATGTGCACATTGTATATTTGATATATTTTTGTGCATTTGATTGTATCATATTTGATGATACATGATTGCTAGGGTTTGTGTAAAGAATTAAACCTTGGTTAAATAAATGGTTAGGGTTTTTATTTGATTATTCATTCATTTATCTATTTATTTTTGGATTAAATGAATGAGAAATGAAAACAAAAGGTTGCTTTTCTTCATGAAGCTTGTTGAAGCTTCATGAAGCTTTGACCAATGTAACCATTTTGTCTTCATCTCCTTAACCCTAACCATTCCTTTAACCTTGGTCAACTCTCTACACATAACTATAGTTAAAATTATGATAAGAATTGATTTTTCTATTCTATTCTAATATCTTATCATAATATTCATCTTCTTCTTCTTCTCCTTCAAGAAGAAAACCAAGTTTCCATCAATGGTGATTGATGAAAAAGAGTGAGAAATCCAAATCTAAAGTGAACCCACCTCCTATTTCTTCATACTCTACCTCTTGCCAAGTAGTATAGGGTGTTTCCTTCACAAGTTTTCATGGCTTGGTGAAGGTGGAGCTTGATCTTGTGATGCCTCGACGTAGATCATCTTCGGCACGAAGCCGACGACCTTGCCCGCCCATTTCTCTGATGAAGCCGATGCTAGAGTCATGGATTCGATTTGGATAGCGGAGAGGACTTCATCACGGAGCTGTGGAGGTGGAGGACCGGATCTACAAAGGTTGTATTTCAGTTCACTTAGTTAATTTGTTAACTAGTTACTTGTTTCGCCTAATCTCTAGTCATCGATCCGTATTAGGGTTTCTCGGCACCCGTAAAATTTGAAATTGGCATGGTTGATGCCTTGTGAGACCACTTGGGAGTGCCTAGGAACCCTACAGTGGTATCAGAGCCTAGCTAGAGCCTTAGGCGAAGCGTAGACGGAGTTAGAAGTCCGATCGAACCAAAACCTAACCCGGAAAATGCTCTCTGGACTTTTTTCAAAAACAGGGTTTTTTAAGAATTAAAAATTCGCAGAAAATAGAGCAGGAAATTATAAGGATTACTGCAGAAAACGAAACCCTAATTCCACTGTAGCGCCGCGGAACCGCGGCAATAGACTCCTTTTGCGGCGGTTCCGCGGCCGTTTGTACTGATTAGGGATTTGTTTTCATACAGTAATGCCCGTATCTGTTTCCTCTGTTCTCTGGGAAGTTTTAATCTGCACTCAAGAGTTGAGTTTTCTGGGGTTGTATTGGGACTTCGGTGATTCGATCGGATAGTCTAATCTTGTCTGTGGTTTTCCGGATAATTTTTGAATATGTTAAAAAGTTCGACCGGATATAAATACCCAATTTTTCCCCTGTCGGGAAATTTCCAAGTGTTGGATTTTTCCGTGGTTTAAAGACGTTCTAAGTAGTGCAAGTAACTCGATGGACCCTCTAGAAGACAACAAACCTTAACTCGATTATGTGACCGTCTTGAACTGCCCTTTGAACCTTCGGGTTTGGGGCAGTACGGCGTGCCACATGTGAGGCGTTGGCTTGACCCTTCTACGGCTGGACCGTTGGTACTGTGGCACGAACTGAATGTTGTTAGACTTATTTCATGTGTTGAGCTGTATCGGGAAAACTTGGGTGTTTGACTGTTCGATCGAAAAGTTTAACATTTTCTGTTTATCTGGAATGGGATACAATAATTGGAATTCACAAAAAGTATTGAGATAACTGAATGAATGTTATAAACATAGCAGTTTAGTCTCACTTGATCGGTTGCCACGGAATTTTGATGTGATCAAAAGTCCGTCGCAATCACGTAGCGTACGTGGATACTCGCCGGGTAAACTTAATAGACAGCCTCGCTCCATAGCCCCGACCAAATGACTGTAGGAGAACCCCATCGCCGAAAGCATCCGTTCGGGTGCTCGCGGTAGCGGTGTTCCGCTTTGGTGCACTTCGTCGACGGTATCAGGGGTGCGGCCGCCTACTAAAGTTTGCGACGAGCATTCGATCAGTTTTTCGGGAATCTTGTTGAATTGCCCGACTTGATATTGAAAAGAGTTTTCGATAATGAGACTAAAATGCGGGGTTTATAATTGTTAGGCATGCGATGTCTAAAGAATTCATTTGATCAGGCATGCGATGTCTGAGGTGGTTGCGGATTCCAACTGTTGTAGTTTTACACTTTCTTTTCTGTGACCGTAAGTGTAATATGTGATATCGCCGTTTTCGTTGCTATATGTCAACGACAATTGGGATGCACATATTTACTTACGTTGATAACATGTGATGTTATGTGTTGCTGGATATGTTATATTGGATCGTCGTGTTTGAATAGCCGGGGGTTTTTATGTGAGATGAGTGTTTTTCATTTTCATTCATGTAAAAACTTGTATGTAATATTCTTTTATTGGGGCACTTCCAGGTTGCGGAAGATGTCACAGTTTGTATATTATTTACTTTTCCGCACTAGGATAGACCCAAGGAGGAGGGCACAAGTAACCGGGTTCTGGAGTCCAGTGGGAGACCAACTCGAGGAGTCGAGTCCGGGTCTTCTAACTCCAGAATTGGTAGGGTTGCTTGCCGCTCTCGTAGGGGTCTAGGGATGTGGGTTTAGCTATTCATCGCGACCGTGGAATCCGTGTTTTATACTGGCTCGTATTGAAAACACGGACGTCCTAGTATATCCAATATTTCATATATGTTTCTTCTGCTGCGATATCTGTGATGTGATCATGATATGTTCTGTGATGGATACTGTATATAGTATATATGATATATTATATAGACGTTACTTATGTTTTACACCCGTGCTAACCCTGCCCGGCTCTGCCGTTAGTTACCTAACCTAACGGTGCACGAGGGGACATCGAGGCGAATGCGGATGGCATTAGTGTACGTCGTATTTATCTGTGATGTTTAGGTACTTAAATGATGGGACTTCATTAATGAGATTAATGAAATATAAGAAACCTAAGATGTTGTAGAATCGAATTTCTAAATAAAACAGGTAGCTACAGTTCTTGCTTTGCACAGCGGTATATATGATATATCCTGCACCTTATTCGATGAGGAAAGGACCGAGATCCCTTCACCGGGAGTGACTCCTTTAGCAATAACTGGCAGATGCTACACACTCGGTTTGTCTTTTGATTGCTTTTAAGTGTTTTTGCTTTGCACAGTGATATATATGATATATCCCGCACCTCATTCGACGAGGAAAGGACCGACGATCCCTTCACCGGGAGTGACTCCTTTAGCAAAACTAGAAAAGCCTCGAAAGCACTCCATTTTGAAAATCATTTGATTCTACAACGATATCAAGTTCATTACGCAATAGGTTTTCAGAAAAACCTGTCGTAGCCCTCCGTCATTTCAGATAAGTCCTGTTTAGTATTCGTGCTGCGTTTGTTGACCTTGTCAAGGCGCAGTGTGCGGTAGCTAACCAGTATTTATCTGCTTATGCATATGATGCAGATTGGGTTAGGGTAGTCGTGCGGCCTTGTTGACCTTGTCAAGGGTCGTGCGGGTGGGTTTGATTCAATCAAGAAATGACGGGTTGAACTTGACTTGCGGTCTATGGTTTGTTGACCTTGTCAAGGTCATAGATCGTTCGGGGCAAAATATTATCGGGAATTTCAAGTGTTGAAATTTGCAATGAGATTGCATACCTTCTATGAGATAGTTGGATCCCGATACCCGCTGCGAGTAAGAGTTACTCCTGGAAGAGTTTTACACATTACAATTAGCCAATCAAGTAGGTGTCTAGAAAGGTGTCAACGGGGTCACGCCTCTGGGAAAACGAGGTTTACATTAATTAGGTTCGTGCGAAAGCACGGGGGACCTCCCTCAAAGTACCGACACTGGCCTGGCTGAAAGATTGCCGAACTTGTAGTGTGTAATTAATCCCGGCTAGTCTTTCCTTTTAGGGTTTGAAGGAAGATTTGATGAAAAGCAGTGGGAGCCATCCTGATTAGATAAAATAATAACCAATCTGATCTTGCAAGAGCGCACGCAGAGTGTTTTCTTCTCTCTCTCTCCTGGTAGCGACCATGTCACGCCTTAATCAAGATAATAATACGGATATTTGACCGAACCCGCTTGTTATACTGAGCTGGGGAACGTTGGTCCCGCTCCACCTTATAATTGTTATAAGACGGAGCAGGAAATTGGGGAATACCAGATTTCCCGTGCCGCCCAAACGAAGAGAGTGCATGCTGATGCATCATCTTCGGGTGTGTTCATTACAAAGAACTGTTTCTCTGTATCCTCTACGTCCTGGGTATGTGATACCAGATCAGGATCCCAGATATGTAATCTGTTACATAGGGCTACAGAAAGGTAGAGAGCTGAGAACGGGTGATAAGTTTCATGAGGCAGAAAACGGGGCAAGTGTTGCAGCCAAGTCTGTTGGTCACTGTCACCCTGTATTACCAATACATTGATTCTGAACAAATGCTATTAGATACCGAACCTGATATACAAAATCATATCAGTCTCTTTATTAGTAAAGAAATGATAAAATTTTGTATTCTTGGATAATGTTTTGAACATTTCCTATATCAAAAGTTGATCGGTTCAGGCACGTTATCTAAAAGCGTTGATGTTCTAAATCAAACTACAGTTCCTTGTATACTGAACACACACAAGAGGAAGAGTTCAGAAATGAACGAATTCTTCTTGAGGTATTGTAGACTAGGTCAGATCAATGTGACCCGACTAGCTAGAGTTACATAAAGATGCATATTTAAATTAGTTTGAATTTACATCTTGTGAAACTCGCCAGTCATGTCACAAAGATATAATGACACCAGCTCTGTTTATTGGAAACAGAGAAAGAGTTAGTGAACTCTTGGGATGATACATGTTGATGTATAAAGGTCCCCTGTCTACACATACCAAGACCGGTTCTTTGTACTTCATTACATTCTCTGATAATCTCTCAAGATTCAGACCTATGTTCCTGTTGAAACACAAGTCCGAACCTTTTGAGATATTCACAGAATATAAGCTAGAAGTAGAGAACCAATACGGGTATAAGTATTATGTCCTTTGATGAGATCAAGGAGGAGAATACTTGAGCACGGAATTCCTGGAATATTCTAAAGGAGAATGAGATTCTCTCTCAGCATTACTCCTCCGAATACACCATAGCACGATGGTATATCGGGGCGGAGCAGATACACCCTATTTGATATGGTGTGCTCCATGATGAGTACTACTGAGTTACCTATTTCCTTTTGGGAGTTATGCGCTTGAGAAGCTGCATACCTATTGAATACGGTTCGAATCAAATCAGAAGCCTACCATTTCATATGTGATATGGAAAGGGAAGAGCCCATATCTTAGGTTAGTTAAGATTTGGGGTTGTCCGGCTTATGTCTAAAAGCAAAATCCGGACAAGCTCGAGGCAAGGTTAGTTATGTAGAACTGGAAAGGTTCCAGCTATACAAGCTACAACAAATGATTTGGTAGAACCGAAGGATTCAATAGTAACCAACGAACCTCAGCCTCTCCGCCGATCTAGTAGGGTTCCTCACCCACCTGAGAGATACTTCGGTTTCTCGATGACAGTGGGAGCGAGGATTGCATCATGAGATGGTGACCCAACTAGTTTCGAGCTGGCCATCAGGAGTAGGACTCTGTAAGAATGGCTGGATGCTTAGCGATCTGAGATGGAATCCTTATACACCAACAAAGTATGGACTTTGGTTGCTATATCTGAAGGGTTAAATCCCCATCAGGAGCAAGTATATCTTGAGAAGATTACTTGGTGTAGATGGAAAAGTTGAGACTTTCAAAGCTAGACTTGTTAAAGGTTTTCGTCATCAACCAGGCGTGGATAATGATGAAACCTTTTCCAGTACCTATGCTTAAGTCCATCCAGATACTACTTGCCACGGCTACATACCATGACTACGATATCTGGCGGTTGAGTGTCATGACTGCTTTTCTAAATGATGTTTTAGAAGAGTGCGTCTATAAGTACACAGCCAGAGGGCTTCGTAGACAGTGGGAGCAGCGGAAACGTGTGCAAGATGCTTTATAGGATAAAGCAGGCATCGCGGAGTTGGAACGTCTATTTTGATATGTTAGTCAAGGAAGTTGACATCATCAAAATGGTAGATGAACCTTGTATAAACAAAAAGGGTAGTAGGGAGTATGGTGACGATCCTCGTAGAGTACGTGGATGACATACTCTTGATAGGGAAGGAGTTTCCTATGCTACGCTCGATCAATCTCCGCTTATCACAATGATTCTCCACAGAAGATCAAAGTGATACCTACTAAATCCTAAGCTTTGGATCTATGAGATAGATCTAAAAGGAAGTTAGGATACTCACTAGTTGTAGTGAGATGGTATCAGTTGATCCTGGGGAAAATCACTGGAAGTGTTCCAGGGTGATAAAGACGACTGAATGTCAGTCACAGGCATTGTCTTTACCCTCTATCGAGGGACGGTATGTTGGAAGAGTTCCAAGCTAGATACCGTGACATACTAGACGATAAAGGCAGGATACATCGCTACTTAAGATGCTACCAAAGAGGCTGTTTGGGTGTATATTGGTTCATGAGATGAACTACATTCCTACCATTGTGAGACAATGGAGTTGTGGCTTATGCCAAGGAACGTCTGTCCCATCAGTGATCCAGACATAATCTAAGGCAGTATCACCTGATCATGGAGATGGTTGATCTCCAGGGTGATCGAGGTTAGGAGAACAGACTCAGAGGACAACACGGCGGATCCACTCACGAAGGCCTATTCCCAGAGAGAGACTTTTAAGAGATGGTGAAGTATGAGATACTACAACCACTGCTATCAGATGGCCCTAGTGCAAGTGGGAGATTGTTAGTTATATGTATGCCCTAGAGGCCATTACTGTACATTGGATGTATATTGTAGTGGATGCTGGGACATATATAGGGAGGACTTTCTTGCTCGACATGATAGTATGCTATCTGGTTGCTCTTTACCTTAACGTGTATACTGATTGTCTCTCTGTTACATGTTGGTAAAGCCCTTAGGATGTGTACTTGACTACCTGGACTATGATGGGGATCATACTAGTGGGGACATGGTAGTCCATAAGTACATCCTTCAAGGTCCCTAGTCGTGGGTGTATCGAGACGGGGCATCGATATACCAGAGTAGACTAGCGTATACCTTCTCGACCCATACAGATGGGCGATGGATGATCCCATATCCATTGGTGTTTGACATCAGAGATGATATACGGGTGCTCAGTGGAGACTGGGTACACTGGACGGACTCGCCGAGAACTCCCAGATGGTATTATACCTTACGTCAGATGGAAGTTCTCTGGTGACACTGGTATAGAGTAGTCTGTTGACCCGAGATCGTCATAGAGTCTTGTGTGGTTCCCACTGTGCTTTGATTTCCACCTTACCACGTCCAAGAGGGCGTGCAAAACGGTGGTTTTTGGGTACAGTCCCGAGTCACATGGAGGCAATGAGCGATAGGAGGGGATTCGTCTCTCCCGGTATAGGGGGTTGATGTTGCGCTGTGTTCGATTGGCTATAACCGGAAATCCCTGGCCAGGGTTGCTGAGATTTACTGGTAAGTGTTACCAGTAGTTTCTCGAACTGTTATAGACCTCATATCGACACGACTTATCGAGCTATTGGGGTCTGACGTTTACCACCCCTAGGCGAGATATGCGACATATCAGACGACAAGACCGGACTGTACGGTAAGTGTTACTGGTTGGATTCACAGGAGTATGAGCGGGCTTGCTCGTCGATCTTCTGATCGCTCAATACCCGGGTGGCCGTTACGTTTAGCAGACCGCTTGCGGCTTGTGGGTGTTTGATATGATCATCACCTGCTGCCGGCGTATTGACGAGTCTTTAGAGTCCTACACAGAGGTTTCCTGGCTCAAGCAAAACGAAATAGGAGCGCATATGAGATATGTGCGGGACCGAGAATGATACCAGTATGTGATACTGTATTCGATTCTCGCGATTTGTGACATTGATCGGTTATATGCGATATAGCCGGGTTATCGGATCAAGTGTTGATTCGATAAGTTGTTACTGTTGATATTAGTCGGTTATATGCGATATGACCGGATCATTAAATCAAGTGTTGATTTAATGATTTAATGCATAATTATATATTTGATATATTACTTTGCATTAACTAGTATCGGTTCACTTTAAATGGATTTTCTCACTTGATGTGCACATTGTATATGTGATATATTTTTGTGCATTTGATTGTATCATATTTGATGATACATGATTGCTAGGGTTTGTGTAAAGAATTAAACCTTGGTTAAATAAATGGTTAGGGTTTTTATTTGATTATTCATTCATTTATCTATTTATTTTTGGATTAAATGAATGAGAAATGAAAACAAAAGGTTGCTTTTCTTCATGAAGCTTGTTGAAGCTTCATGAAGCTTTGACCAATGTAACCATTTTGTCTTCATCTCCTTAACCCTAACCATTCCTTTAACCTTGGTCAACTCTCTATAGTTAAAATTATGATAAGAATTGATTTTTCTATTCTATTCTAATATCTTTTCATAATATTCATCTTCTTCTTCTTCTCCTTCAAGAAGAAAACCAAGTTTCCATCAATGGTGATTGATGAAAAAGAGTGAGAAATCCAAATCTAAAGTGAACCCACCTCCTATTTCTTCATCCTCTACCTCTTGCCAAGTAGTATAGGGTGTTCCTTCACAAGTTTTCATGGCTTGGTGAAGGTGGAGCTTGATCTTGTGATGCCTCGACGTAGATCATCTTCGGCACGAAGCTGACGACCTTGCCCGCCCATTTCTCCGATGAAGCCGATGCTAGAGTCATGGATTCGATTTGGACAGCGGAGAGGACTTCATCACGGAGCCGTGGAGGTGGAGGACCGGATCTACAAAGGTTGTATTTCCGTTCACTTAGTTAATGTGTTAACTAGTTACTTGTTTCGCCTAATCTCTAGTCAACGATCCGTATTAGGGTTTCTCGGCACCCGTAAAATTTGAAATTGGCATGGTTGATGCCTTGTGAGACCTCTTGGGAGTGCCTAGGAACCCTACACATTACCCATGACAAGTTGGGACACCTCTTAACTAATCAAACCCCTGCCGTCTCAGGACAAGTTTCCCCTTTCACGGATATTGATATCCGTAAGACATCGGAAAAAGACTGTGCGAATGCCAAGTGCCTCGTGTTGGCCTCAGTTGATGGTGCATACCAGAGGCAGCACGAGAAGATGGATTTAGTTTCTATCTTCCTCCATAACAAAGATTTATATGGAGAGCAATCTCGTATCGCAAGATATGAGACCTCGAATGAATTGCTTCAAGCGAGGTTGGCTATCGGGTCATCTGTAGGGGGCAACGTCCTTACAGAGACCAGCTATTTTGATGAGCTCACGGACCTGAAGGCCACGTTGAAGAATGGGTCAAATACTGACCTGATTCTATAGTCTCTACCCTCTACTTATACCCTGAAGGAAACCAGGGAAGTAGGAGGAAAGGGAAGGGCAAAAGTTTCGGGACTGGATATAGTAAAGGAGGGACGTTCCTATTGTTACGGGAATGAACATTGGCAGAAGGATTGCAGGGCTAACAAAGCCAGTAGCCAGGATTCGAAGCATGTTGTGGCTTCGGCTTCGGGTGTGTTTGTAGTAGAAAACTGTATGTCAGTTAACCCTACTTCCTGGGTATTGGATACCGGATCAGGATCTCACATCTGTAATTCATTACAGGCTCTGAGAAACCGTAGAGTTATCAGGATAGGTGATATGACTCCCAGGGTTGCTAACGGAATGAGCATGGACGCTGAATTCGTAGGGGAATATCATCTTGGACTGACAACTGGGCATATATTGATTCTGCGTGACTGTTTGTATGTACCTAGTGCGACTTGTAATATCATATCTGTATCCTTACTTTCTAAGGAAGGATATGATTTTACTTTTGTAAGCGATGTGGTCCACATCCACCTAAATCAAGTTCTGATTGGGTCAGGTACATTAGACAACGGGATATACGTATTGAATCAAGCTCAGATTTTCAGTGTCCAGAACACACTTAAAAGAAAGTCTCCGGAATTAAATCAGGCTTTCTTATGGCATTGTAGACTGGGTCAAATTAATGAGACACGATTAACAAACTTACATAAAGAGGGATACTTGAATCCGTTCAAGTATCAGTCTTATGCCACTTGTGAATCTTGTCTCATGGGAAAGATGACAAAGACTCCGTTCACTGGACACGGAGAAAGAGCAAGCGAGCTCTTGGGACTCATACACAGTGACGTATGTGGTCCAATGTCTACACATGCGCGAAGTGGTTATTCATACTTCATTACTTTTACGGATGATTTCTCTAGGTATGGACATGTCTTCCTGATGAAGCATAAATCCAAGGCCTTTAAGAAATTTCGAGAATACAAGAATGAAGTTGAAAAACAAACAGGCAAAAGTATCAAGACACTGAGATCTGATCGAGGTGGTGAATACTTGAGTGCCGAGTTTCTGGACTACTTAAAAGAGAATGGAATTCTCTCGCAGCTTACTCCTCCATACACACCACAACACAACGGTGTATCGGAAAGACTGAATCGAACTCTATTGGATATGGTTCGTTCCATGATGAGTAAGGCTGAGTTACCGCGATCTTTCTGGGGTTATGCACTAGAAATAACTGCATATCTTTTGAACCAAGTTCCTACTAAGTCAGTGCCTACCACACCATATCAGATGTGGAGTGGGAAGAAACCCTGTCTTAAACACTTTAAGACATGGGGATGTCCAGCTTTTGTCAAAAAGCGGCATGCGGACAAGCTCGAGGCACGCTCAGTACAGTGTAAGTTTGTGGGGTACCCAAAGAATTCCAAGGGGTATGTTTTCTATTACGCAGAGGAGCAAAAGGTCTTTGTTTCTCGTCATGCCCGCTTCTTGGAAACCGAGTTTTTAGAAAATCAGATAAGTTGGAGCGCAATAGAACTGGAAGAAATTCCAGAACCACAAACTATTACTACAACCTTGGTAGAACCAGAAGATTCAGGAGAACCGGACATCCCAGCGCCACTCCGCAGGAGTAGTAGGCAGTCTCATCCGCCCGAGAGATACTACGATTTTCTCATAGACGGGGATAGAGAGGATTGCACCATTGATTATGATGAGCCTACTAGCTTCCAGCAAGCCATTCAGAGCAGTGACTCAGTAAAATGGCTGGATGCAATGCGGACCGAGATAGAGTCCATGTACACCAACAAAGTTTGGACTTTAGACTTTGCTTCAGAAGGGGTAAAACCCGTAGGCTGCAAATGGATCTTCAGAAAGAAGATTGGTGTAGATGGACAGGTTGAAACCTATAAAGCTAGACTTGTTGCAAAGGGTTTTCGTCAAAGGCCCGGTTTGGACTATGACGAAACCTTTTCTCCAGTGGCTATGCTCAAATCCATTCGGATCCTTCTTGCCATTGCTGCCTTCCACGATTATGAGATATGGCAGATGGACGTAAAGACGGCTTTCCTAAATGGAAATTTGGAAGAGTGCGTCTAAATGGATTAGCCGGAGGGATTCATTCAGAGTGGGAGCAGCAGTAAAGTGTGCAAGTTGCTTAAGTCCATCTATGGACTGAAGCAGGCATCGCGGAGTTGGAATATCTGCTTTGATGATACTGTCAAAGAATTCGACTTTATCAAAAACCCAGATGAACCATGCATTTACAGTAAGATTGTAGGGAGAACTGTGGTATTCCTCGTCTTGTACGTGGATGACATTCTCCTAATAGGAAATGATATTCATATGCTACAGTCAGTCAAAGGATTCTTGTCACAAAGGTTCTCCATGAAGGACCTGGGCGATGCCAACTATATTCTGGGGATCCAGATCTATCGTGATAGATCTAAGAGGATGTTGGGACTTTCACAGTCCAGGTACATTGACACCATACTGAAACGATTCAGTATGGAAGATTCAAAGCCCGGTAATCTACCGGCTTGTCACGGAATCACCCTCTCCAAAGAGATGTCTCCCAAGACTGATTTGGAAAGGGTTCGCATGTCATCTATACCCTACGCATCTGCGGTAGGCTCTATAATGTATGCGATGTTGTGTACCAGACCATATGTAGCATATGCATTGAGCGTTGTAAGCCGGTATCAGTCGGACCCAAGGGTGAAACACTGGATAGCAGTAAAGAACATTCTCAAGTACCTGAGAAGGACTAAGGAGATGTTCTTGGTGTATGGCGGAAAAGACCTCCAGATCAAGACCTTTGCTGACTCCAGCTTCCAGAGTGACAAGGATGACTCCAAGTCCATGTCGGGTTATGTCTTTACCCTCAATGGAGGGGCGGTTTGCTGGAAGAGCTCCAAGCAGGAAACCGTTGCTGACTCAACTATGGAAGCAGAGTACATAGCTGATTGCGATGCCGCAAAGGAAGCTGTCTGGATGAAGAAGTTCCTCACGGAGCTTCAGGTGGTTCCTACCATTGTTGATCCAATACCACTGTATTGTGACAACAACGGCGCTATAGCTTTAGTGAAGGAACCCAGGTCCCATCAGAAGTCCAAGCACATTTTGAGGCGGTACCACCTGATCAGGGAGATCGTAGATTGCCGGGAGATCGAGGTGAAGAGAGTAAATTCGGAGAATAACACTGCAGATCCATTCACGAAGGCCATACCCCAGACTCAGTTCGAGCGGCTGATCGAGATGATAGGTCTTCGATACGCCAGTACATGGCCTTAGTGCAAGTGGGAGATTGTTAGTATATATGCCCTAGAGGCCATTACTGTATCATACTAGTTTGTATATTACTTCACGGAAGCTTGGGATATTCACAGTTGTATAGACAATCTTGCTCGAAATGGTAGTATGCTACTTGGTTTGTCTCTACTTTAATGTGTGCATGTGTTTCTTTTAGCATATCGCCTATACATATTAGTAGATCCCTTAGAATCTTTGCTTGATTACCAGCGTTGTGATGGCAGTCACACTAGTTGGGGCTGGGTAATCTACAAGCACATCCTTATACAGGTCCCTAGTCGTTGGATTATCGAGACAGGGCATCGATACTCTGGAGTAGACTAGCGTATGCGCTTCTCATCCCAGCAGGGGAGATAGTCTGTCCCACAGCCGTCAGTACGTCGTACTTGAGATAGTATGCGGGTGCTCGTTAGGTTACGAGTACACTGGACAAGACTCGTCGGGAACTGTTGGTTGGTACTATACCTATCGCCAGTTATCAGTTCCCAGGTGACATGAGTACAGCTTAGTCCGCTGACTTGACACTGTCACTTCGCCTCGAGTGTGTTCCCACTGTTCTTTGATTACTACCCTACCACGGCTCATAGGAGTCGTGCAAACAGGTAGTAGTTGGGTGCAGTCCCAAAGCACTTGGAGGCAGTGACGGTTAGAAAGGATTCGTCTCTCCCGGTATTGGGGGATGATATCGCGCTATGTCTAGGAGAGCCATTACATATAGTCGTCCCTGGCCAGGGCAAGCGAGATATACTGGTAGGTTTTCCAGTGTTATTTCAGGGTGTTCTGGGCTACACTCCGACACGACTTGTATCGCTATTAGGGGACTGACGTTTACCACCCCCTAGGCCCGCCATGCGATATTCTCAGACGAACAGACTGGACTGTACGGAGATTGTCACGTTCAGGCTTAGTAGGAGTTCGGATGGGTTTACCTCATCGGCCTTCTTATCGACATCTACCTGGGGACCGTTATGTACAGCTAGTGCCGCTTGCGGTCTGTGGTTAAATCCACTGCCAGCGTAGTGTCGAGTCTTTAGAGTTCTACACAGAGAGTTTCCCTGCACTGAGCGAAAGGTGTAGAGGCCGTACGGTTTTACGGCAAGGCTACGATCACTTACGTGCACTTGTGTGCATATGCTGCTCGGGCAGACAATGCTAGTGGGCTTTAGTTTAAGACGGATCCTAGTATTGTATGGATGGATTAGTTTTTTCTTCTGTGCATTCGCATTCTACGGAATGCGGATGCGGGTGTGTATGCACGGTTGTAAGGAGCGAAGAAGGAGGAGGTGCCTCATTAGGGTTTTGACAGTTGGTTCGGTCAAAACCATTATGAGGCGGGGACATTATTTACTAATTTTTTTAATGATAATTATGTTATGACTAATTGCTTTGATCATTTGACCATACTTGACTTTGTTGACTATTTGACCATGGTTGACTAGGATCCTTCATGTGAGATCTAGAGTCTTCTTTATGTTTTGATTTTATTTTTGTGATGATAATGGTCAAATCAAGGTAGCCATCAACTTTATCATGAAAAGATTAGTAATGATAATGTCCATGGTTCATTATTCTTGGTTCATAATTCTCTTCTCATTCTCTCTCTTGAAATGAGAAGCTCCATGGTTGCTCCTTCTTCTTCCTCCTCTTGATTTTTCCTTTGCTCTCATGTGTTGAGAAAATAAGGATCTAAATTAACAAACACATCCATCTTCTTCTTCTACACAACCTAGGACATCAAGCTTAGCAACCTTGTTGCCCTAGTAACCTCGGCTTGAGGTGGAGCTCGGAACACAAACTCTCGGGTGGATCGTCTTCGACTCTAGGAGGCCGCGGAAGTGACCAAGATCCGGATCGATCCTCGGAGCTTGCATGGATGAGGAGGACAGCGGAGAGACGACCCGAAGGACCGGTTTCGTGAGGTATAATCTCTTTAGCATAGTAAGTAGAACCTCATGTAGTTTGCTAGGTTTTTGTTTAGCAAAGATCCTCTTTTTAGTCCATGTTGCCTTGTGTCAAAAAATTGTTTTTTACCGTTTCCTCCTCCCCGTAAGAACCGGGGTGGGCAACGTGGACTTACAGTAACGGCTAACCAGGTATTGAGTGAATAGAAGATCAACAAGCAAGCTTGTCCAAAATCTCATGAAGCCTATAAGTAACACTTACCGTACAGTCCAGTCTCTTCATCTGATATGTCGCATATCAAGTCTAGAGGTGGTAACGTCAGACCCCAGTAATTTGATAAGTCATGCCGATGTATGGCTCATAAAGGTTCGAGAAACTACTGATAATGTCACGCCCCGCTTCCCAGTGTACGGGTAATGAGACGTGACTGGGCCCGCTACGTATTTACTCAGAAGTAAACACGCTAAGCGTAACTAAGCAATATAATGTAAATATACACAAGAAAATATGAAATGTAAATGAACAGCAACTTTTATTTATTAAACATTTCTTTACAATACAACTGAAAAGTAAATGCAATAATGAAAGCAATGCCTAAATAATGGCATGAACATGAAACTAAAGTATATACAAGAGTCTAGAGCTCAGGGTCCTCGCTGAACTGATCCAAGTCCTCTGAACTGGGTTCTATCTCCAGTAAGTCGGATCCACCTGACAACATTCCAAAGAAAGAAGAGAGAAGGAATGTCTTCAGCGAACAATCGCTCGGTAAGTCCCAAAGAAAGGTAAAAATAGAATAGACAGAAAGAATATAACTGTATACTATTTAATCGTTATGTTAACGCAGTTGTTTGTAGCTTGGTATAGAATATGCCAGTGTATACGAGAGGAGTCTAACTATTCAGTGGACTAAAGTATACAGAGCACACAAGGAACTGTTAATCCGCGGAACAACAGCAATAGATATTCAGGTTATGTGTATTAAAGTGACCGTCTCGTGCAACTTCTAACACGCTCCATACCAGTCTACCCCTTTAAAACCCCGTAATGTATTATGTATTGATGTATATTGTTTTGTTTAATAGAAGTACGACTTGCCGAAACCATGATATTAGTAGTTCATGTAAACGGAACGGATAGTTATGTAATCAGATTATATCCATGGTTCGGTTCAGTCGAGTCATGTTGGAATTCTGGTATAAATGGATTTATGTTGAATTGGAGTTATACTTGAATCATATTCAAGAATAGATTGATTGATTGATTTCAGATTAGACCGAGACTCTGTATGAGTGAAACACTTTAAAACGAATTGAAGTCCTGAATTTGTTTTGGAGTTATCGGTAACTGCTGTACATGGACGGCAGGATTTGTGTCTTTTTCAAGACAATTACCGTATTGATAATACCGTTTTTAGTTTGTCTACCTTAGATAGGCAAGCACCCATATTCTCCGGCTCCCTGAGGCTCAAGAAAACCGGTCCCGCTTAAATCTATATTTACTAGAGTTCTAATTGTAAATTAATATAACTTGAGGGGGTTTTATGAAAAATAGTTTTGATATATTTTCAAAATACACCTCAAGTATTTAATTATCGTCTTTAGGGTTTTCATAGTTGTAATTTTTATAAAATGAAATATTCTAGTGGATATAAACCTAACTTTGAATAGTATATGGTATTTTCTTGTAATTTGACTTGTATTGAATGTGATGGGATTTTCATGATCTTTTTTGATTCTTTTCTTTTGATTAGAAAACATAGAATATATATTATATTTAAAATAGATATTTTGATAATATATATAACTATAAAAAAAATAGAATTTATTTATTAATAGAAATCACGTTTTCTTAGAAGTTGTAATAAAAATTCCATCAAGGTCAAATGCTCCGTGAGGAGGTCTACATCTCGCTCTACTAATCCCAAAGACGTGAGATAACCCGCACTATCCCAATCAGGTTCCCCAAAATGGGTTGTAGAGGCTTATTTACAAGGAATTAATTAAAACAATTTAAAGATTACGGGTTTTGATAGTTAAAGGTATTTTAATGTAAATTATGTTTTGTCCCACAAAAATTGTTACAAAATCCATCGTGTTATATCAAGATGAGTATTGTGATGAGGTAGGTCATTAACTCGTAAGTTTTCTAAAAGTAAAATGAGCAAAACGATAAAGTAATGTTGTATGCAAACTTGATGGTATTTTACCGAAAAAGTGAAATAGAATTTGTTTAACATTAAATTTTGAATTGAAACTTGGTCAAATTGTTGTTTTATGGTTGCTAAACAATATATGAAAAGATGGTAAATTTGTTGTATAAGAAAAGTTGAATTTTTAAAGAAAAGAGAATCGGAAGTCAGAATAACTCCGCTTCCGACGAGTTTTGAAAAGAGGTTGTTTTAGATTAGAAATGGAGAAGGGGATAGAAGAGTTACTGATTGATTATAGAGGGGGGAGGTAGAGAAATATTTCGAAGGTGTCTTGAAGTCGAGTCGTTGCTGAATTTGTCCCGAAACGTCGCCAGAAATTTGACCTTGGCTAACTCCACTTGTACAACTTTTAGACTTAGGAATTTTAGAGAGTTTTGGCAATGGATTTCAGAATAAGGAGGGCCAAAGTATAGGATGGTATTTATAGGATAGAATTAGGGTTTTGTGTGTGAAGAGAGAATTAAAAACGCATTAAAATTAGAATTAAAGAGTGAAATTACACCCTCTGCATAATTGCAGAGTAATCAAACATAATGGGAGTAGTGGGGGGAGGCAGTGGTGCTAGGGGAAAAATTAGGAGCAGTACCTACGGGGGGGCCGGCGGCGCTGGCCCCATGAGGAATCTCGCCTGTCCAATCCGAGGGGTGGGGCTCTGGATCTTGGCCATGTGTCCTAGTCGGTTCATATAGCTCAATGCACATGTTTGTTTTATGAGACTTTTCACTTTTACGTGTTTTGCACGTGTAAACTTTTGAGCTTCTAAAAGTTTTAAAGAAGAATCAACAAAAATAATATGTGGCTAAAGAGATTTGAACACAGGGGCTATGTCACAGCAGTGCAAGTCTTTACCAATTAGCTACAAGTGTTTTCTTGATGTTCAAAAGCAAATTAAATACTTATAGTATACACAGGATTGCAAGTTCTCTATTTGTACATTAATTTTTAAACAGATTTTCTGTACATTAAAACAGAGTCATTATATTCTACCCTCCTTACAAAAATTTCGTCCTCAAAATTTACAATTATTAAGAACTAATGTACAAACAAGTGAGGGTATCTTGCACGCATATCGTCTTCTCTTTCCCACTTTGATTCACCTGGTGTGTCTTTTCTCCACATAACCCGGACCAAGTTTACTTTCTTGTTCCAAAGTGACTTCACCTTTCTGTCCAAGATTTCAACGGGTTGTTGCTCACAAGATAGATCCGTCTGTACAGTGAGCTCGGAGTGATCAAGAATATGACTGGGGTCACTTACATACCTTTTGAGTTGGGATATGTGGAACACATTGTGCAGTCCTTCCCATAAGGGTGGAAGTGCCAAGCGATAAACCACTTCTCTGACTCGTTCTAGTATGTCGAACGGTCCAATGTACCTCGGACATAGCTTACCCCGCCTTCCAAAGCGAATCACTCCATGGTTTGGTGAGATCTTTAAAAAGACATGATCTCCCGGTTGGAACTATAAGTGACGGCACTTTGCATCAGCCCAGTGCTTCTGTTGGTCTTGGACTATGCGCATTCTTTCCCTGATAGTGCGAACTACATCTACAGTTGCTATTATCATCTCAGGTCTAAGGAGTTCTCTATCTCCTATGTTGTTCCAACTTAATGGTGAACGACACTTCCTTCCATATAGAGCTGCAAAGGGTGTCATTCCAATACTTACTTGGTAGCTGTTGTTGTATGAAAACTCCACAAGATGTAGATAATCTTCCCATGATCCTCCGAAGTCTAACATACAAGCACTTAGCATATCTTCAAGTATCTGAATCGTTCGCTCAGACCGTCCATCTGTTTTTGGATGGTAAGTTGTGCTAAAGTTCAGACTTGTTCCTAAACTAGCTTACAGACTCTGTCAAAATTGTGATCGGAATCTGGTGTCACGATCGGAGACAATGCAAACCGGAACTCCATGTAATCTCATGATCTCCTGGATGAGTTCATGGGTATCAGAGATAGTACATATTGAAGAGTTAAATCTTATTTTAGATTCAAACTTACCTCCATGTACTTCTTTGCTAATGTCTCGGAAGATTGTCCAACTCGAAAGGGAATAAAGTGAGCCGACTTTGTGAGTCGATCCACAATAACCCATACTGCATTGTTACCTTTCGTGCTGCGAGGAAGAGCGGTCACGAAGTCCATGGTGATGTGTTGCCACTTCCATTCTGGAATAAGTAACGGTTGAAGTAAACCAGCAGTCCTGTGATGTTCAGCTTTCACTTGCTGATACACCAAACATTTAGTGACGCTTCTGGCTATTTCATGCTTCATTCCATGCCACCAGTAATGTTGCCGCAGATCTTTGTACATCTTTGTACCACCAGGGAGTACTGAATAGGGAGAGCTATGAGCTTTTTTCATCAATTCTTCCCGAACATGACCTTGTAGTACACACAATCTACTGCCATATCTCAAAGATCCGTCTTCATAGATGATGAAGTATGTTCTAAGTCCACTTTATATTTTTCTCTGATCTTTTGTAATTTGGCATCACTTGCTTGAGCTGCTTTGATTTGATTGGTAAAGGTAGATTGAACTTGTAAGTTCATCAAACTTGAAGCGTTACCTGACATGACCACTTCTATCTCCATTTGATGCAAATTTTGTTGAAGCTTCCACTGTACGATGAGATTCATTGATAGTGGTTGGCGAATAAGTGCATCAGATACTAAATTCACCTTCCATATATGATATTGTAGGTTGATATCGAAGTCTTCCATAAGTTCTAACCATTTTCTCTACCGCATATTCAACTCTTTCTGAGTAAACACATATTTCAAACTCTTGTGGTCTGTGTATATGTCCATCCGTTCTCCAAGAAGATAATGACGCCAAATTTTAAGAGCAAAGATAACGGCTGCCAATACCAAATCATGCATCGGATAGTTGCGCTCATGAACTTTCAGCTGTCTTGATGCATAAGCTACAACTTTACCATGCCGATGTAGAACGCATCCTAATCCCTTACCGGATGCATCGTAATGCACTACGAAATCTCCAAATTGGTCCGGTATTACGAGAATAAGTGATGATGTCAATCTTGACTTGAGTTCTACAAAAACTTGTTCGCATGCTTCTGACCACACGAATTCTTCATCTTTATGCGTGAACTTGGTCAAGGGTGTTCCAATCTTCGAAAATCGTTCAATGAATCTTCTGTAATATCCTGCTAAACCCAAGAAACTTCGAATGTCCTTCACTGACTTCGGTGTCAGCCATTTGCTTACTGCTGATATCTTAGCTGGATCTACAGAGATTCTATCGCCTGATACAATATGTCCAAGAAAACCGACTTGATCTAGCCAAAACTCGCACTTGCTGTATTTGGCATAGAGTTGATGCTGTCGTAAAGTCTCCAGGACAATTCATAGGTGCTCGGCTTGTTCTTTTCGACTCTTAGAATATACCAGGATGTAGTTGATGAAGATGACAACAAACCTGTCTGGGTACTCTCAGAAAACTTGATTCATTAGGTTCATGAATATAGCTAGTGCGTTGGTCACAACAAATGGCATCACAAGAAACTCATAATGACCATAGCGAGTCCTGAATGCCGTCTTTGGAATATCAAACTCTTTGACCTTCACCTGATGATATCCCGAACGAAGATCTAACTTGGAGAAAACGCAAGACCCACTTAGCAGATCGAACAGATCATCGATGCGTGAAAGTGGATACTTGTTCTTTATAGTTACTTTCTTCAGAGCTCTATAATCAATGCACATTCTGTATGAACCTTCTTTCTTCTTCACAAGCAGAACTGGCGATCCCTAACTTGAAATGCTGGGACAAATCCATCCTTTCTTTAATAATTCGTCCAACTGAGTTCGGATCTCTTTCAAACCTTCGGGACTCAAGCGATACGGAGTTTTGATCACCGTTGTGCTCCAGGTACTAAATCAATGCTGAATTCAAGAGCTCGGTCGGGAGGCAAACCTGATATGTCTTAAGGAAATACATCGTCGAACTCTCGAACTACCTCTGTCTTGTCTTCTTCCGCCTTTAGAGTTGCAATCACTACCTTCTTCGGTTTTACTTTGTATGTGCTAGGCTCTAGGATACGGTCTTCACTTTTGAAATAAAAGACCGGATGTTTGGAATCTTGAACACTACCCTCCTTTGACAATAGTCAATGGTAGCATAGAATGTTCTTAGCCAATCCATACCCAAAACGACATCGAAATTCGGTATGTCCAGCACCATAAAGTCTACATAGAATTCTCTGCTGCAGAAGACCACTAGACACAGGTCGTATCCTATTATTGTCTTTAGAACGCCGTTCCCTGAACTGACATTCTAGCTGGATACAAGTGGTTTGATTGGAATCGCATGAGTTCGGACGAACCGTTGCGACATAAAGCAATGAAATGCTCCAATATCGAAGAGTGCTAGTGCAGGAAGTGAGGCTACTAAGAACGTATCTAAGTTATGTGGAATAGGTTTTAGGTATAAGAAAAAGATATATGGGTATATATAAAGATTGAAAGAAAGCTTAAAAGAAAAGAGTTACTAGTGATGACTTGGCCAGTGGCTTTAGCTTCTTCCATAGTCATTGTGAAAGCCTATCTCCTCGGTACATTCCTCCTTGCTGGAGGAGCATTCCTCTGTCCGTTCCTCTGTACTTGAGGTAAGTTCCTTTATGCTTGATGGAACTGATGAGGAGGAGGTGCAGTCGGTCCACGAGGAGGTGGAGCTGGGAGAGAATGACGTGGAGAAGGTGTCTGGATAGCTGGCTACTGCTGATAGGTAATTGCTGGTCTGGGTGCAGCATTTGGATTGAGTCTACGAGGACAAGACCGAATATCATGTATGGCTGAGCCGCAGACTAAGCAAAAGCGATTAGCACGCCTACAATCCTTCTCCAGGTGTCCATCCCTCCTGCAGTATGTGTAAAAAGCTGGACTGGGCCGGTTGAAAGGTACTCCCGGTCTCCTAGATACAAAAGATGGCCTTGAAGAGGCTCCTCCTGCCATCTGAGTAGCAGGGTGCTTTACTCCGGCAGATTGGGGTCTGCCCTTCATCTTTACTACTGTCTCATATCGACGGGCGGATTTCAGAGCCAGTTCGTAGGTTAGGAAATCCCCTGTAGCTAAAGCAGCTTGATCTCCAGATCTAATCCTTGCTGAAATCATCTGGACCTGATCTCGGCAGTCGGAATGAGGTGTGCCACGAACCTGTTACGGTCTTGTGTTAGCTGTGTAGTATGTGATATTAGAAAATCGAATATTTGAGATATATCTTTACCTGCTCAACATAGTGAACTCAGTATCATACTCATCCACCGATTTACTCAACATAGAGCACTGTTGTAAGCGGATGAATTGCTGCTCCATGTCGAATCGGGCAGTCTCGGGAAAATATTTCGCTTCGAACATGTCGCGAAAAGTTTTCCATTCGATATGTTGGGCAAGATGGCTTTCTTCCGCCTTCCACCATACTCGGGCGTTGTCGATGACTTGCAGCTTTGCAACCCGTACCCAAGTGATCTCTGGCACTTGTGCTGCTGCCAGATCATCCTCAATACTCTGAGCCCATTCTTTAGCTTCCAAAGGGCTCTCTTTCCCAGAAAATTTCTTCAGATGCAATGCCCGGAATTGCTTCACTCCGGGTGCTTCCGCTTCTGGGTGGTTCAATAATACAGCAGTCTGCTATTGCTGTCCTTCCATGAGGCTTCGAATTTCCTTAAGAAATACCGTTTGCTCGTTGATCGGAGCTGCAACGATAGGCATAAGTGGAAGAGGTGGTGATGTGTTGTTGAAGTTTGTGCTGGTATTGTTTGGAGAATCCATAATCTTGAAAGAAAAAATATGGTTAGGATAGATTCAAAGAATATGAAATTGTAAAATTCAAGGAATATGAAATGTAAAGAATGTTTTTAGTTGCTGATTCTTGTGTTATATTGCTTAAGATTTCATGCAGAATTGACCTGCATGTCCATGCAGAACTGACCTACATGGGCCACCAACAAAACCTGTTACGCCCCGCTTCTCAGTGTACAGGTAATGAGATGTGACTGGGCCCGCTATGTATTTACTCAGAAGTAAACACACTAAGCATAACTAAGCAATATAATGTAAATATACACAAGAAAACATGAAATGTAAATGAACAACAACTTTTATTTATTAAACATTTCTTTACAATACAACTGAAAAGTAAATACAATGATGAAAGTAATACCTAAACAATGTCATGAACATGAAAGTAAAGTATATACAAGAGTCTAGAGCTCGAGATCCTCGCTGAACTGATCCAAGTCCTCTGAACTGGGCTCTATCTCCAGTGAGTCGGATCCACCTGACAACATTCCAAAGAAAGAAGAGAGAATGAATGTCGTCAGCGAACAATCGCTCAGTAAGTCCCAAAGAAAGGTAGAAATAGAATAGACAGAAAGAATATAACTGTATACTATTTGATTGTTATGTTAACGCAGTTGTTTGTAGCTTGGAACAGAATATGCCAGTGTATACGAGAGGAGTCCAACTATTCCTTGGACTAAGATATACGGAGCATAAGAAACCGTTAAGCCACGGAACAACATAAATGGATATTCAGGTTATGTGTATTAAAGTGACCGTCTCGTGCCACTTCTAACACATTCCATACCAGTCTACCCCTTTAAAACCCCGTAATGTATTATGTATTGATGTATATTGTTTTGTTTAATAGAAGTACGACTTTCCAAAAGCATGATATCAGTAGTTCATGTAAACGGAACGGATATTCATGTAATCAGAGTATATCCATGGTTCGGTTCGGTCGAGTCATGTTGATATACATTGAATCTGGTATAAATGGATTCATGTTGAATTAGAGTTATACTTGAATCATATTCAAGGATAGATTGATTGATTGATTTCAGGTTAGGCTGAGACTTTAAAACGAATTGAAGTCCTGAATTAGTTTTGAAGTTATCGGTAACTGCTGCACATGGACGGCAGGATTTGTGTCTTTTTCCAAAACAATTACCGTATTAGTAACACCATTTTTAGTTTGTCTACCTTAGATAGGCAAGCACCCATATTCTCCGGCTCCGTGAGGCTCAAGAGAACTGGTCCCGCTTAAACCTATATTTACTAGGGTCCTTATTGTAAATTAATATAACTTGAAGGGGTTTTATGAAAAATAGTTTTGATATATTTTCAAAATATACCTCAAGTATTTAATTATCTTCTTTAGGCTTTTTATAGTTGTAATTTTTATAAAATGAAATATTCTAGTGGATATAAACCTAATTTTGAATAGCGTATGGTATATTCTTGTAATTTGACTTGTATTGAATGTGATGGTATTTTCATGATTTTTTGTGATTCTTTTCTTTTGATTAGAAAATATGGAATATATATTATATTTAAAATAGATATTTTGATAATATTTAGATATATAATTATAAAAAAATAGAATTTATTTATTAAAAGAAATCGCGTTTTCATAGAAATTGTAATAAAAATTCCATCGAGATCGAATGCTCCATGAGGAGGTCTGCATCTCGCTCTACTAATCCCGAGGACGTGCGATAACCCGTACCATCCTGATCAGGTTCCCCAAAATGGGTTGTAGAAGCTTATTTGTAAGGAATTAATTAAAACAATTTATAGATTACGGGTTTTGATAGTTTAAGGTATTTTAATGTAAATTGTATTTTGTCTCATAAAAATTGTTACAAAACCCATCGTGCTATGTCAAGATGAGTGTTGTGATAAGGTAGGTCATTACCTCGTGAGTTTTCTAAAGGTAAAATGAGCAAAACGATAAAGTAATGTCGTATGCAAACTTGATGGTATTTTACCGAAAAAGTGAAATAGAATTTGTTTAATATTAAATTTTGAATTGAAACTTGGTCAAATTGTTGTTTTATGGTTTCTAAATAATATATGAAAAGAAGGTAAATTTGTTGTTTAAGAAAAGAGAATCGGATGTCGGAATAACTCCACTTCTGACGAGTTTTGAAAAGTGATTGTTTTAGATTAGAAATGGAGAAGGGGAGAGAGGACTTACTGATTGATTATATAGGGGGGAGGTAGAGGAATATTTCGAAGGTGTCGTGAAGTCGCGTCTTCGCCGAATTTGTCCCGAAACGTCGTCGGAACTTTGACCTTGGCTAACTCCACTTGTACAACTTTTGGACTTAGAAATTTTAGAGAGTTTTGGCAATGGATTTCAGAATGAGGAGGGCCAAAGTATAGGGTGGTATTTATAAGATAGAATTAGGGTTTTGTGAGTGAAGAGAAAATTAAAAATGTATTAAAATTAGAATTAAAGAGTGAAATTACACCCTCTGGATAATTGCAGAGTAATTAAATATAATGGGAGTAGTGGGGGAAGCTAAGGGGTGCTAGCGCAAAAATTTAGGGCAGTACCTACGGGGAGGCCGGTGCCGCCGGCCCCATGAGGAATCTTGCCGGTCCAATCCGAGGGGTGGGGCTCTGGATCGTGGCCGCGTGTCCTAATCGCTTCATATAGCCCAGTGCACATATTTGTTTTTGAGACTTCACTTTTACGTGTTTTGTACGTGTAAACTTTTGAGCTTCTAAAAGTTTTTAAAAAAATCAACAAAAATAATATGTGGCTAAGGGGATTTGAACACAGGGGCTACGTCACAGCAATGAAAGACTTTACCAATAAGCTACAAGTGCTTTCTTACCGTTCAAAAGCAAATTAAATACTTATAGCATACATGGGATTGCAAATACTCCATTTGTACATTAATTTTTAAACAAATTTTCTGTATATTAAAACAGAGTCGTTACAGATAACACTTACCAGTAAATCTCATCAACAGCCCAGGCTAGGGACTTACTGTTATAGCCAATCGAGTATAGCGCAACATCAACTCCCAATACCGAGAGAGACGAATCCCCTCCTATCGCTCATTACCTCTATGTGACTCGGGACTGTACCTAAAATCCACCGTTTGCATAACTCTTTTGAGCTGTGGTAGGGAGGAAATCAAAGAACAGTGGGAGCCTGTTCATATCAAAATTTTGCATTATTATATCGCCCATTCTTAATCACATTACATATAAATAGGTGCTTTTGATCCATGTCTGCTAAATAGTTGCAGGTTACAGGTTCTCAGAACATTACAGTGAAATTCATGAAAAGTTGCTACAAATGTGAGACTACGACCAACAATAGATGAATCCGTATGATGCCATCTACCAGTTCAAGGAACAAATGAAAATCAGTAGACAGTTCAAATGGACAAAGCACAAGGGCAGCACAAGATTCAAAACTTCAACGCGAAGCTCACGGCAAAAGTCCACATCTTTGTGCACTGTTGAAAATCTGGAAGAAAGTAGAAGAGATTCTGAGGAACCAAGTGAAGAAAACAGAAGTTAAAAGCAACATGAAGCAACCCTGAAGAATCGAGCCAGAGATTCCACAATACGGCCGCGGAACCGCGGCCGAACATGCCTTTCTGTCGTGGATCCGCGGCCGTATGATGCACGTGTCGGTGCATGTGTCGGTGGGTGTCGGTGCTTTGACCCAGCTTTCTTAGGGTAGTCTTGTAAATTCAAGTGTGGATCAGAATGTAACCTAGGGTTTTTTCTATCTATAAATAGAAAAGCCAAAAGCCAAATGAGGGCATGCCTCTTTTTAATTTCTAGATCTAAAATTTTAATTTCCCTTGTAATCGTCGAGAGGTCGTCAATAAAGTGAGTTTTAATTTTTATCTTGCATTTTCTTATCTGCAATTTATTACCTGCAAATTTTTACCTGTTTTTTTATTATCTGCAAGTTAGTTTGTCTATTAAAAAGAAAACAAAAATGAATTTTATTGTCACTTTTCTAATGAGTGAGTAATTCCTCACTTGTTAGGGTTAGGATAGGGAAGGTTTGAGAGAAGAAAATCTCTCTCACTCTTTTCTTTGCCCATATAATTTTTAAAATACGGACTCTTTTTAAATCAACCACACACCGCTCACTATGGCACCCTATCCTATATAATAGCGGTGATTCCCTACTTAGACCGGTTGTGGTTGAATTAACTGGAGGTTAGGGCTAAGAGCCAAGAACGGACGGACAAGGACCAAAAGGAAGAAACTAAGTTTCTTCCTAGTAGTGCTAATCCCCGTTGTTGACTATTACCCTAACACCTATATTCTTAACTAGGGCATTGATAGAAGTGAGAAGAATCCTTGTTCTGAACTAACCTAATCCTAACCCTAGCAAGCCTTTATTTCAATTTATTCTCATTCTTAGGTCTTAAAACAAAACCTACCAAAGATAGGACTTAACTCGTTAGAACTTAAAGAAAAGAACACCATTTCCCTGTGGATCGACTCGTATTCAACCGGCTAGCTACCAAGCGACACCGTCTTGATTGCGGTATTCTTAAATTTAAAACGCACACAAAAAACATCTTCCAATCAAATGGCGCCGTTGCCGGGGAGACGGTAGTTTATTTCTTTTTGTAATTTCGGGTTAATTAAATAAAAAATTGAAAAATTGAAAAAATAAAAAAATACATAAAAAATCATCTTGTTATTTTTGATTGGTTTTGTGTGAATTGTGTAGGAAAAGAAGACGGACTGATTCAGATCTAGAGCAAGCCCAGTGAACAAATCAAGAAACAGAGGATCTGAACAGACAGAGGAGAACCATAACAGCACACAGAAAAATTTTAGAGGCCTAAACCAACTGAACCACCGCGGAACCGTGGCTAAAGTAGGGGTTTGACCGTGGAACCGCGGTCAAACAGGTGACGTCATCGTTTTAAAAACTCTCTGTGAGTATATTTTTTTCTCCTCGCTGTTTATTATGTTTCTAAGTGGGTCGAGGCTGTGCCAACCGGACTAATGTCAACAAGGTTGTCGTTATATTTCTCAAAGAAAACATTTTCTCTCGATTTAGGCACTCCCGCGCAATCATCAGCGATAATGGAACTCATTTCTGTAATAGGACTTTCGAGTTCTTAATGCGGAAATATTCCATTAATCACAAGCTATCAACGCCCTATCATCCCCAAACTTGTGGGCAAGCCGAGATTTCAAATCGGCAAATTAAACAGATACTGGAGAAAACGGTTTCCAAAAACCGTAAAAATTGGTCTCTAAAACTTACTGATGCCCTTTGGGCATTTCGAACTGCCTATAAGACCGATCTTGGCATATCTCCGTATAGGCTTGTTTACGGAAATGTTTGTCACCTTCCAGTTGAAATTGAGTATCGTGCATTTTGGGCGATAAAAGAGTTGAATCTATCTCTCGGAGATGCGGGGGCCATAGAAAGCTGCAACTAAATGAATTAAGCGAGATTCGGGATGAAGCTTACGAGAACGCGGTTGTCGTCAAAAACCGAATGAAAGTGTTTCACGATAAACACCTTATGCGCAAAACATTCAATCCTGATCAACAGGTTTTACTTTACGAAACCCGGTTATATTTCCATCCCGGCAAGCTCAGATATCGATGGAAAGGGCCATTTTTGGTACGCACCGTATATCCGCACGGTGCGGTCGGCTTAGAAATTCCAAAGGGCGGTTCACTTTTCAAAGTGAACGGACATATACTTAAACCGTTTCTCACCGCGGACCCTTCGGAGGAGCTCCTGCTGTTGCAGGAGCCGATTTACATTGACTGATATTCCTCCATCTACTCCCAAATTTCGGTTATCCAGCCATAAACAGTGGAAACACAGTTTCAAATAAGTTTGGGGGTATGTCACATTTGTAATTATATAAAAAATATAAAAAGAAAAAGAAAATAAAAAAAACAAATTTTGGGGGTATTTTTGTAAATTTTCAGTTTTAATAAATATTAAATAAAAATAAATAAATAATTTTATTTACAAATAAATTCCTCTTTTTAAGAGGTCCTTTTTGCAAATAACCAATACACCCCCTATAAATACAACCCGACCCTTCTCTGCATTTTACCAAACCCTAAATTATTCCTCTCTAAAAACCCTAGCCGCCGTAGTAGACAGAGCAGGAAGATCTCTCCAATCCGTCGCGCAACCACCACCGACGTCTGCTTCCTGCCGCGCTTCCGCCGCCTGTTGGTGTCGTCGCCCTCTGAAATCTTCAAAGGAGGTTTGCACTTCCTTTCCCTCTCTGTTAAAATTAAAATTTATTTTCAATTTGCTCTCTGTGATGGCACCAACTCTGCATTTTGAGAGATATTTCTCACAAATCTTTGCACACACGGTCTTTAGAAGTTATTTCGGTGAAGAGATCCGAAGGCGCGGATGGAATTTCTTACTATTTAACCATCCGAATGCCTTCGTGCTTCCGGATCTTGTCACCCGATTTTACGAGTGCATGGAGGATGGTTGCCTCTCACAAAACGGTTATATTAGGCTAATTTAGGGGATAGGGAAATAATAATCGATAGGGACTTCATCCATGAAGTCACCTTAATACCTAGATTACCTGTTCATGACCAACCCCTCCGTTTCGAACACTACCTACCCTTGATGGGTAATGATTGTTCGAGAGAGCCACGCAAGGGCATCCGGGCTAGAACCCTTTTTGCGAATGTACTAACTGTATGCCGTTGGACACAAAATAATATTTTTGGTAGTTCGCACAACACTACATTTTTCATCCCATCCCTTCATATCGTGCACACTTTGATGACTAGAAACCCCATCTATGATATGTGCATGGTATTACTACACTCAATTAGTGCAGGCAAGAGGGCTGCCAACTATCCATGCCCTATGTTGGTGACATAACTGTGTCGTCATTTCCTCCCTGTGGAGGAATTTGAGTTTTATATGCATGGAGGTATCCCTATTAGACCTCTTCTTGAGGGCATATCCACGTCCTACACCCGCTTACATGATGTATGGTCACACTGAGCCGGCCAAGGACGTAGCCGCCAAGACACCCAGCTCTAGCTCGACCGCGAATGACGAAGAGCTTACCCCCGCGGCACAAGCACGCTTACTTAGGAGAGCCAATAGGGGGATAGAAAGATTGATAGGGATGGTGACCAATCTAGATCAGCGAGTCACAGGTTTAGAGCACGACATGACCACCTTAATGGCTAGAGAGAAACGATCCCGCTCAAGATCGAGAGGACGGCGAGGCCATGAGCAGTGAGGACCGTGCTTTTGATAAGTTTGGGGGTGTAGGTGGTTTGTAAATAGTTATCTTTGCATTGCATTTGCATATTTTTATTTTTGTACATATTTTTTTTTCTTTCTTTGCATATTTAATTCCACATTGCATCTTTATAAAAATATTTAAAAAAATTTTAAAAAATAAAAATATATATATAAAAAAAATCAAATAAAAATTGAATTTTTTTTTAAAATTATAAAAATTGAAAAGTTCAATTTTGACCAGATTTGACTTAAGTTCAACATGACGGTTGAATAGTAGGGAAAAAACTAGATCCTAAACTTAGTAAACTAAAAAAACCTAAAAATAACCTTTCTTAAAGTTTAACTGTAGAAAATATATGTCCTTATAGTTTATTTAGAAATAGGCAAATTTTGAGTTCAGTTCTTGGGCTAAGTCAAAATAAGGGAGGCGTATTGAATTTTTATTTGAAGTGTAAATTTGAAAAATAATTCTGAACCTTATGTCTAAATTCTGAAAATATATACCCTACAACTTGCACATACACGCACCTTGAAACTTGGGATAGTAGAGAATACCTTGAAATGCTCTTGTCTAAAATCCTTAGTATGAAGGAAAATAAAATAAAAGTACAAGTGTTAATAAAGATATAAAAAAATGAACACTGATTTTGTAATTACTTAAGCCTGCATAAATAAAAAAATATAGCAAGGATGCTTTATCACCTAGTGCCTTAGACCAACTGGTTTGGGAGTCACTGCTAAGCCTTAGGTATTGCAAGACGAGGATTTACGCCTAAATGCGCAAGCACATTTTGTAATCGGTCGTTTAGTATCTCAAGAAGTATTAACGGTCGCATGAAGGATGTGTGAGCAATTTCATCTAAAATTCACCGACCAAAAAAATTTTGGACGATGGACAAGAGTATGATAGCTTGAATTGAATTTCCAAGTGTAGGGGTGATAATTACACACATGTAAAGGTATATGATTGGGGTTTGAATGAGAGATAGGAATGAAAGATAAGGCTTATATCTTCAGTAAAGATGATAAAAATTCCCGAGTTGAGATTCCACCTTAGAAGAAAAATTCAAAATATGTTGAAAGCTTAATAAATTTGCAGAATATATACGATCTTAAGTTAAATGAAAAGGAAGTGTGAAAAATACGGGTTGATGATTTCTATGTTGAAGATAATAGAATTTCTTGCTAGAATACCGAATTGAAGAATGAAAGTCAACATGCCAAATTGATCGTATTTTGTGGGTAGTATCCGCTGAAAACCATCAGGAGACAACACTCCTCCTACTAGGGACACCTAGAGGTTTAACGGCTTGTTGCACGAGCTCAGTGCAATCGCGATTCCCTACGAAAGTGAGGTTAGGTTTTTCCGAGAATAAAATTGGCTTTACTCGGGACGAGCAAAAGATAAGTTTGGAGGTATTTGTTCATATCAGAATTTTGCATTATTATATCGCCCATTCTTAATCACATTACATATAAATAGGTGCGTTTGATCTATATCTACTAAATAGTTGCAAGTTACAGTTTCTCAAAATATTACAGTGAAATTCATGAAAAGTTACTACAAATGTGAGACTACGACCAACAATAGATGAATCCGTATGATGTCATCTACCAGTTCAAGGAACAAATGAAAATCAATAGACAGTTCAAATGCACAAAGCACAAGGGCGGCACAAGATTCAAAACTTCAACGCGAAGCTCATGACAAAAGTCCACATCTTTCTGCACTGTTGGAAATCTGGAAGAAAGTAGAAGATATTCTGAGAAACCAAGTGAAGAAAACAGAAGTTAAAAGCAACATGAAGCAACCCTGAAGAATCGAGCCAGAGATTCCACAATACGGCCGTGGAACCGCGGCCAAACATGCCTTTCTGCCGTGGATCCGCGGCCGTATGTGCACATGTCGGTGCATTTGTCGGTGGGTGTCGGTGCTTTGACCCGGCTTTCTTAGGTAGTCTTGTAAATTCAAGTATGGATCAGAATGTAACCTACAATTTTTTTCTATCTATAAATAGAAAAGCCAACAGCCAAATGAGGGCATGCCTCTTTTTAATTTCTAGATCTAAAATTTTAATTTCCCTTGTAATCGTTGAGAGGTCATCAATAAAGTGAGTTTTTATTTTTATCTTGCATTTTTTTATCTGCAATTTATTACCTGCAAATTTTTACCTGTTCTTTTATTATCTGCAAGTTAGTTTGTCTATTAAAAAGAAAACAAAAATGAATTTTATTATCAGTTTCCTAATGAGTGAGTAATTCCTCACTTGTTAGGGTTAGGATAGGGAAGATTTGAGAGAAGGAAATCTCTCTCACTCCTTTCTTTGCCCGTATAATTTTTAAAATACGGACTCTTTTTAAATCAACCACACACCGCTCACTACGGCACCCTATCCTACATGATAGCGGTGATTCCCTAGTTAGATCGGTTGTGGTTGAATTAACTGGAGGTTAGGGCTAAGAGCCAAGAACAGACGGACAAGGACTAAAAGGAAGAAACTAAGTTTCTTCCTAGTCGTGCTAATCCCCGTTGTTCACTATTACCCTAACACCTATATTCTTAACTAGGGTATTGATAGAAGTTAGAAGAATCCTTATTTCGAAGTAACCTAATACTAACCCCAGCAAGCTTTTATTTCAATTTATTCTCATTCTTAGATCTTAAAACAAAACCTACCAAAGATAGGATTTAACTCGTTAGAAGTTAAAGAAAAGAACATCATTTCCCTGTGGATCGACTCCTACTCAACCGACTGGCTATCAAGCGACACCGCCTTAATTGCGGTATTCTTAAATTTAAAATGCATACGAAAAACATCTTCCAATCAGGACTCTATGACGATCTAGGATCTACAGACTAACATGTACCAGTGTCACCAGAGAACTGCTATCTGACGATAGGTATAGTACCAACTAGAAGTTCTTGGCGAGTCCTGTTCGGTGTACTCATTCTCTAATGAACACATGTGTACAATCTTTGATGTCAAACACCAATGGATATGGGATCAGCCATCGCCCCCTTACAGGGTCAAGAAATATATACACTAGTCTACTCTGGAATATCGATACCCTGTCTCGATATACCCTCAATTAGGAACAATTAAAAGATGTGCTTATAGACTACCCAGGTCGCAGTAGTATGATCCGCATCATAGTCCTGGTAGTCAAAACAACACCCTAAGGGCTTTATCAATATGTATCTAAGAGACAGTATTGTTCCCGCCAAAAATTTCTGCACAAAAGAGCCCAAGGTATCAAATGGCAGCGATACGCTTAAGAAAATGTGAACCAGTATCTTCCGGGCTGTATTTTGACAAACTCCCCAATATCAAACAGCTAAATTTTGATGGTATCAAAAGTGTCTCAAAAAATCCTTCGATTTGATATATTATGGGCTTCATAATTCATCCGGGATCAAACATTATTAGCAAATATGCTATGCACGTGTAATCTAAGGAAGAAAATGCGAACCAGTATTTTCCGGGCTGCATTTTGATAAACTCTCGAATGAGAAACAGCTAAATTCTAATGTTATCAAAAGTTTCTCGAAAAATCCTTCGATTTGATATATTATGGGCCTCATAATTCATCCGGGATCAAAAGTTATGAGGCATCACGTGCTTACACGTGACCGGGCATCACGTGCAGACACGTGACCATTTACAGGCCAAGCCAGTAGGCACTGAATAAAATAAATAATTAGAAATAATTAATCAGTGGGGTCACGTGCCAACATGTGATGTGCCTTTAAAGCCACTGAAAAGAATTAAAAGTATAATAAAATAACAAGGAAAAACCCCCAATAGGGTATCACGTGCCACCACGTGACCAAGGGTCACGTGCTGACACGTGATAATTCCTGAGTTCTTTAAAACCACAGAATTAAATTCTGGTCAAATGCTTAATCAGGGGGTCGCGTACCAACACGTGATGAGTTCCTAAAGATCTATGAATTTATAGAATTAAATTCTAATTAAGAGGGAATCAAAAATCCTAACTGGAAAAATATTTCTCTAAATCTTTCCAAACAAAAAAGATGGTGCTTTGTAAAATGGAGCACCGTTGGATTAAAAATCCAATGGTGATTAAAAATCACCAATTTATGGAAAGATTTTATACAAGAAAAGATTTCCCTGAAATTTGCCAGAAATAACAGATAAAACATCTTTTGGATTAAAAATCCAATGCTGAATAATATTCACTGAGTGATCTAAAAAGATCATGTTGGTTACAAAATCAACCAAAATCTTTCAATGAAATATTCACTAAACAAATTGATTCTTTTCCTTCTCCTATAAATAGGAGCCAAGAGGAGAAAAAAGGGAGAGAATTTGGAGATCTTGAAATTTTCTAAAGGCAAACAGCAGAGAGAAAAGAAAGGAGAATTTTATTCTCAAGAAAGAAATCCTAGGTGAGAAAGAGGAAAAGGATTAAATCTTCAAAAAAAGAGAATTTAATTATCAAATCTAAAAGTTTAACTCTTCTGCAAAAATAACTTAGTTCTTCCTCTGGTTGAAGATCTGCAGAAGCAAATCTCCCCATAGGTTGAGAATTTAATTCTCATCGCGTTGAGATTTTGCCATGCAGATCCAAGACTCAGAGGGGGGATTGAGTTTAGAGAATTTAATTCTCCCAAATTCACAGGAATTTAATTCCTCCAAGATAAAATTAGAGTTAAACCCTATATGAGAATTTAATTCTCCCAAATTCACAGGAATTCACATCCTTCAAGATAAAATTAGGGTTTAACCCTATATGAGAATTTAATTCTCATAAAATTATAGGAATTTAATTCCTTCAAGATGGGCAAAATTAGGGTTTAAACCCTATCTGAGAATTTAATTCCTCCAAGACAGAACTAGGGTTTAACCCTATATAAGAATTTAATTCTTTCACATAGGAATTTAATTCCTCTAAAGAAACCATCATTAGGGTTTAACCCTATAAAGAATTTAATTCTGAAAGAAATAAAGAGACTTGAAAGATCTCCATGCATGCAAAAGACTAAGGTCACGTATCCCCACGTGACCCCTGAAAAGATCCCCCAAAATGATAAGGAGTTAGCTCTGAGGCAATGCCTCACGTGCTCCCACGTGACCTCCTAAACAACGAGAATAAAAAGAAAAGACAAATTCTAACTTAGGCGCTCTCACGTGTTACCACATGACCCCTTGATAAATGCTTGAATAATTAACGCGCAAAGCTCCATCAAGTGCCAATACGTGATGGTCAAAAGATCAAAGTGTTTAACATTTATTTGCATAACAAAGTAAAAGGAGATCTGGCCCCACCTTTGGGCGCCCTCACGTGTCCCCACATGGCCCCTTCTTCTCTAGTGTTTAACACAAATTCGAGAGTTTTATTTTCAGTGTTTAACACTGATTGTCTTCTAGTGTTTAACACTAATTTGAGAATTTTACTTTTAGTGTTTAACACTAATTTAAGAATCTTATTTTCAGTGTTTAACACTGTTATCTCCTAGTGTTTAACACTAATTTGAGAGCTTTATTTCCAGTGTTTAACACTGTTGTTCTCTAGTGTTTAACACTATTTTTAGCCAAAATTGGTTAATTTTCCAGAGGCAAAAGACTCCCCTTCAACTGAATCTCAAAATTGAGTAAAATTCAGAGCTATAATGTTCAATGCTCAATCAAAGATAAAAATGTTATCAAAGCCCTCAAACTCTTATTTAGCATTGCTAAGTGATGAGGGGCTGAACTCATACAAATGTCTAATGGTCCAACAAAGGGCCAATATTTCAGACCTAATTGAACTTAGCCCAAGTTGACCATAAGTCCTCAATTCAAACTTAACTGAGCCAATGTGCTCATAATATAATTAATTGATCTTAGTTCCAAATTGGACTACAGATCACTTAATCCACCTTGGTTTGAGGGTACATCTCTTCACTCCTCTGATATTTGTCGTTGTAATCATTCAACGTCTTCGGAGAGGTGACGGGTCCCGACAACCACACATTTTACAGACTATGACGTCTCTTAACTATGGACTGTGGGGTCCTTAAACTCATGGACTATGATGTCCTTAACCTCGACCGTGATGTCTTTAAACTAACATTGGAATGTGGGGTCCTTAAACCCATGGACTATGATGTCCTTAACCTCGACCGTGATATCTTTAAACTAACATTGGACTGTGGGGTCTTTAAACTCACGGACTATGATGTCCTTAACCTCGACCGTGTGTCTTTAAACTAATATTGGACTGTGGGGTCCTTAAACCCATGGACTATGATGTCCTTAACCTCGACCGCGATATCTTTAAACTAACATTGGACTGTGGGGTCCTTAAACTCACCGGCTATGATGTCCTTAACCTCGACCGCGATGTCTTTAAACTAACAATAGACCGAGATGTTCTTTAAACTAGCAATGGACTGTAACGTCCTTAAACAAATCGACCGCAATGTCACTAAATTAAACAATAGAGCCCAATTGCTCTCTTGTTGGATCTAAACGATCCCGTTAAGCTGATCTTAGTCTAAAATGAGATTAACGTATCCTTAACAAACGTTTAAGTTGATCTTAGTCTCAAATGAGCCTAACGTATCCTTAAACCCAACCCCCTAAACCCAAATCTAAGAAAGTTACGGATTTGGACTAGTCAACGCCCTACGGGCGACAACATGAATTAGTCTCTGTATACAATCCACGGGCAACCAAACACAAAACAAACACCCACGACACGAAATGACCATATAGAGAAGGCGAAAGTTGTTACCGCGATACGGTAGCGTAATTAATTGCAGGGGCTTGCGCCTGCAGGGAAGAGCGTCCCCATAATCAAAAAACCCCTCAAGCAAGGGGAATCTGACGAAGTTTGCTACATCGGCCGCATCCGTCTAAACCTTCGATACATGGTGCTATAAATCAACTTGGCATCTTCGGAGAGGTGGACGGATAGCACTAATTAGCATCTGCCCAAAATTTCAGGCGAGACGGACCTGCGCGGTCGCGTCCCTGTGTTCGATAGGGAACAGATTCTGGCACGCCCGGTAGGACCTTTTCCTCTTTCCATTCCACACTTCGTGTGTCGTGTTCACGAACGAATCGCGTTTTGCTATGGTTGCATGTGGATTCGAGGTACTATGATTTGGTGTCTTGCTCCATGCAGAAAACAGAAGATCAATGACTTCAAACTGCACTAACTGCAACTGCAACTCTCGCTCCGTCCCATCCGGAGGAGTGACTTACGGGCCCCAAGCGGCCTCCATATTCGCTATGCCAGTGGAACAGGTGAATCAGGCCACCACCGGATTGTTCTTGGGGACCATGATCCCGCCAAAAAGCTTCAACGCTCCTGTAACATCACAAGAAACTCCGAAGAAGTCGGTCTTTGATCGGCTTACCACTACCGCGGACCCTCTCAATGGGTCGTCCAGCTCCAGCGCCCCAGTCTTTGACAGACTGGGTCAAAGCTCATTTAGGCCCATGAAGAAGCCCTCTATACAAGAAAGGGTTATCCCTAAGCGGATAGCCATTCCTGCTCATGAATTCGTCAAGGCGGCTTCTCCTGCCAAGGGTCGGTCTTCACAAGATTGACTGTTTCAGCTCCCGTTTCAGGCGAAATCGTCAAGGCTGCTTCCCCTGCTCGGAAGTCTTCCTTCGATAGGCTGGTTATCCTACTCAGCGGACATCAATCTTCTAGGCTAACAACGACAACTTCTGACCAACACAGGGGCATGAGGAAGTCACCCCTACAGCTGAGACAATCCCAATGGCTCGACATGCTCGACGTCGCCATTGGCGCCGAGTAAGGAAAGCTGGGGGCAATTCCCCTTCCGGATTGACTCCGCCGGCTCCAATGGTGGAAGTCGACGCTGCTGTTCCAACTGGGAACAGCTTTGAACTACTTAACAAGGTGTGCAGGAATTCGCCAACTGCTGTGCTGAAAAGATCTCCTCCACCTATGGAGAAAGCCCCAAAGGCGAAGCTGCAGCAGCCCACTCAGCGGCTGTCCTCTAAGATTTACAAAGTCTGGCGTCAAGTCCAAGACTCGGTTGTTGATCAAGACTACCCTCGCCGACAAGAAAAGATAAAGGTTCGGCAAGAAGAGGACTACCCTGCAAAGCCACAGAAGGCGACAGCTACTTGGGTGCCCACTGCAACGGCCTCCTCAACTTCGACCGCTCACAGGAGGAGAAGGCCGGAGAAAATCCCTGAGTCTACGACGAATCGCAAGACCACTGAACCTAAATGCCCTAAGTCTGGGGGCATGGTGGTGTATACCGTCTATATGGCATCCGGAAAAGAGGACAGTTGTATCTCCACAGGTCATCGACCGCTTACTCGATCAGTGACTAAGGCTCAGGAGCAGCAACAACAAAAGCTCCAAGAGATGCTAACAGCTATGGCCGCACTTACGGGACCGAAAACAAGCCCGGAAACATCTTCAGAGCAGCGCCGTGAGCAGGAAACTGATGCTGAATTCCTTTGGAGAATGCTTGAGAAGAAGGACAAAGAGGCCGCGGAACAAGCGGCCAATATAAAATAAATGGCCCTTCTATTCCAAGATATGGTGGGCATGATGATCCAGCCGGACCCTCCAGCCGAAGACCCTCCAGTAATAATTGAAGATGATAGAGGAGAGATATCAAACCCTCTTCCGGCTTGTTCAGCAGCCAAGGAGGAGACCATCTCAAAAGCTGCCCTGGATGATTACATCGCTCAGCAGATACGAGTTCATCAAGCGAGCAAAGTGGCCGGGCAAATTGTTAAAACTGGACGACCCTACCCGGGCTGGTATGATCAAATCAAGTACCCGCCAGGATACACAATTCCTAAATTCCATGTGTACAAGGGACAGGCAATCCCCATCAACATGTCGCTCAGTTCAGGACTCTCTGCGGCAACACTGGAGGAGATGATAAGCTACTGCTTCGCCAATTCGTTGGCAGCTTGGCGGAAACGGCCTTTCAGTGGTATTCGGAGCTTCCCAATGACTCCGTCAAAACTTTTACAGAGATGGAGCTATTGTTTACACAGAGATTCGCAAGCGCTAGCGAGCGCACCCCGATCACCGCACTGATCAATGCCAGGGTGAAGCCTGGAGAAATATGGGTTCAGTACTCCATTCGGTGGCGGAACCTTTGGTCAAAGTGGGAACAACGCATAGAGGAGGCTCCTGCCGTGGGCATGATCATGGAGACCCTTGATCCGCAAGCGACCATATCCCAATTCATGATGTTCTTCAAGCCGACAACCTTTCAGGCCTTAATTGACAAGCTGGCCCAAATGGACCAGATGGGCCATAAGCCGTCCTCGTCGAAAACGGAGCTTCAAAACGAAAGGGGTAAAAGGAAAGCTATCTTCATCGCCAATACTCAACAACAACCGAATGGCCCAAGACCGGTTGTTCACCAAAGCAACAAGCGGCAATCCCTCGATGAGAAGTTGAGATGTCCTTACTCGTTTCCCCAGGATATAACAAGGAAACTGTTTGAACTGGCAGTGCGCAATGGGCTCATCACTCTACCGGAGTCGAGACACCACCGCAACCGAACGACGTCAAAGATCCCAATTACTGCCCCTACTATCGAGTATTGGGCCATCCACTCGAAGATTGCTACGTCTTCAAAAATTGGGTTGAAGACCAATACCAGCAAGGCAAATTCGCGTTGTCTGAAAATTGGAAGGTGAAACCGCCACAACCACATGCTCCGAAAAAGATGGACATGCCGGGGGCATCATGCTCATTCATAGAAGAAGCTCCATGGGAAGTTGTTCTTTCGGCAAAAACTAAAAAAATGCTGAAAGATCTTCAAACATGTCCGGCGATCGGGTGGAAAAGTCCGCAAGAACCGGAGATTATCAAGGGGATGCTGAAACCACGCCCAACATTGGGATTTAATAGTGATGGTGGACAAAACATTCAGGCCCAGCCATCAAAGTCTTCGAAGAAAAAGAAGAAGACCGAAAAGCCCGCGCAGTTTGATGACAAGCGCACGGATCTGCAAAAGCATATTGACGCGCTGGAGGAATATAACCAGAAGGCGCGAACCCCGGTCACACTCTAAGAATTTCTCAACAATATCCTTGAGAGCGAAGATAACGACAATAACGACGGAGATGACTCGTCAGAAGAATCTGAAGACTATGTGGCAAGTTGCCACACGATCTCTCATTCGGCGTTAATTAACGAAGAAGCTCACTCGGCGATAGAAGACGGCATAAAAGAGCTGGGGGCAGGATCGAAGCCAAAACCCTTGGAACCGTCTTACGAGATGATCGACTTGCTACTGAACGAAGCTATCAAAAAAGCAAAGCCAATTGAAAGCGCGAACTGGCTATATTCGAAAAAGCCAAACGCCGACGACTGGATGAAAAGGTCGAGGCACCCCAACCGGATCGAAGCATCCCTATCGCCAGCAAAAGCAAGCTTAAAATAAGGAAACGATTCGCTAGGGCCCTGTCAATAGGAATGAAACTGCCCTCTTTCAGAGGAAATTCTCCTGGCGGTATATATTCGAAATGCTCAGCACGGATTTGCTTGAAAAAGCGGACATACATCCTAACTTCTGCTTATACCATCAGAAAATTTCACACCCTATCGAGGAGTGCATTGCCTTTAAAAACTGGTAGCAGGGATATGTTGCCCACCGACAACACGTTCAATGAATAAAGCGCAAGGCTCGTCAGGAACAGAAAAGCACGAAAGATGAGCGCAAAAGCTGCTGGCAACTGTCACCTAGTCGCCACCAAGGGATCGCAAGTTATCACCTTTGGAAGCGACTCTGACGAAGAAATCGCCCTCAGCCTTCTCTTCAAGGAATCCACCTCCGACACAAAAGATGCGAAGACCTGCGAGAAAATCTAGCTGCGTAATCGTACGTTGCCCGAAAAATTTCGGACCCAGGACCGAAATGTCCCTAAACTAACAATGGACCGCAATGTCCTAAAACTTGCAACTGACCGAGATGTCTATAAACTACTATGGACCGCGGCATCTCCAGGCTGACGTGGTTAAAGAAAAAAGGGTACGTCCGTAAACAAAATGGGCACGGATGAAAACATGAAAGGGCGCCGTGAGTAAAAACAGTAGGACTTCCAGCGATGTTTGTGAAAATCCGAAAGGACGCAGACTCGTAAAAAAAAGGTACGTCCGTAAGAAAAATGGGCATGGATGAAAACCCGAAAGGGCTCCGTGAGTAAAAACAGCAGGACTACCGGCAAGTTTTGTGAAAACCCGAAAGGGCGCAATCTCGTTAAAAGACACTTGCAAGATACTCTCGACCCTGTAAGGAGAAACCACCTACGTGAGATCCCACAACTCACAAAGGAGAAATACACTTAGGAATCCTCACGATTCTTAAAGAGAGATTACACTTACGAGATCCTCACGACTCGTAAGGAGAATTCCCCTTTGAGACCCTCACGGCTCATAGGGTTCAAAAGCCTTAAGCTACAGGGATCTGAACCTGTTTTTAAACCATCACAACCTCCAATGCTGCCCTACAAGCAGTTCAATATTGACCCTTGTATACAATCCACGGGCACGAATAAACATTTCCCTAACAGAGTCCCACCAGCGACTAGGGATATGCTCACACGGTGAACAAACACTTGTAGGTCCTCTCGACTTGCAAAGAGAAAACACTCTTGTAAGATCCTTACGACTTGTAAGAGAACACATACTTAGGAATCCTCACGATTCATAAGGAGAAAATGCACCTACGAGATCCTCACGACTCGCAGGGAGAAACACATTTATGAGACCCTTACAGCTTATGAAGTCAAAAGCCTTAGTCGACGGGATCCTAACCCTTTTTGCTAAGCCACCTTTGTTCGACATCGACAGAGGCAAATGATGATTTGCTGCTGGCAATATCCCAGTTGTAGCGATACTGATGCCTAAATCTGTATCAAATTCCAAGCCCTTTCACGGCAAATGATGATTCGCTCCTGGCAATATTCCAGTCGCAGCGATGCTGGTGCTAAGATTGACACCAGATTCCAAGTTTCACACTCGCGATAAAAAATCAGCGAGCCAAAAATGCATATGAAATAGCCGAAATGATGGGGAAACTTGCAACAAAATCAGCAAGTTAAAAAAAAATATGCGTACAAAATAGCCGAAATGGTTGGGCAACTCGCAATAAAAAGCAGCGAGTAAAAAAACAAAAAAATAGCCGAAATGATTGGGCACCGCGAAAAATAGCCAAAATGATTGGGCAATCACGACCTTCGCGATATAAAAGCTGAAATGATAGAGCATCCGGAAAGAATTAAAAAAAATGAAAGAATGAAACTTTCTGCTCTGCAGGTGAGGTCACATTGACCCCTGTATACAATCCATGGGCACAGACAAGAAGGGAACCATATCGTCCCACTAGGCTTCGTCGAAGCGAAGCCAAATCTCGATGGTTCATAGATAGCCTAGAGACAATCTCGATATTCGTCGCAATATTGCAGACACAATGTCAACAAACGAAGCGAAGGAAGATCCCTAGCTTCAGGGTCTCGACGTCAACATCGACAATTTAGAGATCAACACCGGCGTTCTTCCTCCCTCCAATCGGATGCAGATGCGACGTCAACAAACGACCCCAGGGTCAAAACAACGGAATCATGGCAAAGTCCCCTAGTTCCAAATCTCGACGGTTCACAGACAGCCTAAAGATCACCAACGACGTTTCTCCTCACTCCAGCAGGATGCAGATGCGACGTCAACAAACGACCCCAAGGTCAAAACAACGGAACAATGGCAAAATCCCCTAGTTCTAAGTCTCGACGGTTCACAGACAGCCTAGAGATCACCAACGGCGTTTCTCCTTACTTCAACAGGATGTAGATGCGACGTCAACAAGCGACCCAAAGGTTAAAACAAATCGAAGCCACGGGAAAGTCCCCAGTTCCAAGTCTCGATGGTTCAAAAACAACCTAGAGACCACCTCGACGTTCGTCTCGATACAGCAGACGCGACGTCACCCCAGCATTCTTCCCGCAGTAGGATGCAGACGCGACACAAAACAACGGAGCCATAGCAAAGTCCCTAGTTCCAGGTCCTGACAGTTCACCAATAACCTAGAGACCACCTCGACGTTCATCTTGATACAGCAGACGCGATATCACCCTAGCGTTCTTCCCCCAGCAGGATGCAGATACGACACAAAATAACGGAGCATGGCAAAGTCCCTAGTTCTAAGCCTCGGCGGTTCACCAACAACCTAGCGACAACCGCGACATTCATCTCGATACAGCAGATGCAATACCAGCAAACGAAGCGAAGACCAAATTTCTAGCTTCAGGGTCTAGACGGTAACTTATATAAAACCTGAAAGACTACCGGAGATCATCCCACATGGAATGGTCAACGCCTCGACGTTCGTCTCGATACAGCAGACGAGATGTCACCACAGCATTCTTCCGCCAGTAGGATTCAGACGCGACAATCAAACAACGGAGCCACGACAAAATCCCTAGTTCCAAACCTCGACGGTTCACCAACAACCTAGAGACAACCGCGACACTCGTCTCGATACAGCAGACGCAATGCCAGCAAACGAAGCAAAGGCCATATTCCTAGCTTCAGGGTCTTGACGGCAACTCATATAAAATCTGAAAGACTATCGGAGATCATCTTACACCAGCACGGAGTGGTTATGACTCATCGGGGCTCCCAAACTGAGCCTAACCTCAAGTAAAAAAGCGACATGGAATATCCCTAACGCTTGCTCTTTCGACGGTAATACTACATGGAAGATTGCTTGAAAACGTCTTGTCCAGCCCCCGAAGGGATCAAAGACACGAAAGTCACAAGGCTACTCGAATAGCAAGATTGCCTATCGAGGAATACATCAGCCAACGCGACGGTACGACGGACAAAACCCTAGTACCACAGACCCTAACGGGCCTCTGTCGTAAAGAGTAAACGTTAACTGTGACGTTAAGATATCCTTGCGAGAACTTCTCAATTCGTTTCAACACCAAGGAAATTAGTGTCCTTGGCAAAACCTCAATTCAGGAAAATCAGCGTCCTTGACGAGAGCACCTCGATTCGCATCGACCCGCAGAGAAATCAGCGTCTTTACAGGAATACTTCGATTCGTTTCAACTCCGAGGAAATCAGTGTCCTTGGCAAATACCTCGATTCAGGGAAATCAGCGTCCTTGACGAGAGCACCTCGATTCGCATCGACCCGCATAGAAATCAGTGTCTTTGCAGAAATACCTCGATTCGTCTCAACTCCGAGGAAATCAGCGTCCTTGGCAAATACCTCGATTCAGGGAAATCAGCGTCCTTGGCAAATACCTCGATTCAGGGAAATCAGCGTCCTTGACGAGAGCACCTCAATTCGCATCAACCCGCAGAGAAATCAGCGTCTTTGCAGGAATACCTCGATTCGTTTCAACTCCGAGGAAATCAGTGTCCTTGGCAAATACCTCGATTCAAGGAAATCAGCACCCTTGACGAGAGCATCTCGATTCGCATCGACCCGCAGAGAAATCAGTGTCTTTGCAGGAATACCTTGATTAGTCTCAACCCAAGGGAAATCAGTGTCCTTGGCAAAAACCTCGATTCAGGGAGTGTCCTTGACGAGAGCATCTCGATTCGCATCGACCCACAGAGAAATCAGTGTCTTTGCAGGAATATCTCGATTCGTTTCAACTCCGAGGAAATCAGTGTCCTTGGCAAAAACCTCGATTCAGGGAAATCAGCGTCCTTGACGAGAGTACCTCGATTCGCGTCGACCCGTAGAGAAATCAGTGTCTTTGCAGGAATACCTCGATTCGTTTCAACTCCGAAGAAATCAGTGTCCTTAGCAAATAACTTAATTCAGGGAAATCAGTGTCCTTGACGAGAGCACTTCGATTCGCGTCGACCCGCAGAGAAATCAGTGTCTTTGCAGGAATAGCTCAATTCGTTTCAACTCCGAGGAAATCAGTGTCCTTGGCAAATACCTTGATTCAGGAAAATCAGTGTCCTTGACGAGAGTACCTTGATTCGCGCCGACCCCCAGAGAAATCAGTGTCTCTGCAGGAATATACAATGTCAGCAAAGCGGAGCCGCGGCAAAGTTCCCAGTTCCATGACTCGGCGGTGCACAGAAAACCTAAATTCAACCCTCGACCTCCCTGTTGAAGCAATGCTTTAACTCGGGAGTAGGTCAACTCATCAATCACTTACGAGTCTTCTCGACTTGTAGGGAAGAAAATTCTCTTGTGAGATCCTTACGACTCTCAAGAGAAAACACACTTAGGAATCCTCATGATTCCTAAGGAGAAAATACACCTATGAGATCCTCTCGACTCGTAGGGAGAAAAGTCTTTGTAAGACCCTCACGTCTCATAAAGTTGAAAAGTCTTGGATGGCAAATCCTAACCCTGTCCCCAAGCCATCACTGCCCTGCAAAGAGGTCAACATGGACTATCCATGGGCCACACTCTCCGAAGTCGAAAATCGACGAGGAGGGAAACAACCACTTATGAGTTCTCTCGACTTATAAGCGGGAAAATTCTCTTGTGAGATCCTTACGACTCTCAAGAGAAAGCACACTTAGGAATCCTCACGATACCTAAGCAGAAAATACACCTACGAGATCCTCTCGACCCGTAAGGAGAAAAGTCTTTATGAGACCCTCACGGCTCATAAAGTTGAAAAGTCTTAGACAACAGATCCTAACCCTATTTCCTAAGCCATCGATACCTTATAAAGAGTTCAAGATGAACTGTTATCTACCATCTATGGGCCACACTTGCCAAAGCTACATGCCACTGAAATGGAGAAGTTACTCATAGGCATATAAACTACTTCACGTCGGAGTAAGACATAAAGAAATAGAAGGGTGCGGCTCATGGGGCTGAGGGTTTGGAACTATATCCCTTAAGAGTCGAGATTTGAGTCAATGATAAATGACGACGCTTGTGTCCGCTCGTTATCTTCTCAGATCAAGATTCTGAAAGTTATATACCAACCCGAAACTGGTCATACGCCATGCATAACTCTGCACTACTTCACCCACGTACATACTTATATGGGCAAAGTAGTGGGGGGCATTTGTTCCCGCCAAAAATTTCTGCGCAAAAGAGCCCAAGATATCAAATGGCAGCGATACGCTTAAGAAAATGTGAACCAGTATCTTCCGGGCTGTATTTTGACAAACTCCCAAATATGAAATAGCTAAATTCTGATGGTATCGAAATCGTCTCGAAAAATCCTTCGATTTGATATATTATGGGCTTCATAATTCATCCGGGGTCAAAAATTATGAGCAAATATGCTATGCACGTGTAATCTAAGGAAGAAAATGCGAACCGGTATTTTTCAGGCTGCATTTTGACAAACTCTCGAATGAGAAACAGCTAAATTCTGATGTTATCGAATGTGTCTCAAAAAATCCTTCGATTTGATATATTATGGGCCTCATAATTCATCCGGGATCAAAAGTTATGAGGCATCACGTGCTTACACGTGACCGGGCATCACGTGCAGACACGTGACCATTTACAGGCAAAACCTGTAGGCACCGAATAAAATAAATAATTGGAAATAATTAATGAGTGGGGTCACGTGCCAACACGTGATAGGCCTCTAAACCCACTGAAAGAATTAAAAGTATAATAAAATAATAAGGAAAAACCCCAATGGGGTATCACGTGCCAACACATGACCAAGGGTCACGTGCTGATACATGATAATTCCTGAGTTCTTTAAAACAACAGAATTAAATTCTGGTCAAATGCTTAATCGGGGGGTCACGTGCCAACACATGATGGGTTCCTAAAGATCTATGAATTAATAGAATTAAATTCTAATTAAGAGGGAATCAAAAATCCTAACTGGAAAAATATTTCTCTAAATCTTTCCAAACAAAAAAGATGGTGCTCTGTAAAATGGAGCACCATTGGATTTTTAAAATGGAGCACCGTTGGATTAAAAATCCAATGGTGATTAAAAATCACCAATTTATGAAAAGATTTTATACAAGGAAATATTTCCCTGAAATTTGCCAGGAATAACAGATAAAAGATCTTTTGGATTAAAAATCCAATGCTGAATAAAATTCACTGAGTGATCTAAAAAGATCATGTTGGTTACAAAATCAACCAAAATCTTTCAATGAAAGATTTACTAAACAAATTTATTCTTTTCCTTCTCCTATAAATAGGATCCAAGAGGAGGAAAAGGGGAGAGAATTTGGAGATCTTGAAATTTTCTATAGGCAAACAGCAGAGAGAAAAGAAAGGAGAATTTAATTCTCAAGAAAAAAAACCCTAGGTGAGAAAGAGAAAAATGATCAAAACTTCAAAAAAAGAGAATTTAATTCTCAAATCTAAGAGTTTAACTTTTCTGTAAGAAAAACATAGTTTTTCCTTTGGTTGAAGATCTGCAGAAGCAAATCTCCCCATAGGTTGAGAATTTAATTCACATCGGGTTGAGATTTTGCCATGCAGATCCAAGACTTAGAGGGAGGATTGAGTTTAGAGAATTTAATTCTCTCAAATTCACAGGAATTTAATTCCTCCAAGATAAAATTAGCGTTTAACCCTATATGAGAATTTAATTCTCCCAAATTCACAGAAATTCAATTCCTTCAAGATAAAATTAGGGTTTAACCCTATATGAGAATTTAATTCTCTTAAAATTATAGGAATTTAATTCCTTCAAGATGGGCAAAATTAGGGTTTAAAACCTATCTAAGAATTTAATTCCTCCAAGACAGAACTAGGGTTTAACCCTATATAAGAATTTAACTCTTTCACATAGGAATTTAATTCCTCTAAAGAAACCATCATTAGGGTTTAACCCTATAAAGAATTTAATTCTGAAAGAAATAAAGAGACTTGAAAGATCTTCATGCATGCAAAAGATTAAGGTCACGTGTCCCCACGTGACCCCTGAAAAGATCCCCAAAATGATAAGGAGTTAGCTCTAAGGCAATACCTCACGTGCTCCCACGTGACCTCCTAAACAACGAGAATAAAAAGCAAAGACAAATTCTAACTTGGGCGCTCTCACGTGTTACCACGTGACCCCTTGATAAATGCTTGAATAATTAACGCGCAAAGCTCCATCACGTGCCAACAGGTGATGGTCAAAAGATCAAAGTGTTTAACACTTATTTGCAGAACAAATTAAAAGGAGATCTGGCCCCACCTTTGGGCGTACTCACATGTCCCCACGTGACCCCTTCTTCTCTAGTGTTTAACACTAATTCGAGAGTTTTATTTGCAGTATTTAACACTGATTGTCTTCTAGTATTTAACACTAATTTGAGAATTTTACTTTTAGTGTTTAACACTAATTTGAGAATCTTATTTCCATTGTTTAACACTGTTATCTTCCAGTGTTTAACACTAATTTGAGAGCTTTATTTCCAGTGTTTAACACTGGTTTTCTCTAGTGTTTAACACTATTTTTTGCCAAAATTGGTTAATTTTCCAGAGGCAAAAGACTCCCCTTCAACTGAATCTCAAAATTGAGTAAAATTCAGAGCTATAATGTTCAATACTCAATCAAAGATAAAAATATTATCAAAGCCCTCAAACTCTTGTTTAGCATTGCTAAGTGATGAAGGGCTGAACCCAGACAAATGTCTAATGGTCCAACAAAGTGCCAATATTTCAAATCTAATTGGACTTAGCCTAAGTTGGCCATAAGTCCTCAATTCAGACTTAACTGAGCCAATGTGCTCATAATATAATTAATTGATCTTAGTTCCAAATTGGACTACAGATCACTTAATCCACCTTGGTTTGAGGGTACATCTCTTCACTCCTCTGATATTTGTCGTTTTAATCCTTCAACGTCTTCAGAGAGGTGACGGGTCCCGACAACCACACATTTCACAGACTATGACGTCTCTTAACTATGGACTGTGGGGTCCTTAAACTCATGGACTATGATGTCCTTAACCTCGACCGTGATGTCTTTAAACTAACATTGGACTGTGGGGTCCTTAAACCCATGGACTATGATGTCCTTAACCTCGACCGTGATGTCTTTAAACTAATATTGGACTGTGGGGTCTTTAAACTCACGGACTATGATGTCCTTAACCTCGACCGTGTGTCTTTAAACTAATATTGGACTGTGGGGTCCTTAAACCCATGGACTATGATGTCCTTAACCTCGACCGTGATATCTTTAAACTAACATTGGACTGTGGGGTCCTTAAACTCAACGACTATGATGTCCTTAACCTCGACCGCGATGTCTTTAAACTAACAATAGACCGAGATGTTCTTTAAACTAGCAATGGACCGTAACGTCCTTAAACAAATCGACCGCAATGTCACTAAATTAAACAATAGAGCCCAATTGCTCTCTTGTTGGATCTAAACGATCCCGTTAAGCTGATCTTAGTCTAAAATGAGACTAACGTATTCTTAACAAACGTTTAAGTTGATTTTAGTCTCAAATGAGGCTAACGTATCCTTAAACCCAACCCTCCAAACCCAAATCTAAGAAAGAAATGGATTTGGACTAGTCCACGCCCTACGGGCGACAACATGAATTAGTCTCCGTATACAATCTACGGGCAAACAAACACAAAACAAACACCTACGACACGAAGTGACCATATAGAGAAGGAGAAAGTTGTTACCGCGATGCGGTAGCGTAATTAACTGCAGGGGCTTGCACCTGCAGGGAAGAGCGTCCCCACAATCAAAAAAACCCTCAAGCAAGGGGGTATCTGACGAAGTCTGCTATATCGGCCGCATCCGTCTGAACCTTCGATACATGGTGCCATAAATCAACTTGGTATCTTCGGAGAGGTGGACGGATAGCACCAATTAGCATCTGCCCTAAATTTCAGGCGAGACGGACCTGCGCGGTCGCGTCCCTGTGCTCGGCGGGGAACAAGTATAATAATACTAATTGTACATGTTCAGATAAAGAGTAGTCATATAGCATACTATCATGTCGAATAAGAAAGTCCTCTATATATATGTCCAAGCATCCACTATAATATATATCAGTGTACAATAATGATCTCTAGGGCATGCATATTCCTAACATTTGGAGTTTAGATAACTGCAATTTTTCAGTCTGAAACTGCAGTTATCTCAACTTCAACCTGATCAAAATTTATAGAACTCCATTTTTGGAGTTTGGGGCCTACAAACCATAGTTTGCATGCCTTCTACCTCCACTTTAAAATAAATCATGGTTATCCTAACTTTGTATCCAAACATGGCCTTATAATTTGGTTCGAAACATTGAAATTGGAAAATAAAAAATGCTAAAAAGATCAAGTTCCATGAAAAAAAAAGCAAGCAAACAAGCTGAGGATAAGAATTTTCTGTTTTTTTTTAATCCAGGAGAATGAGTTGTTTTTAGGGGTTTTCTTATTAAAAAACAAGGGTAAATCCTCAAAAAGCCCCCCACCCGCTCCAAACTTGTGTAAAAAGGCATGGGTCTTTTTCTCTTGTTAAAAAACCACTAGGCTCAATTAAAACCTCATTTATACCAGATGCATGTAATATATAGTAATATGTAAAAGGTTGCATGTAATATCTAAGCAGTTGGAGGGAATAAAGGCGTAAATAAAATCATGCCTAAGAGTTTTTCACAACTAAAGATTTTGAACGGTAGGCCCTTTCTAACAATTTCGAAAATATCATGTGGTTTTAGACAACTCCTGAACGGGTTGGGGGCTCTTTGATAATTTACCCTTAAAAAAACCCATCCAAACAAATCATGCAGCCAGATTGGTCTAATACAAATTAAAAATAAAATCTAGCATTTTAATCTGGTGAAAATTGTATACCCAAACATGCCTTGTTCTTTTCTCCCCCTTTGGTATTGATTATACCTTGTTCTTTTCTCCCCCTTTGTTATTGATTATTTTTTCTTGTATTGGTGCTTTGCTTGGCAATTTATTATTTTGACCCACCATGTTCCCTCACAGTTTAAGGTCTTGACTATGGAGAAGAGCAAATTTTGCTACACTGTCAATTTGGCATATCTGATCTTCTGATGTGCATGAGTGGCTCCTAGGGATCCCAAAATAATATTTGGAAAACATGCTACACTAGTTTTATTTAGAGATTTGTTCATTCATTAAGATAGGCTTCAATTATTGTTGCTTGGTTGAAATTGAACGATTGCTTTTTGCTGTACTAAAGTACTCCAATTTATCAAGAACCAAGTTGTATAAGACACAACAGAGGGGTGTGGATTTTTCAGGGGATCTGGAGCCCTTGCTGTTACCAATTAATAGTAAGAGTGCTATTTTCAGTATCCGACGGTTCTAAATGGATGAGACAAAGATGCCCATCTCTATATATAATGCAAATACCCTTGGTTAGAGGTCCATCCTTCTCTTTTTTTCCTGCAAAAAATGAGAAAAACGAGAAAAATCATCATCTCTCAAGCCCTCCACATCATCTGCTTCATCTCTTAAACCCTCCACATCATCCCTCTTTCCTCCCAAAAAACAATTAATTGTTTATCTACAACCCTCCACATCATCACTCCCTTTTATTTTAAATAAATAAATAAATAAAACTCTAGAACCCTCCATATCTCTCTCCCCCTATGCTGCCTTCTCAATTTTTTTTAAACGAACACGTGCGACGCACATGCATAAATTCTAGTTGATATGTAATGTGTCTTGATCCGTGGTGCATGGATAAGATGATAATGGTACGGAAAATAATTATAGACATTCCAAGGAGTCGGGGTCATGTTGTGTCCAAATTGGGTTGAGCTTCAATAAATTTGAATGGAACCCCTCCATTTTAATTTCTAGCATTTCACAACACATAAATGTTTCTTTTTTTGAAAGAAGAATCTAATTCTAACTATTTTGATACAGAATTGGATTACATGCAACCAGACAATAACCTTGGCAATTATTAGGTAAGAACCATGCACATGTTATCTCAACCCTAAGTCTCAACTTTTATTTTCTAAGATAACTTCTTTTTTTAAAACAAACGAAAGGATTTATATTTTCTTCTGGAAATTCTCAAGACATGGCAAACAAGAAGGAAAGCTATATCTTTAAAAATAGAAGGAAAAAAAATCCAAGCCAAAAAATTGGTTTTTTTGACACCATCATCACAATTTAAAAGGTTCTTTTTCATTCAAAATTCGAAATTCTTTCCCATCCCTCACCCCTCACCCCGCTCACCCGAAATTCATTAGCCACCATTTTCCCAGCCATCCCTATCAACTTTTATAGATATCTATAAAACTTCATTTTAAAATTTTAAATCACATCAATGTGCATGTCATATGCAAAAAAAAACTAGTATTATTAATTAACGACAAAGGTTTTTCATATATCAGCACGTGCATAGCTTATTCTCTTTGGCACTGGTGGAAAGTGAGAAACGAGGTGATCGACATAGGGAGGCGAGGAAAATTGCTCAAGCGCGTTTTTTCAAACTTTGGAGCTGTTTAGCTTTGTATACAAAGTATACCTCACTAGCATGGTGATGGAGATCTTAATCTCCTTCAGATGATGTCCTCCGTCGATCTGTCGCAAGCATTGCTGGACGGTTGAGATTGGATTGATCAGAGGTTGCCTTCTAGAGTGTGTGGATCTCAATGGGTTGAGTTTGAGGTGGAAGCCGAGCTACTTGCAAAGAAGTCCCGGGGTGAGTGGGCACCGTAGGACCCTCCGACGATCAAGTTAGCCGAGAAATTTAAGCGGAGTAGTGGCTTATTGAATTCAAGTTGCCTTCTCTGAGTCGTCTGAGAGAGGGATTTTATAATGGTCGCATGAAGCGAGCAGGCGCGAGATCTTCGCTTTCGGTTACGCCCCTGACGTTACACGTGCGTGAATGACAGGATCCCTTTATTAATGACGGGATACGCTCATTAATAGGGGGACGCGCAAGTGTGGGACGCACCAGCGTGGGATGCGGACGTGGGGCGACGGTTATCTCACTTTAGCAAGATATGCGGAGCCGTTGCGGGGGCGTTAGGGCTCTGCAATCTCGGTTGATCAGGGAAGACCGAGGAAGCTCAGCACATCAGGGGCTCGGAAACGAGCGGGAGGCCGAGAAAGCTCGGCATGCCCGGAGCTCGGAGACGAGTGGGAGGCCGAGGAAGCTCGGCACGAGAGATGGCTCGGAGGCGAGCGAGAAGACTGAGAAACTCGAAGACGAGCTGTTGGTGGTCTCCTAGATGAAAGTGAAATGTCTTCAGGGGAGGTCTCCCGAAAGGTCGGGTACGTCCGCTGAGAAGGGGCTCCGGGGAATATCCCCGATGCGACTCATTTATTCTACCTCCATAGAGTCTGGGACACGTCATCTGCCACGTATAGTAATATGAGGAGACACCACTTGTGAGCATCATCATTAGCCCCCCACTCTTGTTCTGACCTATCCAAGGGTCGGGTCGAGAGTAGTCTACTCGGTCTTTCTTCTGCTCAATTTGGTGCCAAGAAATCGTCATGCGGATCGTCCTGGAACGACATGGCGTTTGGTGGTTACGTCGTTTCGATCCTTGGGTCCACGTGTCGCCTCGTCGTTCGCCTGAATCTTCATACGTATCCACGACGGTATCAGCGGATCAATGAAGTGATCACGCTTTAAAGAGGGTGCGCCGTTTCTCTCGTTCGTCTATTCGAATATAGCTTGTCGAGGTCCGAGCGATGATGTCCGTGGAAAGGTATAAAACGTCGGACCAGTTCTACGCCGACCTCGCAGAAGCCTCGGCCATCATTTGGCACCAGGCTCTCGACACCGTCAAGGCGTTGATGCAGGAGTTCGTCGACAACGAGCTCTGGGTCCAGTACCCTCTCTCCGAGGATGTGCCACAGGGGGCGGTCGTCGAGGTGGCCGTAGAGGGCGAAACCGAAGCTCCAGCCCTCGAGGGAGGTGTCGAGCAGGGCGAGATCCCAGCGGAGCCCACGGCCTGAGCTTTCTTCCCCTAGGAGCTTTTTTTTATTTTCAAAATCTTGTAAGCCTCCGGGCATTTTTTGTAAGGACGAGGAGCCCAAAATACCTTGTAAAATTTTCAGAATATAAAAAAAGTTGAGCTCATTTTCCTCTGCATGACTGTATGCTTTCTGCGTGAGTACTTTAGCGCGTCAGTCTTCTTCTTTTTGGAATTTTCATTCTGCTGCAAGTGTTAGGTCGTAGGCCGTTGCCCGGTTTTTTAGATGACGGTCGCCTTTTTAGATGACGATCACGCGTCGAGTGTGAGTCGAATAATAGCCAAGTGTATGAAGGTCGATACCTTCCCATTCTTCGGAGTCGAGGTGGCGATCATTCATTTAGGATGAATCAAAAGGAATCCTAAGGCTAGGAAGGTCGGCGTCAATCCATACCTCGGAGTCGAGGTGACGACCACGTGTTTTAGCATGAGTAGAAAATCAACCAAGTTAGAATAGGTCGGCCATAACTGATTCTTCCTCAATGTGGGTCCTAGATCCAAGTCTTCGTAGGGTAGGTATCTACCACTCGGAGTTTAGCCGAGCGGGAATCTGCACGGTGGCCTCTGTAGGAGGGCTGTAGATCCTTAGCGTTGATAGGTAGGAAGCTACCCGCTAGTGATGGACCAGGCAGGGGAGCTGCTCGGTGGTACGAGGAGGGCTTCGATCCATAGCGTAGTTGGGCAGAAAGCTACCCACTGTGGATGGACTGAGCAGGGAAGCTGGTCAGCTGCCTCGAGAGGAGGGCTTTTGATCCTTAGCGTTGTTGAGTAGGAAGCTACCCGCTAGGGATGACCGAGCAGGAAGCTACTCGGTCGCCTCGCTAGGAGGGCTTCGATCCACAGCGTAGTTGGGCAGGAAGCTACCCACTGCGGATGGACCAGGCAGGGAAGCTGCTCGGTAGCCTCAAGAGATGGGCTTTTGATCCTTAGCGTTGTTGGGTAGGAAGCTACCCGCTAGGGATGACCGAGCAAGAAGCTACTCGGTCGCCTCGCGAGGAGGGCTTCGATCCACAGTGTAGCTAGGCAGGAAGCTACCCACTACGGATGGACCGGGCAGGGAAGCTATTCGGTAACCTCAAGAGGAGGGCTTTTGATCCTTAGCATTGTTGGGTAGGAAGCTACCCGCTAGGGATAACCGAGCAGGAATCTACTCGGTCGCCTCGCGAGGAGGGTGCAGGGTGCTTTTCGTCACCCCCAATGAGATGGGAATACGCGTGCGCTCGTCAGGCACATTACAGATTCCCCCTGCCTTGGGTAGGCTGGGGTTTATTGATTGTGGGGATCCGAATCTCCGGCAGCCGCGGACTAAGCTGCCGTTAATAACCCCTCGCCTTTGGAGCGAGAGAACCTCCTATTGACGGGTGAAACAGGTCATGCGCCAATGTGCAGTGTGCGTATGTGTGTCTTGAGGGGTTTTGGATATATCGGGGTCCCCGCAGAGTTTTACGGGGGTCCCGATATCCGGATAGCGAGCTAGGAGTCAAGGGGGCTAGCAGCCCCCTTGCGGGATGCAGGGCAGCGCCCCGTTAGAATTTTTTTAACGAGTGAGGTATTTTTAGTATGGAGTGTATATAAAATGAGGGGGAAATGGCGTCCAAAGGACGCGTGGGTGCCAACGCCTCAGGTGCATGGCACGCAAGCGCTAAGCGCTGGCGCCTCTCGTGCTTGGTACATGGGCACTGGGTGCTTGGCGTGCAGGCGCCGAGCGCCAGCGCCCCACATGCTTGGCACGCGGGTGCTGGGCGCCAGCGCCCTACATGCTTGGCACGCGGGTGCTGGGCGCCAGCGCCCCATGTGCCTAGCACGCGGGCGCTAGGAGCTGGGCGCCAGCAACAAAAAAGGACTTGGTCTCTGCACTGGGAGCTGTGCTCCCGATTGACTTTTGGAGTTGAACTCCTGATAAAGAGGACAAAGAGGCTTTGCCCCTGCACTGGGAGTTGTACTCCCAAAAGGAAAGATTTATTATTTTATATATGTATATATGTATATATAGTTTTTTTTGGAGGAGTTAAACTCCTAAGATATATTCGGAGCTAATGAAAGGGAACTCCTTTCTTCTCCCTTGGACCATGGATCTTCCCCAAAGTGGGGTTTTTTGGAGGTGGGTCTCTTTCTTCCTCTCGATTGACCGGATCTTGAAGAAAAAAGGGTGAGATTTAAAAATCTTCTTTTTTTGAAATGTGATGGAAGATCCGAGCTCCCCTTTGTGAGTTCTGTGGTGAAAACTATTTATTTTTGGAAGAGAAAGAGTTAAACTCTCAATTTAATTCAAAAAAAAGAAGCTTTAGAATCTTGAGGAAGGAGAAGGAGACACAAAAAGCCTAGAGTTTTATAGAATGAAAAAGTCCTTTTTTTCTATTTCAACATCATGTTGCCATATATAGGCTTACAAATTTACGCATAGCCCATTGGTCTTTACAAAATGGCATTTTGCTCATCCCATGTCTCATGTGCTATTTCTTTTTGCACATAAGCAATGGGCTTTACAAAAATTTGGCTTTATGCCCATTTTCCTTACATTTATATATAAAAAAATTATATCAAAATTATTTATTACATGATTTTTATTTTGGCATGGGGGAGATTGGCCGCGGGGCTCAACTTGGGTATGGGCCCACTTGATTTGGGCTTGGGCCCGCTTATTTGGGGTTGACTTTGATTTTGACTTGATCAACCGGGATGCAATTTTTGATCCTAACAAAGTGCCCCCCATCAATAAATGCACACCACACATGTGGGTTGTGTGAAAGAATTGATGGATTTTCTTTCGCATGGAGGCGGCTTGATTTGGTTCCCGCTTTTTGGAAAGCTGGCACTGCCCTTTTTACGATATGGACGGTCGACGCTTGATGCGTCTCCGAGATGGAGTGTCTGTGGTAGACGTTTCCTCGGCACGGAGTGTCTAGTTGACTTGATTCCAAGATGGAGCATAATTCCGACGAGGAGGTTGTTACTGCCCTTTTAGCGACGTGGACAGTCGGTGCTTCTCTTTTAGCGACTTGAACGGTCAGTGCTGCCCTTTTAGCGCCGTGGACGGTCGCTGCTGCCCTTTTAGTGATATGGACAGTCGATGATGCCCTTTTAGCGATGTGGACGGTCGAGGCTCCCCTTTTAGCGATGTGGACAGTCGATGCTGCCCTTTTAGCGACTTGGACGGTCGATGCTGCCATTTTAGCAACGTGGACGGTCGGTTCTGCCCTTTTTATGACGTGGACAGTCGATTCTGTCCTTTTTGCGACGTGGACGGTCGGTGCTGCCCTTTTTACGACTTGGACGATCTGTGCTACCTTTTTACGACTTGGACGATCGGTGCTTGCTCCGCTTCTTACGGTGTCGAGATTTGATTTGACTTGCTCCACTTTCTGCAGTGTCGAGGTTGATGTTGACTTGCTCCGCTTCTTGCGGTGTCGGGGTTTGATGTTGACTTGCTTCCGAGGTGGAGCTTGATTCCGCCAGGGAAGTTGTGTGTTGTCTTGCTGATTGTGATTTGGATTGACATCAGCATCGCTACACTGGAATATGGTAGCAGGAGTGAATCATCATTTGCCATAAGAGGATTTGGGGGTTTTGGTTTTGGTTTGGCATCAGCACCACTGCACTGGAATATGGTACCAGGAGCGAATCATCATTTACTGTGAGGGGATTTCCCTCGTTTCCAGTTTAACGACTTAGGGGTCATCTGTTCCCTGTTTAACGACTTAGGGGTCATTTGTTCCCAGTTTAAAGACTTAGGGGTCTATTGGATTGGAGTTTGGAATTTTGGGGTTAGGGTAAGCATCAGCATTGCTAACACCGAAGCACATGTGCCAGGAGCAATTCATCATTTGCCTTTTCCTGTTGGGGAGCGATAGCTTAGGAGACAGGTTTAGGTCCCTATCACCTAAGGCTTTTCAATTTTATGAGCCGTAAGGGTCCCATAAAAGCATTTTCTCCCTACGAGTCGAAAGGATCTCGTAGGTGTACTTTCTCCTTAGGAGTCGTGGGGACTCCCAAGTGCGTTTTTCCTTTGTGAGTCGTAAGGATCCCACAAAGGTGTTTTCTTACGAGTCGTGAGGATCCCGTAAGTTTGTTCTCCTCATGTATCGTGAGGACACATGAGCGGGTCTTCCCAAATGGAGCATAATTCCGAGGGTGTAGACCAGCCACGTAACTGATGATTGCGGTGGGGCATGGGTATGATGAGAATTATTTGAGCCCGTGAATTGTATACGGTAGTCAACTTAGGGACCAACCGTAGGGCTGGTAGGAGTTTGGGAGATTGGATTTTGGTTGGCGTCTGCATCGCTGCACTGGAATATGATATCAGGAGCGACTCATCATTCGCCGTTTGGGGACTTGGAATTTGGATCTTGTTTGGCATCAACATTGCTGCACTGGAATAATGCCAGGAGCAACTCATCATTTTCCCCAGGAGAACTTGGGATTTGGTTTTTAGGTCGGCATCAGCACGGCTAACACTGAAGCGAAATGCCAGGAGCGACTCATCGTTTTCCGTTGGGAAATCTTGGGATTTAGGTTTTTGGTCGGCATCAGCACCGCTAACACTGAAGCGAAATGCCAGGAGCAACTCATCATTTGCCGTTGCCCGTTGTGGAGTGATGGCTTAGAAAACAGGTTTAGATCTCTATCACCTAAAGCTTTTTAATTTTATGAGTCGTAAGGGTGTCATAAAAGCATTTTCTTCCTACGAGTCTAGAGGATCTCACGGGTGTATGTTCTTCTTAGGAATCATGAGGATTCCTAAGTGTGTTGCTCCTTTGTGAGTCATAAGGATCTCACGCGAGGATTTTCTCCTCACAAGGTCGAAAGGACTTTGTGAGTGATTTTATCTTTCTTTTTTTTACGAGTTTGCGACCTTTTGGGTTTTCACAAACTCGGCGGCAGTCCTGCTGTTTTTACTTACGAAGCCCTATCGGGTTTTCATCCGTGCCCGTCTTGCTTATGGACATACCTTTCTTTTTAGCGAATCTTCATTGCTGGTGGGACTTTAAATGTAGTCTCGCCGGTAGGACTTGGGAGAGATATGGGTCGTTTAAGCCCGTGGATTGTATACAGTTTTATAGGATGTTTGACCCAGACCGTAGGGCCAGTGTGCTCAAATCGTCTGCGACTTGGAGCATTCACGCGTAGTATTTCTTGAGATATCGGCCATTAATAGGTGGCATGGGCCTTTCTCCCTCGGCATTTATCAGCTGGTAGGATCCTCCATCAAATACTTTCTCGATAACGTATGGTCCTTCCAAGTTTGGCTCAAATTTTCCCTTGGCATGTGAATTGGGGATGATCGGTCTTATTGTTAGTTATATGTATGCCCTAGAGGCCATTACTATACATACGGTGTATATTGTAATGGATGCTTGGACATATATAGGGAGGACTTTCTTGCTCGACATGATAGTACGCTATCTGGTTGCTCTTTATCTTAACATGTACTCTAATTGTCTCAATGTTACTTGTTGATAAAACCCTTAGAATATGTACTCGACTACTAGGACTGTGATGAGATCATACTAGTGGGGCCACGGTAGTCGATGAGTACATCCTATAACTATTCCTAGTCGAGGGTGTATCTGTTAGTTATATGTATGCCCTAGAGGCCATTACTGTACATTGGATGTATATTGTAGTGGATGCTGGGACATATATAGGTAGGACTTTCTTGCTCGACATGATAGTACGCTATCTGGTTGCACTTTATCTTAACATGTATACTTTCTGTCTCTCTGATTACATGTTGATAAAGCCCATAGGATCTGTACTCGACTTCCAGGACTATGGTGTAGATCATACTAGTGGGGCCTAGGTAGTCCATGAGTACATCCTTGAAATGTTCCTAGTCGAGGGAATATCGAGACTGGGCATCGATATTCCAGAGTAGACTAGCGCATATCTTCTCGACCCATGCGATGGGCGATGGATGATCCCATATCCATTGGTGTTTGACATCGAAGATGGTATGCGGGTGCTCAGTGGAGACTGGGTACACTGAACGGACTCGCCGAGAACTCCCAGATGGTATTATACCTCACGTCAGATGGCAGTTCTCTGGTGACACTGGTACAGCATAGTCTGTTGACCCGAGATCGTCATAGAGTCTTGTGTGTCTCCCACTGTGCTTTGATTTCCACCCTACCACGGCTCTACTGAGTCGTGCAAACAGGTGGTTTTTGGGTACAGTCCCGATTCACATGGAGGCAATGAGCGATAGGAGGGGATTCGTCTCTCCCGGTATTGGGGGTTGATGTTGTGCTATGCTCGACTGGCCATAACAGGAAATCCCTGGCCAGGGTTGCAGTGATATACTGGTAAGAGTTATCAGTAGCTTCACGAATGTTATGGACCCTACGTCGGCATGACTTATCGAGCTATTGGGGTCTGACGTTTACCACCCCTAGGCGAGATATGCGACATATCAGACAAACAGACCGGACCGTACGGTAAGTGTTACTGGTCGGATTCACTGGAGTGTGAGCGGGCTTGCTCGTCGATCTTCAGATCGCTCAATACCCGGGTGGCTGTTACGTTTAGCAGACCGCTTGCGGCTTGCGGATGTTTGATATGATCATCATCTGCTACCGGCGTATTGACGAGTCTTTAGAGTCCTACACAGAGGTTTCCTAGCTCAAGCGAAACGAAATAGGAGCGCATATGAGATATGTGCGGGACCGAGAATAATGCGTGTATATGATATCGTAGCGTGTATATGATACCGTATTCTATTCTCGCGATCAATGTATCGAATGGTTATATGCGATATAACCTAGTTATCGAATCAAGGATTGATTCGATAAGCCGACACATTGGATACTGGCCGGTTATATGCGATATGACCGGATCGTTAAATCAAGTGTTGATTTAATGATTTAATACATAATTATATATTTGATATATTGCTTTGCATTAACTAGTATCGGTTCACTTTAAATGGATTTTCTCGCGCGGATGTGCACATTGTATATTCGATATAGTTTTGTGCACATGATTGTATCATGTTTGATGATACATTCTAGCTTGGTTTTGTGTAAAGTGTTAAACCATGGTTAATTAGTGATTAGGGTTTCTTTTTCATTTACTTAATCATTTATTTATTCCTTTTGTTTATTTTGGAAAAAGAAAAGATAAAGAGATAAGAATGGTTGCTAGTTTTTGTTTTTATTTGAAAGCTTCTTGAAGCTTTGAACTTAGTCCACCATTCTTGTCTTTTATCTAACCCTAACCACTATCTAACCTAAGTTAAGTCTCTACACTAAACCATGGTCAAGGATATGATAAGTATTGTATTTTCTTTTCTTTTTGATTATTAAGTTATCATATCTTCTTCTTCTTCATCTTCTTCTTCCATGGTTGTAGCTTGCTACTCCAATGGCAAGTGTTGAAAAAGTGTGAGAAATCCAAATCTAAAGTGAACCCAACTCCTATTTCTTCATCCTCTACCTCTTGCCAAGTAGTATAGGGTGTTTCCTTCACAAGTTTTCAAAGCTTGATGAAGTTGGAGCTTGTTCTTGCGATACCTCGACGTAGATCATCTTCGGCATTGAACCGACAATCAAGCTCGCCCATTCTTCGATGATGCCGACGCTAGAGCCTAAGACATGACTTGGACAGCGAGGGGACTTCATTGCGGAGCCATGGAGGTGGTGGACCGGATCTACAAAGGTTGTATATCCGTTCCCTTAGTTAAAATGTTAACTAGTTTATGTTTTCGCCTAAATATCTAGTAAACGATCCGTAGTCGGGTTTGTAGGCACCCGTAAAATTTGATTTGTGCATGTTTGATCACTTGTGAGACCTCACTAGAGTGCCTAGGAACCCTACAGTGGTATCAGAGCCTAGCTAGAGCCTTAGGCGAAGTCCAGACGGAATTTGAAGTCCGAACGACCCAAAACCGAAACCCAAAATATGCTTCTGTCCAATTTTCAAAAACAGGGATTTTTCAGTATTAAAAATATGCAGAAAGATAAGCAGGAAATTCTAAGGTATACTGTGAAATTCGTGAACCTAAGTCCACTAAGAAGGCGCGGATCCGCGGCATGAGCATGGCTCATGCGGCGGATCCGCGGCCGTACGACTTAAATATTTAAATATTTTTACACAGTAATCCTTAGTTTTATGTGCTGGTTTTCCTGGGTATTTTTGATATTTTTTCAAGAGTTGAATTTCTGCAGTTGTTTTGGGGATTCGGTGTTTCGATCGGGATATCAAATTTTGTCTGTGTGGCTTTCCGGATAAATTTTAGAATATGTTAAAAAGTTCGACCGGATATAAATACCCAATTTTTCCCCTGTCGGGAAATTTCCAAGTGTTGGATTTTTTCCGTAGTTTAACAACGTTCTAAGTAGTGCAAGTAACGCGATGGTCCCTCTAGAAGACAACAAACCTTAACTCGATTATGTGACCGTCTTGAACTGCCCTTTGAACCTTCGGGTTTGGGGCAGTACGGCGTGCCACATGTGAGGCGTTGGCTTGACCCTTCTACGGCTGGACCGTTGGTACTGAGGTACGAACTGAATGTTGTTAGACTAGTTTCATGTGTTGATCTGTATCGCGAAAAGTTGGGTGTTCGATTGTTCGATCGAAAAGTTTAACATTTTCTGTTTATCTGGAATGGGATACAATAATTGGAATTCACAAGTAGTTATGTGATAACTAAATGAATATTATAAACATAGCAGTTTAGTCTCATTTGATCGGTTGCCACGAAGTTTTGATGTGATCAAAAGTCCGTCGCAATCACGTAGCGTACGCGGATACTCGCCGGGTAAACTTAATAGACAGCCTCACTCCATAGCCCCGACCAAGTGACTGTAGGAGAACCCCGTCGCCGAAAGCATCCGTTCGGGTGCTCGCGGTGGAGGTGTTCCGCCTTGGTACACTTCGTCGATGGTATCGGGGGTGCGGCCGCCTACTAAAGTTTGCGACGAGCATTCGATCAGGATGTCGGGAATCTTGTTGAATTGCCCGACTTGATATTGAAAAGAGTTTTCGATTTTGAGACTAAAATGCGGGGTTTATAATTGTTAGGCATGCGATGTCTAAGTAATTCATTTGGTCAGGCATGCGATGTCTGAGGAGGTTGCGGATTCCAACTGTTGTAGTTTTACACTTTCTTTTCTGTGACCGTAAGTGTAATATGTGATATCGCCGGTTTCGTTGCTATATGTCAACGACAATTGGGATGCGCATATTTACTTACGTTGATGACATGTGATGTTATGTGTTGCTGGATATGTTATATTGGATCGTCATGTTTGAATAGCCGGGGGGTTTTTATGTGAGATGAGTGTTTTTTCATTTTCATTCATGTAAAAACTTGTATGTAATATTCTTTTATTGGGGCGCTTCCAGGTTGCGGAAGTAGTCACCTTTTGTATATTATTTACTTTTCTGCACTAGGATAGACCCAAGGAGGGGAGCACAAGTAACCGGGTTCTGGGGTCCAGTGGGAGACCAACTCGAGGAGTCGAGTCTGGGTTTCCTAACCCTAGAATTGGCAGGGTTGCTTGCCGCTCTCGTAAGGGTCTAGGGGTGTGGGATTGGCTATTCATCACGACCGTGGAATCCGTGTTTTATACTGGCTCGTATTGAAAACAAGGACGTCCTTGTATATCCAATATTTCATATGTTTCTTCTGCTGTGTTTTATCTGTGATCATGCGATGTTCTGTGTTATGTGACAGGTATTATATATAGTATATATGATATATTATATAGACGTTGCTTATGTTTTACACCCGCGCTAGCCCTGCCTCGCTCTGGCGTTAGTTACCTAACCTAACGGTGCAGACGGGACATCGAGGCGAATGCGGATGGCATAAGCGTACGTTATATTTATCTGTGATGGTTAGGTGGACTTAAATGATGGGATATTCATTAATGTGATTAATGAAAGAAAATAAACCTAATTGATGTTGTGGAATCGAATTTCAAAATAAAAAACAGGCAGCTACAGTTCTTGCTTTGCATCGTGGTGTTCATTATAGAACATCCTGCACCTTATTCAATGAGGAAAGGACCGAGATCCCTTCACCGGGAGTGACTCCTTTAGCAATGACTGGCAGATGCTACAACCCTCGGTTTGTCTTTGATCGCTTCTATAGTTTCCGCTTTGCACAGTGATATATATGATATATCCCGCACCTCATTCGACGAGGAAAGGGCCGACGATCCCTTCACAGGGAGTGACCCCTTTAGAAAAACTAGAAAAGCATCAAAAACATTTCATTTAAAAACCATTTGATTCCGCAACGAGATCAAGTTCAAAGCGTTAAAGGTTTTCACAAAAACCATTCGCAACCCTCCGTCATTTTAGGAAGTAGAGTACTTAGTATTCGTGCTGCGTTTGTCGACCATAGCCGAGGCGTAGTGTGCGGTAGCTAAGTGATGTCTTCCTACACAGCATATGATGCGATTAGTTAGGACAGTCATGTGGCTTTGTTGACCTTAGCCAAGGGTCATGTGGGTGGGTCTAATTAATCACGAAATGACGGGTAGAACTTGACTAGTACCTATGATTTGTTGACCTTAGCCAAGGTCATAGGTGCTAGGGGTAAAAACCATTATCGGGAGTTTCAAGTGTTGAAACTTGCAATGAGATTGCATACCTTCTATATGATAGTTGGATCCCGATACCCACTGCGAGTAATTGTTACTCCTGGGAGAGTTTTGCACTTTGCAATTAGCCGATCAAGTAGGTGTCTAGAAAGGTGTCAACGGGGTTACGCCTCTGGGAAAACGAGGTTTACTGTAATTAGGTCCGTGCGAAAGCACGGGGAACCTCCCTCAAAGTACCGACACTGGCCTGGCTGAAAGATTGGTGAACTTGTAGAGTGCAATTAATCCCGGCTAGTCTTTCCTTTTAAGGTTTGAAGGAAGATTTGATAAAAACAGTGGGAGCCATCCTGATTAGATAAAATACATAACCAATCTAATCTTGCAAGAGCGCACGCAGAGTGTTTTCTTCTCTCTCTCTCCTGGTAGCGACCATATCACGCCTTAATCAAGATAATAATACGGATGTATTGACCGAACCCGCTTGTTATACTGAGCTGGGGAACGTTGGTCCCGCTCCAACTTATAATTGTTATAAGACAGAGCAGAAAATAGGGGAATACCAGAATTCCTATGCCGCTCAAACGAGGAAAGTGCATATGATGCATCTCCTTCGGGTGTGTTCATTACAAAGAACTGTTTCTCAGTATCCTCTGCATCCTGGGTATATGATACCGGATCAGGATCCCAGATATGTAATCTGTTACATAGGGCTACAAAAAGATAGAAAAACTGAGAACGGGTGATAAGTTTCATGAGACAGAAACCGGGGCAAGTGTTGCAGCCAAGTCTGTTGGTCACTGTCACCCTGTATTACGAATACATTGATTCTGAACAAATGCTATTAGATACCGAACCTGATATACAAAATCATATCAGTCTCTTTATTAGTAAAGAAAGGATATAATTTTGTATTGATGGATAATGTTTTGAACATTTCCTATATCAAAAGTTGATCGGTTCAGGCACGTTATCTAAAAGCATTGACGTTCTAAATCAAACTACAGTTCCTCGTATACAGAACACACACAAGAGGATGAGTTCAGAAATGAACGAATTCTTCTTGAGGTATTGTAGACTAGGTCATATCTATGCGACCCGACTGGCTGAAGTTACATTTAGATGTATATTTAAATCAGTTTGAATTTACATCTTGCGAAACTTGCCAGTCGTGTCACAAAGATATAATGACACCAGCTCTGTTTACTAGAAACAGAGAAAGAGTTAGTAAACTCTTGGGACTGATACATGATGATGTATGTAAAGTCTCCTGTCTACACATGCCAGGACTGGTTCTTTATACTTCATTATATTCTCTGATAATCTCTCAAGATTCAGTCATATGTTCCTGTTGAAACATAAGTCCGAACCTTTTGAGGTATTCACAGAATATAAGTTAGAAGTAGAGAACCAATAACCGGGTATAAGTATTATGTCCTATGATGAGATCAGGGAGAAGAATACTTGTGCATGGCATTCCTGGACCATTCTAAAGGAGAATGAGATTTTCTCTCAGTGTTACTCCTCTGAATACACCACAGCACAACGGTGTATCAGGGCGGAGCAATTCCACAATATTAGATATGGTGTGCCCTATGATGAGTATTACTGAGTTACCTATTTCCTTTTGGGGTTATGCACTTGAGAAGCTGCATACCTATTGAATTAAGTTTGAATCAAATCAATGCCTACCACTCCATATGAGATATGGTATGGGAAGAACCCATCTCTTAAGCGATAAGATTTGGGATTGTCCGGCCTATGTCAAAAGCAAAATCCGGACAAGATCGAGGAAAGATCAGTTCTGTAGAACTGGAAAGGTTCCAGCTGTACAAAACTGCTAATGATTTGATAGAACCAAAGGATTCAATAGTTTCCGACAAACCTCAGCCTCTCCGCCGATCTAGTAGGGTTCCTCATCCGCCTGAGAGATACCTCGGTTTCTCGATGACAGTGGGAGCAAGAATTGCATCATGAGATGATGACCCAACTAGTTTCGAGCAGGCCATCGAGAGTAGGGACTCTGTAAGAATGGCTGGATGCTTAGCGATCTGAGATGGAATCCATATACACCAGCAAAGCATGGACTTTAGCTGCTATATCTGAAGGGTTAAATCCCCATCAGGAGCAAGTATATCTTGAGAAGATTACTTGGTTTAGATGGAAAAGTTGAGACTTTCAAAGCTAGACTTGTTAAAGGTTTTCATCATCGACCAGGCGTGGATAATGATGAAACCTTTTTCCAGTAGCTATGCTTAAGTCTATCCAGATCCTACTTACCACGGCTACATACCATGACTACGATATCTGGTGGTTGGGTGCCCTGACTGCTTTTCTAAATACTGATTTAGAAGAGAACGTCTATAAGAACACAGCCAGAGGTCTTCGTAAACAGTGGGAGCAGCGGAAATGTGTGCAAGTTGCTTTACATAATGAAGCAGGCATCGCGGAGTTGGAACGTCTGTTTTGATGTGATAGTCAAAGTGTTTGACTTCATCAAAATGGTAGACGAACCTTGTATATACAAAAGGGTAGTAGAGAGTAAGGTGGTCATTTTCGTATTGTACGTAAACAACATACTCTTGGTAGGAAAAGAGTTTCCTATACTACGATCGATCAATCTCCTATTATCACAATGATTCTCCAAATAGGATAAAGATGATACCTCCTAAATCCTGAGATTTGGACCTATGAGATAGATCTAAAGGGATTTAAGGGTTCTCACTAGGTATAGTGAGATTGTATCAATCGATCCTGGGGAGAATCACTGGAAGTGTTCCAGGGTGATAAAGACGACTGAATGTCAGTCACAGGCACTGTCTTTACCCTCAGTAAAGGGACGGTATGTTGGAAGAGTTCCAAGCTAGATACCGTGGCAAACTAGACGATAAAGGCTGGTAACATCGCTATTGAAGATACTACCAAAGAGGAAGTTTGGGTGTATATTTGTTCATAGGATGAACTAGGTTCCTACCATTGTGTGACAATGGAACTGTGGCTTTGGCCCTGGAACCCTGGTCCCATCAGTGACCCAGACATAATCTAAGGCAGCATCACCTGATCATGGAGATAGTTGATCTCCAGGGTGATCAAGGTTAGGAGAGTAGACTCAGAGGACAACACGGCGGATCCACTCACGAAGGCCCTTTTCCCAAAGAGAGACTTTTAGGGGATGGTTGAGTATGTGATACTGCAACCACTGCTACAGATGGCCCTAGTGCAAGTGGGAGATTGTTAGTTATATGTATGCCCTAGAGGCCATTACTGTACATTGGATGTATATTGTAGTGGATGCTGGGACATATATAGGTAGGACTTTCTTGCTCGACATGATAGTACGCTATCTGGTTGCACTTTATCTTAACATGTATACTTTCTGTCTCTCTGATTACATGTTGATAAAGCCCATAGGATCTGTACTCGACTTCCAGGACTATGATGTAGATCATACTAGTGGGGCCTAGGTAGTCCATGAGTACATCCTTGAAATGTTCCTAGTCGAGGGAATATCGAGACTGGGCATCGATATTCCAGAGTAGACTAGCGCATATCTTCTCGACCCATGCGATGGGCGATGGATGATCCCATATCCATTGGTGTTTGACATCGAAGATGGTATGCGGGTGCTCAGTGGAGACTGGGTACACTGAACGGACTCGCCGAGAACTCCCAGATGGTATTATACCTCACGTCAGATGGCAGTTCTCTGGTGACACTGGTACAGCATAGTCTGTTGACCCGAGATCGTCATAGAGTCTTGTGTGTCTCCCACTGTGCTTTGATTTCCACCCTACCACGGCTCTACTGAGTCATGCAAACAGGTGGTTTTTGGGTACAGTCCCGATTCACATGGAGGCAATGAGCGATAGGAGGGGATTCGTCTCTCCCGGTATTGGGGGTTGATGTTGTGCTATGCTCGACTGGCCATAACAGGAAATCCCTGGCCAGGGTTGCAGTGATATACTGGTAAGAGTTATCAGTAGCTTCACGAATGTTATGGACCCTACGTCGGCATGACTTATCGAGCTATTGGGGTCTGACGTTTACCACCCCTAGGCGAGATATGCGACATATCAGACGAACAGACCGGACCGTACGGTAAGTGTTACTGGTCGGATTCACTGGAGTGTGAGCGGGCTTGCTCGTCGATCTTCAGATCGCTCAATACCCGGGTGGCCGTTACGTTTAGCAGACCGCTTGCGGCTTGCGGATGTTTGATATGATCATCATCTGCTACCGGCGTATTGACGAGTCTTTAGAGTCCTACACAGAGGTTTCCTAGCTCAAGCGAAACGAAATAGGAGCGCATATGAGATATGTGCGGGACCGAGAATAATGCGTGTATATGATACCGTATTCTATTCTCGCGATCAATGTATCGAATGGTTATATGCGATATAACCTAGTTATCGAATCAAGGATTGATTCGATAAGCCGACACATTGGATACTGGCCGGTTATATGCGATATGACCGGATCGTTAAATCAAGTGTTGATTTAATGATTTAATACATAATTATATATTTGATATATTGCTTTGCATTAACTAGTATCGGTTCACTTTAAATGGATTTTCTCGCGCGGATGTGCACATTGTATATTCGATATAGTTTTGTGCACATGATTGTATCATGTTTGATGATACATTCTAGCTTGGTTTTGTGTAAAGTGTTAAACCATGGTTAATTAGTGATTAGGGTTTCTTTTTCATTTACTTAATCATTTATTTATTCCTTTTGTTTATTTTGGAAAAAGAAAAGATAAAGAGATAAGAATGGTTGCTAGTTTTTGTTTTTATTTGAAAGCTTCTTGAAGCTTTGAACTTAGTCCACCATTCTTGTCTTTTATCTAACCCTAACCACTATCTAACCTAAGTTAAGTCTCTACACTAAACCATGGTCAAGGATATGATAAGTATTGTATTTTCTTTTCTTTTTGATTATTAAGTTATCATATCTTCTTCTTCTTCATCTTCTTCTTCCATGGTTGTAGCTTGCTACTCCAATGGCAAGTGTTGAAAAAGTGTGAGAAATCCAAATCTAAAGTGAACCCAACTCCTATTTCTTCATCCTCTACCTCTTGCCAAGTAGTATAGGGTGTTTCCTTCACAAGTTTTCAAAGCTTGATGAAGTTGGAGCTTGTTCTTGCGATACCTCGACGTAGATCATCTTCGGCATTGAACCGACAATCAAGCTCGCCCATTCTTCGATGATGCCGACGCTAGAGCCCAAGACATGATTTGGACAGCGAGGGGACTTCATTGCGGAGCCGTGGAGGTGGTGGACCGGATCTACAAAGGTTGTATATCCGTTCCCTTAGTTAAAATGTTAACTAGTTTATGTTTTCGCCTAAATATCTAGTAAACGATCCGTAGTCGGGTTTGTAGGCACCCGTAAAATTTGATTTGTGCATGTTTGATCACTTGTGAGACCTCACTAGAGTGCCTAGGAACCCTACAGTATCGAGACAGGGCATCGATACACCAGAGTAGACTAGCGTATACGTATCTTGACCCATATGATGGGCGATGGATGATCCCATATCCATCGGTGTTTGACATCAAGGATGGTGTATAGGTGCTCAGTAAAGACTGGGTACACTGGAAGGACTCGCCGAGAACTCCCAGATGGTATTATAGCTCACGTCAGATGGCAGTTCTCCGGTGACACTGGTACAGAGTAGTCTGTTGACCCGAGATCGTCATAGAGTCTTGTGTGATTCCTACTTTGCTTTGATTTTCATCATACCACGTCCAAGAGGGTGTGCAAAAAGGTGGCTTTTGGGTACAGTCCCGAATCACATGGAGGCAATGAGCGATAGGAGGGGATTCGTCTCTCCCGGTATAGGGAGTTGATGTTGTGCTGGTTCGATTGGCTATAACTGGAAATCTCTGGCCAGGGTTGCTGAGATTTACTGGTGAGTGTTATCAGTAGTTTCTTAAACTGTTATAGACCTCATATCGACATGACTTATCAAGCTACTGGGGTATGACGTATACCACCCCTAGGCGAGATATGCGACATATCAGACGACGAGACTGGACTGTACGGGAGTGTTACTGATTGGATTCGCAGGAGAATGTACAGGCTTGCTTGTTGATCTTCTGATCGCTCAATACCTGGGTGGCTGTTACGTTTAGCTGACCGCTTGCAGCTTGTGGGTGTTTGATATGATCATCACCTACTGCCGGCGTATTGACGATTCTTTAGAGTCCTACACAGAGCTTTCTTGACTCAGGCAAAACGGAGTAGGGGCACATATGTGATATGTGCAGGACCGAGGATAATGCGATATGAGATACCGTATTATATTCTCGCGATATTTGATATCAGCCGGGTCATCGGATCAAGTGTTGATTCGATGAATCGGTAAATGAAATATTAGTCGGTTATATGCGATATAGCCGGATTGTCAGATCAAGTGTTGATTCGATAATTTAATGTATAATAATATATATGATATATTAAATTACATTAACTAATATTAGCTCACTAAAATATTCTTTTTCTCACTCGGGTAATACATTGATATATATGCGATATATGTTAATTGTATTATTTTATTTTGTTACAATAAATATTATATATGTGATATATAATATTGTAATATGACATGATAACTAATGCAACTTGTTTAGTGGAGATTAAACAAGGTTATGGTTTTGATTTGGGTTAGTGCATTCATGAACCTTCTAGAAGGTTTCTTTTTGTTTTTGCTAAGATATTTTCAAATGACTCATGTTTTAACCCAACCCAAACCCTAGCCCTACTTAAATCTCTACAAAGGTTTAGTCAATCATGATTGCATTATTCATCATGATTATCTTTTCATTATTCATCACAAAAGGGATTATTCATTATTCATTCATCTTCTTGCTTGACTTCTTCATGGAAAAAGCTTTCTAGCTTTTTCTAAGTGATGATTATGTGTGAGAAAAAGATTATAAATGAGAGCAAAAATCCTACTTCATCATTCTCATCTATCCTTGCCCTTTAGATGAGAGTGTTCAATTCATTTAGTGAGTGAGAGCTTGTGTTAATGAAATTTCAAGGTAGATCATCTTTATTATCGAAGATCGGAAGCAAGCTTGCATCTTTCTCTTCGTGGAGCCTCTCGAGAGTCCGGAACACGATGATTGCAGCGAAGGGATCTCAACACGGAGCTTAAGAAGTGAAGGACCGGATCTACAAAGATTGTAATCCCTCTCACTTAGTGTTAAAGAGTTTAACATGCTAGTTTTCACCTAATCTTTAGTTTAAAGATCTCGTTTAGGGTTGTTCGGCACGGCTAAATTTTAAATCGGGCATGGTTGATGCCTCGTAGACCCTTGTGCGTGTGCATAGCAACCCAACAGTGGTATCAAAGCCAAGCTAGAGCTTTAGGTGAAGCCTAGGTGAAGTTTAAAGTCCGATCGAACCCGGAAACCCCGATATATACCCTTCTCTGGATAATTTTCAAAAATGTGATTTTTTCTGGATTAAAAATACTCAGAAAATTAAGCAGGAAAATCTAAGAATTACTGTGAAGTACGGCCCATTAATGCGCTCACGTGACCGCGGAACCGCGGCCAAACCAAGGGTTTGGCGGCGGTTCCGTGGCCAAAATTTTGACTTGGTCCCTGGTACTTCAGGTAATTATTATTAGGTCCTTTTTAATTGTTCTGGGAATTTTTAATTTATACTCAAGATTTGAGTTTTCAGGGTTGTATTGAGGACTCGTTGATTCGATCAGATAATTTAACTTTGTTTAGTTTGTCCGGGTAATTTTTTAGAACGTGTTAAAAAGTTCGAACGGATATCAATAACTCACTTTTTACCCTGCCGGAAAATTTCAAAGTGTTGGATTTTTCCGTAGTTTAAGAATGTTCTAAGTCGTGCAAGTAACGCGGTGGACCCTCTAGAAGACAACAAACCTTAACTCGATTATGTGACCGTCTTGAACTGCTTCTAAACCTTAGGCTTTGGGGCAGTACGGCGTGCCACATGTGAAGCGTTGGCTTGACCCTTCTACGGCTGGACCATTGGTACTGTGGCATGTGATGGATGTTTTTAAACTAATTTCAAGTGTTGAGAACTATTTGGGAAATCTTGGGTGTTTGATTATTCGATCGGAAAGTTTAACACTGCCTTTTTATCTGGAATGTGATACAATATTTGGAATCCACAGGTAGTTATGAGATAACTAATTTGAATGTTATAAATCTAGCAGTTCAGTCTCAATTGATCGGTTGCCACGGAATTTTGATGTGATCAAAAGTCCGTCGCAATCACGTAGCGTACGCGGATACTCGCCGGGTAAACTTAATAGACAGCCATGCCCCATAGCCCCGACCAAGTGACTGTAGGAGAACCCCGTCGCCAAAAGCATCCGTTCGGGTGCTCGCGGCAGCGGTGTTCCATCTTAGTGCACTTCGTCGACGGCATCGGGGGTGTGGCCGTCTACCAAAGTTTGCGACGAGCATTCGATCAGGATGTCGGGAATCTTGTTGAATTGCCCGACTTGATATTAAAAAGAGTTTTCGATAATGAGACTAAAATGCGGGGTTTATAATTGTTAGGCATACGATGTCTAAGGAATTCATTTGGTTAGGCATGCGATGTCTAAGAAGGTTGCTGATTCCAACTGTTGTAGTTTTACACTTTCTTTTCTGTGACCGTAAGCGCAGTATGTAGTGTATCGCCGGCTTCGTTGCTATAAATTAACGATAATCGGGATACGCATACTTGCTTACGTTGATGATATGAGATATTATGTGTTGCTGTGATACGTTATATTGGATCGTCACGTTCTGAATAGCCGGGGGTTTCATGTGAGATGAGGGTTTTTATTTTCATTCATGTAAAATTCATTTGTATGTAATATTCTTTTATTGGGGCACTTCCGGGCTGAGGATGATGTCACCATTGTATATTATTTACTTTTCCGCATTAGGTAGGCCCAAGGAGGGGAGCACAAGTAACCGGGTTCTAGGGTCCAGTGGGAGACCATCTCGAGGAGTCGAGACCGAGTCTCCTAACCCTAGAATTTGCAGTGTTGCTTGCCGCTCTCGTAGGGGTCTAGGGATGTGGGTTTGGCTATTCATCGCGACCGTGGAATCCGTGTTTTATTCAGGCTCGTATTGAAAACACGGACCTCCTAGTGTATCCAATATTTCATATATGTTCTTCTGCTGCAATGTTCTGTGATGAGATCATATTACTGCATGAGACGAATGTTTATATTATATATATGAGATATATGTTATATTGCAGATTTCGTTTCATCTGTGATGCTTGTGAAGCATAATAAAATGGGACTTCATTAATGAGATTATGAAATAAAAGAAACCTAAGATGTTGTAGAAACTTATTCAAAAACTGGTAGCTCTAGTTCTTGCTTTGCATAGCGGTGTTCCTTGTAGAACATCCAGCACCTTATTCGATAAGGAAAGAGCCAAGACCCCTTCACCGGGAGTGACCTCTTTAGTGAAACTAGCAGATGCTACAAACTCAGATTGTCTTTTGATTGCTTCTATAGTTCTTACTTTGCATAGTGGTATTTGTGAAATATCATGCACCTTATTCGATGAGGAAAGAGCCGACGATCCCTTCACCGGGAGTGACCTCTTTAGCAAAACTAGAAAAGCCTCAAAAACACTCCATTTAAAATCACTCGATTCTACAACGATATAAAGTTCATTACGCAAAGGGTTTTCTTAAAAACCTGTCGTAGCCCTCCGTCATTTCAGATAAGTAGTTTTTAGTATTCGTGCTGCGTTTGTTGACTTAGTCAAGGCGTAGTGTGCGGTAGCTGATTAGTGCTTATCTGCAAAGCATATGATACGATTGGATTAGGGTAGTCGTGCGGCCTTGTTGACTCAGTCAAGGGTCATGCAGGTGGGTTTAATTCAATCGGGAAATGACGGGTTGAACTTTACTTACGGTCTATGATCTGTTGACTTAGTCAAGGTCATAGATCGCTTGGGGCAAAATATTATTCGGAATTTCAAGTGTTGAAATTTGCAATGAGATTGCACACCTTCTATGAGATAGTTGGATCCCAATACCCGTTGCGAGTAAGAGTTACTCCTGGAAGAGTTTTACACATTACAATTAGCCGATCAAGTAGGTTTCTAGAAAGGTGTTAACGGGGTTACGCCCCTGGGAAAACGAGGTTTACTTTAATTAGGTCCGTGCGAAAGCACGGGGAACCTCCCTCAAAGTACCGGCACTGGCCTGGCTGAAAGATTGGCGAACTTGTAGGGTGTAATTAATCCCGGCTAGTCTTTCCTTTTAGGGTTTGAAAGAAGATTTGACTAAAACAGTGGGAGACATCCTGATTAGATAAATTGATAACCAATCTAATCTTGTAAAAGCGCACGCTGAGTGTTTTCTTCTCTCTCTCTCCTGGTTACGACTATGTCAGGCCTTAATCAAGATAATAATACGGATGTATTGACCAAACCCGCTTGTTATACTGCGCTAGGGAACGTTGGTCCCGCTCTAACTTATAATTGTTATAAGACAGAGCAAGAAATAGGGGATTACCAGAATTCCCGTGCCGACCAAACGAAGAAAGTGCATACTGATGCATCTTCTTCGGGTGTGTTCATTACAGAGAACTGTTTCTCAGTATCCTTTACGTCCTGGGTATTTGATACCGGATCAGGATCCCATATATGTAATTTGTTACATGGGCTACAAATAGGTAGAGAACTGAGAACGGGTGATAAGTTTCATGAGATAGAAACGGTGCAAGTGTTGCAGCCAAGTCTGTTGGTCATTATCACCCTGTATTACCAGAATACATTGATTCTGAACGAATGTTATTAGATACCGAACCTGATATACAACATCATATCAGTCTCTTTATTAGTAAAGAAATGATATAATTTTGTATTGTTGAATAATGTTTTGAACATTTCCTATATCAAGAGTTGATCGGTTCAGGCACGTTATCTAAAAGCATTGACGTTCTAAATCAAACTACAGTACTTAGTATACGAAACACACACAAGAGGAATAGTTCAGAAATGAACGAATCCTTCTTGAGGCATGGTAGACTAGGTCATATCAATGCGACCCGACTAGCTAAGTTACATTTAGATGCATATTTAAATTAGTTTGAATTTACATCTTGTGAAACTTGCCGGTCATGTCACAAAGATAAGATGACCACAGCTCTGTTTATTGGAAACAGAGAAAGAGTTAGTGAACTCTTGGGATTGATACATGCTGATGTATGAAAGTACCCTGTCTACACATGCCAAGACCGGTTCTTTGTACTTCATTAGATTCACTATTTATCTTTCAAGATCCGGACATATGTTCCTGTTGAAACATAAGTCTGGAACTTTTGAGATATTCACAGAATATAAGTTAGAAGTAGAGAACCAAAAACGGGTATAAGTATTATGTCCTTTGATGAGATCAAGGAGGAGAATACTTTAGCACGGAAATCCTGAACTATTCTAAAGGAGAATGAGATTCTCTCTCAGCATTACTCCTCCGTATACACCACAGCACCTCGGTGTATCGGGGCGGAGCAATCACACCCTATGTGATATGGTGCGCTCTATGATGAGTACTACTGAGTTTCCTATTTCCTTTTGGGAGTTATGCACTTAAGAAGTTGCATACCTATTGAATAGGGTGCAAATCAAATCAGTTGCCTACCACTTCATATGTGATATGGAAAGGGAAGAGCCCATATCTTAAGTTTGTTAAGATTTGGGGTTGTCCGGTCTATGTCTAAAAAGCAAAATCCGGACAAGCTCGAGGCAAAGTCAGATCTTTAGAAGTTTGTTGGATATCCCAAGCATACGCAAGGGAATATCTTCTACCTAACCGAGAAACAAAAGATGTTTTGTTTCTCAACATGCCACCTTTGTGAAAGGGAATTTCTTGTGGAAAAATTAGTGGTCATGAGGTAGAACTGGAAGGAGTTCCAGCTATACAAACTACAGCAGATGATTTGATAGAACCAAAGGATTCAATAGTTTCCAACGAACCTCAGCCTCTCCGCCGATCTAGTAGGGTTCCTCACCCACCTGAGAGATACTTCGGTTTCTCTATGACAGTGGGAGCGAGGATTGCATCATGAGATGATGACCCAACTAGTTTCGAGCTGGCCATCAGGAGTGGGACTCTGTAAGAATGGCTGGATGCTTAGTAATATGAGATGGAATCCTTATACACCAACAAAGTATAGACTTCGGTTGCTTTATCTGAAGGGTTAAATCCCTATCAGGAGCAAGTATATCTTGAGAAGATTACTTGGTGTACATGGAAAAGTTGAGACTTTCAAAGCTATGCTTAAATCCATCCAGATCCTACTTGCCACTGCTACATACCATGACTGCGATAACTGGTGGTTGGGTGTCATGACTACTTTTCTAAATGATGTTTTAGAAGAGAGAGTCTATAAGTACACAGCCAGAGGGCTTCGTAGACAGTGGGAGCAGCGGAAACGTGTGCAAGATGCTTAATAGGATAAAGAAGGCATCGCGGAGTTGGAACATCTGTTTTGATGTGGTATTCAAAGAGTTTGACTTCATCAAAATGGTAGATGAACCTTGTATATACAAAAGGGTAGTAGAGAGTATGGTGATGATCCTCGTAGAGTACGTGGATGACATACTCTTGATAGGGAAGGAGTTTCCTATGCTACGCTCGGTCAATCTCCGCTTATCACAAGGATTCTCTATATAGGATCAAAGTGAAACCTCCTAAATCCTGGGTTTTGGATCTATGAGATAGATCTGATTAGATGTTAGGATTCTCACTAGTGTAGTGAGATGGTATCAATAGATCCTGGGGAGAATCACTGGAAAAGTTCCAGGGTGATAAGGATGACTGAATGTCAGTCGCAGGCATTGTCTTTACCCTCAGTGGAGGGACGGTATGTTGGAAGAGTTCCAAACTAGATACCGTGACTTACTAGACGATTAAAGGCAAGATACATCGTTACCAAGGATGCTACCAAATAGGCAGTCTGGATATATAAGTTAATGAGATGAACTTCGTTCCTACCATTGTGTGACAATGGAGTTGTGGCTTATGCCTAGGAACCCCCGTCCCATCAGTAATTCAGATATAATTCTTAGGCAGCATCACCTGATCATGGAGATGGTTGATCTCCAGGGAGATCAAGGTTAGGAGAGTAGACACAGAGGACAACAGTGTGGATCCACTCACAAAGGCCTTTTTCCCAGTAGAGACTTTTATGGGATGGTTGAGTATGAGATACTTCAACCACAGCTAATTGTTGGGTATGCGATACCACAATAAATGGTCCTAGTGCAAGTGGTAGATTGTTAGTTATATGTATGCCCTAGAGGCCATTACTGTACATACGATGTATATTGTAATGGATGCTTGGACATATATAGGGAGGACTTTCTTGCTCGACATGATAGTACGCTATCTGGTTGCTCTTTATCTTAATATGTACTCTGATTGTCTCTATGTTACTTGTTGATAAAGCCCTTAGAATATATACTCGACTACTGGGACTATGATGAGATCATACTAGTGGGGCCACGGTAGTCGATGAGTACATCCTATAACTATTCCTAGTCGAGGGTGTATCGAGACAGGGCATCGATACACCAGAGTAGACTAGCGTATACGCATCTTGACCCATATGATGGGCGATGGATGATCCCATATCCATCGGTGTTTGACATCAAGGATGGTGTACGGGTGCTCAGTAGAGACGGGGTACACTGGACGGACTCGCCGAGAACTCCCACATGGTATTATAGCTCACGTCAGATGGCAGTTCTCCGGTGACACTGGTACAGAGTAGTCTGTTGACCCGAGATCGTCATAGAGTCTTGTGTGATTCCTACTGTGCTTTGATTTCCATCATACCACGTCCAAGAGGGTGTGCAAAAAGGTGGCTTTTGGGTACAGTCCCGAATCACATGGAGACAATGAGCGATAGAAGGGGATTCGTCTCTCCCGGTATAGGGAGTTGATGTTGTGCTGTGTTCGATTGGCTATAACTGGAAATCCCTGGCCAGGGTTGCTGAGATTTACTGGTAAGTGTTATCAGTAGTTTCTCGAACTGTTATAGACCTCATATCGACACGACTTATCAAGCTACTGGGGTCTGACGTATACTACCCCTAGGCGAGATATGCGACACATCAGACGATGAGACCGGACTGTACGGGAGTGTTACTGATTGGATTCGCAGGAGAATGTACAGGCTTACTTGTTGATCTTCTGATCGCTCAATACCTGGGTGGCTGTTATGTTTAGCTGACCGCTTGCAGCTTGTGGGTGTTTGATATGATCATCACCTACTGCCGGCGTATTGACAATTCTTTAGAGTCCTACACAGAGCTTTCTTGACTCAGGCAAAACGGAGTAGGGGCACATATGTGATATGTGCAGGACCGAGGATAATGCGATATGAGATACCGTATTATATTCTCGCGATATTTGATATCAGCCGGGTCATCGGATCAAGTGTTGATTCGATGAATCGGTAAATGAAATATTAGTCGGTTATATGCGATATAGCCGAATTGTCGGATCAAGTGTTGATTCGATAATTTAATGTATAATAATATATATGATATATTAAATTATATTAACTAATATTAGCTCACTAAAAGATTCTTTTTCTCACTCGGGTAATACATTGATATATATGCGATATATGTTAATTGTATTATTTTATTTTGTTACAATAAAAATTATATATGTGATATATAATATTGTAACATGATATGATAACTAATGCAACTTGTTTAGTGAAGATTAAATAAGGTTAGGGTTTGATTTGGGTTGGTGCATTCATGAACCTTCTAGAAGGTTTCCTTTTGTTTTTGCTATGATATTTTCAAATGACTCATGCTTTAACCCAACCCAAACCCTAGCCCTAGTTAAATCTCTACAAAGATTTAGTCAACCATGGTTGCATTATTCATCATGATTATCTTTTCATTATTCATCACAAAAAGGATTATTCATTATTCATTCATCTTCTTGCTTGACTTCTTCATGGAAAAAGCTTTCTAGCTTTTTCTAAGTGATGATTATGTGTGAGAAAAAGATTATAAATGAGAGCAAAAATCCTACTTCATCATTCTCATCTATCCTTACCCTTTAGATGAGAGTGTTCACTCCATTTAGTGAGTGAGAGCTTGTGTTAATGAAACTTCAAGGTAGATCATCTTGTTATCGAAGATCGGAAGCAAGCTTGCATCTTTCTCTTCGTGGAGCCTCTCGAGAGTCCAGAATATGATGATCGCAGCGAAGAGACCTCAACACGGAGCTTAAGAAGTGAAGGACTGGATCTACAAAGGTTGCAATCTCTCTCACTTAGTGTTAAAGAGTTTAACATGCTAGTTTTCACCTAATCTCTAGTTTAAAGATCTCGTTTAGGGTTGTTCGGCACGGCTAAATTTTAAATCGGGCATGGTTGATGCCTCATAGACCCTTGTGCGTGTGCATAGCAACCCAACACTTTTGAGGACCAACACCAATTTGCCTTTCTTGAAAGCGCGGAGACGGATCATCTTGTCATAGGCCCATGATATTTAGGCTCGGTATAGCTCCAGATTTTGCTGTACTGCAAGTCTCTTTTCTTTAAGGGCGTCGAGCTCTTCGAGCCAAAAGAGCACGTTTTCCTCCTCCGTCAACTCGTGCTGAACAGCCATTCTTAAGCTTGGAATTTCGATTTCGAGGGGGAGGATCGCCTCCACTCCGAAGAGCAATGAGTATGGAGTGGACTGAGTTGGAGTACGGTGCATGGTATGATATGCCCACAACGCCTCGTGAAGTTTGAGATTCCAGTCTCTCTTGTTGGCTGAAGTATTTTTCCTCTGGAGCTTGCATAGAGTCTTATTGAAGGCTTCAGCTAGCCCGTTGGCTCTTGAATTATAGATTGAAGAATATCTCCAGTCTATCTTGTGCTGAATAGCAAACCTTGAGATTTTGAAGCTCTTGAAAGAAGGTCCGTTGTCAGAAATGATTCTTCATGGTGTACAAAAGCGGTATAGAATATTATGCTGGAAGAACGTCAGAATATCTTCTGTCTTGACTTCTTTTAGCGGGACAGTTTCATCCCATCTGGAGAAGTAGCCAGTTGCAGCCAATATGAACCGGTGGCCTTTAAATGACGGAGGATCAATTGGACCAACTATGTCGGTGCCTCAAACTTCGAAAGGCCATGACACCACCGTAGGATGCAGTGGATTGGGATGCTTGTGAATGAAATCACCATGAATTTGGAAGATATGACACTTCTTTGCATGCTCTTTACAATCCTTTATCATGGCAGGACAGTAATATCCAAGCCGTTTGATTTGAAGCCGCATTTTGGGGCCGGATTGGTGAGCTCCACAGACACCTGAGTGAACTTCTTTCATGACTTTCTGGGCTTCGGCCGATGACAGACATCTGAGCCAGAATTACTCATATGATCTGCGGTATAGTGTATTATTTACAAACATGTATCGAAGAGCTCTCTTCTTCAGTTGAACCCTCGCAGATTTTTCTTCGGGCAGCTTGTCGTATCGAAGGTACCCTATGAAGAGCTCTCTCCAATCGGGCTCGTCTTGAACGATCGAAGCTTCTTCGGCAGGACTGCTCTTTTGCTCCGCGCTTTGCTCTTCTCGTAGAGAGATTGGGGGTAGAATTTGCCGGCTCCTGACTGTGATCAGAATTTCGTCCATGTTAGGATCAGCTAGCTCCTTGGTTAATCGAGCGAGTACGTCAGCCTTTCCATTCAACGCCCTAAGAACTCTCATCAGCTCAATATGGGTGAACTGTTTCATAAGCTCCACCACCCGGCTTCTGTACCGAGCTAACTTGGGTTTATATATCTTATAGTTGCCATTTACTTAGTTGACGACAAGCTGGGAGTCATTGTAAACCCGTAGCCGAAGGATTTCCATTTTTATGGCGAGCTCCAGACCAGATATCAAAGCTTCATACTCAGCCTCGTTGTTTGTGCGAGGCTCGGTGAGAGCAAAAGAACGTCGTAGGGTTCCCATCGATGGCGTGATGAACACCAATCCTATCCCCGCTTTTATCTGCAGGATGCTTGATTTGACGGAGCTCCTTATTGATGAAGCTCCGTCGAAGTAGAGCTCCCAACATGGCTCACCTTCCTCGAGGTGCAGCACTTGTTCGTCGGGTAACTCACAATTGAGCGGTGGCCCTTCTGGAACGGGTGAGCAGCAAGGAAGTCTGCAAGAGATTTCCCTTTTACTGCTTTATGAGGAGTATAAACTATGTCAAACTCAAGTAGCATGACAGCCCATCTTGCTATTCTGCCGGCTAGGCTTGCCTTGGTCATTAAGTGTTTGAGCGGGTCGACCTTGCAGATCAACATAACCCGATGAGCAAGCAGATAGTGCCTCAGCTTCTTCACAGCGAATATCAGAGCCAGGCATTGCTTTTCGATCGGGGAATAGTTATGTTCCGCCCCGACTAGAGTTCGACTGAAATAGTAGAGGGCATTTTATTTTCCCTCCTCGTTGTTCTAGGCAAGGAGCGCACCAAGTGACTCATCCAGTGTGGCAGTATAGAGAATCAACGGTTTATTTGGGATAGGAGTAGCAAGCACTGGAGGGTGTGACAGGTACCGTTTGATACTTTCGAATGCTTCTTGACATTCGGCATCCCAGGCAAAAGGAGCTCCTTTCCTCATGAGTTTTGAGAAGGGCCTACATCTCCCCGATAGGTTCGACATGAACCTTTGTATGTAAGCGAGCTAGCCTTGAAAGGATCTTAGCTGCGTCAGACTCTTTGGGGGGGGCAACTCCATGATGACCTTTATCTTGGATGGGTCAACTTCGATCCCCCGATGTCGGACTATAAAGCCTAGGAATTTTCCTGATGACACGCCAAAAGCGCACTTTAGAGGATTCATCTTCAGATCGTATTCCCTCAATTGGATGAAAACGGTTCTAAGATCTTGGATGTGATCGGCCTTGGCTTTAGTCTTGACAACCAGATCATCAGCATAGCATTCAACGACTTTATGTAGGTCATCAAAGATATTGGTCATTTCCCTTTGATATGTAGCACTTGCGTTCTTCAGTCCGAACGACATCACCTTGTAATAGTATATGCCGACCAGGGTTCGAAATACTGTATGCTTCTCAACCTCAGGCGACCTGATTTACCCAGACGAACCATCCATGAAGGTGAACGATCGTAATTTGAGGTGTCATCGACCATCATTTTCATGACCGGAAGCGGGAAATCATCTTTAGGGCATGCCTTGTTAAGGTCCTTGAAATCGACACAAACCTAGATCTGCCCATTTTTCTTCTTTACCGGGACAATGCATGCGATCCAGTCTGCGTATTTCTCTTCCCGGATGAAGACAGCATCGATAAGTTTCTTAGTTTTCTCGATGATCTTTTCTTCCAGTTCCCTTCTCATTCTTCGAGGAGCTTGTTTGACTGGCTTGGCATAAGGAGATATAGCCAGTTTATGCACGGCCACTTTAGGGGAGAGGCCAGGCATTTCTTTGTATGTCCACGCAAAGCAGTCGGCGAACTCATATAGCAGGGCGATTATCTGCTCTTTTATTTTCTCTGACAAGAGTGAGCTGATGTAGGTCGGTCTTGGGTTATCAGGCGTTCCCAAATCGATCTCGGTTAGCTCATCGAAGGTTGGTTGTCTGCCATCTTCGAGCTCTTGAGGAGCTTCTTCTTGCTCGGCTATCTCGTCATCATCATTTGACCTTTCGTTGGCTTCACCAACATGGATCATATAGCATGCCTTGGAATTAGGCTGGATGAAACCTATGCCCCGTCTATCTGGAATTCTTCCATCGATGAGTGCTCGGACCTGAGGCGGATGCCATAGCCCTTCGTAAAACTTTGCTTCGGACTCCGCTTGATATAACCGGCATCCGCACCTTTTGAAATATTCCCGCATCTCGGGTGCATAGTATCTGGGATTGAGGATGGCTCTTATGCCTCTTTCATAGGGAAGGCATATGACAGACAAATCGTCCGGGTGCACAACAGAGTTTGAGCCATAAAACAGGATGCCCTTCTGTCCACTTTTGCTCCCGGGAACGTAGAAAGTTTTCAGCTGGTCCACGGTAGAGGCTGACAATGTATCGAGCTCTTTGCACATCCGCTCCGGCACCCTTGTGATGGCTAGGGACCCTTCTGCACTTTTGAAGGTCTCTCGTAGTTTCGCTTGTTGCATGGGGGTCCAATCTGCACAGCTGTTGCAAGGCAGGTCCTTTTCCTCCGACTCTTCGGTGTCGCTGCCAAGATGAGGGCAGACTTTGCTGCTAGATGGGCCTTCAATATCAGATTCGTCCGTATCGCTACCGAAACGAGGGCGAGTTTTATAGAAGGACAGACTTCCAGAGTTAGACTCATCAGTGTCATTACCGAAACGCGTGCGCACTTGGGCGTTTTTGCTTTTGAAAGTGATAGCCGGCTCAGATTTGCTTTTGAGTTTTGGGGCCGCTCTGTCCTCAGTCAGTTGTGTCTTAGTATTTTGGTGGTTCATAAAGTACCGAGAATCCTCATATCGGACTTCATGCACACCGAACGGCTCGATGTCTCCGTCAATGCGTCTTTCTTCGTCATTTTTAGTATACTTCATGCATTGATAGAGAGTTGACGGAATGATGCCGTAATCGTGGAGCCATGGCCGGCCCAAAAGAATTTTATAACACGTGTCAGCGTCGATCACGTATATCTTAGCGTCGGTCTGCAGATCCCCAAATTTGATTGGCAGAGCTATGGATCCCAGAACTTGCTGGAAATTTTGATTGAAGCCTTGAATGACAATTCTTTCCCTTGACAGGTGTCGGACGTCCATTGACAAATTCTTCAGAGTTCGCAAGTTCATGATGTTCACTGAGGACCCTGGATCAATCAATATGCAATTAATTCGATCTCCGTCACTGTACCCTGTCACGTAAAGAGGCCGATTATGCTCAGCTGTTCCCAGTAGCAAGTCTTCGTCCTTAAACGTAACTGTGAAGGCATGCAGAGCGTACTGGGCTTCTTTCATATTGATTTCCGCAAACCGAGCCTGATACCGCTCGGGGTTTTGTAGAGAGTAAATGAGAATATCTCTAAGCTCTTTAGATAGGACCAAGGTATCGTAGATGCTCAGGAGAGACGAGAGCTTTCGGAGATGAGCCAAGACATTGTAGTCCACTGAGGAAGGACTTGAGTTTTCATTAGCCGGTTCTCTGCCATCTTCCTCATTAGCCACATGTTTTTCCTTTCCTTTTGGGGTGTTGCCCTGATTTGGCGACAGAGCCCTGCCGCTTCTGAGCTAGATTTGGTTGGCCTTTATGGCGAGCTCCTCGTCCTCTTCGGGAAAATAGAGCTCCTCCTATGAGTCGCTGCCAAGATGAATGGTGTAGCATGTCACTATAGGGATCTCTTCATTGGAGTCTTCTTCTAACTCTTCCAGAATCTCAGCCGCTTCTACAGGGAAGAACTCCTTCAATTGAATTAGAGTCCTTTCCTTTTTCTCATAGTCTTCAAGGGAATCGATATATTTTTGAATGGTCGATGTCCCTGCAGACTCCTTTTCGCGTCGAGCTGCACTTTTCTTCTTCTTGAGCTTTTTGGATTTTGAGCCCGATGGAGCCGAATTGGCAGCTGGAATGGTAGGCTTCTTCTGCCCTTCCCATTCTGTTCTGGGCTTTTTCCGAAGTAACTATAGCATCTTCTTCATCTTATTAAATATGTGCGTACTCCACAGAGGCCGCGGTGAGTCAGTTTCATTTCTCAGGGCAGCGGGTTCAGCTGTCTACTCCCAGAAGGCTTCAACTTCTATCTGTATAAAGTTGGTGATTGCAACTTAATTGTTCACCAACACACTCTTGGACAGCTCGATCTCTCCATCCTTGTACTGCTTCTCAACCCAGTCTTTGAAGATATAGCAATTCTCGATCGCATGACTCACTACTCCATGCTACGGGTAATACAGGGGATTGTCGGTCATTTTTTCTTCTTGAGGTCTTTTCGACTCCGGCAATTGTAGACCATTGTTCAAGGCATCTTTAAATATCTTATGGACCTTGTCCCTTCTAAAAGAGTAAACCTTGTTCTTTTTCTCCTCTAGGGAAGGCCCTTCTCCTCCCAGCAATGGCTTTCGAGACCGGTTGGTTTTGGAATCGCCTTCCTTTCGCTTGTCTTCATTGTCAAACGCATTGAAGACATTGGTACTGCTGGAATTCCCGCTTCTACAGTTGCCGTCCCGCTTACTTTTCTAAGTCTTGTCTTTCTGAGAGTCCGAGGCAGACTCTTGCTTCGAGCGTTCCAGAATTTAGACTTTCTTGGTTAGCTTCTGAAACGTCTTGAGGCCTGTTGTACACAAGAATGGGACCATCCAATTGCTGAGGTTCCCAATGAGAAGGCTGACGGACTGGTCCTGCTCCAGCGGCGGTTCGCACTTGATCATGAGATTACGCCATCGGGCGATAAAGTCGGTGTTGCTTTCATTCTTCCCCGGCTTGGTCCTCATGAGGTCAGCAATAGAGATTTTATCACTGACACTCATGAACCTTTGCCAAAACAGAGACTCCATTTGGGCAAAGGTAATGACGGACCCATCTGGTATACTCGAGTACCAGTCGAAAGCGACACCGGTCAAGTTATTGACAAACTGACGAAGAAGGAGCGCATCATTGCCCCCTGTATTTCCGCACGATGCTTTAAAGTAGGAGACGTGCTGATTTGCATTTCTCATCCCGTCAAATCTTCCGAACATAGGAATGACGTAGCCGCTTGGGAACTCGATCAGATCGTACTGTGCGGGATATGGCCGCCTACTACTGCCAATTTCTTTATGAGCTTCGGCTTTGGCCACCAATGTTTTAACTTTGTTGGTGACCAAATCCATTATCCGATCTTGTGTTAGCGGGATAGTGCTATTTAGGGCCAATGCGTCCCCAGAAGCGGAATGTGGCCGGCTTTCGTGCGGCTCGACTAGTCTTGGACCCAAAGGGACAGGCATCGGCTGCTTCGGGTTGTCATCACCCAGCTCATGAGTAGAAACTTGTGCTTGATTAGGAGGTGCTCGAGCAATTTGAGCCGTAAGCTATATCACAACATTCGTTAGGTCATCAATTTTCCAATAAAGCTTGGCCATCTCTTTATCTTTGCTCCTGAGCTGTTTTCGGAGCTCTTGAAGCAGCTCTTGCTCCACGGTCCTGGGGCAGAAAGTTAGCTTTTCCTCACTGTCCGAGCTTGACTCTACATGGAATGAGGGGTCTTTCTGCCTATCGGCTTCATCGAGAGGGTTTTCCTTATCCGGTGGTGGCGGCTGATCTTGGGAAGCGGCAACCACATTCAAGCCAGATTGGGTTTGGGATGTGGTGGCCCCATCCTTGCTTTTGCTGCGAAGGTTGTCACTGGGGCATGTGCCTGCCATATAGACCGTGTGGACAACATATCCGGCCATCATTTCATTATTGGTAGCTGACTTTATGGACCACCGTCTTGGCCCTTCTATTTTGATAGCGGACAATCGATTGAAGATGGCTGGCCTGACCGGATTCATGAATGGTGTTGGCGCTTCTTTTCTGGATTTACCCCGCTGTTTTCGTGCGACGCAGAGCGCCAGATAGACTCTTGAAGGGATGGTGTCATGCTTTCTCTTTTGGGGCTGGGACACGTCTCTTTGTGGCATTGTTCGGACAGCTGTCTTCTTGATTCTGGCGGTCTAGGCATTTTTCTGAACCCACTTCAGTGGTTCAAAAGAATTGCTGATTTTTATTGCCGACTCAGCCGTCGTCGCGGAGTAACCCTACTCTTGAAACCTTACAAGATTCCACATGACCGATGTCCTGGACCTCCTATTGGCTCGATACCTGAGCCGCTTTTGCCTTAACTTTTCTGTTTTAAGCACTTGGCAGACTTCGGCTCTTCGGGAAGGCGCCGTAGACCGATTGACAGAAAGGCCAGAGAAGATTCCCATTCGCACGATTGTCAAGGGCACCATCTGAGCTTGTTGGACCTGCTTTGTGACCCCTTTGGTGTTGACGTCCTTTCCCCCAGTTGGAACAGCGGAGAGCCATTCGAATACAGATTTGCATTTGGGGTGGGATGCTTTGGCGACTACAACGTTCGGCCTCCTGCCCCTTGAGGTCGGTTTGGCCGCTTGGTTTGCCGTGACCTCTGCCAAATGAGCACTTCCAGCAGGGTAGATGATGAAGGAACCAAATTGACGAGGTGACTCCTCCCATTGCCGGCTGAGACTGGCAGGGAGAACCACGCGGGCATTGATCTCGACCACGTACGAAATCGGGGTCGTGTCGGAAGCTGAATTCATCTTAGAAGATATCGTTATTGAAAGTTGATTGATGCACTGAAAAAACATTATTTCAGTACAAACAACGGCGTATATGTTAAATGAGTTCGCATGAACGCTTAACCCGAGATATGGGAGGAGAAAAAGGTCCCACCGGGCATGCCAGAATCTGTAGGGTGTTTTTCGTCACCCCATTGAGATGGGAATACGCGTGCACTCATCAGGCACATTACAGATTCCCCCTGCCTAGGATAGGCTGGGGTTTATTGATTATAGGGATCCGAATCTCCGGCAGCCGCGGACTAAGCTGCCGTTAATTACCCTCGCCTTTGGAGCGAGGGAACCTCCGATTGACGGGTGAAACAGGTCATGCGAACTCAGTGTGCAGTGTGCGTATGTGTGCCTTGAGGGATTTTGGATATATCGGGGTCCTCGCAGAGTTTTACGGGGGTCTTGCTACCCGGATAGCGAGCTGGGGGTCAACGGAGCTAGCAGCCCACTTGCGGAGTGCGGGGCAGTGCTACGTTAGAATTTTTTTTTAACGGAGAGGTATTTTTAGTATAGAGTGTACATAAAATGAGGGGGGAAATGGCGTCCAAAGGACGCATGGGTTCCAACGCTTCACGTGCCTGGCACACGGGCGCTGGGCGCTGGCGCCTCACATGCTTTGTATGTGGGCACTGGGTGCTGGGTGCTTGGCGCGCGGGCGCCGAGCGCCCGCGCCCCATGTGCTTGGCACGCGAGTGCTAGGCGCTGGACTCCAGCAACAAAAAGGGACTTGGTCTCTGCACTGGGAGCTGTGCTCCCGATTGACTTTTGGAATTGAACTCCTTACAAAAAGGACAAAGGGGCTTTGCCCCTGCACTGAGAGTTGTACTCCCAAAAGGAAAGATTTATTATTTTATATATGTGTATATATAATTTTTTGGAGGAGTTAAACTCCTAAAATATTTTTGGAGCTAATGAAAGGGGACTCCTTTCTTCTCCCTTGGACCCTGGATCTTCCCCAAAGTGGGGTTTTTTGGAGGTGGGTCTCCTTCTTCCTCTCGATTGACCGGGTCTTGGAGAAAAAGGGGGTGAGATTTAAAAAATCTCCCCTTTTTGAAATATGATGGAAGATCCGAGCTCCCCTTTGTGGGTTTTGTGGTGAAAAACTATTTTTTTTTTTGGAAGAGAAAGAGTTAAAGTCTCGATTTAATTCAAAAACGGAAGAAAGTTTAGAACCTTGAGAAAGGAGAAGGAAGCACAAAAACCCTAGAGTTTTAGAGAATGAAAATGTCGTTTTTTTCTATTTCAACATCATGTTGCCTTATATAGGCTTACAAATTTACACATAGCCACTTGGGCTTTACAAAATGGCATTTTGCCCATCCCATGTCTCATGTGCTATTTTTTTTTGCACATAAACCCTGAGCTTTACAAAAATTTGGTTTTATGCCCATTTTCCTTACATTTATGCATAAAAAATTACATCAAAATTATTTATTACGTGATTTTTATTTTGGCATGGGGGAGATTGGCCGCGGGGCTCGACTTGGGCATGGGTCCACTTGATCTGGGCTTGGGCCCACTTACTTGGGGTTAACTTTGATTTTGACTTGGTCAACCGGGATGCAATTTTGGACCCCAACAGAGGGCTTCGATTCACAGCGTAGTTAGGTAAGAAGCTACCCACTATGGATGGACCGGGCAGGGAAGCTGCTCGGTTTCCACAAGAGGAGGGATTTTGATCTTAGCGTTGTTGGGTAAGAAGCTACTCACTAGAGATGACTGAACAGGAAGCTACTCGGTCGCCTCGTGAGGAGGGCTTTGATCCACAGCGTAGTTGAGCACGAAGCTACCCACTGTGGATGGACCGGACAGGAAAGATGCTCGATGGCCTCGAGAGGAGAGCTTTTGGTCCTTAGCGTTGTTGGGTAGGAAGCTACCCGCTAGGGATGACCGAGCAGGAAGCTACTCGGTCGCCTCGAGAGGAGGGCTTTTAATCCTTAGCGTTGTTGGGTAGGAAGCAACTCGGTCGTCTCGAGAGGAGGGATTTTGATCCTTAGCGTTGTTGGGTAGGAAGCTACTCGGTCGCCTCGTAAGGAGGGCTTCGATCTATAGCGTAGATGGGCAGGAAGCTACCCACTGCGGATGGACTAGACAGGGAAGCTGCTCGGTGGCCTCGAGAAGAGGGCTTTTGATCCTTTGCGTTGTTGGGTGGGAAGCTACCCACTAGGGATGACCGAGCAGGAAGCTACTCGGTCGCCTCGCGAGAAGGGCTTCGATCCACAGTGTAGTTGGGCAGAAAGCTACCCGCTGCGGATGGACCGGGCAGGGAAGCATGTTCGTCAGCCCTGCAGGGAGCTTTAGCACGGAAACAAAGGGAAGTAGTTCAAATTTTTGGGGAAGCGAGAATCATTATTATTGAATAAATTACATATTATGTGATTCAATTTAAATTCTCCTGCATTGAATATAAATTTTGGTAGGTGTCCTTATTGCTCGGATTTAGGTCAGTCAGCGATGACTATGATCTGTCCGATCGTCAGCTCTTCGTCTTTAATTTGATCGGCTTGACGTTTATCTCGCAGGTATTTTGCCAAGTGACTGGAGCGGATCATCTCCTCGATGTAATCGTGCAGCTGTTTACAATCCTCGGTCGGATGTCCTTGTGTCCGGTGATAGGCACAATACGTGTAGGGTTAGCTTAGCACCTTAGCAAGGTTTTGGCAAGTATCAAACATGCTATATTAAAATTTTGGGGTGCTAAACAAACCAACCAAGTAATCGAACTAAAGAATTAGGGTTAACAAGTATGTAAACATCTTTACAACTAAGTGATTAGAAATTACAACCTTTGTAGTCCTCTCCTTCACTTCACAAGCTCCAAGTAGTGGTCCCTTCGCTGCGATCAACGAGCTACCGAACTCTTGAGAGGCTCCACAAGATGTACGATGCATCCTTGCTTGAAGTCTTCAAAGTCTATGTTGATCTACGTCGATGAAATACGGACTCAAGATCACTCTTCACTAATACGGAATTAGTGAAGCTAACACACTAATCTATATGGCTAGTATAGAAGAGGATGATGAAGTAGGAATTTAGCTCACTTTAATATTTAATTTCTTACTATTTTTCTTCTTGATCTCAAAATCTAGAGAGCAAAAATGAGATGAGGAAGAAGAAGATGAATGAATGAGATAAAGTTAGAAATGCAACCATGGGTTAGTATATGTCAAAACCTAACCCATGTAGAGAGTTAACCATGGCTATGCGTCATGGTTGGGTTAGAAAATATCCTAAGCAAACCAAAAAGGGTGGACTTTGTCAATGGTTATCAACAAGCTTCATTGTTTCTCCCAATCAGAGCAAAAGCTCTGTTCAAATTTCAAATTTTGAAATAAGGCAACGCTTCATAGCAACGCCAAGTGCGCTGCGTTCTAAGTAGCACACCATGCACAAAGCATGTGTTCGCTAGCGCTAAAAGCTCTGTGCTATAAGCAGTGCACCACGTGCAAAGCACATGTGCGATGGCGCTAAATGCGCTGCATTCTAAGCAGCGCACCACGTGCAAAGCACGGGAGCGCTAGCGCTAGAACTAAACGTTCCCAACCGTTGGATCAAAGATCCAATGAACATGATTAAAAAATCATTAATTGATCAAAATAAAATTCTGTTAAGGAGAGATTCCTCAAAATCTTTCCAAACAAAAAGATTGTGCTCTGTAAATCAGAGCGTCGTTGGATCAATGATCCAAAGGTGATTAAAAATCACCAAAATACAAAATAAATTTTGTATGGGGAAAGATTTCCCAATCTTGTTAAAAACAAGAAGATTGCCTTCTGTAAATCAAAAGCCCTTGGATCAAAGATCCAACGATGGGAAAATCCCCAAATCAATTGGAGAAAAGATCTCCTTAATCGATTGAACAAATTAGCTCGCCCTATATAAAGGCCCCAAGACTTCAAGTCTCAGATATAGAGAGGAAAAAAGAGGAAACCCCCCCCCCCCCCGAAAAAACTTTGAGAAATTTTAGAAAGAAGAGCAAGCTCTCGGTAGAAGAAGAAAATTCTCTTCAAGGTAAAAAGAACAGAAAGACGAAATCGTCCCATATCAAAAGAAGAATTCACTTCTTTCATTAAGATCATAGATCTACAAGACCAAGGTCTTTCACAAAGAGATCAAAAGATCTCATCATAAAATAAGAAGAAGAATATAATTCTTCTCACAGATCATAGATCTATAAGACTAAGGTCTTTGACAAAAAGAGATCATGAACATCGCATTATAAAAGGGGGAGAATAATTCAGTTCTCTTAGGATCACAGATCCATAAAGGCAAAGCCTTTCACCAAAATAAGAGATTGAAATATCTTCTATAAGATAAGAATTTTGTTCTTAGAACCTTGAGACAAAGTCTCTTATAAAAAGAGAATTTAATTCTCAGGGCGCAAACTGATCTAAGTTGCATAAAAGAAGAGCCTTAGCGCTCCTAATTTAAAAGCACCTAAGCGCTCCACATCTAGCGAAAAGCGCTACAGAGCCTTGGTGCTCCTAATTTAAAAGAGGTTCAGTGCTCCACATCTAGCGCAAAGCGCTGCAGAGCCTTAGCGCTCTTAATTTAAAAGAGCCTTAGCGCTCTAAATTTAAAGAAGCGCTCTGCGCTCAAGACTAGCGTACAGCGCCAAGCGCGGCACGTGTTCCTCACGTGTGCGCTACTTAACAGAAACACCTCAGCGCTCCACATCTAGCGCAAAGCGCTGCAGCGCTTCAGCACTCCAAATATAGTGCACTGCACTCATTGACTGGCGCTAACGCCAAGCGGCCATGTGCTCCTCACGTATGCGCTACTGAACAAATAGCGCTTTGCGCTCATAAAATAGCGCTTTGCGCTCATATACTGACACTCAGGGCTAAGCGCACCATGTGCTCCTCACGTGTGCGCCACTGAACAAATAGCGCTTTGCACTCATAAACAAGCGCAATGCGCTCATAATCTGGCGCTCAGCGCCAAGCGCACCACGTGCTCCTCACATGTGCGCTACCCAGCAGAAGCGCTCTGCGCTGTTTGACTAGGGCAAAGCACCAAGCGCACCACGTGCTCCTCACGTGTGCGCGAAAAGAACATAAATTGTTCTATAAGTAAAGCCCAGAGTTATGATGAATGATCAACATTCAATAAAAGACAAAAATATTGTCAGAACCCAAATCAATGCTCGGCATTGTCAAATGTTTAACATTTTAACTAAATGGGCCGAGTCCAAAGTGGCCACAGAACCCTCATTCAGATTAACTGAGCCCATATGCTCATAAATCTCAGATCTTAGTCCCAATTGGACTACAGATCTCCCAACCAAAATTGGTTCAAGGGTACATCTCTTTACTCCTCTGATATTCGTCGTTGTAATCCTTCAACATCTTCAGAGAGGTGACGGGTCCCAACAACCATACATTGCATAGATTATGACGTCTCTAACCTTGGACTGTGCAGTCCTTAAGCCCATGGACTATGATGTCCTTAACCTTGGACTGTGGGGTCCTTAAACCCATGGACTATGATGTCCTTAACCTCGGACTGTGGGTTACTTAATCCCATGGACTATGATGTCCTTAATTTTGGACTGTAATGTCCTTAAACTAATTATCGACTGCAATATCCCTAAACTAAACAATAGAGCCCAAATGCTCTTTTGTTGGATCTAAATGATCCTATTGAGTAGATCTTAGTCTAAAATTAGACTAACGTATCCTCAACGAATGTTTAAATTGATCTTAGTCTCAAATGAGACTAACGTATTCTTAAACCCAACCCCAAACACAAATCTAAGAAGATATGGATTTAGACTAATCCACGCCATACGGACGACAACATAAATTAGTCTCCGTATACAATCCACTGGCAACCAAAAACAAAACAAACACCCACGACACGAAGTGACCATATGGAGAAGGAGAAAGTGGTTACCGCGATGCGGTAGTGTAATTAACTGCAGGGGCTTGCGCCTACAGGGAAGAGCGTCCCCACAATCAAAAAACCCCTCAACGAGAGGGAATCTGACGAAGTCTGCTACATCGGCCGCATCCATTTAAACCTTCGATACATGGTGTCATAAATCAACTTGGCATCTTCGGAGAGGTGGAAGGATAGCACCAATTAGCATCTGCCCCCAAAATTCAGGCCCTGACGTCCCAACGTTCCGGTCGCGTCTTTTCGGTGGAGAACAGATTCTGGCATGCCCGGTGGGACCTCTTCCTCTTTCCACTCCACACTTTGTATTTCATGTTTCATGAACGAATCGCGGTTTGATATGGTTGCCCTTGGGTTCGAGGTACTAAGATTTGGTTTTGCTCTCGTGCAGAAAAAAGAACATCAATGGCCTCTAACTGCTCCAACTACAACTCTCATTCCGTCTTATCCGGAGGAGTAACTTACGGGCCCCAAGCAGCCTCCCTTTTCACAATGCCGGTGGAACAAGTAACTCAGGCCACCACTGGGCTATTCTTCGGGACCATGCTCCCACCGATGAGCTTCAACGCCTATGTACTATTGCAAGAAGCTCAGAAGAAGTCGATCTTTGATCGGCTTACCACTACTGCGGCCCCTCTTAATAGGTCGCTCAAACCAAGCGCCTCGGTTTTCAACAGACTGGGCCGAAGCTCCAATGGACCTTTAAAGAAGCCCGCGATACCGTAAGGGGTTATCGCGAAGAAGATAACCATTCCTACTCCTGAAGTCACCAAGGCGGCTTCTCCGGCTAAGGGGTCGGTCTTCACAAGACTGGCCGTTTCAGCTCCCACTCCGGGTGAAGTAACCAAGGCCGTCTCCCCTGCACAAAAATCGGCCTTTTCAAGATTGGCCATTCCCTCCCAGCAAGCATCTGTCTTTAACAGGCTGGCGCCAACAACAGACTCTCATCAGAACAGAGGGCATGGAAAAGCTGATCCGACAGCGGAGGTGATCCCGGCCATACGACATGCTCGACGTCGCCACTGGCGTCGAGTGAGGAAAGATGGGAGCAATTCCCATTCTGGACTAACTCCGCTAGCTCCAAGGGTGGAAGTTGATGCTGCTGTTCTAACTGGGAACAACTTTGAATTACTTAACAGGGTACACAAGAATTCGCCGACTGCTGTGCTGAAAAGATCTCCTCCACCTATGGAGAATGCCACAAAGGCGAAGCTGGAAAGTAATCCCACTCAACGGCTGTCCTCTAAAATTTACAAAGTCTGGTATTAAGTCCAAGACTCAGTGATTGATCAAGATTACTCTCGCCGACAGAAAAAGGTGAAAGTTCAGCGAGAAGACGACCATCCTGTCAAGCTACAGAAGGCGACAGCTACTTGGGTGCCCACTACAATGGCCCCCTCAACTTCGACTGCCCACAAGAGGAGGAGGCCGGAGAAAATCCCTACGTCTGTGATGAATCGCAAGACCACTGAACCCAAACAGCCCAAGGCTGGGGGCATGGTGGTACACACCATTTATATGGCATCTGGAAAAGAGGATAGCCGTATCTCCACAGGTCATCGACCGCTTACTCGATCAGTGACTAAGGCTCAGGAGCAACAACAACAAAAGCTCCAAGAGATGTTAACAGCTATGGCCGCACTTACGGGACCGAAAGCAAGCCTGGAGACATCCTCGGAGCAGCATCGTGAGCAGGAAACTGATGCCGAATTCCTTCAGAGAATACTTGAGAAAAAGGACAAAGAGGCCGCGGAACAAGCGGCGAGTATAAAACAAATGGCTCTTCTATTCTAAGATATGGTGGGCATGATGATCCAGCCAGACCCTCCAGCCGAAGATCCTCCAGTAATAATTGAAGATGATAAAGGAGAGACATCAAATCCTCTACCGGCTCTATCAGCAGCCAAGGAGGAGACCATCTCTAAAGCCCCGCTCGATGATTACATAGCTCAGCAGATATGAGTTTATCAGGCGAATGAAGCGGCTGGGCAAATTGTTAAAACTGGACGACCCTATCCGGGTTGGTACGACCAAATAAAGTACCCACCGGGATACACGATCCCCAAATTCCACGTATATAAGGGGACGGGAAATCCGCATCAGCACATCGCTCAATTCAGAGCCTTGTGCGGCAACACCGGAGGTGACGATAAGCTACTGCTTCGCCAATTCGTTGGCAGCTTGTCGGAGACAGCATTTGAGTGGTATTCGGAACTCCCAAATGACTCTGTCAAAAGTTTTACGGAGATGGAGTTGCTGTTCACCCAGCGTTTCGCAAGTGCTAGCGAACGCACCCCAATCACGGCATTGATCAATGCCAGGGTGAAGCCTGGAGAAACATGGGTACAGTATGCAATACGGTGGTGGAATCTATGGTCGAAATGCGAGCAGCGCATTGAAAAAGCGCCTGCGGTAGGCATGTTCGTGGGTACTCTCAACCCTCAAGCAACCATTTCCCAATTTATAATGTTTTTCAAGCTGACCACTTTCCAGGCCTTGATTGACAAGCTGGCCCAAATGGACTAGAAGGGCCACAGACCTTCCTTTTCGAAGCCGGAGTCGTGGAATGAAAAAGGGAAACGGAAAGCGACCTTCGTCGCCAATACTCAACAACAGCCCAGTGGTCCAAAACTAACTGATCTCCTAGACGAGAGACGGCGATTCTTTAATAACAAAATGAAGCGCCCTTATTCGTTTCCCCAGGACAAAACAAGGAGATTGTTCGAGCTGGCGGTGCGCAACAGGCTCATCAACTTGCCGGATCCAAAACGCCCATTGCAACCCGGTGAGGTTAATAATCCCAATTATTTCCCCTATCACCAAGCGATAGGCCATCCAATTAAAGATTGCTTCATCTTTAAAGGCTGGATTGAAGACCAATACCAACAGGGCAAATTCGCACTGTCCGAGAATTGGAAAGTAAGCTCGCCTCAACCGCACGCTCTTAAAGGGGGGATACACCGGGAACATCGTGCTCTTTTGTAGAATAAGCTCCATGGGAGGTCGCTCTTTCAACCAAGACGAAAAGAATGCTGCAGGATCTCTAAACATGCCCGGTAATCAGATGGAAAAATCAGCTAGAACCCGAGATCATCGAGGGAATGCTGAAGCCGTGCCCAACTCTAAAAATTGGTAGTGATAGTCAAAGCGCCCACACCCAGCCGTCAAAGTCTTCGAAGAAGAAGAAGAAGACCAAAAAGCCCGTGAAGCCTGGTGAAAAGCGCACGGACCTGCAAAAGCATATTGACGCGCTGGAAGAATATAACCAGAAGGCGCGGACCCCAGTCACACTCTAAGAATTTCTCAGCCACGTCCTTTAGGACGGAGATGATGACAATGGAGAAGACTCGTCGGATGAGCCTGAAGATTATGTGACAAGCTACCATATGATCTCTTACCCATCGATAGACGATGAAGAAGCTCCTAACGCAGAGAAACTAAAGGCAGATCCCGAATCGGAGCTCCTAGGACCATCAGACGAGATGATTGATGCATTCCTGAACGAAGCTCTTCTAAAAAGTAAGGCTGATCGAGAGCGCGAAATGGCCATATTTGAAAAGGCCAAACGCCGGCAACTGGTTGAAAGGGTTGAAGCACCCCAACTAGACCGAGACATGCCCGCGACAGACAAGAACATGCTTAAAATGAAGAAAAAGTTCGCCAAAGCCATATCAATGGGAATGAAGTTGCCACCCTCCGAAGGAAACGCTTCTGATGAGATACACCTTAATGAAGAGGATGTGCATCATAATTACTGTTTATATCATCGAAGGATTGCGCACCTTACTGAAGAATGCAACGCCTTTAAAAATTGGTGGCAAGGGTATGTCTCTCACAGGCAGCACTTCAAGAGGATGAAGCGTGAACCTCGTCGACAGCGGAAAAATGCGACAGACGAATGTGGAAGAGCTTCCGGCAACTGTCACGTGGTTGATAGCAGGGGATCGCAAGTTCACACCTTCGGGAGCGACTGTGACGAAGAAATAGCCTTCGGCCCTCTCTTCAAAGAATCCACCTCAGGAAAAGAGGAAAAACCAAAGAGCTGTGAGAACATTGAGCTGCGCAATCACACATTACCTAAAAAGAATCTCGGACCAGTAAACAAGGGGTCAAACAAAAAGGATAAGGGAAAAGAAAAGGTCCGTGAGGATATCACACTCGATGACCAAGCCGTCGAAGAGCTGACAGCCAAGGATCCATCCTAGAAAAACAAAGTGGATTATAACGTTCTGGCACACCTGAGGAAGATACCCTCACAGCTAAGCATTCTCGACGCCCTTCTGTTATCCAAAGAGGCGAGAGATTCTTTGATCAAGGCACTACAAGAGCCCGAACAGTTCCAAGCTTTCCTCGCCGAAGAAAAGATGAAGGACGTGCTGGAAGAAGTCCACACAGCCGATATCACCATCGGTAATGAAGATCTCCTCCTCAGGACGTGCGAGCATAACCGTCCCCTTTATGTCTCCGGAAACTGTCATGATATCAAGATAGGCAAAATCCTGGTTGACAATGGGTCCTCTGTCAATCTCCTCAATGTAAGAGTGTTGAAAGAAATCTGCATGAGCGTTCAACACCTCGCTCGGGATAAGATCACTATCTCCGGGTTTGACTCTCAGTCATCACGGACACTCGGGTCTGTGATACTGACATTACGCTTTGGGCTACTCATCACGGAAATCAAATTTCACGTCATTGACGCCAAGACATGTTACAATGCTTTGCTCGGCAGGCCTTGGTTACACGACTACAACATCAGTGTATGAAGTATTTCAAGGATGGTCTCGAGTATACCGTGACAGGAGAACTGAACCCATTCTCCGTGAATAAAGTCCGAAAATACGAAGATGCAAAATACTTTCTGTCAGACTTTGAAGACACGGAAAGGTGTCATAAGCCGGAAAATAAGCAAAAAGCTATCACCACCATTCCGGTCTTCAGGAGTGATACCGAGGATGAGGAAGAGATAATTTATTCAGGGCTTCCCCAATGCAACAATCCGGGACCGTCCACCCCTACGCTAGTCTTCGGCAGCGACTCAGAAGATGAGGTCAATGCAGTATTTTTTGTTCGACCATCAATATAAGCCTTCGCTGATGATGATCGGAGTTTGCAAATCGCAATGGTTCCGCGAGAGCATTACAAAGAGCTCGACGCACTTGATACCTATAATGTGCAGGAACATGTACTGATGTGTGTGTGTGTGTGTGTATATATATATATATATATATTCATAGGACAGTCTTGCTCGACTGATAGTATGTTATCTAGTTTCTCTTTATCATATGTTCACTTGATCATGTTTTTACTCATTTGGTACATGTTGATAAAGCCCTAAGGGTATTGGCTTGACTACTGGGATTATGATGTGGATCATACTAGTGGGACACCTGTAGTTTATAAGCATATCCTTAAAATGTTCCTAGTCGTAGGTATATCGAGACAGGGCATCGATATTCTAGTGCAGACTAGCGTATACTATTCTTGTTCCATATGATGGGCGATGGATGATCCCATATCCGTCTGGTGTGGTGACACCAAAGATTGTATACGGGTTCTCAGTGAGACTGGGTACACTGAACGGACTCACCAAGAACTCCTATGTGGTATTATATCATACGTCGGATAGCAGTTCTCAGGTGACACTGGTAAAGGTTAGTCTATAGACCCAAGATCGCCATAAAGTCTTCTGTGTCCTCCTACTGTACTTTGATCTCCACCCTACTATGGCTCTACTGAGTCGTACAAACGGGTGGATTTTAGGTACAGTCCCGAGGCACATGGAGGCAATGAGCGATAGGAGGGGTCTCGTCTCTCCCGGTATTGGGGGTTGATGTTGCGCTGTGCACGATTGGCTATAACAGGAAGTCCCTGGCCAGGGCTGCTGAGATATTACTGATAAGAGTCATCAGTAGTTTCTCGATCTGTTGTAGACCATATACCGGCATGACTTATTGAGTTATTGGGTCGACGGTTCCATCCCTAGACTTGATATGCAGCATATTTGACTAAGAGACCGGACTGTACGTTAAGTGTTGCCAGTTGGATTGATGGGAGTTTTGACAGGTTCGCTTGTTCTTCTTCTGATTGCTCAATACCCGGGTGGCCGTTACGTTTAGCTGACCGCTTGCGGCTTGTAGGTGTTTGATGTGATCATCACCTACTGCCGGCATATTGACGAGTCTTAGAGTCCCACACAGAAGTTTCCTAGCTCAGGCAAAACGATGTGGTGTGCATATAAGATATGCGTGGGAGCTCGATTGAATACGTGTATGAGATACCGTATATTAATCGGGTGTTTACTATTGATCGGGTCGTATGTGATATGACCGGTTTATTAAATCAAATGTTGATTTAATGATGACTTTTAGCTCACTTTTATTAAACCCTTTTCTTTTGGATGTATGCATGTATATACATACACGTATTGATATGAATGCATACATACATGCATGCATATGTAGCATGGTTGTTGATATATTGAAGATGGCAATACAAGACTCACATGGTTCATATTAATATATATATAGATTTTTGTTTTGAGATAAAAAGAAAAGGAAATTAACTAATGACTCATTCTTTCCAAATGAGTCATAGTTTCCACACTCTTCTTTGTTGACCATTGACTAACCCTTGGTTAATTTCTTTTGCTCTTTAACTCATCACAAAATATCTAGATATTTATATTAACCATGGCTTGTTGTGAGAGTGTCTCGCATATATATCCTTTTGTTTTATTTTTAAAACATAAGAATTATCATTATCTTGAAAAAGCTTTGCCATCTTCTTCTTCCTCCTTCTTCAAGATCTTTTGAGATTTGTTTAGAGTGAAAAAAGGGAGGGTTTTTAAGTGAGAACATAAAGCACTTCATCATCCTACACATCTCTAGCTCTTTTGTGTAGGGTGTTTGCTCCACGGATTTGAAAGAACAAGTAAAGCAACAAGCTTTGAGCAAAGAACTTCGGGTGGATCATCGTGGACTCGGAAGTGTTCAAGTGAGCAGTTCCAAACTCTAGGAGATCCAAGGAGTCACTCAAGGAGGTCTACAAAGGTTGTACTCTCACCACTTAGTGATAGAATAACATTAGTATGTGATACTATTAGTTGTTACTCAATATTTCTAGTTCGATTCCTAGTTAAGTTTGCTTAGCACCTCTTAAAATCAAAGTTGTGGCATGTGTGATCCTTCCAAACCCTATACGAGATGATAAGGAAACCCTATAGTGGTATCAGAACCAAGCTAGAGTTTTAGAGTAACCTAGACGATGTTAAAAACCTCGAACGAACGAAAAAACGACGCCCGGAGGGTGCTCTCTGGACATTTTTCAAAAACGTGGAACATTAAAAATACTCAGAAAATCATGCAGGGTATTTTATGGGCCCACAAGAAGAACGAAGCCCTAACTCGACTATACGACCGCGGAACTGCGGCCAAATGGTCATTTTGCGGCGGTTCCGCGGCGCCGTTGGTGAGGCTTGGACTGTGCCTTCTTGCGCTGGCCCGTATGTACTTGTAGCAGTTTCTGGTAAATTTTAAAACTGCTCAAGCGTTGAGCTTTCTGAGAAGTCTTTGGGTGATCAATCGTTCGATCGAATATTTTAACCGCGCCTAGTTTATGTGAATGTGATACAATAATTGGAATCTACAAATTTGTTTGTTGCGTGTAAATCTAGCATTTCGGTCTCGGGTGTAATCGGAAATCTTGTTGAATTATCCGACTTATTTTGAAAAGGTGTTTTCATGGGTGAGACCTAAACGCGAGCTTTACATTGTTAGGCATGAAATCTTGGATATGTGATATTCTGGTTTGTGTTATCTAAAGGCAGTTACGATTCCAATTGTTGTAGTTTTTCATTTTATTTCTCTGTGACCGTAAGTGTAGTATGTGGTGTATCGCCGGTTTCGTTGCTATACATCAACGACAATCAGGGTACGCATACTTACTTACGTTGATGATATGTGATATTATGTGTTGCTGAGATATGATGTGCAGGATTGTCGTGATTGAATAGACGGGGGTTTTATGTGAGATGGGAGTTTTCTTTTCATTCATGTAAAATTCAATTGTATGTAATATTCTTTTATTTAGGGCACTTCCGGGTTGAGGATGATGTCACCAGTGTTGTATATTATTTTCTTTTCTGTATTAGGATAGACCCAAGGAGGGGAGCACAAGTGACCGGGTTCTAGGGTTCAGTGGGAGGACATCTCGAGGAGTCGAGACCGGGTCTCCTAAACTCCAGAATTGGTAGGGTCACTTGCCGCTCTCGTAGGGGTCTAGGGGTGTGGGCTTGGCTATTCATCGCGACCGTGGAATCTGTAATTTCTATTGATGGCTAAATACAAAATACAGACCTTCTAGATATCCTATATTATATATGCTTCTGCTGCTTATATTCTGTGAAGTGATCATTTAATATATCTGAGACGAATGGAATATTATATATATGATATATAATAGACGTTACTTATGTTTTGCACTCGCGCTAGCCCCGTCCCGGTATGTCGTTAGTTAAGTAAGCTAACGGTGGATAACGGGACACCATGACGAATGCGAATGGCATAAGCGTACGTTATATTTTCGTTTCTTTTTGTGATGGCTTTAGGACTTAAATGATGGGACTACATTAATGAGATTAATGTAAAGAATAAGGAACCTAAAAAGATGTTGTAGAATCGGATTTAAAACTCACTCGGCTTTTTATGAAAAAGCAAGTTTTCAAAGTGCGGAGCTTAAGCCACTCTTTTTAAACCCATTGGATTCTACAACGATATCAAGTTCAAAGCATTAAAAGTTTTCTTAAAAACTATCCGCAGCCCTCCGTCATTTTAGGAAGTAGAGTACTTAGTATTCGTGCTGCGTATTTTGACTTTAGTTAAGGCGCAGTGTACGGTAGCTAAGTGATGTCTTCCTACACTGCATATGATGCAGATTAGTTAGAACATTCATATGATTATGTTGACTTTAGTTAAGGGTCATGTGGGTGGGTCTAGTTTATCATGAAATGACGGGAAGAACTTGACTAGTACTTATGATATGTTGACCTTAGTTAAGGTCATGAGTGCTAGGGGTAAAAACAATATCAGGAATTTCAAGAGTTGAAATTTGCAATAAGATTGCATACCTTCTATATGATAGTAGGATCCCGATCCCACTAAGAGCAAGAGTTGCACCCGGGAGAATTTTGCACTTTACAATTAGCTAACCCATTAGGTGTCTAAAAAGGTGTCAAACGGGGCTACGCCTCTGGGAAGACGAGGTTTATTTTAATTAGGTCCGTGCAAAAGCACGGGGAACCTCCCTCAAGTACCGGCACTGGCCTGGCTGAACGGTTAGCGAAGTTGTAGAATATAATTAATCCCGGCTAGTTTTCTTTTTAAAAGGTTTTAAAGAAAATTTGATAAAAACAGTGGGAGATATCGATTAGACAAGATAATAACCAATCTGATCGTAGCAAGAGTTTTCGCTGAGTGTTTTCTTTTCTCTCTCTTAATGGCAGATACCAATGTCAGGACTCAAGCTTCTACCAGATAAAAATAAACTGAATAGGACCAATTATAAAAACTGGCTGAGGAATCTCAACATTGCCTTGACTTATGATAAGGTATCATATGTCCTCATGGCTCCAACCCCACCCATCCTAGGTCCTAAACCTTCAGTTGCGGATAGGGAAATCCGCAAGATATGGGACGCTGACTGTGCCACGGCCAAATGCCTCACGCTTGCATCGATGGATAACACACATCAGAAGCAGCACGAGAATATGGACGTACAAGCCATATTCCTCCATACAACAGAGTTGTATGGAGAGCAATCTCGCGTATTACGATACGAAGCATCCAGAAAGCTGTTTCAGATGCGAATGTCCCCTAGCACACCAGTAGGAGACCATGTTCTGAAGATGATAGCTCTCATAGAAGAGCTTGAGGACCTTGGGTGGACAATGGACAATGAGCAATATACGAATATTATTCTGCAGTCTCTCCCCTCCACCTTTGCTCAGTTCATAGTTAACTTCAACATGCACAATATGGAGAAGGAACTACCTGAACTCCTTAATATGTTAAGGAGTGCAGAGAGCATGCTGAAGTCAGTGAAGACTCCCGTTTTGGGTGTTGGGCCATCTTCCTCCTCTCGCCCAAAGGCTAAGGCCAAGGGAAAGATGAAGAAGAAACCCATCAAACCTAAGGGTGGAGTCAAAAAGGTTAAGGGGAAAGACAAGTCCAAGGTTGGGGAATCGGGGAAAGGAGAATGTTTCCACTGCAAAAAGACGGGACACTGGAAGCGGAACTGTACTAAGTACCTTGAACTCAAGAAAAAGCATGGTGATGCTTCAGATTCAGGTATGTTCGTAATTGAAAACTGTTTTTCTATTAACTCTGCTTCCTGGGTATTAGATACCGGTTCGAGTTCTCATATTTGCAATTCTGTGCAGGCGTTGAGAAATAGCAGAGTTTTGAAGACAGATGATCATACTCTCCAGGTTGGAAATGGTTCCAATGTAAATGCAGTTTCAGTGGGAGAGTATCACCTAGGGTTGTCGTCGGGTTGTATATTGGTTTTGAACCCATGTTATTTTGTGCCAAGTATGCTTTGTAATATTATATCCGTTTCTTTGTTAGACAATGAAGGATATCATTTTGTTGTACAACACAGTGTTATGAACATTAGACTTAATCAAGAGTTGATTGGTTGTGGTACACTAAATAACGGGATATACGTCCTTAATCAACACACAGTTTTCAACATACAACACACAAGTAAATGAAAATTTTCAGATATAAATGAAGCTTTTCTTTGGCATTGTAGACTTGGTCATATTAATGAAACAAGACTAAACAAGCTTCATAAAGATAGATATTTAAATTCTTTTGAGTATAAATCTTATGCAACTTGCCAGTCTTGTATCAAAGGTAAAATGACCAAAACTCCGTTTACTGGACACGGAGAAAGAGCTATTGAGCTCCTAGGCCTCATACATAGTGATGTATGTGGGCCAATGTCTATACATGTAAGAGGCGGTTTTTCTTACTTCATGACTTTTACTGATGATTTCTCAAGATTTGGTCATGTGTTTTTGATAAAGCATAAGTCTGAAGCTTTCGAGAAATTCAAGGAGTAAAAACTTGAAGTAGAAAACCAAACAGGAATGGGAATCAAGATACTTCGATCAGATCGAGGTGGAGAGTACTTAAGTACTGAGTTCTTGGATTTCCTAAAAGAGAATGGGATTCTCTCTCAGCTCACTCCCCCTTACACACCACAGCACAACGGTGTGTCAGAGTGACAGAATCGTACCCTATTAGATATGGTACGATCCATGATGAGTGACTCTGAGTTACCCCTCTCCTTTTGGGGGGATGCATTGGAAACTGCAGCTTTTCTGTTAAACAAAGTTCCAACCAAGACCGTGTCTACCACTCCATATGAGATATAGCATGGGAAGAGACCATCTCTTAAACGAGTTAAGATTTGGGTTTGTCCGGCTTTTGTCAAAAAGCAGAATCTAGACAAACTAGAGACACGATCGGTCAAATGTATATTTGTTGGATATCCAAAACATTCGTTTGGGTATCTTTTCTACCACAAGGAGGAACAGAAGGTGTTTGTTTCTCAGTATGCCACATTTTTAGAAAATGAGATTTTTCCAAATGATGCTGATGGGAATATGGTAGATCTAGAAGAGGTTCTAGAGACACAAGTTACAAATGACGACTTGGCTAAACCTGATGTTGTAACAGAATCTATTGAACCTCATCCACTCCATAGATCTGTTAGGACTTCTCTCCCACCGGAGAGATACTACGGTTTTCTCATTGATGGTGATAGAGAAGATTGCATCATGGATGATGATGATCCTGCCAGTTTTCATCAAGCTATCACGAGTGGTGATTCTGTGAAATGGCTGGATGCCATGAGATCCGAAATGAAGTCCATGTACACCAACAAAGTATGGACTTTGGAGAATGTACCCTCCGGGATAAAACCTATAAGCTGCAAATGGATCTTTAAAAGAAAGATCGGTGTAGATGGACAGGTAGAGACCTATAAGGCAAGGTTGGTAGCGAAAGGCTTTCGTCAAAGACCAGGTTTGGACTATGACGAAACTTTCTCTCCGGTAGCTATGCTTAAATCCATTCGGATCCTACTTGCTATTGCTGCTCACTACGACTATGAAATCTGGCAGATGGACGTTAAAACTGCATTTCTAAATAGTGATTTAGATGAATGCGTTTATATGGATCAGCCAGAGGGCTTTATTGACAGTAGGAGCAGCGGAAAAGCATGTAAGTTGCTTAAATCCATTTATGGATTAAAGCAGGCATCACGGAGTTGGAACATCTGTTTTGATGATGCTATCAAAGAGTTTGATTTCATCAAAAATCCAGATGAACCTTGTGTTTATAAAAAGACTGTAGGGAGAACTGTCGCATTCCTCGTATTGTACGTGGATGACATACTTCTAATAAGAAATGACATTCCTATGCTACAGTCGGTCAAATCATTCTTATCACAAAGGTTCTCCATGAAGGACCTGGGTGATGCCACGTACATATTAGGCATACGGATCTATAGGGATAGATCCAAACAGTTATTGGGATTGTCCCAAACCAAGTACATCAACACCATCCTAAAGAGGTTTAGTATGGAAGACTCAAAGCGGGGTGCCTTACCCGCTTGCCATGGAGTCACTCTCTCCAAGGACGATTGCCCAAAGTCTGATAAAGAGAGAGCTCGCATGAGCATTATTCCCTATGCTTCGGCAGTAGGATCGATAATGTATGTGATGTTGTGTACACGCCCTGATGTAGCTTATGCACTTAGTATAGTAAGAAGGTATCAATCAAACCCATGGGAGAATCGCTGGACTGCTGTGAAGAACATTCTTAAGTACTTGGGAAGGACTAAAGAATTGTTCTTGGTGTATGGTAACGGGGATCTCCAAATGGAGGCCTTTACCGATTCGAGCTTCCAGAGTGACAAGGATGACAGCAAGTCTATCTCAGCGTTTGCATTTACCCTCAATGGAGGGACGGTAAGTTGGAAGAGTTCCAAACAGGATACCGTTGCAGACTCAACGATGGAAGCTGAATAAATTGCTGCAAATGATGCTGCCAAGGAAGCCGTCTGGATGAGGAAGTTCATCTCGGAGCTAGGAGTAGTTCCAACCATTATTGATCCAATACCTTTGTATTGTGACAATAATGGGGCTATGGCGTTGGCCAAAGAGCCCAGGTCCCATCAGAAGTCTAGACACATCCTGAGGCGATATCATGTGATCCGGGAGATAGTTGATCGCCATGAGATCGAGATTAAGAGAGTAGATACAAAGAACAACAGTGCGGATCCATTCACCAAGGCCCTCCCTCAGCCGCAGCATGAGCGACTTTTTGAGATGTTGGGTATGAGATACGCCAATAATTGGCCTTAGTGCAAGTGGGAGATTGTTGGATATATGTATGCCCAAGAGGCCATTATATGATAGTGTATGTACTGATGTGTATATATATATATATTCAGAGGACAGTCTTGCTCGACATGATAGTATGCTATCTGGTTTCTCTTTATCATATGTTCACTTGATCATGTTTTTACTCATTTGGTATATGTTGATAAAGCCCTAAGGATATTGGCTTGACTACTGGGATTATGATGTGGATCATACTAGTGGGACACCTGTAGTTTATAAGCATATCCTTAAAATGTTCCTAGTCGTAGGTATATCGAGACAGGACATCGATATTCCAGTGTAGACTAGTGTATACCATTCTTGTTCCATATGATGGGCGATGGATGATCCCATATCCGTTTGGTGTAGTGACACCAAAGATTGTATACGGGTGCTCAGTAAGACTGGGTACACTGAACGGACTCACCGAGAACTCCTATGTGGTATTATATCATACGTCGAATAGCAGTTCTCAGGTGACACTGGTACAAGTTAGTCTGTAGACCCGAGATCGCCATAAAGTCATGTGTGTCCTCCCACTATACTTTGATCTCCACCCTACTACGGCTCTACTGAGTCGTACAAACGGGTGGATTTTGGGTACAGTCCCAAGCCACATGGAGGCAATGAGCAATAGGAGGGGTTTCGTCTCTCCCGGTATTGGGGGTTGATATTGCGTTGTGCACGATTGGCTATAACAGGAAGTCCCTGGCCAGGGCTGCTGAGATATTACTGATAAGTGTTATCATTAGTTTCTCGATCTGTTCTAGACCATATACCGGCATGACTTATTGAGTTATTAGGGTCGCTGGTTCCATCCCTAGACTTGATATGCAGCATATTTGACGAAAAGAACAGACTGTAAGGTAAGTGTTGCCAGTTGAATTGATGGGAGTTTTAACAGGTTCGCTTGTTCTTCTTCTGATCAATCAATACCCGGGTGGCCGTTACGTTTAGCTGACCGCTTGCGGCTTGTAGGTGTTTGATGTGATCATCACCTACTGCCGACGTATTGATGAGTCTTAGAGTCCCACACAGAAGTTTCCTAACTCACGCAAAACGATGTGGTGTGCATATGAGATATGCGCGGGAGCTCGATTGAATACGTGTATGAGATACCGTATATTAATCGGGTGTTTACTATTGGTCGGGTCGTATGTGATATGACCGGTTTATTAAATCAAATGTTGATTTAATAATGACTTTTAGCTCACTTTTATTAAACCCTTTTCTTTTGGATGTATGCATGTATATACATATACATGTTGATGTGAATGCATACTTACATGCATGCATATGTATCATGGTTGTTAATATATTGAAGATGGCAATGCAAGACTCACATGGTTCATATTAATATATATATAGATTTTTGTTTTGAGATAAAAAGAAAAGGAAATTAACTAATGACTCATTCTTTCCAAATGAGTCATAGTTTCCACACTCTTCTTTGTTGACCATTGACTAACACTTGGTTAATTTCCTTTGCTCTTTAACTCATCACAAAATATCTAGATATTTATATTAACCATGATTTGTTGTGAGAGTGTCTCACATATATATCCTTTTGTTTTATTTTTAAAACATAAGAATTATCATTACCTTGAAAAAGCTTTGCCATCTTCTTCTTCCTCCTTCTTCAAGCTCTTTTGTGATTTGTTTAGAGTGAAAAAAAGGGAGGGTTTTTAAGTGAGAACATAAACCATTTCATCATCCTACACATCTCTAGCTCTTTTGTGTAGGGTGTTTGCTCCACGGATTTGAAAGAACAAGTGAAGCAACAAGCTTTGAGCAAAGGACTTCGGGTGGATCGTCGTGGACTCAGAAGTGTTCAAGTGAGCCGTTCCAAACTATAGGAGATCCAAGGAGTCACTCAAGGAGGTCTACAAAGGTTGTACTCTCACCACTTAGTGCTAGAATAATATTAGTATGTGATACTATTAGTTGTTACTCAATATTTCTAGTTCGATTCCTAGTTAAGTTTGCTTAGCACCTCTTAAAATTAAAGTTGTGGCACGTGTGATGCTTCCAAACCCTATACGAGGTAATAAGGAAACCCTACACTGCAGACATTCTAAATCCCTCCCAAGCGAAGAGGTGAAAAGGCGATCCTATTCTACCGATCCGGGGAAACCAAAGTGGAGAAAGAAATCTGGCATGGCTCCGATTCTACGCTTGACAGGCTCCAGCCCATCCGTCTGCCCAGATACTACACAGAAAGATTTAAACGGCTGTTGAGGCGCCAAGGCATACCCTTCAAACCGACTGCTCGACAAGCACAGGTCTACAACAGGATCTGGAACGTCCCCGGAACTCAGCGAAAATTGCCCAACGGAAGAATGGAAACGATCAGGCTTGGATATGTTCAACCCAAGAAACAGGAACGATTTCATGACTGCTACGTTATACATTACTTTGATGTAGAAGGAGATACTTTGTGGGAAGACGCTAACCATGAACCAGAACAAGGTCTCGCCATGAAAGTACCAAGTCCGTCGTTCGAAGAACAGATGGACAAGCTTATAGGGGAAGCGGGTCAAAAGGTTCGAGACGATCATAATCGCGAAATGGCCATCTACGAGAAAGCCAGGACGCAGCGCCTCCTTCAGCAATCTACGAAGAACGACGATGCCCTTCGTCGCCAGCCCGTCACAAAGAAGACTCGACGCGGAGGAAGAAATAAACTGAATAACGCAAAATATGTTCGACAGCAGTGTAGCGGGTCCAAAAGGTCACGCGATCGAGAATCGAGCAACCAGGATTCGTCTTTTATAAAGATGATGGGTCGAGCATACTCTTTTCCCCAAGACAAGATATTCGATCTTGTCATAAAACATCAGATAATGATGCTCCGGAGTCCAAGCACCCTGAGTAAGAAGGTGAGGTTCATCATCCGGATTATTGCCCCTATCACCAAGCGATAGGGCATCCTCTCGAAGACTGCTTTACATTCAAAGACTGGGTCGAAGACCAGTATCAGTAAGGCAGGTTCGCTCTATCCAGCAGTTGGAAGGTAACCCCAACACATAAGCATGAACCGAAAGCCACGTATGCGGCGGGAGTAGAACCAGATCAACATCGGTCTTGGAAGCGATCTCATACCTATCATGTGATAACGCTGTCAGAAGAAGAACCCGAGAATATGGATGACCTCCCCTGGTGCTTCGAAAACGATGATGATGAGGTAATCTCAGAATTTCCACCGGCGCCAAAAGAGCTGGAAGATGGGATACATACTACTGCAGATAACCTTAAGAAAATTGACTTGGGGACGGCAAGTGACCAACGGCCAACGTTCGTCAGTGAGCTGTTATCTGAAAAAAGGGTGGCTACGCTAAAAGACGTGCTCATGCAGTATAAAGACTGCTTTGTATGGAACTATTCCGAAATGCCGGGACTAGATCCAGAGATAGCAGTGCACAGATTGGAGATATCTCCGGACGTCAAGCCGATCAAACAAGCACCGAGAAGAATGCGGCTCGAGCTTGAGATGAGAATCAATGCCGAGGTCAAGAAGCTAATCGACTCCGGCTTCATCCAAGAGGTTTAGTATCCTGACTAAATCGCCAACATCGTCCCAGTGATGAACAAAAATGGGATGGTGCGCATATGCGCAGACTTTCGGGATCTTAACAAAGCTTGCCCGAAGGACGACTTTCCAGTACTGGTCACCGAGCTGATGATAGATAATACGTCCACTCATGAATTTTTCTCCTTCATGGACGGCTCATCGGGATACAATCAGATAAAGATGCATCCCGAGGATCAGAAGCATACCGCTTTCCGGACCCCTTTGGGCATATTCTGCTACAAGGTGATGCCTTTCGGTCTAAAAAACGTCGGTGCCACCTATCAGAGGGCCATGACGAAGATTTTCGATGACCTCTACAGGAAATCGTCGAGTGCTATATTGACGACCTTGTGGTGAAAAGAAAATCGCACGAGGAGCATTGGGAGCATATGAAGAACGTGTTCCAGCGCCTTCGGAAATACAACTTGAAGATGAACCCTCTCAAATGCGCATTCGGAGTTTCCTCAGGCAAGTTCCTGGGATTCATCGCCCGACACCGAGGCATCGAGATAGACCCATCGAAGATCAAGGCGATTATGGAAATGCCCCCGCCAATAACTCTCAAACAACTACCGTCTCTCCAAGGAAAGCTCACGTATATCCGGCAATTTATAGCCAATCTTTCTGGCAAGTGCCGCCCCTACAGTCACCTGATGAAGAAGGGAACCCCTTTTGTCTGGGATCGCAAATGCCAAAGCGCATTGGACGAAATCAAGAAATACCAGCAGAATCCTCCGGTGCTAACCGCTCCGGTCAAGGGAAAACCTCTCATTCTGTATACAACCGCCCTTGAGTGTTCTCTAGGCGCATTATGGGCACAAGAAAACGACCAAGGGAAGGAGAGAGCTCTCTACTATCTGAGTCGATTTCTTCTGGGGGCAGAAAACAATTACTCCCCTATCAAAAAACATTGGCTGGCATTGATCTTCGCGATAACGAAGCTCAGACACTATGCGTTGGCACATGAGGTCCACCTCATATCAAAGGTGGATCCTCTCAAATATTTGATGTTAAAGGCCATATTGACGGGACGGCTTGCTAAATGGGCCCTACTTTTAATGGAATTCTCGATAACTTATCGACATCTCAAGGCAGTGAAAGGCCAGGCCATCGCCGACTTCCTTACCGAGCATCCTATACCTGCCGACTCTTCCTTGAACTGCGAATTGCCAGACGAGCACGCGTTTAACACGATCGACGGGGAGAAAGGAGAGAGTGATACCCGATAGGAACTTTACTTTGATGGAGTATCTTCCATGAAGAAGCGAAAGCAAAGCTCCTCCATAATCAAGTCTGGAGTAGGCCTCATCTTCATGAATCCACAAGGAGGGATAATGCGCTTTGCCTTCTCCTTAATGGAACCGAAGACAAACAATGAAGCTGAATATGAAGCTTTGATAGCGGGCCTTGAGATCGCTGTCGACATGGGAATTGAAAACCTCCTCATATACGGAGACTCCCAACTGGTCATTAGCTAAGTAAACGGCGATTATTAGATGTGCAAACCGAAGTTGGTAAAGTATGGCGAAAGGGTACAACAATTGCTGACTCAAATCCCTGCCTATGCCCTGGAAAGCATACCACGCGTGGAAAATAGCAAGGCAGATGCATTATCCAACTCGCTAAAGAACTGGCCGACGAGAACCTCGATGACGTAAGGATCGTTGTGCAAAGCCGTCGGGTTCTTGCACCAGAAGAAATATTTCTGGAGTCGTCTGAAGAAAAGGAAGCGACCAAGGAGACAGTCCTACAAATAGAAGACCAGGAAAAGACTAAGGATTGGAGAGAATTCTTTATAGACTACTTCAAATCCCTTTGAACACCTGAAGATGCATCCTCAAGACATCAGCTCATGAAACGAGTTCTTTCTTTTGCCTTTGTCAATGATACTCTGTATAAGAGATCGTTTGACTCTCTATGGCTGAGATGCCTAGGACCAGAAGAAGCAAGGAGAGTCGTCCAAGAAACTCATGACAGACTTTGCGGTTCTCACCAAGCCGGGCCAAAGATGAAGCTGAAAATCAAAAGGATGAGCTACTATTGGCCCATGATGATCCAAGACTGCATCGAATACGCGAAGCAATGCCACTCGTGCTAGATTCATGGGGACTTTATCCACCAGCATCCAAATCCGCTACACCCGACGGTGGCTAGCTGGCTATTCGAAATGTGGGGAATTGACATAATCGAACCCATCGAACCAGCATCGTCCAGGGGACATCGATTCATATTGGAGACAACAGATTACTTCTCCAAATGAGCAGAAGCAGTACCATTAAGAGAAGTGAAGACGGAGAATATCCTCCATTTCTTCAAGACACACGTCATTTACCGGTTCGGCACTCCGCGACGGATTATTTTCGATAACGGGTCAGCCTATAGAAGCCACAAAATTAGCCGCTTTGCACAACAGCATAACATAGACTGGAGATACTCTTCGGTCTATAATCCCCGAGCTAACGGTCTAGCTGAGGCCTTTAACATGACCTTGATGAAGATCGTGAAAAAGACGGTGTCTCGAAATAAGAGGGACTGGTACGAGAGACTGCATGAAGCTCTCTGGCCGTATCGAACTACGTTCAAAACAGCCATGAACACAACGCCATATGCATTGGTATTCGGCATGGAAGCAGTACTCCCCTTCAATATAGAGTTACCCTCTTTACGAGTGGCAGTTCATTACGAGCTAACGGACGAAGAGAATGCTTACCTTCGGCTTGAGGAGCTCGTCGCCCTTGATGAAACCCGGCTCATGGCGCAACAAAACCTGAAGGCTTACAAAGCAAAGATGACGCGCTCATACGAGATTGACTAGGCCGAGAACATTCTGCCAATGCGAACTCATGCTAGTGGTCAATAGACCTATAATCCCCAATCATGCCAAACATGGGAAATTCGAGCCAAACTATGAAGGCCCGCACATCATAGACAAAGTTTACCAGGGTGGAGCTTATCTACTCATGGACATACATGGTGAAAGACCTTTTAGGCCAATAAACGGTCGCTTCCTAAAAAAATACTATGCCTGACGAGTCACGGCCTAGGTCAACGATAGATGACGACACCTATGTCCGCTCGCTATATTCCTAAGCCCAAACTCTATAAGTAGTAGCCGGCAAACGAACCGAAACGTCCCTAAACTAACGATGGACCACTATGTCCTATAACTGGCTGTTGACCGAGACGTCTATAAACTACTACTGACTGCAGCATCCCGGCTGACACAAAAAAAATGGTACGTCCATAAGCAAAATGGGCACGGATGAAAACCCGAAAGGGCTCCGTAAGTAAAAACAGCAGGGCTACCGGCGAGTTTTGTGAAAACCCGAAAGGACGCAATCTCGTTAAAAGACACTTGCAAGGTTCTCTCAACCCTGGAAGGAGAAACCACCTGCGTGAGATCCTTACAACTCACAAGGGAGCAACACACTTAGGGATCCCCACGATTCCTAAGGAGAAAACATACTTACAAGATCCTCACGACTCGTAAGAAGAATTCCCCTATGAGACCCTCATGGCTCGTAGAATTCAAAAGCCTTAAGCTACAGGAATCTGAATCTGTTCTTAAGCCATCACAACCTCCAATGCTGCCCTACAAGCGGTTCAATATTGACCCTTGTATACAATCCACGGACACGAATAAACATTTCCCTAACAAAGTCCCACCAGCGACTAGGGATATGCTCACGCGGTGAACGACCCCTGTAAGTCCTCTCAACTTATAAGGAGAAACCACTCTTGTAAGATCCTTACGACTTATAAGAGAACGCATACTTAGGAATCCTCACGATTCCTAACGAGAAAACGCACTTACGAGATCCTCACGACTTGTAGGGAGAAATATCTTCATGAGACCCTTACGGCTCATGAAGTTAAAAGCCTTAGTCGACAGGATCCTAATCCTGTTCTCTAAGCCACCTTTGTTCGACATCGACAGAGGAAAATGATGATTCGCTCCTGGCAATATCCCAGTTGTAGCGATGCTGATGCCTAAATCGGTATCAAATCCCAAACTCGTGGCGAAAAGTCAGCGAGCCATAAATGCATATGAAATAGCCGAAATGATGGGGCAACTTGCAACAAAATCAGCAAGTAAAATATATGCATATGAAATAGCCAAAATGGTTGGGCAACTCGCAATAAAAAGCAGCTAGTAAATAAAAAAAATAGCCGAAATGATTGGGCACCGCGAAAAATAGCCGAAATGATTGGGCAATCGCGACTTTCGTGATATAAAAGCTGAAATGGTAGAGCATCGCGGAAAGAAAAATATATAAAATGAAACTTTTTTCCCTACAGGTAAGGTCACATCGATCCCTGTATACAATTCAAGGGCACAAACAAAAAGGGAACCATACCTTTCCCCCAGGCTCCATCCGAAAGAAAGCCAAGCCTCGACGGTTCACAGACAACCGAGAGAGCACCTCCTGGTCCTGTGGAACACGGCTAATGTCAATCTTGACCCCGTGGGAAGCGTCCAGAGCAAATCCTAGTCTAGTGGAACACTGTTAATGTCAATTCTGACCCCGTGGGAAGCGTCCAGAGCAAATTCTGGTCTAGTGGAACACAGCTAATGTCAATCCTGACCCCGTGGGCAACGCCCAGAGCAAATCCTGGTCCCGTGGAACACGGCTAATGTCAATCCTGACCCCGTGGGAAATGCCCAGAGCAAATCCTGGTCCCGTAGAACACGGCTAATGTCAAACCTGACCCCGTGGGAAGTGTCCAGAGCACCTCCTGGTCCCGTAGAACACGGCTAATGTCAATCCTGACCCCATGGGAAATGACCAAAGCAAATCCTGGTCCCATGGAACACGGCTAATGTCAATCCTGATCCCGTGGGAAACGCCCAGAGCAAATCCTGGTCTAGTGGAACACGGCTAATGTCAATCCTGACCCCGTAGGAAGCGTCCAGAGCAAATCTTGGTCTAGTGGAACATGGCTAAAGTCAATCCTGACCCCGTGGGAAGCATCCAGAGCAAATCCTGGTCCTGTAGAACACGGCTAAAGTCAATCCTGACCCCGTGGGAAATAGCCAGAGCGAATCCCGGTCCCGTGGAACACGGCTAAAGTCAATCCTGACCTCGTGGAAAACGCCTAGAGCAACCCCTGACTCCGTGAAATGCGGATAATGTCAACCTCATCAATCACTTACGGGTCCTCTCGATTCGTAAGGAAGAAAACTCTCTTGTGAGATCCTTACGACTCCCAAGAAAAAACACACTTAGGAATCCTCATGATTCCTAAAAAGAAAATACATCTACGAGATCCTTTTGACTCGTAGGGAGAAAAGTCTTTATGAGACCCTCACGGCTCATAAAGTTGAAAAGCCTTAGGCAGCAGATCTGAACCTGCTTCCTAAGCCATCACTACCTCTCGAAGAGTTCAAGATGGAATGCTCTCTATCATCAGCAGGCTACGCTTACTAAAGTAACATGCCGACAACAAAGAAAATAGAAGAAAGCAAGAGATAACACAAGATAGTACGAAAGAAATGTATCTTTTATTTATAAGTTCAATTGGGTACAAGATACATCATATGAAAGAATTAAAAAAATGGATACATGTTATTCAAAATTTACAAATGTTAATTGGTACAAAAACAACTATTAGGAGGGAGGCGTTTTCAAAAAACTAATCAGTTGCTCGCGCACTCCCCTCAGCCCCTTTTCACGGTCAGCTGCCGCGGTCAACTCCGCTTCAACCTGAGCCCGTTGTTACAAATAAGATGAAAGTTGCTCATCGATGACCCGCTAAGCTGCCCCACGACTCTGCGCATCTCGCTCGATGAGGTCGAGCTTCTGCCTCAGCGTTAGCCCGTCAGAAATACATCGTAGAAGGCCCTCAAAGATAGCTATCAGCTGTAGAGCATTTGCGTCAACTTGAGCATGCAGCCAAGTAGATTCGCTTGAAGTCTCTTCGTGCTCCTTACGCTTTAAGGCCGCTTCTTGTTCAAGATGGCGGAGGTAGGGAGTACTCTGCTCGACCCATACAGCCCGTTGGGAGTTCACAGCCAGGACCTCGGGAGCAAGACGTCCGAGCTCAAGCTCATGTAGGCAGGCCTCAATTTTCCTGCAGTGATTAACCCAAGACTCAACGACGCTCTCGCTATGGAAGTTCATGAGCGTCGCCAACATAGGATTAATCTCGGCAGCAAAATCTGCAGTGAGTGCAGGGATCTCCGCGTCAAACTCTTCAATGGATTCACTCAACATACGAAAGCTGGTCGCAGTGCCCTTAGAAGATGGATGTCTAGAAAATGGTCCTGCTGGCATTAAAATACAAGATTCGAAGGGAGCAGGAACCGGTGCGACTGCTGCAAAATGAATTATGGTTAAAGGCTAACTCGCAAAATAAATAAATCACATGAGTGATGAAGTATACTATACCGGCTGCGGCAGGTGGCAAGGCCGGGAGTAACGGTGGCGCGACTATTTTTTCATCTCCTCCTTCAATCTGTAATGCTGCAGTCAAAACAAAGAAGAATTAGAAACGACTTGGCTGCCCGTAAAAGAAAAGAGAAGATATTAGCTAGAGACTGTGCTCACCAACGCCACTAGATGAAGCAATCTCCGACTGGAAGAAGAAATGTGGGTGCAGCACCTGATACAGATGATCAAAAAGGACTTCTGCAAGGGTGTAATAATGCAACGTCAGTACATAAAGTATATTACCTACAATGAAACCGATAAGTCATAAACCCATACCTTCCAGCACTTGGGAGGACACGAGAGAAGGCAAAGGGTCGGCAACCGTCAAAGCAGCAACTGGTGATGCTTCCTCGGGTGGCACAACCTCAACGCTCACCACGCCTGCATTAGAAATGAGAGAAATACTGTCAGAAGAGATTGAAAGGGATTGCAGAATGAAAAGGAAAGCAATGACCCAAAATCTACCTGATGAGTCGCCGGTTGAAACCGCGACAAGAGCGTCACTAGGTGCAGCGACTGCTTCACCCTCCTCCACCGGAATGGTTTCGCCGTCCGTAGCTTCATTCCCCAACTCCATGAGAACCGTCTGTTGGGGTAAAAATTTACACCCCGGTTGACCGAGTCAAAGTCAAGGTCAACCCCCAAGCTAGGTGGGCCTAAGCCCAGGTCAAGCGGGCCCATGCCCAAGTCGAGCCCGCGGCCAGCCTCCCCATGCCAACAACAAAATCATGTAATAAATAATTTTTATGTAATTTTTTTATACATGAATGTATGCAAAATGGGCATAAATCCAATATTTTGTAAGCCCATGGCTTATGTGCAAAAATGAAATGGCACATGAGCCATGGGATAGGCAAAATGCCATTTTGTGAAGCCCAAGAGGCTATATGTAAATATGTAAGCCTATATAAGGCAAAATGATGATGAATAAAAGAATACTTTCATTCTCTCAAAAAAAAACCTAGGGTTTGTATTTCTTTCCCTTTTCTGAAGGTCTCAAACCTTCTTTTTTCTTCTGAATTAAATCAAGAGTTTTACTCTTCCTTTTCCAAAACAAAATAGTTTTTCACCACGAAACCCACAAAGGGAAACTTGGATCTGTCATCAGATCTCAAAAAGGAGAGATTTTGAGATCTCACATCTCTTGATCTTCAAGATCCAGCTAACGGAGGAGGAAGAAGACGAACCCCTTTCACTAAACCCAAAAAAACACACTCAGGAGTCCAACTCCTCTCTGATCTCTCTCCCGAGAAATTTTTTTGGCTAAAAGCCTCTTTTCTTGCCGGCGCTCAAGCGCAGAGCGCCCGCGTGCCGACACGTGGCGCGCTTGCGCTCGAGCGCAAGTCGCCCCGGTGCCGACACGTGGCACGCTTGCGCTCCAGTGCAAGCGCTCGAGCGCAAGTCGCCCCGGTGCCGACACTTGGCGCGCTTGCGCTCAAGCGCAAGCGCAAGTCGCCCCTATGCCGACACGTGGCGCGCTTGCGCTCAAGCACAAGCGCTCAAGCGCAAGTCGCCCCCGTGCCGACACGTGGAGCACTTGCGCTCGAGCGTCAGGCGCTGAAGCGCAAAGCGCCCACGTGTCGACAAGTGGTGTGCTTGCGCTCAAGCGCAGAGCGCCCACGTGCCAACACGTGGCACTCTAGCGCATGAGCGCACTGCACCTAGGCGCACAGCGCCCCGCCCCCACGCATCCTTTGGATGCCTTTTCCCCCACTTTTTTATGTACATACATATATATATATATACATATGTATATATATTTACACACACACATACTCCACGACACTGTTCCTGTTAGAAAAAAATTTCTAACGGGGCGCTGCCCCGCACCCCGCAAGGGGACTGCTACCCCCCTTGACCCCCAGCCCGCTATCCGGGTAGCGGGACCCCCGTAAAAACTCTGCGTGGCTCCCAATATACCCAAAACCCCTTTCAAAACACATCACATGCACACTGCACGTTGATTTCGCATGATCAATTTAACCTGTCAATCGGAGGTTCCCTCGCTCCAAAGACGAGGAGTAATTAACGGCAGCTTAGTCCACGGCTGCCGGAGATTCGGATCCCCACAATCATTAAACCCCAGCCTACCCTAGGCAGGGGGAATCTGTAGTACGCCTGACAAGCGCACGCGTATTCCCATCTCAATGGGGTGACGAAAAACACCCTACACCGTCGTGATACTCGCAGCGCCCGGCAACGGCAAGGAACGGCAAAGGGAAAGAGTGGCAATAGGGGCAGTTCCAGACTCTTGAGAAAGAGTGGCCACTTCAGGCTTAGTGGTTGTCGCCGTCTCACCTACCACTTCCTCATCAAGACTCGGCCCTGCAGGGTATGACGTATGAGAATCTAAAGATCAGATTTTGACAAAAGGACCCAGTGTTACGTTACCTTGGGACGGCTTTTCAATTGCTTCCCGAGCCGCGCGTACCACCTGTCTATGAGTGATAGACAGGGCGGCCGGAGCACCCTCTGAAGAAGCAGGGACAGGGGTAGCAGCGCTCGAGCCTGCACCCGCGGCCAAGGCGACGTTACGTTCTCTTGCTATACGCCTCCTGCGCTTCCTTTTCACCTGGGCCGTAAGAGTTGATCTTCTCAGGAATTCCGTCAAGGAGACGTCATCGTCCGTTCCAGGAGCTACCTCTGGAGCCGTTATGGCATCCATCATCGGTTGCTTAACTAAAGCCTCTTTTGGCAATGCTGAGGAGGCCGGGACTTCGATAGCTGGCCCTGGAAGTATCTCCGCATCACCCTGCGGGATTGGCACTGTACTGGAAATGACCTGAGTCGAGGTATTCCCTGCGATAAGATGAAAAAGGGGTCAGATTACCCATAAGAAAGGGGAATGAAGGCACAATGAGCCGAAATATACCAACGCCCAGCAAAGCGCGAAGCCTCTCTTCCTCCTCAAAAGTCTTGAGGGAAGCCGCGAGAGCCTCTTCAGTGGAAACGCCTGTAAAAAAAAGTATAAGTCAAAACACGATAATAAAATGTAATGCAACAACAAAAATATTTGACTAAAGATTACCTGACTCAGCAAGGATGATCAGTCCTGCTTTGTGGCTAGCTAGACGCTCGGAAGCTGCGATGGAAGCCTCCAGATCAGTATCATCTGGCGCCATGAATAAACCCTTGTTGGTCCCATATTCGCTCAGGCCCTCACTATAAGGAGCATGAGGCTCCTGGCTAAGTACAATGTCTGCAGAAAGAATCGACTTCTTCTTCTTCTTCTGCGAGCGAGTACCGGTCGCCGTTAGCATAAGCTTACGCTTGGTGGGCACCTTGGGACGATGAGTCCCGATATCTGAACCCACGCCAGACTTGGGAGACGCCATAGTCACCGCTTTCACGGGAGCACGGGGCATCGGTAGCTCAGGCCTATCACGCGTGACCACAACCGCAGCAACATCTCTCAAAGGAGGACGGACGATGGTCCGTTGCTTCAAAGGGATGGCTAGATTACCAGTAGGGGCTGCACCCTTACGATCGAGCAACAACTTCTTTTCCTCCATGATGACGGCACCCATCGTGTGTTGATACTATGCCACGTATACGTTCAGGGCTTTCGGAACACAACTTGGCTCACTAATGAAGAAATTGGACCCTATTTTTAGGCGCATGAAGTGGTGTAAAGCGCTCCGGATACACTCTTCAGTATAAACCGGTTCTGCCAAGAATGCCTCGAGCGGGACGCCCTGATTATAACTTGATTGCTGGGCAAATTGGTGGGGGTTATATCTCATAAAAAAAGCCGAGTCGTTCTGCCTGAACACCAAGTATCTCGGCCTGATCGAGTACAAATGGAGAATCTCCCGAGCTTTCAAGGTAGAAGCTCCGTCCTTAAAGGTGTCCCACAACGGCTGCACCGTCTTAGTGGATTCCTTACCGATGGTCATAACCTTATCAACAAAGGTCATGCCGTCCCCGACGGTACGTGGGCGAAGAATTACACCCTGAGCCTCTCGCTGACTTGGCTCCACAATGGAAGCATTGACCAGCCTGCCGCATGATCCAAGGAAAATTGCAAGTTTCATAGAAATGAGACCGCTTGTGCATTCCAAAAGCACCGAGCACATGCAGCTCGAACCATGAAGTAAAATAATGTATCGGGAAGTTTACGGGCTGCACCCCCGGTTTAGTAGTGTCGGCCGCCAAACTAAGGCCATGATACAAATGAGCCAACCCGGTAATCCCAACAGCAACCTGTCTCCCTTTCACCATCCGATAGCTGGGTAGAAGACAGACGGCCTCATGTAGCGAGGGTGCATGGGAAGCACGGACCAGCTTAACTACAAACCGAGGAACCTTAGAAAGAACGCTTCCTCATCGATGCCCGGAGCGGCAATTTCTGAAAAGGGGACGATCGTGACGTTTGGAAGAAAGAAACTCTTTTAATCAGCTTCCAATATTGGTCGGCTATTCAAGCCAAAGCCGAAAGGATCATCAAGTTTGGCAAACCTTTCATCTTGTTGCGATAAAGCTTCTGGGCGGATAAAACGGGCGATGAAGTCCGCAAAGCTAACCCCATGGCTTCCAGATTCAAGAAATAAGCCCTCGTAAATGTTTAGCACCTTGATCAAGCTGGGGAATAGGTGCTGAATAGCATTCTCTGGGTTTAGACCCGTCATCACCAGTCGGGTAGCGAAAATATACTCAACAGGGGGCAAGATCTCCTCATAATGCTCCCCTCTGACAGGCAAGCCGGAGATATCCGCAAACTCTTCTAAGGAGATGGAAACTTCTAGATCTAGCATAAGGAAGGTATGAGTTGGAACATTCCACTGTTCCAAAAAGGCTTTGACCCACCAGGCTGGAGGTGGGGAATATTGAAACAGGGAAGCATAGATCGCGGGGTACAACCCGAGCCTCAGCAACTCTGACTTCTTTGCCGATAGGATGAATCGGGCCCACTGCAGATATCCAGCTGAGTGACGGGGAGTCAGGCCTATGTTGTATGGCTGTCCCCAAGGGCGCGACTCGCCCTGGCATATACGCCATTCTAGAATGTCCAAAGCCATCGGCGGTTGTACAGGTATTGCAGCTATAGAGGGCTGAAGACAACCCTCTGAAGTCCAATTAACCACCTCTACGGCATAGTTCACCGGGGGTACGTCGGCATAATGAATCGCCGAGATGGCCTCGAAGGTGTTGCGCAAGAGAAGCTGCGCCGACCCATGATGATCTGGTTATACCATGTTCCCCACAAATGAAGATTCTTATGCTCCGGGTCATGTTCTTTGATCAGCGCAAAAACCTCTCGGTCTATGGGCGCTTCGGGGAATCCGCCTTCCGAACGGACGAACGGAAAGGAAGTGTCGAAAGACATAGTATCTGTGCGGAAAAGAACAAATTTTCAGCCACCAATGCTACAGTTTAAATTCTGTCACTAGGTACTTTAAATCTATACCACACTGCAATGCAGTGAAAAGGGACCAAAGGGGACCCACATAATCTAGATGACAGTTCATCATTAATAAAACAGTCTCATCATTTGATGAGACTGTCATTAAATAAGGAAATCCTCAATTGATTCTTATTCAATAAGAACCCCTCGGGCTAAGGAGTAAATCTCTCCTTGAGAGCGGTGCTCTATGACAGAGTGACATCTGTCAACTCTAATGATGAAGGAATAAAAATTCCTCAAGAGCCTTGCTCTGTAAAAATGATGGAATAACCCATCAGAAAAATTGAAATCAAATGTTTTTATGAATTAAAATTCTGAGGTCTTCAAGATCCATGAACAAACTCTTAAGAGTTCTTCATAAGAGATTAATAAATCTATATGATTTGAAAAGAGCAAAACTCTATTAATGGGTTAAGAAACCCCAAGAAAGATCTCTTTAGATCTATAAGAGCAAAGCTCTGTTAATGAAACCCTAAAAGGGTTTTCTTTAGATCTAAGATCTATGAAGAGCAAAGCTCTGTTAATGGGTAAAACCCTAAAAACATTTTGAGATCTATGATTTAAGGAAGAGCAAAGCTCTATTGATAAAGTTCAAATCTTACCAAAAAATTTGGCAGAGTTTTGACTCTTGAAGGTTCTTAAAATGAAGAGCTATACTCTGAAAGAGAATAAAAATTCTCAGAAGACAAAAATGAAGATGAACAGAAATCATCCTAAGGGCCAAGGGTCCTATTTATAGGCACTGAGATACCGTTTCAGCTTCTGAGTTGATCCAAGGGCGCAGATGCTGCCACCGCTGCACTCACATGTGGGCCGCGTGAGCGCAACGGTGGGGGGGCATTTGTTTCCCCAATCAAAGCAAAACTCTGTTCAAATTTCAAATTTTGAAATAAGGCAACGCTTCATGGCAGCGCCAAGTGCGCTGCGCTCTAAGTAGCGCACCATGTGCAAAGCACGTGTGCGCTAACACTAAGAGCTCTGCGCTATAAGCAGTGCACCGCATGCAAAGCACATGTGCACTAGCGCTAAATGTGCTGCACTCTAAGCAGCGCACCACGTGCAAAGCACGGATGCGCTAGCACTAAATGCGCTGCATTCTAAGCAGCGCACCACGTGCAAAGCACGGGAGCGCTAGCGCTGGAACTAAACGTTCCCAACCGTTGGATCAAAGATCCAATGAACATGATTAAAAAATCATTAATTGATCAGAATAAAATTCTATTAAGGAGAGATTCCTCAAAATCTTTCCAAACAAAAAGATTGTGCTCTGTAAATCAGAGCGCCGTTGGATTAATGATCCAAAGGCGATTAAAAATCACCAAAATACAGAATAAATTCTGTATGGGGAAAGATTTCCTAATCTTGTTAAAAACAAGAAAATTGCCTTCTGTAAATCAGAAGCCCTTGGATCAAAGATCCAACGATGGGAAAATCTCCAAATCAATTGGAGAAAAAATCTCCTTAACCGATTGAACAAATCAGCTCACCCTATATAAAGGCCCCAAGACTTCAACTCTCTGATATAGAGAAGAAAAAAAAGAGGAAACCCCCCAAAAAAAACTTTGAGAAATCTCAGAAAGAAGAGTAAGCTCTCGGTAGAAGAAGAAAATTCTCTTCAAGGTAAAAAGAACAGAAAGACTAAATCGTCTCATATCAAAAGAAGAATTCACTTCTTTCTTTAAGATCATAGATCTACAAGACCAAGGTCTTTCACAAAGAGATCAAAAGATCTCATCATAAAATAAGAAGAATATAATTCTTCTCACAGATCATAGATCTATAAGACTAAGGTCTTTCATAAAAAGAGATCATAAACATCTCATTATAAAAGGGGGGAGAATAATTCAGTTCTCTTAGGATCACAGATCCATAAAAGCAAAGCTTTTCACCAAAATAAGAGATTGAAACATCTCCTATAAGATAAGAATTTTGTTTTTAGAACCTCGAGACAAAGTCTCTTATAAAAAGAGAATTTAATTCTCAGGGCACAAACTGATTTAAGTTGCATAAAAGAATAGCCTTAGCGCTCCTAATTTAAAAGCGCCTCAGCGCTCCACATCTAGCGCAAAGCACTGCAGAGCCTTGGCGCTCCTAATTTAAAAGAGCTTCAGCGCTCCGCATCTAGCGCTGCAGAGTCTTAGCGCTCTTAATTTAAAAGAGCCTTAGCGCTCCAAATTTCAAGAAGCGCTCTGCGCTCAAGACTAGCGCCAAGCGCACCACGTGCTCCTCACGTGTGCGACTTAACAGAAGCGCCTCAGCGCTCCAAATCTAGCGCAAAGCGCTGCAGTGCCTCAGCACTCCAAATATAGCGAACTGCGCTCATTGACTGGCGCTAGCACCAAGCACGCCACGTGCTCCTCACGTATGCGCTACTGAACAAATAGCGCTTTGCGCTCATAAAATAGTGTTTTGCGCTCATAGACTGACGCTCAGCGCTAAGCGCACCACGTACTCCTCACGTGTGTGCCACTGAACAAATAGCGCTTTGCTCTCATAAACAAACGCAATGCGCTCATAATCTGGGGATCAGTGCCAAGCGCACCACGTGCTCCTCACGTGTGCGCTACCCAGCAGAAGTGCTCTGCGCTCTTTGACTGGCGCAAAGCACACCACGTGCTCCTCACGTGTGCGCTAAAAGAACATAAATTGTTCTATAAGTAAAGCCCAGAGCTATGATGAATGATCAACATTCTATAAAAGACAAAAATATTGTCAGAACCCAAATCAATGCTCAACATTGTCAAATGTTTAACATTTTAACTAAATGGGCCGAGCCCAAAGTGGCCACAGAACCCTCATTCAGATTAATTGAGCCCATATGCTCATAAATCTCAGATCTTAGTCCCAATTGGACTACAGATCTCCCAAGCAAAATTGGTTCAAGGGTACATCTCTTTACTCCTCTGATATTCGTCATTGTAATCCTTCAATGTCTTCAGAGAGGTGACGGGTCCCAACAACCATACATTCCATAGAGTATGACGTCTTTAACCTTAGACTGTGTGGTCCTTAAGCCCATGGACTATGATGTCCTTAACCTTGGACTGTGGAGTCCTTAAACCCATGGACTATGATGTCCTTAATCTCGGACTGTGGGGTCCTTAAGCCCATGGACTATGATGTCCTTAACCTTGGACCGTAATGTCCTTAAACTAATTATTGACTGTAATGTCCCTAAACTGAACAATAGAGCCCAAATGCTCTTTTGCTGGATCTAAATGATCCCGTTAAGTAGATCTTAGTCTAAAATTAGACTAATGTATCCTCAACGAACGTTTAAATTAATCTTAGTCTCAAATGAGACTAACGTATCCTTAAACCCAACCCTAAACCCAAATCTAAGAAGATACGGATTTGGACTAATCCACGCCCTACGGGCGACAACATAAATTAGCCTTCGTATACAATCCACGGGCAACCAAAAACAAAACAAACACCCACGACACGAAGTGACCATTCGGAGAAGGAGAAAGTGGTTACCGCGATGCGGTAGCATAATTAACTGTAGGGGCTTGCGCCTGCAGGGAAGAGCGTCCCCACAATCAAAAAACCCATCAACGAGGGGGAATCTGACGAAGTCTGCTATATCGGCCGCATCTGTTTAAACCTTCGATACATGGTGTCATAAATCAACTTGGCATATTCGGAGAGGTGGATGGATAGCACCAATTAGTATCTGCCCCCAAAATTTAGGCCCTGACGTCCCAACGTCCCGGTCGCGTCTTTTCGGAGAAGAACATTCATGAAGTTTCCACCATGACTCATTTCCACAATTTTGAATTACTTAAGAATTTAAACCCAAACATTATATGTAGCATGGTATAATTCTCATACATCCTTGTTGCATGTATAACCTAACATGTCACAATATTATATATCACATATATAATATTTATGTAACAATAGAAAACAATACAATAAACATATATCACATATACGTTAAATGTATCATAAGTGAGAATAATAAATATTTAAGTGAGCATAATATTTATATATATATATATATATTCATCAAATCAACACTTGATCCGATAACCCGGCTACATCACATATAACCGGCCGATATCACGTATCGCGAGAATAGAATACGGTATCACATACGCGTATCAATCTCGTTCCCGCACATATCGTATATGTGCTCCTACTCCGTTTTGCCTGAGCCAGGAAACCTCTATGTAGGACTCTAAAGACTCGTCAATACGCCGGCAGTAGGTGATGATCACATCAAACACCAACAAGCTGCAGGCGGTCAGCTAAACGTAACGGCCACCCGGGTATTGAGCGATCAGAAGATCAACAAGCAAGTCTGCCTTAACTTCTGTAAATCCAATTAGCAACACTACCTTACAGTCCGGTCTCTTCGTCTAATATGTCGCATATCCAGTCCAGAGTTGGTAAACATCAGACCCCAATAACCGATAAGTCGTGTCGATGTGAGGCTCATAACAGGTCGAGAAACTACTAATAACACTTACCAGTAGATCTCTATATCAGACATGACCAGGGACTTCCAGATATAGCCAATCGAACACAACGCAACATCAAGCCCCAATACTGGGAGAGACGAAACCCCTCGTATTGCTCATTGCCTCCATGTGATTCGGGACTATACCCAAAAGCCACAGTTTTGCACGTTCTCATGAACATGGTAAGGTGGAAATCAAAACACGATGGAATCACACAAGACTCTATGACGATCTCGGGTCTACGGACTAACCTGTACCAGTGTCACCAGAGAACTGCTATCTGACGATAGGTATAATACCAACAAGGAGTTCTCGGCGAGTCCATTCAGTGTACCCAGTCTCCACTGAGCACCCGTATACCATCTTTGATGTCAAACACCAATTGATGTGGGATCATCCATCGCCCATCATATGGGTCATGATGCGTATACGCTAGTCTACTCTGGAGTATCGATACCCTGTCTCGATACACCCTCGAGTAGGAACAGTTATAAGATATACTTGTGGACTACCCTGGCCCTACTAGTATGATCTGCGTCATAGTCTTAGTAGTCAAGTACATATCCTAAGGGCTTTATCAACATGTGAGAGTAAGACAGTAACACAATATAAGTCAACAAGTTAAGACAAAGTGCAACCAAATAGAATACTATCATGACGAGCAAGAAAGTCCTCTCTATATATCCAAGCATCCACTATAATATACATCACATATACAATAATGGCCTCTAGGGCATACATATAACTAACAATCTCCCACTTGCACTAATGCCAGTTGTTGTAGTATCTCATACCCAATATCCCGAAAAGTCTCTCAAATTGTATCCGGGGTATGGCCTTCGTGAGTGGATCCGCAGTGTTATCCTTCGTGTCTACTCTCCTGACCTTGATCTCCCGGCGATCAACTATCTCCCGGATCAAGTGATACCGCCTCAGAATATGCCTGGATCTTTGATGGGACCTGGGTTCCTTAGCCAAAACCACAACTCTATTGTTATCAGAATACAAAGGTATTGGATGCTCGATGGACGGAACCACTTCAAGTTCAGTTATGAACTTCTTCATCTAGACAGTCTCTTTGGCAGTATCGTTGGCAGCGATGTATTCAGCCTCCATCGTCGAGTCTGCCACGGTTTCCTGTTTGGAACTCTTCCAACAAACCGCCCCTCCATTCAGGGTAAAGACAAGTCCCGAGTGCGACTTAGAGTCGTCTTTATCACTTTGGAAGCTCGAATCTGTAAAGGACTCAACTTGGAGTTCTCCGTTACCATACACCAAGAACATCTCTTTAGCCCTTTTCAAGTACTTGAGAATGTTCTTCACAGCTATCCAGTGATTCTCTCTTGGATCTGCTTGATACCTACTCACTACACTTAATGAGTATGCTACATCGGGTCTGGTACATAGCATCGCGTACATGATAGAGCCTACTGCCGAAGCATAGGGTATCCCTTGCATGCGAGCTCTCTCCAATCAGTCTTAGGAGACATCTCTTTGGAGAGAGTGAGTCCAAAGATCGTGGGTAATGTTAGTGTATATGCCCTAGAGGCCATTACTGTATCATACTAGTTTGTATATTACTTAATGGATGCTTGGGATATTCACCTTGTATATACAATCTTGCTCAAAATAGTAGTATGCTACTTGGTTTGTTTCTACTTCAATGTGTACTTGTGTTTATTTCAGTATATCACTTATACGCATTAGTGGAGCCCTTAGGATCTTTGCTTGATTACCAGCGTTGTGATGGCAGTCACACAAGTGGGGGCTGGGTAATCTATAGGCACATCCTTATACAGGTCCCTAGTCGCAGGACTATCGAGACGGGGCATCGATACTCCGGAGTAGACTAGCGTATGCGCTTCTCATCCCAGTGTGGGAGATGGTCTGTCCCACAGCCATCAGTACGTCGTACTGGAGATAGTATACGGGTGCTCGTTGGGTTACGAGTACACTGGACAGGACTCGTCGGGAACTGACAGGTTGGTATTATACCTATCGTCAGTTATCAGTTCCCAGGTGACATGAGTACAGCTTAGTCCGCTGACTTGACACTGGCACTTCGCCTCAAGTGTGTTCCCACTGCACTTTGATCACTACCCTACCACGGCTCAAAGGAGTCGTGCAAACGGGTGGTGGTTGGGTGCAGTCCCGAAGCACTTGGAGGCAGTGACGGTTAGACAGGATTCGTCTCTCCCGGTATTGGGGGTTGACATCGCGCTGTGTCTAGGAGAGCCATTACACGAGTAGTCCCTGGCCAGGGCAAACGAGATATACTGGTAGGTTTCCAGTGTTATCTCAGGGTGTTTTGGGCTTCGCTCCGGCACGACTTGTACCGCTATTGGGGGACTGACGTTTACCACCCCCTAGGCCCGCCATGCGATGTATCAGACGAACAGACCGGACTGTACGGAGACTGTCACATTCAGACTCAGTAGGAGTTCAGATGGGGTTTCACCTCGTCAGCCTTCTTGTCGACATCTACCTGGGGATCGTTATGCACAGCTAGTGCCGCTTGCGGTCTGTGGTTAAACCCACTGCCAGCGTAGTGTCGAGTCTTTAGAGTCCCACACAGAGGGTATTCGCCTCTGGGCAAAACAGAGTAGAGGTCGCATGGTTTTGCGACAGGGTTCGTTCTCATCCGCGCACTTGTGCACGTTTGGAGTCCGGACGGATTATACTGGCAGGCTCTGGTTTGAGCCAGATACTGGTATATGTTTTGGGGTTGCTTTTATATCTTGGTATTCTTGTTTTTCGGAACGAGAATGCAGGTGTGTATGCACAGTTGCTTGAGGAGGAGAATGAGGTTTTTCATTAGGGTTTCGGAACGGGTGCGTATGCACAGTTGACAGTCTTTATTTTCCAAACCCTAATGGATTTATTTATTATCTATTAATAATAATAATTAAATGAGAATTATGTTATGGTTGTTCTTTGTTGACTTGTTGACCTTGGTTGACTTGTTGACCATTGACCACTTTCATGCCTTGAAAGTCTTCCTTGATTCATGCTTACTTTTTATTAAATGAAGCATGGTTGTGGTCATTCAAAACACTACCATCAACTATTCTCATTTTCAATTATTATCATTTAGATAATATTATTCTTTTGCATTATGGTTGCAAGAAGAGAAAATAATAGCTCATTCTATCATTCTCATTCTCTCTCCTCTCTTCATCTTCTTCTTCCTCTAGCTAAAGAGAAACCTTCTCATGTGTTGAGAATCCTTCTCTTTAAAACAAAAGCAACCCTTAGACACTCTCTCTACTCACTCTAGGATCAAGGGTTTAGCAAGCCGGCGATTCTAGTTCACTCCAAGTTCGAGAAAGAGCCCAAAGGTCGAGCCTTCGAGGTGGATCCATCTTCGACGGAAGAAGGCGACAAGAGAAGAGAACCATCAACCTCCACAAAGTTTGAAGAAGAAGGAGTTCAAGTTTAGGTATAACCATCTCTATCCGAGTAGCTAAATCTCTTTAGCTTAGTTTGCTAGTTTTAGTTTAGGTAACGATCCCGACCAAGTCTAGTCCATGTTGCCTCTTGTACTAAAAATTTGATTTTTTATACCGTTTCCGCCTCCCCGTAAGAACCGGGGGTCGCAACGTGGACTAACAGTGGTATCAGAGCCTAACTAAACTTAAACTAGCTAGGTAGTAAAGTGTAACGAAGTTCGGAACCGAAAAAAATCACAAAACCGGAAAACTACAAAAACTGAGTTTCTGTTGAAATTTTTTCTGGTCAAAATGAAAAACTTTATACTCCTAAATTCGTCTCAGGGTTTTGTTAGAACACCCATGAAAAACGATTCACCAATTCGTCTAAACCGCCGCGCTTCCGCCGCGTGACCCTTCTTGGCCGCCGCGGAAGCGCCGCGCTTTGTTGTCTTTAGTGCGTCGTTTTTCGTGCAGTGTGTGTCTATGTTGGTTTTGGGATTTTTAAAATATATTATATGTACCCAGATTTTCCAGAAAAGAAATTTCCTTTTGGGGTCCTATAATTCCGTATTTTTTTCCGAACTTCACTGCACTTTGACTATGTTGGTTATATCTGTGATGTTTGCTTGTATTGAACGTCGGCTAATCGCTATAAGACGATTAGTCGGGGTTATACAAGATCTGTAATGTGCTGGAATGTGTATATAAATATGTTGGATTGTCGCGGGTGAATAGCCGGGGGTTGTGAGACGAGAGTTTTCTTTTCTTGCAATTCATTGTAAATGTAAATTGATGTAATTATATTATTTGTTTGGCCGCACAACCGGGTCGGGGTTGTAGCCGTCATTGTATAATTCTTTTTACTGTTTTTGCTCCTAGGATAGACCCATGGAGGGGTGCACAAACTACCGAGGACTTGGCGGGTAGTTTGCCGCACCCGTAGGGGTCTTGGGTGGGGATTTGGCTATTCACCGCGACCGTGTTATCTGTTTTTTGTTACAGGCTCGTACAAATTACAGATTGCTAGTATATCCAATGTATTTATCTGTGATCTGAAATGTCTATCATTGCTTTCTATTTAGGCGTTGCTTATGTTTTACAGACGCGCTAGCCCAGCCCCCGCTCTGTCGTTAGTTAAGTAACCTAACGGGTAATGACGGGGCCCCGTGGCGAATGCGAATGGCATAAGCGTACGTCATATTTTGGTTGTTTTCTGCAATGGTAGGATTAAATGATGGGACGCATTAAAAGTACTAATGCAAGAATATCACGCATTAAAAGAACTAATGCAAGATAATAAACCAAGTTTAAGTCGATGGAACACTTTCGGAAAACCACTCGGTTCTTTTCAAAACTAACTTTTAAATGCGGAGCTTGAGCCACTCCTTCTAAAAGCTATCTCGTTCCATCGATTATATCAAGTTCACTACGTTCACGGTTTCGCCAAAACCATCCGTAGCCCTCCGTCGTTTCATATGAATATTCAACAGTATTCAAGCTGTGTTTGTTGGCCTTAGTCAAGGCACAGTGATTGGTAGCTGGTGGGTATTCATATGTTGCATAGATAGAATGCGTTGGTTTGGGACAGTCGTATTGCCTTGTTGGCCATAGTCAAGGGTATATACGGGTGGGTTCAAATTAACCTGGATAACGACGGGAAGAACTTGACATGTGACTTATGATTTGTTGGCCTTAGTCAAGGTCATAAGAGCATGGGGCAAAAATCCACATCGGGAGTTTCATAAGTACTGAAACTTGCTAGATTTGCATACCATTTGGAGTGTGATGATTATGGTAGGATTCCTTCATTTTCGTCACACAATGATATTTGGATCCCGATCCTACTGTGAGTATATGCTACTCCTCGGGAAATTTCTCACTTAACGATCAATGCTATAAACCTAGTAGGTGCCTAGAAAGGTGTTAGCGGGGTTACGCCCCCAGGGAAAAGAGGTTCTTTAATTAAGGAACTTCGCGAAAGCGTTGGAAAACCTCCCTCGAAGTACCGACACTGGCCTGGCTGAACGGTTAAGCAAGTATTGTACGGTGGGATTGATCCTGACTAATTCTTCCTTTATGGTTTGAGGAGGGATTCGAGAAACAGTGGGAGCCATCCTGTTTAGACAAACTAAAAACCACTCTAAACTTGCAAGAGCATCATGCTGAGTGTTTCTTCTTCTCTCTCCTAATTGCAGCGACCAATCAACATGACTGGACTTAAGTTACTCCTAGATAAAAACAAGCTGACAGGGCCAAACTACAAAGATTGGCTCAGGAATGTCAAGATAGCAATCACTTATGACAAGCTGGGGTATCTTCTTACCACCAAAGCTCCCCCTGTCCCTGGTCCAACTTCCAGCGTCGCGGATAAGGAAATCCGCAAGACTTGGGAGATTGATAGCGCGAAGGCCAAGTGCCTCCTGCTTGCCTCGATGGACAACGAACATCAGAGGAGGCATGAGAATATGGACATGGAGTCCATATTGCTCCATACAAAAGAACTGTATGGAGAGCAATCACGTATCGCAAGATACGAAGCGTCGAAAAAGTTGTTTTCGACAAAGATGGCCGTCGGATCATCAGTAGCCGAGCACGTGCTAAAGATGATCGGCTACATTGAGGAGCTCGCTGACCTAGGGATCACATTGGAGAGTGAGCTATATACGGATATAGTTCTCCAGTCCCTTCCTTCCACTTACGCCCAGTTTATACTGAACTTCAACCTACAAGAAAAAGAGGTTGAACTATCAGAGCTCCTCAACATGCTGAGGAGCGCAGAGGGCACCCTACAGAAAAGTAGGGATACATCCACTTTGTTTGTAGGAGGATCATCTTCTTCTAGGTCCAAGGCGAAAGCCAAGGGAAAGAAGAAGAAGGCCCCCGCCAAACCAAGGGGCGGTGTTAGTAAAGTGGATACGAAGGGAAAAGGTAAAGCAACAAAGATAGCGGGGAAGCTTGTGGATAAGGAAGAATGCTTCTTTTGTCATAAGAAAGGACACTGGAAGAATGATTGCAGGGCCTGGAAGGCCAGAACACAGGAATTGAAGCAGGTTGCAGCTTCAGCTTCAGGTGTGTATGTTATTGAAAACTGTCTTTCAATAAACTCTACTTCCTGGGTATTGGATACCGGATCAGGATCTCATATCTGTAATTCTTTGCAGGCGTTGAGAAACCGTAGGGATTTGAAGGCAGGTGAAATGACCCTCAGAGTTGCGAACGGAGCTAGCATGGATGCTAAAGCCGTGGGGGACTATCACCTGGGAATGTCAGATGGACATGTTTTGGTTTTGCGTAATTGTTTTTTTGTACCCAACGCAACTTGTAATATCATTTCTGTATCTTTAGTTTCTAAAGAAGGTTATGAATTTGCGTTTGTAAGTAATGTTGTAAACATTCACCTTAATCAAGTATTGATTGGGTCAGGTACTCTGAGTAATGGTATATACGTGTTAAACCAACCACAGATTTTCAATGTCCAGAATACACACAAAAGAAAGTCTCCAGATATCAATCGGGCTTTCTTATGGCATTGTAGACTGGGTCACATCAATGAGACACGGTTGACTAAGTTACATAAAGAAGGATACTTGGATCCGTTCGAGTATCAGTCTTATGCCACTTGTGAATCTTGTCTCATGGGAAAGATGACAAAGACTCCGTTCACTGGACACGGAGAAAGAGCGAGCGAGCTCTTGGGACTCATACACAGTGACGTGTGTGGTCCAATGTCTACACATGCGCGAAGCGGTTATTCATACTTCATTACTTTCACAGACGATTTCTCTAGGTATGGACATGTCTTCTTAATGAAGCACAAATCCGAGGCTTTTGAGAAATTTCGGGATTACAAGAATGAAGTTGAAAAACAAACAGGCAAAAGTATCAAGATCCTAAGATCGGATCGAGGTGGTGAATACTTGAGTGCCGAGTTCCTGGACTATTTAAAAGAGAATGGAATTCTCTCTCAGCGTACTCCTCCATACACTCCGCAACATAACGGTGTATCGGAAAGGAGGAATCGAACCCTATTGGATATGGTTCGTTCCATGATGAGTAAGGCTGAGTTACCGCGATCTTTCTGGGGATATGCACTAGAAACAGATGCACATCTCTTGAACCAAGTTCCTACTAAGACTGTGCCTACCACACCATATCAGATGTGGAGTGGGAAGAAACCCTGTCTTAAAGCCTTTAAGACATGGGGATGTCCGGCTTTTGTAAAAAAGCAGCATGCGGACAAGCTCGAGGCACGCTCAGTACAGTGCAAGTTTGTGGGATACCCAAAGAACTCCAAGGGGTATCTATTCTATTACGCAGAGGAGCAAAAAGTCCTTGTTTCTCGTCATGCCCACTTCTTGGAAACTGAGTTTTTGGAAAATCAGATAAGTGGGAGCGCAGTAGAACTGGATGAAATTCCAGAACCTCAGACTATTACTGAAAGCTTAGTGGAACCAGAGGGTTCAGATGAACAGGACATTCCTACGCCGCTCCGCAGGAGTAGTAGGCAGTCTCATCCGCCCGAGAGATACTGCGGTTTTCTCATAGACGGGGATAGAGAGGATTGCATCATAGATTATGATGAGCCTACTAGCTTCCAGCAGGCCGTTCAGAGCGTTGACTCAGTGAAATGGCTGGATGCAATGCGGACCGAAATGGAGTCCATGTACACCAACAAAGTATGGACGTTGGACATTGCTCCAGACGGGGTAAAACCCGTAGGATGCAAGTGGATCTTCAAAAGGAAGATTGGTGTAGATGGACAGGTTGAGACCTATAAAGCTAGGCTGGTAGCAAAGGGTTTTCGTCAAAGACCTGGCTTGGACTACGACGAAACCTTTTCTCCAGTAGCCATGCTGAAATCCATTCGGATCCTTCTTGCCATTGCTGCCTTCCACGATTATGAGATCTGGCAAATGGACGTAAAGACAGCTTTTCTAAATGGAAATTTAGAGGAGTGTGTCTATATGGACCAGCCAGAGGGTTTCATTCAGAGTGGGAGCAGCGGAAAGGTGTGCAAGTTGCTTAAGTCCATCTATGGACTAAAGCAGGCATCGCGGAGTTGGAACATCTGCTTTGATGAGACAGTCAAAGAATTTGGCTTTATCAAAAATCCAGATGAACCATGCATCTATAGTAGATTTGTAGCGAGAACTGTAGTATTCCTCGTTTTATACGTGGATGACATTCTCTTGATAGGAAATGACATTCCTATGCTACAATCTGTCAAGGGGTTCTTGTCACAAAGGTTCTCCATGAAAGACCTGGGTGATGCCTCATACATCCTGGGGATCCGGATCCATCGTGATAGATCCAAGAGGATATTGGGACTTTCTCAGTCCAGGTACATCGACACCATAGTGAAAAGATTCAGTATGGAAGATTCCAAGCGCGGTAACCTACCGGCTTGTCACGGGATCACCCTCTCTAAAGAGATGTCTCCCAAGACTGATTTGGAGAGGGATCGCATGTCTATTATACCCTACGCTTCTGCGGTAGGCTCTATAATGTATGCGATGTTGTGTACCAGACCGGATGTAGCTTATGCACTGAGTGTAGTAAGCCGGTATCAGTCAAACCCTGGGGAGAAACACTGGATAGCAGTAAAGAACATTCTCAAGTACCTGAGAAGGACTAAGGAGATGTTCTTGGTGTATGGCGGAAAAGACCTCCAGATCGAGGCCTTTGCTGACTCCAGCTTCCAGAGTGACAAGGATGATTCCAAGTCCATGTCGGGTTTTGTCTTCACCCTCAATGGAGGGGCGGTGTGTTGGAAGAGTTCCAAACAGGAAACCGTTGCAGACTCGACGATGGAAGCGGAATACATCGCTGCATCTGATGCCGCAAAAGAAGCTGTCTGGATGAGGAAGTTCTTGAAAGAACTTCAGGTGGTTCCGTCCATTGTTGACCCAATACCTCTGTATTGCGACAACAACGGGGCTATAGCTTTAGCGAAGGAACCCAGGTCCCATCAGAGATCCAGGCACATCTTGAGGCGGTATCACCTGATCAGGGAGATCGTGGATCGCAAGGAGATCGAGGTTCGGAGGGTTGCTTCAGAAGAGAACACTGCAGATCCATTCACCAAGGCCTTGCCCCAGACTCAGTTCGAGCGGCTGATCGAGATGATAGGTCTTCGATACGCCAGTACATGGCCTTAGTGCAAGTGGGAGATTGTTAGTGTATATGCCCTAGAGGCCATTACTGTATCATACTAGTTTGTATATTACTTAATGGATGCTTGGGATATTCACCTTGTATATACAATCTTGCTCAAAATAGTAGTATGCTACTTGGTTTGTTTCTACTTCAATGTGTACTTGTGTTTATTTCAGTATATCACTTATACGCATTAGTGGAGCCCTTAGGATCTTTGCTTGATTACCAGCGTTGTGATGGCAGTCACACAAGTGGGGGCTGGGTAATCTATAGGCACATCCTTATACAGGTCCCTAGTCGCAGGACTATCGAGACGGGGCATCGATACTCCGGAGTAGACTAGCGTATGCGCTTCTCATCCCAGTGTGGGAGATGGTCTGTCCCACAGCCATCAGTACGTCGTACTGGAGATAGTATACGGGTGCTCGTTGGGTTACGAGTACACTGGACAGGACTCGTCGGGAACTGACAGGTTGGTATTATACCTATCGTCAGTTATCAGTTCCCAGGTGACATGAGTACAGCTTAGTCCGCTGACTTGACACTGGCACTTCGCCTCAAGTGTGTTCCCACTGCACTTTGATCACTACCCTACCACGGCTCAAAGGAGTCGTGCAAACGGGTGGTGGTTGGGTGCAGTCCCGAAGCACTTGGAGGCAGTGACGGTTAGACAGGATTCGTCTCTCCCGGTATTGGGGGTTGACATCGCGCTGTGTCTAGGAGAGCCATTACACGAGTAGTCCCTGGCCAGGGCAAACGAGATATACTGGTAGGTTTCCAGTGTTATCTCAGGGTGTTTTGGGCTTCGCTCCGGCACGACTTGTACCGCTATTGGGGGACTGACGTTTACCACCCCCTAGGCCCGCCATGCGATGTATCAGACGAACAGACCGGACTGTACGGAGACTGTCACATTCAGACTCAGTAGGAGTTCAGATGGGGTTTCACCTCGTCAGCCTTCTTGTCGACATCTACCTGGGGATCGTTATGCACAGCTAGTGCCGCTTGCGGTCTGTGGTTAAACCCACTGCCAGCGTAGTGTCGAGTCTTTAGAGTCCCACACAGAGGGTATTCGCCTCTGGGCAAAACAGAGTAGAGGTCGCATGGTTTTGCGACAGGGTTCGTTCTCATCCGCGCACTTGTGCACGTTTGGAGTCCGGACGGATTATACTGGCAGGCTCTGGTTTGAGCCAGATACTGGTATATGTTTTGGGGTTGCTTTTATATCTTGGTATTCTTGTTTTTCGGAACGAGAATGCAGGTGTGTATGCACAGTTGCTTGAGGAGGAGAATGAGGTTTTTCATTAGGGTTTCGGAACGGGTGCGTATGCACAGTTGACAGTCTTTATTTTCCAAACCCTAATGGATTTATTTATTATCTATTAATAATAATAATTAAATGAGAATTATGTTATGGTTGTTCTTTGTTGACTTGTTGACCTTGGTTGACTTGTTGACCATTGACCACTTTCATGCCTTGAAAGTCTTCCTTGATTCATGCTTACTTTTTATTAAATGAAGCATGGTTGTGGTCATTCAAAACACTACCATCAACTATTCTCATTTTCAATTATTATCATTTAGATAATATTATTCTTTTGCATTATGGTTGCAAGAAGAGAAAATAATAGCTCATTCTATCATTCTCATTCTCTCTCCTCTCTTCATCTTCTTCTTCCTCTAGCTAAAGAGAAACCTTCTCATGTGTTGAGAATCCTTCTCTTTAAAACAAAAGCAACCCTTAGACACTCTCTCTACTCACTCTAGGATCAAGGGTTTAGCAAGCCGGCGATTCTAGTTCACTCCAAGTTCGAGAAAGAGCCCAAAGGTCGAGCCTTCGAGGTGGATCCATCTTCGACGGAAGAAGGCGACAAGAGAAGAGAACCATCAACCTCCACAAAGTTTGAAGAAGAAGGAGTTCAAGTTTAGGTATAACCATCTCTATCCGAGTAGCTAAATCTCTTTAGCTTAGTTTGCTAGTTTTAGTTTAGGTAACGATCCCGACCAAGTCTAGTCCATGTTGCCTCTTGTACTAAAAATTTGATTTTTATACCGTTTCCGCCTCCCCGTAAGAACCGGGGGTCGCAACGTGGACTAACAGGTAAATTCCCACGCTTGGATTCTTCCATACTAAACCTCTTTAATATGGTGTCAATGTACCTGGATTAGGACAATCCGAATATCCGTTTAGATCTATCTCTATAGATCTTAATTCCCAAGATGCAGGAGGCATCACCTAGATCTTTCATTGAGAATCTTTATGATAAGAAGAGCTTGACCGAGTGCAGCATAGGAACATCATTTCCTATCAAGAGTATGTCATCTACGTACAATACGAGGAAGACAACCTTACTCTCTGCCACCTTCTTATATATACAAGGTTCATCTGCGTTTTTGATGAAGTCAAACTCTTTGACTACAATATCAAAACAGATGTTCCAACTCCGCGATGCCTGCTTTAACCCGTAGATAGATTTAAGCAGCTTGCACACCTTTTCGCTGCTCCCACTGTCTACGAAGCCCTCTGGCTGAGTCATGTATACGCTCTCTTCTAAATCACCATTTAGAAAGGCGGTCTTAACATCCATTTGCCAGATTTCGTAGTCATGGTATGCAGCAATGGCAAGTAGGATCCGAATAGACTTAAGCATAGCCACTGGAGAAAAGGTTTTGTCATAATCCACACCTGGTCATTGACGAAAACCCTTTGCAACAAGTCTAGCTTTGAAAGTCTCAACTTTTCCATCTACACCAAGTTTCTTCTTAAAGATCCATTTGCTCCCAATGGGTTTTACCCCTTCAGGAGCAACTTCTAAAGTCCATACTTTGTTGGTGTACATGAATTCCATCTCAGATCGCATTGCATCCAGCCATTTCACAGAGTCCCCACTCGTGATGGCCTGCTCGAATCTAGTTGGGTCATCATTTTCTATGATGCAGTCCTCGCTCCCACCATCAATGAGAAAACCGTAGTATCTCTCAGGTGGATGAGGAACCCTACAAGATCAGCGGAGAGGCTGAGGTTCGTTGGCAACTATCGAATCCTCTAGTTCTACCAAATCTTCTGTCGTAGTTTGTATTACTGGAACTTCTTCCAGTTCTACCTCCTCGCTACTAATTTCCTTTCCAAGAAATTCCTTTTCCAAAAAGGTGGCATGTCAAGAAACAAACACCTTTTGTTCCTCGGTGTGGTAGAAGATATACCCTTGTGAGTTTTTGGGATATCCTACAAACTTACACAGGACAGACCTTACCTCGAGTTTGTCCGGATTGTGCCTTTTGACATAGGCCGGACAACCCCATATCTTAACATAATTAAAACTTGGTCTCTTCCCCTTCCATATCTCATATGGAGTGGTAGGCACTGATTTGGTAGGGACCATATTCAATAGGTGTATGGCTGTCTCAAGCGCATACCCCCAAAAGGAAATAGGTAACTCAGCAGTGCTCATCATAGAGCACACCATATCTAATAGGGTGCGGTTCCTCCGTTCTGATACACCATTGTGCTGTGGTGTATACAAAGGAGTAAGCTGAGAGGGAATTCCATTCTCTTTTAGATAGTCTAGGAACTCATTGCTCAAGTATTCTCCTCCTCGATCAGATCGAAGGATCTTAATACTTTTACCCGTTTGGTTCTTGCCTTCATTCTTATATTCTTTGAATTTCTCAAAAGCTTTATACTTGTGTTTCATCAGGAACAAATGTCCATATTTTGAGAGATCGTTAGTGAATGTAATGAAGTACGAGGAACCATTCCTGGCATGTGTAGACATGGGACCGCATACATCACTATGTATCAGTCCCACGAGTTCCGTAACTCTTTCTCCGTGTCCACTAAACGGAGTTTTGGTCATTTTTCCTTTGAGACATGACTGGCAAGTGTCATAAGATGAAAATTCGAAAGGATTCAAATATCCATCCTTATATAACTTAGCTAGTCGTGTCGCATTGATATGACCTAGTCTACAATGCCACATGAAGGATTCGTTCATTTCCGAACTTTTCCTCTTGTGTGTGTTTTGTACATTAAAAACTGTGGTTTGGTTTAGAACATATATGCCATTATTTAACGAGCCTGATCCAATCAACTTTTGATTCAGGAAGATGTTCATAAAATTATCCTGTACTACAAAATTATATCCTTCTTTACTTAATAAAAAAACTGATATAAGATTGCATATCAGGGTCGGTATGTAATAGCATTCGTTCAGAACCAATGTATTACCATATGATAACACAAGGTGATATTCGCCAATTGTTTTGGCTGCAACATTTGCACCATTCCCTACTCTTACGGAATGATCACCCTCTCCCAGTTCCCTACCTTTTTTCAGCCCATGTAACATATTACATATATGGGATCTTGATCCGGTATCTAATACTCAGGACGTAGAGTAAACTGAGAAACAGTTCTCAATAACTAACACACCCGAAGAAGATAAATCAACATGCTTATTCTTCGTCTAGGCGGCATGTGAATTCTGGCATTCCCCTATTTCCTGTTCAGTCTTATAACAATTATAAGAAAAAATGGAACCAACGTTCCCCTGCTCAGTATAACAAGTGGGTTCAGTCAATACATCAATATTATTATCTTGATTAAGGCCTGACATGGTCGCTACCTGGAGAGAGAGAGAAGAAAACACTTTAGCGTATGCTCTTGCAAGATTAGATTGGTTATTATCTTATCCAATCAGGATGGCTCCACTGCTTTTATCAAATCTTTCTTCAAACCCTAAAAGGTAAGACTAGCCGAGATTAATTACACTTTACAAGTTCGCCAATCTTTCAGCCAGGCCAGTGTTAATACTTTGAGGGAGGTTCCCCGCGCTTTCGTATGGACCTAATTAGGATAAACCTCATTTTCCCAGAGGCATAACCCCGTTAACACCTTTCTAAACACCTACTTGATCGACTAATTGTCATGTGTAAAACTCTCCTAGGAGTAACTCTTATTCGCATTGGGTATCGGGATCCAACTATCTCATAGAGGTATGCAATCTCATTGGAAATTTCAACACTTGAAATTCCCGATAATACTTTTACCCCTAACGTACTATGACCTTGACGAAAACCAATAAACCATAGTCCGCTAGTCAAGTTCAACCCGTACATTTCATGATTGAATTAAACACACCCGCACGACCCTTGACGAAAACCAACAAAGCCGTACGACTACCCTAATCCAATCGCATCATATGCTGTAGATAAGCAGTAAGTAGCTACCGCATACTACGCCTTGACAAAAACCAACAAACGCAGCACGAATACTAAATATTACTTATCTGAAATGTCGGAGGGCTACGACAGGTTTTTTAGAAACCTTTCGCTTAATGAACTTGATATCGTTGTAGAAACAAGTGATTTTGAAAAGGAGTGTTTTGAGGCTTTTAATAGTTTCGCTAAAGAGGTCACTCCCGTTGAAGGGATCTCGGCTCTTTCCTTATCGAATAAGGTGCAGGATATTTCACAAATACCACTATCAAAACAAGAACTATAGAAGCAATAAAAAACAAAACCGAGTGAGTTGTAACATCTGCTAGTTTCGCTAAAGAGATCACTCCCGGTGAAGGGATCTCGGCTCTTTCCTTATCGAATAAGGTGCTGGATATTCTACAATGAATACCGCTGTGGAAAGCAAAAAACTAGAGCTACCCTTTTTGAAAATTTGATTCTACAACATCTTTTAGGTTTCTTTATCATTCATTAATCTCATTAACGAAGTCCCATCAATTATGCTTCCTAAGCATCACAGAAGAAACGAAAGCAATAATATTTATATATCATATATATATAGTATAAGCATTCGTCTCACGCATATAAAATGATCACATCACAGAATATAAGCAGCAGAAGAATCACATATGAAATATTGGATATACTAGGAATTCCGTGTTTTATTTAAGCCAGTAAAAACGCGGATTCCACGGTCGTGATGAATAGCCAAACCCACATCCCTAGACCCCTACGAGATCGTCAATTAACCCATCCAATTCTAGAGTTAGGAGACCCGGTCTCGACTCCTCGAGATGGTCTCCCACTGGACCCTGAAACCCGGTTACTTGTGCTCCCCGCCTTGGGTCTATCCTAATGCGGAAAAGTAAATAATATACAACAATAGTGACATCATCCTCAACCCGGAAGTGCCCCAATAAAAGAATATTACATACATTGAATTTTACATGAATGAAAATAAAAACTCTCATCTCACATAAAAACCCCGGCTATTCATAACACGACGATCCAATATAACATATTACAGCAACACATAACATCACATGTCATCAACGTAAGTAAATATGCGTATCCTAATAGTCGTTGACATATAGCACCGAAACCGGCGATACTCCACATATTACACTTACGGTCGCAAAAAAGAAAATGTCAAACTACAACATTTTGAATCCACAATTACCTTAGACACCATAAACCCGAAATATCACATATTACGGATTTCATGCCTAACTATATGAATTCCCGCATATTGTATCACAATCACAGATAGCTAGGCAAAGTTAGACAATTCGATCGATTCAACGAATTCCTAAAATTTCCCAGAGAGCTCAACACTTGAGCACTGTTAAAGTTAACCAGAGACATACCACAGTTCTTACGGACCTACAGCTGAAGGCCCGATCCAAGCCTCTCAAGTGGCACCGCGGATCCGCGGTCACTTAGACGAGTTTGGGTTTCGTTCTTCAGGTGTGTCCATAGAATTCCCTGCATGATTTTCTGAATATTTTTAACATGAAAATTTTCAACTTTTTGAAAAATTTCCAGAGAGGGGTCCAAATCAGGTTTTCGGAGTTCAATTGGAATTCTAACTTCGTCTAGACAATGCCTAACGCTCTAGCTTGGCTCTGATACCACTGTAGGGTTAGCTTAGCACCTTAGCAAAGTTTTGGCAAACATCAAACATGCTATATTAAAATTTTGGGGTGCTAAACAAATCAACCAAGTAATCGAACTAGAGAATTAGGATTAACAAGCATGTAAACATCTTTACAACTAAGTGATTAGGGATTACAACCTTTGTAGTCCGCTCCTTCACTTCACAAGCTCCAAGTAGTGGTTCCTTCGCTGCGATCAACGATCTCCCGAACTCTTGAGAGGCTCCACAAGATGTACGATGCATCCTTGTTTGAAGTCTACAAAGTTTGTGATGATCTACGTCGATAAAATACGGACTCAAGCTCACTCTTCACTAATACAGAATTAGTGAAGCTAACACACTAATCTATATGGTTAGTATAGAAGAGAATGATGAAGTAGAAATTTAGCTCACTTTAGTATTTAATTTCTCACTATTTTTCTTCTTGATCTCAAACTCTAGAGAGCAAAAATGAGATGAGGAAGAAGAAGATGAATGAATGAGATAGGGTTAGAAATGTAACCATGGGTTAGTATATGTCAAAACCTAACCCATGTAGAGAGTTAACCATGGCTATGTATCATGGTTGGGCTAGAAAATATCTTAAGCAAAACAAAAAGGGTGGACTTTGTAAATGGTTATCAACAAGCTTCATGAAGCTTCCACCATGACTCATTTACACAATTTTGAATTACTTAAGAATTTAAACCCAAACATTATATGTAGCATGGTATAATTCTCATAAATACTTGTTGCATGTATAACCTAGCATGTCACAATATTATATATCATATATATAATATTTATGTAACAATAGAAAACAATACAATAAACATATATTACATATATGTTAAATGTATCATAAGTGAGAATAATAAATATTTAAGTGAGCATAATATATATATATATATATATATATATATATAATTTCATCGAATCAACACTTGATCCGATAACCCGGCTATATCACATATAACCGGCCAATATCACATATCGCGAGAATAGAATACGGCATCACATACACATATCAATCTCGTTCCCGCACATATCGCATATGCGCTCCTACTCCGTTTTGCCTGAGCCAGGAAACCTCTATGTAAGACTCTAAAGACTCGTCAATACGCCGGCAGTAGGTGATGATCACATCAAATACCAACAAGCCGCAAGCGGTCAGCTAAACGTAACGGCCACCCGGGTATTGAGCGATCAGAAGATCAACAAGCAAGTCTGCTCTAACTCCTGTAAATCAATTCAGTAACACTACCGTATAGTCCGGTCTCTTCGCCTGATATGTCGCATATCCAGTCTAGGGGTGGTAAACGTCATACCCCAGTAACCGATAAGTCGTGTCGATGTGAGGCTCATAACAGGTCGAGAAACTACTGATAACACTTACTAGTAGATCTCTATATCATCCATGGCCAGAGACTTCCAGTTATAGCCAATCGAACACAGCGCAACATCAAGCCCCAATACCGGGAGAGACGAAACTCTCCTATTGCTCATTGTCTCCATGTGATTTGGGACTATACCTAAAAGCCACCATTTTGCACGTTCTCATGAACGTGGTAAGGTGGAAATCAAAGCACGGTGGGAATCACACAAGACTCTATGACGATCTCGGGTCTACAGACTAACATGTACCAGTGTCACCAGAGAACTGCTATCTGACGATAGGTATAATACCAACAAGGAATTCTCGGCGAGTCCGTTCAGTGTACCCAGTCTCCACTGAGCACTCGTATACCATCTTTGATGTCAAATACCAATGGATGTGGGATCATCCATCGCCCATCATATAGGTCATGATGCGTATACGCTAGTCTACTCTGGAGTATCGATGCCCTGTCTCGATACACCCTCAACTAGGAACAGTTATAGGATGTACTTATGGACTACTCTGGCCCCACTAGTATGATCTGCATCATAGTCCTAGTAGTCAAGTACATATCCTAAGGGCTTTATCAACATGTGAGAGCAAGACAGTAACACAATATAAGTCAACATGTTTGACAAAGTGCAACCAGATAGCATACTATCATGACGAGCAAGAAATTCCTCTCTATATATATCCAAGTATCCACTGTAATATACATCACATGTACAATAATGGCCTCTAGGGCATACATATAACTAACAATACGGGCCTCGGAGCCACTTGCCCATGCTTCGGGTAGCCGGCAGGAGCCTGAAGAACCTCTCACCCTTTGCCTCCTTTAGCAGCTCGTTCTGGGAGATGTTAAGAGGAGTGTACTCCTAGAACTTCGGGGAGTAAGGTTTTGGTCGGTCGACTTTCTTTTTCTCTTCTCTGCCCCGCTTTTTTGGTCAGTTTGGTCACCACTGGACAGATTCGAGTTCACCTCAGACTCGAGTTGGATCTTCCGCTCGGTCCAGGCTTTTACCACGGCCATGGTTTTAGGTTGCACTAATGCAAAAGAGCGGAGCCACTCTTTGTGCCTAAGACCCGACCTCAGCGCGGTGATGACCATTTCATCGCGGCGCTCGGGGACCTCGAGGAGCATGTTGTAGAAGTGGGTGACATATCTTTTGAAGGATTCTTTGTCTCCGCTCTTGATGGTGAACAGATAGTCGACCGTCCTCTTATGCCGTCGATTCCCGACGAAATGACTGAGGAATTTGGTGGCCAGCTCATTAAAGGTCTAGATGGAGCAAGGCGCCAGCCCCTGGAACCAGACCCGACCTGTTCGGATTAGCGTGGTGGGAAAAGCGCGGCATTGGGCTGCATCTGAGTTATCTTGGAAGCTCATGCCTGCTGTAAATGCGTCCAAGTGATCTTTGGGGTCGGACTTCCCGTCAAAGAGCGCCACCTTAGGCGTCTTGTTCTTGGATGAGACACGTTTGGTCAGCAATTCCTTCGTGAAGGGCTTCATGAGAGAATCCACGGAATACCTAGCCCTTTCGCCGTCGTCTCGCCGTATACCCTCGATCTTCTTTTCGAGGGTCTCGAGTCGGTGGTGGTAACCCGAGGATTCTGCACAGTCGAAGTGGTGGTTATCCCCGCTCAGGGTCTGCACCAGGGTGCAGCTTCGATCCACTCTATCAGGTGTCTCAAATCCCCGGACGAGGCCCTTCTTGAGTGGTCCCTGCGCTCATCGTTCGCGTGATCCCAGAGAGAGTGGGGACATCGGCCATGCCTGGAAGCAGGCAAGCTGACCGACACCTCCTCAGGAGGAGAGAACGCGCGATGAGCATTGGGGCGACGACCCAGTCTTCCCTGGGACCGTGGCGTGGAGCTGTCCGGCGCCCAGCGGGTCATGGAACAAAAACCCGGTGCTCAGTGGCGCTGTGACGAGGGTGAGGTAGATCGGGGGCTTAAGTGTGCCCATCTTTCCTTCGGCGGACGTCGTTATCCTGGGGAGGCGGAGCCGCGCTCTGGTACGATCCGCTGCTTGCACGCGGACGAAGGCATCTACCAGCGTCGTAAGCCGGTCTATCCGGACGGACAAGGCGTGGATGGCATTAGGAGGGGAGGTGAGCCGCTCCCACCTCCGTTGTGGCGGCCCATGTTTGGATCGTTGCAGTCGTCGCTCGCCATTGGATCAAGGACGGAAGATCAACCTTTTTTTGTGGAACAAAATAAGTCTTTCGTTCCAACAGACGGCGCCGACTGATGGAGGCCTTGATCTCCTTCAGATGCTATCCTCCATCGATCTGTCGTGAGCGTTGCTGGACGGTTGAGATTGGATTCGGAGGTTACCTCCTTAAGTGTGTGGATCTCAATGGGTTGAGTTTGAGGTGGAAGCCGAGCTATCTAAAAAAAAGTCCCGGGGTGGTGGCTACCGTAGGACTCTCCGACGATCAAGTTAGCCGAGGAATTTGAGCAGAGTAGTGGCTTATTAGATTTAAGTTGCCTTCCCTGAGTCGTCTAAGAGAGGGGTTTTATATTGGTTGCATGGAGCGAGCAGGCACGAGATTTTCGTCTTCAGTTACACCCCTGACGTTACGCGTGCGTGAATGACAGGATCTCTTCATTAATGATGGGATACGCTCATTAATGGGAGGACAAGCTAGCGTAGAACGCGGGACATGGGGCGGCGGTTATCTCGCTTTGGCGAGATACGCGGAGCCGTTGCGGAGGCGTTAGGGCTCTGCAATCTCGATTAATCGGGGGAGGCCGAGGAAGCTCGGCACATCAGGGGCTCGGAGACGAGCAGGAGGCTGAAGAAGCTCGGCATGTCCGGAGCTCGGAGACGAGCGGGAGGCCGAGGAAGCTCGACACGAGAGATGGCTCGGAGGCGAGCGAGGAAACTGAGAAAGCTCGGAGATGAGCTGTTGGTAGTCTCCTAGATGAAGGTGGAATGTTTTCAGGAGGGGTCTTCCGAAAGGTCGGATACGTCCGCCGAGAAGGGGCCCCGGGGAATGTTCCCGATACGGCTCATTTATTCCACCCCCGTAGAGTTCAGGACATGTCATCTGCCACATGTCGTAATCTGAGGAGACACCACTTGTGAGCATCATCACATGGGGAAAAATTTTATCAACAGGAGACTAACAAGGGAAGCGGGTTTTTTTCGCGGGTAGGGGGGGAGGGGGGGCGAGGTGATGTTCATATACAAAGACGGTGGACCTAATGGGACGGCAGAAACAGTAACGTAGACTGTATCGGTGGCACAAACAACTGAGGTGAAAGTAACAACGGTGATGGCTGTAGTGATATTGCTGACAACGGTAGAATTTGCTTTAATACTAAATCATCAGTGATGCAACGATTGGACGACAACAGATATGATACCAAATGTCACAATAATAGTTGTATGATGTTAAGAGGCATAATATAAAATGAACTTTGGATATCCATCTATTTTGATTGGAATCATATCTTTATGCAAAGCCATGTGATAACCAAAGAAATTAGGTATTCTTGGAAAAATTATTTGTATTTGATAGCATGAGGATATGTTTGAGAGTCTTTCATTCTCTCACGAACCCAAGGAGCCCTTGTACCTAGTTGATATTGAATCAGAAACATGTCAGAATAAGGATAAACTCGAGCAATGTCAACGAAAGTAAAATGAAGCATTTGTGTGTTTGCCTAATGTTGAACGTGTGACAATACAATCCTAATGCAATCCACAGCCTCACGTGAATCGACTGTTCGGTACTGCTCTCTTTTGCCTCAGCGTTAGAATTTCACTTTTCATCCAAGAACGCAGGAACTCAACATATATGAAATGCACAACCAAGTCGATCTTGAAAATTTTACTGCAATCACCATAAATTTTACAGCAGCGCCTAGAGCAAGGCTGCAATAATTTTAACACCATCCTTATGGTTTTAGGGAATGTAAATCTTAAAGACTATATACATGAAAGTTTCTGATAGTAATTAAATATCAGGTTCCCATAAATAAAACAGAAGGGTGAGGAAATAAATAATAAACACAAAGAGCCGATATCCGCGTGGCTTTCTCCTTCACCCGGCCGAAAGAAATCACAGTGCATTTTCCTTGCTGATAACACGGTTTACTGATTCTTGCCTGCAAAAGCCCAGTGAGGTTTTGCCGGAATGCGGGCAAGGGCCTTCACACCCAAGGGATTGTTCTTGTTCTGTAACATTCAAGAAGAAACTCAATGAGAAATACGCAACAAGAAGCAAAACAAGATCAACCCAAGGCAATCAGAATCATTATCAGATTCTCATTATGGGCAAATCAGTCTTTTATAAACCTAATATGGTAAGCCTGAGGCATCCCAGCCTAATGCGCCCGGTATACAGCATAATTTCTCTCTCTCTCTCATGACAAGGCACATATGGCTGGCACATTGAAGAATTTTTTGTCAGGGCTAAGGATAAGATAGAGGTTTCAATTTGAGGCCCCGGCCCTTCTGAGTTTAGAAAGCAGGGATGTATCGTATTCATAATATAAAAAATAAATTTTCAACTCTAAGGTATAGATAAAGCTGGCCCAAACGCAAAACATAGAAAGTTTCCTAAAATCAACTCTATAATGACTTTGTTTTATCCTAGTGTAATTAGAATTAGGATTCCGGATTTACAACATTAAATCATATCTCATATAATAAATAAAAATCAGTCCCCTCATATTAACATGAGTATTATGAACCTGGTAAGGGAAGGAGGAAGAATGGGCATCAAGTTATATCAGTGTAGGTATCATAAACCCTAGGCTTTTGCCTATAATCCTTTCCCTATCGTTCACTTTTCAAAATCCAAATTTCAAGGAATTTGGGGTCTCACTACTGATTTATGATGTTTATCAATGGGTCTCGATGAGGATCCAACCATTCGTCAACTTGATGCATATATGGTTGGTCAGCGGAAAGAACAACCACCCAAAGGGATCTCAAACAATTTTGTTCCATATAGAGTTTTAATTTTGTTAAATGTTTCCATAAATATAAGAGATGAGCAACTTACCATGAGACAAGTTCCTTCGTCAACGTTGCAAATGGGATAGTCATGAGGGCAGCAGCTATAGTGATCATCACAGCAAGTAGCACCTTCAAGTGGGCAGCATCCCCACCCGAAGCAACCCCCCCTCGAGGACTCATACACGCAACAACAGGTCGTGCTCTCAGGGCAAGAATAGTAATTGTCGCAGACAGTCGGGGGGGCAACAGGAGAGGGAGGGGATGGGCCAGGGTTGGGCGGGTTCTCTCCCTTCTTGATCGGGTATGAAGGCTCAACAGCGATTCCGCATTTGCCGGTGGAGGCCGCAATGTTGCGCTCCAATCTGACATAGCCATCCTCTCCCCATTCTGCACCCCAAGAGTTGCGAACAATCCAGTAGTCTTTTCCGTTGCCAGTTCCGTAGCCCACTGCGACAACTCCGTGGTCAAGGTCGGTCCCACATCTTCCGCTGAATACACCCTATAACAGAGTCAAAAAGTCAATTCATGTTTTCTGTTTTGTTGAACAACAAGATAAGCAAAATTTGCTCAAAGAGCAAATGTGATGATCCCATTTCTCAGATTCGCAACAGCACAATTGTATTGTTGCATCTTGCAACTTTATTTCCAATTCCTCAGGAGTTTTTGCAGCATAACAAGCTCTATTTTGACCAACAAACAAGTCCCTTAATTGCACAGAGAATCCGAACAGATGCTGGTTCTGCTCTATTGGATATGAATATTTCGAGTATTCAAGATTATGAAAGAGTAGTAACAAGTTGAACAAGATGTCTGATAATTTGGATCAAATTCAGCAATCTGAGCAAAGTATAATGGCTATTTTCTGAACTTTTTTATGATTGTGTGTTATAATGACTGTTTTCTTATTGTTAATGATTGTGTATTACAAGGCTTTTTTAAACATTGTGAATAGTGCTGTTGGGATTTTTCCTAGTTGCATGAATAGTGCTGTTGGGATTTTTCCTAGTTGCATCAGCAAGACAGTATATCTTGAATGCCGCAGCAAACTCAGGAAACATAAGAGATGAAATCAGTTCAGAGGTAGGTCCCAATAATTCATATGTCAACCAATTCCAGCTTGGTGCAAGAATAAAGAAAAAATCGATAATTTCAAGTATAATTTTTCTTCTACAAAGACAAACTAATGTTACTACATGCTCGTGTTGGTAAATTAGTGCTCAGTACCATAAATCATCGACTAGGCATAGTGATGCATATATATCATTGTTTAACTATATTTATACCAAACAAGAAGAAGTCACAGTGTGCGAAATTAATTATGGTTAATGTTGCTGAATTAAGCTAATACAGGACCAGTATCATGCCAAGTTATTGTTGATGCCAATGTTGCGGATTAATCTAATACAGGATCAGTATCATATGGAGTTAATACGTGAACCTAACAACTAATGCTCAAATGGATGCCAACTTAACTATGCAATCCATAAAGATATTGATTATACTTGACAGAAATGGACAGTGTTCGGTATCTATGGATGCTTATTCCATAATGATCACTTTTGTTATCACCAACACCATTTATGCACCATAATAGTAGGGTGTGGATGTTGCAGAAAGATGACCAATTTATTCATTTCCACTATTATATAACAATAAAATGATCTCTGCAATTTAACCATCTTAATGAGTTAGCAACTAGAACACAACAAATGCCAACCAAAGCATGGGAATGAGCAAAATCCTAGCTTAATTAAGGCAGAGATAGAGCAAAACAAAAGTTATACTCTCTGTGATACCTTATGCCTGATGGACCCAAATCTTTAGACCAATAAGAAATAAAAATCAATACATAAACACTAATCGTAAATGGACGCATTAGCTACTAACTACATATTATATAGATATCTCACCGAACTGTATAGTTGGAATGCCCTGCCCCCAGCTTCAATTGCAACACTGATTGGCTGGTTTGCAACAGCCTTCTTCAAGGCATTCTCATCATTCACAGGAACATCCTCGTATGAGTCAATCGAAACTACCTTTGCATTTTTCTGCAGCAAGAGGGAAAAAAGGAATAAAGATACCAATCAAGGTCCAGCACATAAGCTACTATCTTGCAATCATTTAATACTTGGATCAGGCTATGTAAGCATAATATAATTCAGATACCGCAACACGATATCATGGTGATAATTGCCATTACTGCACCATGATCTCGAATCATTCAACAAGATAAACTCTCTTTATCAACTTTCAGGCAGAAATCAAAGTCCCAACTTCATCGATATATATTTGTAAGTGCAGCAAGAACTGTGACATCAAGGAATCAAACCAGTCATTTTGACTCAGTAGAATCAAAACAGTTGTTTTGACTCAGTAAATAGAATCTAGATATTTTAGATGGAAATTATTAAAGCCTTTACCAGATATTCTTACTATAATTCTGAATAAACACTGACAAAGTATGTGATCCATAAACAGTAGTTAGCATCAATATATTTTGGATGGAAATTATTAAAGACTATACCAGATAAAGTGATAAACTTGCTAGAATCCTAATAAAAACATCCAAAAAGTATGCGACAAAAAAAATACTCCATCCGTTACTCAATACTTGTCGTTTTTTGTTTTTTCCTCAAACTATTTGTCCCTTTACACTATCAAGAAGCATGCTTCAATTATCAATACACTTAATCTAACCCACATTTAAATTTTCTAGGCAATATTTTCTTCATGTCTCTTCAAGTGTCAAGAAATTAATGAAAAGCATCCTAGGGCTAATTAAGGAATTTAACATCTATGAATTTTAGAGATTTGAAAAGTCGTTATTTTCTTAATATGTGTGAAAAAGATAAAAAGCGAAAAAGAGGAGGAGGGAGAGGGGGAGGGGCAGGAGGAAGAGAAGGAGACACGTATTGTGAAACGAAGGGAGTAACTAGCTTAAGATGAAGATCATATTACTCGAGCATAATAATGATGAACATGATATCATGGTCATAATCGAAGTCATAACTGCACCAGGATTTTATATCCTGGAACAAAAAAAACAAAAATTAAATCTCTTCTTTTCTCAAATTTCATGAAACTGTATAAATATGATTTTTACTGCAGCAAGATTAGTGACTAGTGAAACATTTGAGTAACTGTTTATGGTCCTATATATATTTCGACTGGCTGTTAACTATATACACAAGTCAAAAAAATGTAACCAGTATAAGGAATTAAATCAATTAAAGTATTAAGATTAGGTTATATACCCTATAAGCGTCGCATTGACCATCCCGAGCTTTGTAAGGGTAATCCTCCTCAGTATCAATTCCACCATTGTTGATGATAAATTCAAAAGCATAATCCATAAGACCACCGTTGCATCCTTGGTTGTACGAGGTGTCACAATCAACCAATTCTTGCTCTGATAGTACAATTAGATCTCCGGTCACGATCTTGTTAATCCCTTCAACCGATGCTATTGTCGAGAAAGCCCAGCAACTCCCTGTTGGAACAAGATAAGAATTTCAATTCCCCTTCATCATAATCATGAAAAGTATGTTCTTTGGTGCCTATTATAATTACAAGGTATACTCTTTTTTAAAATTTCGAGTATATATGGTTGGATATAGAACACCAAAGTGTGAATTGGGATCCAGATTAAGACAAATTATCCAAATTAAAAGGTTGTAAAAATAGAAAAACATCATAATTATGAAATAGCACAGTTATGCACTGAAGTATAACTAAATCAATTGGTTGTAATATCTAGACATCAGAATTTGCGAACATTAACAGAAATGTAACCTTTTCTTAGCTACATATATACGGAATTTATTGAGTAAAATTATTTTTTTTCTTTGTTTTAGTGGTAAACATCTAATAAAATTAATTTTATTCCCTTTCTACTAGTGGCAGACATCTAATAAGGTAATTTTTCAATTGTATTCAACACTGTAAATAATCTTTATGGAAAATAATAAAGTAGGTCTCCCAATAAAATTTTGACAAGATTCATAATGACTATAGGTAATTAAAATTACGTCTATTTTTTATCAGAATTTCGAGTAATATAGTTGGTTATAAGATCGGTGAGTGTGAATTAGTTTCGAGATCAAGACATAACACAAAAAATAGTAAGCTATCACAGCTATACGAAGAAATAAAACTAAATCAGTTGGTTGTAGTACCTAAATAGTCGTATTTTCCAAGAAGGGAAGTCAATTTTTTTAGTTTATAAATCGGTTGATTACGGAAATTTAACCTTTTCTAGTAAACATATACGGAAATTATTAAGTACAGTTCTTTTATAAATTGATCGATTACGGAAATTTAACCTTTTATATTAGTAAACGTATACGGAAATTATCAAGTACAGTTCTTTTTTATTCTTAGCTTTAGTATAGTAGACATATATTACAAAAAGGTTAACCCTTTTTCACACAAATATTGTATTCAGATCTGAATAATGGCCTTTAATTATGATACCTTTACTAGAGTAAAAGTTTTGAAACAATAAAAGTTATTGCAAATCAATTATTTGTAAAGCAATTATGCTAGTAAATATTTACACATATAATAAGGTAATTATTACGCATAATTAATCATCCTAATTATCAACCAAAAAAAGACTCTGTCAACTACTGGAAATTATGCTCCTAATGAATAATCAAATTAATTAATAGTAATTAAAAATTCAGCTTAGAAAAATTCGAAACTTACGGACGAATCAACAAGGAAACGAAAGGACCAAATTATCCTTAAGACTCGTACCCCCAAAAAGTCAACACACAATCAAAAGCAAGGACAAAAAGGTAAAAAATGATTCAGCCATCGGAAGCCTTACCGCAGCTCCCCTGATCCTTCACCGGCGCCACCGCCCCTTTCTCTCTCCAGTCAACGGAATCCGGTAGGCTCTCGCCGTCGCCGACCTTGTAACGATCGCTCCTCGCCCCAAGCTTCCTCCTTTTCCCGCCATCTCTCACCCCAAGGTACATCGATCTATACTCCTCGTTCGTCAGATCCGCGAACTTGTTGAGCCCTAGACGGAACGAGTGCTCGCCTCGATCAGCGGCGGCGTTGTGCTCGTCGATGAATCGGAAGTTGTCCTTGAAGATCTCGAACCTGCGGTCGCTCTCGCCCAAGGCGTTGTACTGCTTCGAGTGCTTCGCGAGCCAGACGTCGTACAGGTGACGCATCTCCTGCTCCGATCGCTCCAGGCCCTTGAAGGGGTGGTTCTCGTTGTAGGTGATGATCGACATGTCGGACTCGTCGCCGGCTGCGGCGGCGAGGATCGCCGACGAGAGGAGGAGGAGGAGAGAAGAGGCTAAAAAAGGTGACATTTTTGTCTTTTTTGAGAGGAGGTGATGAATGAGATTGGTTCATTTAGGCCGGGGAGCTTGGGGGCCTTAAATAGGCGAAAGAGGAGATATTGTTTTAGGGTAAAATGCAAATTAATAAATGTGGGTAATAAATTGAGTTTGACTATATATAAATAAACAAATAAAACATTTTTGGCATGTTCATGAATTAGAGAAAGCATGAATTAAATGGCTAGTTTAAATAATAAGATATTTTGTATTTAATTTATTTAAGTTTCTAACATTCAAAAATCGGTTAATTACACATAATATACTTGTATGTACTCTCTCGAGTAATTTCTTACCATGAGTGAGCCATATATTCATTATCAGCACCGTATAAAAAGATAAAGGAAAAAAAATTAATGTATGCTCTTAATAACATAAACAAGCTCTATGTTTAATAGGGCTTATACCACAAATTTGGTATGGTAAGCCCTGTTTTCAAATTTTATAGAAAAAAGCTTATATATAAATCAAAATATGTATGATGAGAAAAACGAATTGAATTCTGTATATTCTAGTTTTCTTCAATTTACTCATGGACGGCCACAGGATCACAAATATGCTATTTTTAACTTGAAAATGAAAAATTATTTTAGAAATCTATTTACTTTTAAACCAAGTATGTTATATGATAAATTACGATTTTAGCAGCGTTTCTAATAGCCAAATTAAATTATCCAAATATAACCCACATGGATGATATTAGTAGTATCACAAATTATATCAACATGGATTGATTCTATAAACTAATGTATTTAAATCTACTTTTTATTTGATATAATTCAAGTTCAAATAATATACCAACTTGATAGTGGAGTATCTTAATAATAAAAAGCTCATAATAAATTATTGAACGTGAGTAATAATTAGGAAGGGTATTATTAAAAAAGGGCGGTGAGAGACGTGGGCAAGTTGGAGATGTGTGAATAATTGAGGGGCTTATATGTTAAGGTATGAATTTTATTTTTCAGAGAGAGAGAGAGGACGAAGCAACCAAAGAAAAAGGTTTGTTTGATAAGTGCGAGGATTGGGCGACTTTGTAATCCTTTTCCGGAGTTTTCTTTTGTGCTTCTGCCTCTGTAAAAAAATAGGATATACAGGGGTCTCAATCTCACTTTTTATTTCTCTCTCTATATCTCTTTCGCTTTACAAGGTGTGAGGTGGGCTGCACCATCGAACAACCCTTCTTGTCCACCGCTCGTTGTTAAGAAACATAGAATCCCAAGTTTGTTTCATGTTCTTTCTAGAAAGACGTTCGCATAAACAAACCTGTTAATTTCAAAAATAATATACCAATGATATGTTATAAAGGTTTGTTAGTGCTAAATAACTTTAGAATTAAGAATATGGAAATAAAACCGCTGCCCAAGCTACAAGGAAATGGAGGAAATTTCGACGGCCATTAATTTATAACTTATTTCGACGGTGATCGCCCGTCGAAATAAGTGACAAACAATTGAAATTTTGTTAATTTCGATCAATAATTATTTCGATGGAACTATCCTGTCAAAAAAAAATGTTGACCGAAATCAACAGAATAACCCGTGCCCCCCCCCCTCAAAAAAAAACTTTCCCAGGTATCTTTTTTTTTCCCTCCCAAATTATTTCCCTTTCCCTCCCGGATTTTTTTCGCTTCCTCGTCCCCCCGTGCACGCCTGAGATCCGGTCTCCCACCTCAGAGCACCCTCCGCTCAGAGCACCTCCGATCTCCGTACCTCCTCCGAGCCCTCTACCTCCAACGACCTCCTCCGAGCCCCTACCTCCGACGCCTCCACCCATTCGAGCCAGCCTTCTGATCTGCCTCCTCCACCACCGCTTCGCCTCCAGCCCCCTCCCCTCTCAGCCCCGGCATCCGCTCTCCCGTCTCTGACGTCAAAATTCATGAGTAGTTATATTGATTCAATTAATTTGTTAGGTTTTTGTTAAAATTAAATAATTTTATGGTTAGCGTTTGGATTAATTTTAGGGTTAGTGTCAATTTTAGGTTTAGGGGATGGAATAATTACAGGGTTAGAGTTGAGGTTAGGATTAATTTTAAGGTTAGGGTTAGGGTTAATAATTTGTTAATTTTAATTAGATTTTTGGCCAGTGTTAGGCTTATTTTTATTTAGGGTTAGGGGAATTTTAGGATTAGGGTTAATTTTAAGAAAATTTGTGTGTGTGCGCGCTTGTTTGTGTGTGTGTGCGCGCGCGCACATTTTAGGGTTAATCTAATTAGGGTTAATTTTAGGTTTAGGGTTTGGGTTAGATTACTAATTTTAGTTAATTATAATTAGGAGTGTGTGTGTTGTGTTGTTGTTGTTATTTATAGAGATGTATAGCATATATAACTAAAATTTTGTGCGATTGTAGGGTTGACGTCGGCGTGATTGCTCATATTTCTTCGCATTCTATATACGTCAGTTTCCGGTACACAACTTTATCATTTTTAATTTTTAAGTGCTAAAATTAGCCCAAGCCACTATATCTAGATTAAGTCACCAATTAAATATTAATTAAACCGAAAATATAAATATTTGACATGCCATAAACCAATTAGCTATATACATACTAAACTTAGCATAAAGACGTGTGTTTGTGAGAGAGAGTGTGTGTATGTGTGAGACTTACCTTTATATAATTTTCATTGTATGGATGCATGTTTATTTTAATGAATGTAGATGTTTCGTTAATAATATCGATTGTTTAAGAATTTACTATTCGAATTGAAAATTCCAAAACCTTAGACAAAATAGTTCAATAACCGACGATACATAAACGATAACCATCAAAACCAATCTAATTAAGTGCATAATATTCGATAATGGAAAAAGTGAACCAATACATATCGTCATCGAGTATCTCACATTAATAAAATATCGCAACTTAGAACTTGTCTATCAGTTATATGCGTACGGTTATTTCGTGATATAAAACTACGCGTGTGTTGTCAACCTCAAACGTTAATCGTTCTTCGTTAATAACCATCTCGTAATTTATGCGACGAGAATAATAGTCACACTATAACCGATAGATTTGTCCCGTTTCGGACAGGTTAAGAATGTATAACTTATACACTTCCCTGCATACTTATACTTTTCATTCGTTTCGAAATAAGTTTCATCGATAGCTTTCCGTTTGTTCTCCGTGTACAAATATAGTATTGAGATGATCATCTCTTCTATTGCAGTGTACTCGGAGAACGTAACGACTCTGAAATCGCTATACAAAATTTTTTCTTTTTAATGTACAGAAAAGAGTACAGCAGTCTAAGTTTGAGTTATAAGTTATTTTTGCTAAATAAAAGCAAGAATCAACTTGTAGCTCATTGATAAAACCTTTACGCTGCTATGACGTAGCCCCTGTGTTCAATCCCCATCAGACACATTATTTTTTTCTGATTTTTCTCTTTTAACTTTTGGAAGCCCAAAAGATTGCATATGTAATACACAGAAAAATGAAAAGTCAGAAAAATCAAATATGTGGAAAATGGAGTAAACACTGAGAAGTACACGCGGCATCAATCTAGTGACCCAAATCCTCAAATCGACCAGCCAAATGCCAATCAAGACCGGCACCGACAGTTGATTCATGGCCAAGTGTCCCCGGGTTTCGCACACACACCCCTTCACCTACCCCTAACTCCCCTGCACTATTTGATTTCCCTGCAATCAAATAAAGACTCTTCATTTCATAATTAAACCATATTTTAATACTTTTTAATCCACATTTTCAATTCCAAAACCCTAATTCTCCACTATAAATACTACCCCATGTCCTAGCCCTTCACCATTCTGAAAATTCTAGCCAAAACTCTCAAAAATTTCCTAAGTACAAGTAAAGTAAAGTGGAGTTGGCGAACGATCAACTTCCGGCGAAAATCGAAGCAACATCCGGAGCTCCCGCGACACCCCCAAAGCCTTCCTCCTCTTCTTCTACCTCTTCTTAACATATTCAAACTGTAAGTCCCTTCCAAACCCCCTTCCTATTCTTTGAAATTCTTTTTAATCAAAATCGGTATAAGTGGAGTTAATACCGATATCTTTTTCAAAACCCTAGAAAACTCTTTCTCTTTAATATTTTGTTCAATCTAACTTATACACATCACTTGTAATCTTAAACCATAATGTTTAGAATAAAATTTCATCAAAATTCTCATGTAAAATAACTTTAATTTAACATTTTCATTAAAATACCATAAATTTTGATATCGCTTCTTTTAGTTTCGTTAAAACAATATTTTTAGGAAAAACTTTACAGGGTAACGACCTACCCCACACGCACACTTGGTTTCATAGCACGATACTTCTTTTTGTGTGAATTTTTGTTACGAGGAAAATATTACATTAAAATCCCACTCACTTTGAAAACGGTTTTCTTTTAAAATAATATTCTTATTTTCTTTGCGATTATACCTCTACAACACTCTTTAGGGGATCCGCTACTGAATGGTGCGGATTATCGCACATTCTTAGGCTAGTAGAGCGAGATACATGCCTCCTCATGGAGCATTCGGTCTCGAAATGTTTTAAATACGGTTTTTAAGAAAAACGAATTTTCTAAATAAATAAAGAAATTTAATTTTTTAATAATTATATAAAAATTATAAATCACTATTTTCAAAATATAATAAAGCTATATTTTTTTTCAAAACTGAAAAGATTAACAAATTTCAATAAAATACCATCAAGTTACCAAAAGACAACTCTTTTCAATAAAATACCATAAACTTCCAAAGTTAATTGTTTATCACTAAAATACCTCAAATCCCTAAAACTCATGCTCATGAAAACCCGAAGAATATAAATAACCCCTCGAGGTTTATTTTTAACTATATTATAATATTTTTTCGTAAAACCCCCTCGAGTTATATATAAAACAATATTAAGGACTAGTAAATATAGGTTTAAACGAGATCAATTCTCTTGAGCCCCAGGGAGCCGGTGAAAGTAAGTGCTTGTCTATTTAAGGTAGAAAACTTAACAGAGTTATCAATGGTAATTGTCTTGGAAAAAAAAACAAATCCTGTCGTCCATGTGCAGCAGCTACCGATGACTCCCGAACCTAATTCAAGATCTAAATCAGTGTACAAGTGTCTGACTCAGTATGAGTCTAATTCAAGCCTGAATCCAATTCAAATCTGAATTCAATATCAAACATGAATACTTGAACATGAACATGAATACATGAATTCACATATCAATATCAAACATGTATACTTGACTTAACCAAACCCTGGTTATAATTAGACATGAACCTGACATGAATACCAGAACACAATGGTTGCTATTTAAACTGACTTGACTCAAACCATGAATATAACTTGACATGAATATAAGAATACTTGACACGAATACATGATATTGATATGAACTCAATCTTGCAACTTGATGTATTCGAGCAAGGTTGGTAATCTTAACTGTAACGTAGAATACACAGGGTGTTGGGATAGTTCTTATGAATTCAACGGAATCTCAGGAGTCCTCCTAGATCATGAATCCATGTCTACTAACACAAGTAAGCTATCATGAGGGCCTGTGTTTCCTTGCTCCTGGATTATAACCTGTTGAATTTGGAATACTTCAACACTAAATTAAAGTCCCGTTACTAACAATTGATTCGGGCCCATGGTTCTTTACCCCTGGATTACAGCCTGTTGGGTTCGAGAACACTCTTGAGATCGGTTGACATTCACCCTTGAATTTACGTTAAATTAGTATACCTAAGTTGAGACCTGTTAAGACACTTACATTCACTTCATATTCACTATACCTACACTACACGGCCATGATATACTCTGCTCATATTAGTTACCATGATAAATATAGAACTGCATGCTAAATAAACTTTCCACACACCATACTTCATAATCAATTTTTCATGATATACATTTTTTTCTTTATCATTACACTTTATATTTCACTTCATTTCTTGGGGACTTACCGAGCGAAAGTTCGCTGACGGACATTCCACCTTCTTTTTTTTCTTGGAATGTTCGTCAGATATCGTGGAGATTGAGGATGTGGACACTATCGTGGAAGAGTACGAACAGATCACGACCCAGACCTAGATTAGTTATCTTTTTCTCAGTTTATGTATGCCACTTGTTTAGGCATTTTCATTCTTGTATTTTCTTTCAGTTGAACTCATGTATTGTAATGAATCAAGTTGAATGTAAATAAAGTTGTTGAATTTTAAATCTCATGTTAATTTTCTTGTCATTTTTATATTGCTTCTTTTACGCTTAGCGTATTTATTCCGGAAAATGACCTTCTCGAAATAAATACGTCGCGGCCTCGTCATGTATCTGCTTCCGTCTACTGGGAAGCGAGGCATGACAGAGAACAGCGGGGAGGTGTTGCCGAAATTTTTTCAAAACGAATGAAAATATAAATGCAGAGGGTGTGTGCGCTATACATTCTTAACGGGATAGAAGCCTTACCCCCGACAGCCGTTAGCCATTGACATCCAAGATAGAAACGTTAATATTATTTTCAGCCATGATAAATCACTCAAATGTATTTTCGAGACACTGTTGTCATTCTCTTCTTTGTTTATAACTATCTTGTTCTTAGCTTTCTCACTGCGGTATAAAATTGTTAATATTGTTTATGATTTTAAAATGTTTGTTATGAGATAATAATTAATTGTGAACTGTATTAGGTTTTACGTATGGGACAAGAATGGATAAGACTTGGATAAATAAGAAGTTTGGCTTTGAATTTAAAATCAGTGTAGAAGAGTTTGTGCAATTCTCGTCAAGAGTGGGTGGTAGTCAGATCCCCTGTCCCTGTAGGAAATGTTGTAATGGTAGAAGTGATAGTTAAGGGGCGGTTCGACTACATATACTTGCTAACGGATTCAGTGAAGATTACACTATCTGGCACTTGTATCTAGAGGTCGTAGACTATAGAATCGGTGCACATCGTCTGTTGCCGCCTCCTATGAGAATCCCAGCAACCACCGATTTAAATGATATGATGGACGAGTTATATGATGGCATGAACGATGATACCCCTATGGATGATGCGGTTCTAGATTCCGAATCTGCTAGTTTTTTTTAAGTATATGGATGGTGCTAAGAAACCTCTTTACGAGGATGCAATAATGACGAAGTTGGATTGGATGGTTTGGATGTTTCATCTTAAATGCAAAAGTTTATGGAGCATCAAGTCAGTCGATGATTTTCTAAAGATAGAGAAGGAGGCTTACTTGAATTCCGATCTTCCTGCAAATTTTCAAGAGATGAAGAAGATAATTGCCGATATCGGTTTCAGTTATTAAAAAATTGATGCATGTCCAAATGACTGCATGTTATTCACGACAAATGATGACATGAACTTAAATAAGTGTAGAACTTGTGGGGAATCGAGGTGGATATTACCTAAAAGGCCTCTGAGGGATGAGGAGTCAATTCTGAAAACTCATGTGAAGGCGTTGTGCCTTTTTTCTATAAAGAAAAGACTACAGAGGTTATTTCAATCGTCTAAAATTGCTGAACATATGACATGGTATGCAAAAGGTCGCAGGAAGGATGGAGTCTTACGGCATCCCACTAATGGTGAAGAGTGGCAAAGATTTGATGCTCAATTTCCCGCGTTCGCTGCGAAAGCTCGTAATGTGATACTTAGATTTTCGGCTGATGGATTGGAACCGTTTAAAGTAGGTGCATCTCATAGCGTATGGTTTGTTACACTAGTAGTTTATAACCTCCCACCGTGGAAGAGTGTGAAACAATTTTACATCCAAATGTATCTGCCGATCCCTGGAAGCAAATCTCCTAGTATTGATATCAATATTTATTTGAAGCCGTTAATCAACGAGTTGAATGAGCCATGGGAGACCGGCATTGTTGCTTATGATGTCTATAGAAAGGAGAGATTCATATTGCGCGCAGCGTTGCTTTAGACAATAAACGATTTCCCCGTATATGCCATGTTGTCGGGATGGAGTACGAAAGGTCAACGTGCTTGCCCCTGTTGTCAAGAGAACACCGTCTGTGAAACACCAGTAAATCGGATTTTCTGTTACACTGGAAATCGTCGTTGGCTAGATGTTGATCATCCTTATCGACGCAATGGAATCAAGTTCAATGGTGAGCAGGAGAATCGACCCCCTCTGTTTATCGCCAAAAACTAGACTGAGATGTTATGATGTCTAACCTGAATTTGGGGGCAGATGCTATTTGGACATATCCATCCACCTCTCTAAAGATACCAAGTTGATTTGTATATCGGAGGTTTAGATGGATACGACTGATGTAGCAGATTTTATCGGATTCCCCCTCATTTATGAGGGGTTTTTGACTGTGGGGACGCTCTTCCCTGCAGACGCAAGCCCCTGCAGTTAATTACGTATCGCGTTGCGATAACAACTTTCTCCTGCTTTAGTATTTCACTTCGTGTCGTATTGTATTTTATTTATTTTGGTTGCTCATGGATTGTATATGGAGACTAGTTTATGCCGTCGCCCGTAGGGCGTGGATTAGTCCAAATCCATATATTTTAGATTTGGATTTGAACTTAGATTGTACGTTCCATCAGTTCAAGAAATATTTTATTTTATTTAAGGACCGTTCATCTGGTTTTAGATTAAGATCAACTTAAATATATATGTGAGCATATGGGCTTAATTTATTTTAACTAAGAATACGTTAGTCTTATATGAGACTTGTAGGGTTTCCTTATAACCATGCCTAGGGTTTGGAAGTATCACACATGCCACCATAAAATTTTTAGGAGGTGCTAAGCAAACTAACCATGAATCGGACTAGAAATTTAGGGTAACAAGTAACTAATATCATATACTAGTTATAGTCTAACACTAACTAGGGAAAATACAATCTTTGTAGACTTCCCTCCTTGACTCCTTGGATCTCCTAGAGTTTAAACCGGCTCGCTTGAATCCTTCCAAGTCCACGACGATCCACCCGAAGTCGCTTTGCTCAAGCTCCAAGCTTCACTTGATCAAGGATGAAGATGAAGCAAACACTCTACACTGGTGGGCTAGACTAAAGTAGAATGGTGATGTGGGTTGTGTTCTCACTTAAAAACATTTCTCTTTTTACTTCACTTACTTTTAAAACCCTAAAGAGCTTGAAGGAGGAAGAAAAAGGAGATGACTAAAGCTAGAACTCTTTTAAGATCATTCTCAATAATAATCAACATAGAAATAAATATCAAAGATATATTTATGTCATGCCAAACTATGGTTATAAAATATCTAGATATTTTGATGTTTGGTTAAAGACTAAATGAAAATCAAACCATGGTTTAAAGTTAGGTCAAAAGAGAGAAGAGTGTAGAAACCTAGTCATGATTTAATTTCCATTTTCTTTTTACCCAATATCAAAAAATATATATATATATATATATATATATATATATATATATATATATATGAACCATGCGAGTCTTGCATTGCCATCTCCCATGTATCAACAACCATGACACCCATGTATGCATGTATGTGTGCATTCACATCAACATATGCACATGCACCCATTCATGCATACATATATATAAAGAAAAAGGTTTTATTTAAATGAGCTAAAAGTCAATATTAAACCAACACTTGATTTAATATCCTGGTCATATCACATATGACCCGACCAATAGAAAAACACCCGATTAAAATACGGTATCATATACACTCATTAAATCGAGCTCCCGAGCATATTTCATATGCACACCACATCGTTTAGCCTGAGCTAGGAAACTCCTATGTGGGACTCTAAGACTCGTCAATACGCCGGCAGTAGGTGATGATCATATCAAACACCCATAAGCCGCAAGCGGTCAGCTAAATGTAACGGCCACCCGGGTATTGAGCGATCAGAAGAAAAACAAGCGAACATGTCAAAACTCCCGTCGAGCCAACTGGCAACACTTACCATATAGTCCGGTCTCTTCATCAGATATGCTGCATATCGAGTCTAGGGATGGTATCGTCGACCCCAATAACTCAATAAATCATGCCGGTGTATGGCTCATAACAAATCGAGAAACTACTAATAACACTTATCAGTAAATCTCAGCAGCCCTGGGCAGGGAATTCCTGTTATAGCCAATCGAGCATAACATAACATCAACCCCCAATACCGGGAGAGACAAAACCCCTCCTATCGCTCATTGCCTCCATGCGCCTCGGGACTGTATCCAAAATCCATCTGTTTGCACGACTCAGTAGAGCCGTGGTAGGGAGGAGATCAAAGTACAGTAGGAGGACACATAAGACTCTATGACGATCTCGGGTCTACAGACTAACCTATACCAGTGTCACCTGAGAACTGCTATCCGACGATAGATATAATACCACATAGGAGTTCTCGGCGAGTCCGTTCAGTGTATCCAGTCTCCACTGAGCATCCGTATACAATCTTTGGTGTCACCACACCAGATGGATATGAGATCATCCATCGCCCATCAAATGGGAAAAGAATGGTATACGTTAGTCTATTCTGGAATATCGATGCCCCATCTCGATACACCTAGGACTAGGAACAGTTCAAGGATATACTTATAAACTACACGTGTCTCACTAGTATGATCCGCATCATAGTCCCAGTAGTCAAGCAAATATCCTTGTAGGATGTTTTTCGTCACCCCATTGAGATGGGAATACGCGCGCTAGTCAGGCGCATTACAGATTCCCCCCGTCTAGTGTAGGCCGGGGTTTAATGATTGTGGGGATCCGAATTTCCGGCACCCGCGGACTAAGCTGCCGTTAATTACCCCTCGCCTTTGGAGCGAGAGAACCTTCGATTAACGGGTTAAACTGGTCATGCGAACTCAATTTGCAGTGTCGTGTTTTGAAGGGGTTTTGGATATATCGGGGGCCCCGCAGAGTTTTTACGGGGGTCCCGCTACCCAGATAGCGGGCTGGGGGTCAAGGGGGCTAGCAGCCCCCTTGCGGGGTGCGGGGCAACGCCCCGTTAGAATTTTTTTCTAACAGGGACAGTGTCGTGGAGTGTGTGTGTGTGTGTATACACATATATATAAAATAAAATAAAATAATAAAAAAAAGGAAAATGGCAACTAAAGGATGCGTGGGAAAAAGCGCCAGCACTTTGGGTGCTGGCGCAAGAGCGCGAGCGCCCCACGTGTCAGCACGTAGGCGCTCGGGCGCTAGCGCTAGCGCTCTGAGCGCAAGGACGCTAGCGCCCTACGTGTCAACACGTGGGCACTCGGGCGCTAGCGCTCTTAGCGCAAGCGTGTCAACACGTGGGCGCTCGGGCGCTAGCACTTTGGGCGCTAGCGCTCTGAGCGCAAGAGCGCTAGCCCTTTGAGCGCTAGCGCCCCACGTGTCAACACGTGGGCGCTCGGGCGCTAGCGCCCCACGTGTCAACACGTGGGCGCTCGGGCGCTAGCGCTCTGAGCACAAAGGCGTTAGCGCTTTGAGCGCTAGCGCCCCACGTGTCAGCACGTGGGCGCTCGGGCACTGGCGCTTTGGGCGCTAGCGCTCTGAGCGCAAGGGCGCTAGCGCTTTGAGCGCTAGCGCCCCACGTGTCATCACGCGGGCGCTCGGGCGGCAAAAGGGACTTGGTCCCTGCAATGGGAGTTGTACTCCCAGAAAAGAGAACTTATTATTTTTTTTTGTGTATGTGTGTGTGTGTGTGTGTGTGTGTGTGTGTGAGGAGTTAAACTCCTAGGATGTTTTGAAGCTGATGAAGGGCTTCTCCCCTTGAGCCCTGGTTCTTCCCCAAAGTGGGGTTTCTGGAGATGGGTCTCCTTCTTCCTCCTCGGTCGACAGGATCTTGAAGATTAAAAGATGTGAGATTTTAAAAATCTCTTCTTTTTGAGATCTGATGGAAGATTTGAGTTCCCCTTTGTGGGTTTTGTGATGGAAAACTACTTAGTTTTGGAAAAGAAAGAGTAAAACTCTTGATTTAATTCAAAAGAAATGAGAAGCTTTAGAACCTTGGAGAAGGAGTAGGAGGCACAAAGAACCCTAGTTTTCGGGGGAATGAAAATTGTATATTAGATATTTTCATCATGTTGCCTTATATAGGCTTACATATTTACATATAGCCCCTTGGGCTTTTCAAAATGGCATTTTGCCTATCCCATGGCTCATGTGCCATTTCTTTTTGCACATAAGCCATGTGCTTACAAAAATTTGGCTTTATGCCCATTTTGCTTACATTCATGTACAAAAAATTACATCAAAATTATTTGTTACATGATTTTTTATGTTGGCATGGGGAGGCTGGCCGCGGGCTTGATTTGGGCATGAGCCCGCTTGACCTGGGCTTGGGCCTACCTGGTTTGGGGTTGACCTTGACTTGGTCAACCGGGGTGCAAATTTTGACCCCAACAAAGTGCCCCCATCAATGAATGCACACCACGCCTATGAGTTGTGTGCATGAAATTGATGGATCTTGAAGCTGGACTTCGAGGTGGAACATCATTCCAGGGGCGGAGCATCATCCCGGGGAGCATGATTCCCGGGGTTCGGAGCATCATTCCGATCTGCGGAGCACAATTCCAGGGTCAGAGTATCCCTCTGAAGAGCGGAGCATGATTCCAAGGATCGGAGCATTATTCCGAAGCGCGGAGCATGATTCCAAAGATCAGAGCATCATTCTGAAGAGCGGAGCATGATTCCAAGGGGGTCGGAGCATCATTCTGAAGAGCGGAGCATGATTCTAGGGATCGGAGCATCATTCCGAAGAGCGGAGCATGATTCCAAGGGGGTCAGAGCATCATTCCGAAGAGCGGAGCATGATTCCAGGGATCGGAGCATCATTCCGTAGAGCGGAGCATGATTCCAAGGGGTCGGAGCATCATTTCGAAGGATCGGAGCATCATTCTGAAGAGCGGAGCATGATTCCAGGGATCGGAGCATTATTCCAAAGTGCGGAGCATGATTCTAAAGATCAGAGCATCATTCCGAAGAGCGGAGCATGATTCCAAGAGGGTCGGAGCATCATTCCGAAGGATCGGAGCATCATTCCGAGGATCGGAGCATCATTCCGAAGAGCGGAGCATGATTCCAAGGATCGAAGCATCATTCCGAAGCGCGGAGTATGATTCCAAAGATCGGAGCATCATTCCGAAGAGCGGAGCATGACTCCAAGGATCGGAGCATCATTCCGAAGAGCGGCAGACATTCTGACCGAAGCATAATTTCGATGCAAAGGTTGATTCCCGGGCGAAGCGTAATTCTGACAGGGAAAGCAGATACTCCGAGGCGAAACATGATTTCAACATGGGGCGCACTCTGAGACGAAGCCTGATTCCGGCGCAGAGCTTATTGGCTGACTTGATTCCAAGACGGAGCATAATTCTGACGGGGAGGTCGTTAGTTGATTCTGAGCCGAAGTATAATTCCGACAGGGAAGGCAGATACACCGAGGCGAAGCTTGATTTCGACACGGGGTAAATTCTGGGACGGAGCATGATTCCGCCGCAGAGGTTGTTGGTTTGATTTGATTTCGAGGCAGAGCATAATTCCGGCAGGGAAGGTAGATGTTCCGAGGCGAAGCATGATTTCGACACGGGGTAAATTCTGGGACGGAGCATGATTCTGCCGCAGAGGTTGTTGGTTTGATTTGATTTGGGTTGACATCAGCATCGCTTTACTGGAATATGGTACCAGAAGCGAATCATCATTTGCCATGAGAGGATTTGAGGATTTCGGTTTTTGTTTGGCATCTGCATTGCTGCACTGGAATAATACCAGGAGCAACTCACCATTTGCCCCGAGAGGATTTGGGAATTTATGGCTTAGGAGGCAGGTTTAGATCCCTACCACTTAAGGCTTTTCAATTTTATGGGCCGTAAGGGTCCCATAAAAGCATTTTCTCCCTACGAGTCGAAAGAATCTCGTAGGTGTATTTTCTCCTTAGGAGTCATGGGAACTCCTAAGTGTGTTGTTCCTTCGTGAGTCGTAAGGATCTCACGCGGGAATTTTCTCCTCCGAAAGTCGAGAGGACTTTGCGAGTGCATTTCATCTCTTTTTTTTACAAGTTTGCGCCCTTTCGGGTTTTCACAAACTCGCCGGCAGTCCTGCAGTTTTTACTCACGGAGCCCTTTCGGGTTTTCATCCGTGCCCATTTTGCTTGTGGACATACCATTTTTTTTGGGATTTTGAATGTAGTCTCACCGGTAGGACTTGGGAGAGATTGGGATTGTTTTACTCCCGTGGATTGTATACGGTTTTACAGGATGTATGATCCAGACCGTAGGACCGGAAAATTTTTGGGACTTTGTTGGCGTCTGCATCGCTGCACTGGAATATGGTACCAGGAGCGACTCATCATTCGCTGTTGGGGTATGGGATTTGGAATTTGGTTGGCGTCTGCATCGCTGCACTGGAATATGGTACCAGGAGCGACTCATCATTCGCCGTTGGGGTATGTGATTTAGAATTTGGTTGGCGTCTGCATCGCTGCACTGGAATATGGTACCAGGAGCGACTCATCATTCGCCATTTGGGTATGAGATTTGGAATTTGGTTGGCGTCTGCATCGCTGCACTGGAATATGGTACCAGGAGCGACTCATCATTCGCCGTTGGGGTATGGGATTTGGAATTTGATTGGCGTCTGTATCGCTGCACTAGAATATGGTATCAGGAGTGACTCATCATTCGCAATTGCCTGTGGGGAAGCGATGGCTTAGGAGACAGGTATAGATCCCCATCACCTAAGGCTTTTCAATTTTATGGGCCGTGAGGGTCCCATAAAAGCATTTTCTCCCTACGGGTCGTAAGGATCCCGTAGGTGTATTTTCTCCTTAGGAGTCGTGAGGACTCCCAAGTGTGTTTTTCCTTTGTGAGTCGTAAGGATCCCACGAATGTTTGTTCTCCTCATGCATCGTGAGGACACATGAGTGGGTCTTCCCAATGGACCATAATTCCAAGGGCGAAGACTAGCAGCGTAACTGGTGATTACGGTGGGGCATGGGTATGATGAGAATTATTTGAGCCCGTGGATTGTATACGGTAGTAGATTTGGGGACTAACCGTAGGGCCGGGAGAATTTTGAGAAATTGGATTTTGGTTGGCGTCTGCATCGCTGCACTGGAATATGGTACCAGGAGCGACTCATGATTCGCCGTTGTTTTGTTTGTTGTTTTTTTTGTTGTTTTTTTTTGTTTTACCGCGATTGCTTTATCATTTCAGCTTTTCTTATCGCGAATGTCGCAATTGCCCTATCATTTCGGCTTTTATTCGCGGTTGCCCCATCATTTCGGCTTTTCTTTATTTGTCTTTTATTTACACATTTTTTGTTTATTTACATATATATATATATTTTTTATATTCCCAATTTAACGACTTAGAGGTCGATTGTCCCTAGTTTAATGACGTGGTGGTCGATTGTTCCCAGTTTAATGACGTGGTGGTCGACTATTTTCAGAGAAAGGCAGATGTCTGAGAGAATCAGTTTCAAAGAACTTCGGTCTCCGTTTGTATGAAATTGGCGGTCGCAGCTGGACTATTTGTTAACACACCTTTAGACAGTTCTATCTCTCCTGCCTTGTATTACTTTGCGACCCAATCTTTGAAGACGAAGCAGTCCTCAATGGCATGACCTATCACTCTGTGATAGGGACAGTATTTGAGGTCGTCGGTCATATTCGCTTTCTGCGGTCTTTTTGACTCTGGCAATTGTAGACCGTTCCTCAGGGCGTCTTTGAATATTTTACGGATTTTGTCCCTTCTGAAGGAATAGACCTTATCCAGCTTCTCTTTGAGTGGAGATTCTCCTCCCTCTCCGAACACTGGCTTCCGAGGCTGGTTGGCATTAGGCCCGCTCAACCCTTGCTTATTTCGGTTATTTGAAGTGTTGAAAGATTCAGAATCATCGGAGTTTCCGCCTTTGCGATTATCGTCCTTTTGGTTTCTCCAGGACCTATTGTTATTTTGGGAATCTGAGGAGGACTCCTGCTTTGAGCGCTCCAGCATCTGAACTTTCCTGGTTAGCTCTTGGAATGTTTTGAGACCCGTGGTGCATAGAAACGGGGCTATCCAGTTGTTGAGATTTCCGATAAGGAGACTGACAGATTGGTCTTACTCTATCGGCGGTTCACATTTGACGGAGAGATTGCACCATCTGATTATAAAATCCGTGTTGCTTTCGTTGTTCTTGGGTTTGGTCCTTACGAGCTCGGCAATGGTGATCTTATCGCTGACGCTCATGAACCTTTGTCGAAACAAAGATTCCATTTGGACGAAAATAGTAACGGAGCCATCCGGTATGCTCACGTACCAGTCGAAAGCAACATCGGTCAAGCTATTAACGAACTGGCGGAGGAGAAGCGCATCGTTGCCCCCAGTATTCCCGCATGAGGCTTTGAAGTGGGCGATGTACTGATTCACATTTCCCGTCCCATCAAATCTTCCAAATTTGGGGATGACATAGCCGCTAGGAAATTCTACCAGATCATATTGAGCAGGATATGGTCTCCCACTACTGCTGATATCTTTTTACGCTTCGGCTTCGGCTACCAAGGTTTTGACTTTGTTGGCAACCAAATCCATGATTTGATCTTGAGTTAGCGGGCTACTGTCATCGGTAGCCAAGACATTTGCCGAGATAGGATGCGACTGATTTTCATGCGGTCCGCCCACTTTTGGATTTGAGGGAACGGCGTCGGCTGTTCGGGACACCGTTTCCCGATTCATGAGAGCCCTGCGCCTGATTGAGCGGCTGAGAAGCAAGTTGGGCCGTGAGCTGTAAGACGACGTTTGTCAAGTCGTCAATTTTTGAGTAGAGCTTGGCCATCTCCTTTTCTTTGCTTCTGAGCTGTTTTCGGAGCTCTTGGAGAAGTTGTTGCTCTGCGGTTTTAGGATGGAAAGTTGGCTCATCTTCGCTTTCCGACCCGACTCCTCATGAACTGAGGGCTCTCTCTGCCTATCAGCCTCACTGGGAGGATTTTCATCACCCTCTGCAGGATGCTGGTCTTGGGAAGTGACGGCTATATTCATACCAGATTGGATTTGAGATGTGGTGGCCCCGTTCTTGCTTTTGCTGCGAAGGTTGTTGCTGGGACGCGTGCCCACCATGTAGACGGTGTGAATAACACATTCAGCCATCCCCTCATCTTTGGCGGGGTAACCCTGTTCCTCGAACCTCATGAGGTTCAGCCTAGCAGGAGCCCTAGCCCTTTTGTTGGCTCTATATCTGAGCCTTTTCTGCCTTAGCTTCTCAATTTTAAGGGCTTGGCGTGCATCTGTTTCCTGGGAAGCCACCGTGAGTCGATTAGTGGGAGCTTAAAGAAGATACCCGATCGAGCAGTTGTCAGGGGCACCGCCGGAGCTTGCTCGAGATGCCTTGATGCTTTGTTGGTGTTGATGGCCTTTCCCCCAGCTGGGGCTATGGAGAGCCGCTCAAACACCGACTTGCGTTTTAGTTGGGGCGCCTTCGAGACCACCACATTTAGCCTTTTGCCTTTCGAGACCGGTTTGTCTGTCACCGGGGCTTGAGGAGCTGGGATGGCGTTAGCTGACACGAACAGAATAGAGCCAAATGGAAGCGGCTCCTCCTCCCATTGTCGTCTGAGACTGGCCGGAAGGACCGTCCTGGAGTCTATCTTCATCGTGTAGGAGACGGGAGCTGTGCTGAGAGCTGAGATCGTCCTTGGAGACATTGTTGAAAAGAGATTGCTTGAAGACCTGCATGAAAGAGCATTATTTTAGTATAAATATAGATATGTATATTGATTGAGTTCGCATGAACGTTTCACCCGAAATATGGGAGGAGAGACTAGTCCCACCGGGCGTGCCAGAATCTGTAGAGTGTTTTTCGTCACCCCATTGAGATGGGAATATGCGCGTGCTGGTCAGGCGCATTACAGATTCCCCCTGCCTAGGGTAGGCCGGGGTTTAATGATTGTGGGGATCTGAATCTCCGGCAGCCGCGGACTAAGCTGCTGTTAATTACCCCTTGCCTTTGGAGCGAGAGAACCTCCGATTAACGGGTTAAACTGGTCATGCGAACTCAATGTGCAGTGTCGTGTTTTGAAGGGGTTTTGGATATATCGGGGGGCCCACAGAGTTTTTACGGAGGTCCCGCTACCCGGATAGCGGGCTGGGAATCAAGGGGGCTAGCAGCCCCCTTACGGGATGCGGGGCAGCGTCCCGTTAGAATTTTTTTTCTAACAGGGAAAATGTCGTGGAGTATGTGTGTGTGTGTGTATATATACATATATATAAAATAAAATTAAAAAAAAAGAAAAAAGGAAAGGGCATCCAAAGGATGCGTGGAAAAAAGCGCCAGCACTTTGGGTGCTGGCGCAAGAGCGCTAGCGCCCTACGTGTCAGCACGTGGGCGCTCGGGCACTAGTACTTTGGGCTGTAGCGCTATGAGCGCAAGGGCACTAGCGCTTTGAGCGCTAGCGCCCCACGTGTCAACACGTGGGCGCTTGGGCGCTAGCGCTTTGGGCGCTAGCGTTCTGAGCGCAAGAGCGCTAGCGCCCCACGTGTCAACACGTGGGTGCTCGGACGCTAGCGCTTTGGACGCAAGAGCGCTAGCGCTTTGAGCGCTAGCGCCCCACGTATCAACATGTGGGCGCTCGGGCGCTAACGCTTTAGGCGCTAGCGCTCTGAGCGCAAAGGCACTAGCGCTTTGAGCGATAGCGCCCCACATGTCAACACGTGGGCGTTCGGGCGCTAGCGTTTTGGGCGCTAGCGCTCTGAGTGCAAGGACGCTAGCGCCCCACGTGTCAGCATGTGGGCGCTCGGGCGGCAAAAGAGACTTGGTCCCTGCAATGGGAGTTGTACTCCCAGAAAAGAGCACTTATTATTTTGTGTGTGTCTATATATATATATATATATATATATATATATATATATATATATATATATATATATGAGGAGTTAAACTCCTAAGATGTTTTGAAGCTGATGAAGGGCTTCTCCCCTTGAGCCCTGGTTGTTCCCCAAAGTGGGGTTTCTGGAGATGGGTCTCCTTCTTCCTCCTCGGTTGGCAGGATCTTGAAGATCAAGAGATGTGAGATTTTAAAAATCTCTTCTTTTTGAGATCTGATGGAAGATTTGAGTTCTCCTTTATGGGTTTTGTGGTGGAAAACTACTTAGTTTTGGAAAAGAAAGAGTAAAACTCTTGATTTAATTCAAAAGAAATGATAAGCTTTAGAACCTTGGAGAAGGAGCAGGAGGCACAAAGAACCCTAGTTTTTGGGGGAATGAAAATTGTATATTAGATATTTTCATCATGTTGCCTTATATAGGCTTACATATTTACATATAGCCCTTTGGGCTTTTCAAAATGGCATTTTGCCTATCCCATGGCTCATGTGCCATTTCTTTTTGCACATAAGCCATGGGCTTACAAAAATTTTACTTTATGCCCATTTTGCTTACATTCATGTACAAAAAATTACATCAAAATTATTTGTTACATGATTTTTTATGTTGGCATGGGGAGGCTGGCTGCGGGCTTGACTTGGGCATGGGCCCGCTTGACCTGGGCTTGGGCCCACCTGGTTTGGGGTTGACCTTGACTTTGACTTGGTCAACCGAGGTGCAAATTTTGACCCCAACAATCATAAGGGCTTTATCAACATGTACCAAATGAGTAAGATGCATGATCAAATGAATATGTCAAGATAAAATAAACCAGATAGCATACTATCATGTCGAGCAAGAATGTCCTCTGAATATATATATACACATACGATACATCTACTATCATATAATGACCTCTAGGGCATACATATATCCAACAATCTCCCACTTGCACTAAGGACGATTATTGGCGTATCGCATACCCAACATCTCAAAAAGTCGCTCATGCCATGGCTGAGAGAGGGCCTTGGTGAGTGGATCTGCGGTGTTATTCTTTGTATCTACTCTCCTAATCTCGATCTCGTGGCGATCAACTATCTCCCGGATCAAATGATATCGCCTCAGGATGTGTCTGGACCTCTGATGGGACCTGGGCTCTTTGGCCAACGCCACAGCCCCATTATTATCACAATACAATGGTATTGGATCAATAATGGTTGGAACTACTCCTAGCTCCGAGATGAACTTCCTCATCCAGACGGCTTCCTTGGCAGCATCATTTGCAGCAATGTACTCAGCTTCCATCGTAGAGTCTGAAACGGTATCCTGTTTGGAACTCTTCTAACTTACCACCCCCCCCCCCCCCCGTTGAGGGTAAATGCAAACCCTGAGATAGACTTGCTTTCATCCTTATCACTCTGGAAGCTTGAATCGGTAAAGGCCTCCATTTGGAGATCCCCGTTACCATACACCAAGAACAATTCTTTTGTCCTTCACAAGTACTTAAGAATGTTCTTCACAGCAGTCCAGTGATTCTCCCCTGGGTTTGACTGATACCTGCTTACTACACCCAATGCATAAGCTACATCAGGGCGTGTATACAACATTGCATACATTATTGATCCTACGGCTGAAGCGTAGGGAATAATGCTCATGCGAGCTCTCTCTTCATCAGACTTTGGGCAAAAGTCCTTGGAGAGAGTGACTCCATGGCAAGCGGGTAAGCCATCCCGCTTAGAGTCTTCCATACTAAACTTCTTTAGGATGGTGTTGATGTACCTGGTTTGGGACAGTCCCAATAACCGTTTGGATCTATCCCTATAGACCCGTATACTCAATATGTACATGGCATCACCCATGTCCTTCATGGAGAACCTTTGTGATAAGAATGATTTGACCAACTGTAGCATAGGAATGTCATTTCCTATCAGAAGAATGTCATCCACGTACAATACGAGGAATGCGACAGTTCTCCTTATAGTCTTCTTATAAACACAAGGTTCATCTGGATTTTTGACAAAATCAAACTATTTGATAACATCATCAAAACAGATGTTCCAACTCCATGATGCCTGCTTTAATCCATAAATGGATTTAAGCAACTTACATGCTTTCCTGCTGCTCCTACTATCAATGAAGCCCTCTGGCTGATCCATATAAACGTATTCTTCTAAATCACCATTTAGAAATACAGTTTTAACGTCCATCTGCCAGATTTCATAGTCGTAGTGAGCAGCAATAGCAAGTAGGATCCGAATGGATTTAAGCATGGCTACCGGAGAGAATATCTCGTCATAGTCCAGTCCTGGTCTTTGACGAAAGCCTTTCGCTACCAACCTTGCCTTATAGGTCTCCACCTGCCCATCTACATCGATCTTTCTTTTAAAGATCCATTTTCACCCTACGGGTTTTACCCCAGAGGGTACAACCTCTAAAGTCCATACTTTGTTGGTGTACACTGACTCCATCTCGGATCTCATGGCATCCAGCCACATCACAGAGTCACCACTCGTGATAGCCTGCTGAAAACTGGTAGGGTCATCATCATCCATGATGCAATCTTCTCTATCACCATCAACGAGAAAACCGTAGTATCTCTCCGGTGGGCGAGAAGTCCTACCAGATCTACGGAGTGGCTGAAATTCATAAGATTCTGTTGCAACATCAGGTTCAACCAAGTCGCCATTTATAACTTGTGTCTCTAGAATCTCTTCTAGATCTACCACATTGCCATCAGTATCATTTGGAAAAATCTCATTTTCTAAAAATGTAGAATACTGAGAAACAAACAGCTTTTGTTCCACCCTGTGGTAGAAAAGATATCCAAACGAATGTTTTGGATATCCCACAAATATACATTTGACCGATCGTGTCTCGAGTTTGTCTGGATTCTGCTTTTTGACAAAAGCCGGACAACCCCAAATCTTAACTCATTTAAGAGATGGTCTCTTCCCATACCATATCTCATATGGAGTGGTAGACACGGTCTTGGTTGGAACTTTGTTCAACAGAAAAGCTGCAGTCTCCAATGCATGCCCCCAAAAGGAGAGAGGTAACTCAGTATCACTCATCATGGATCGCACCATATCCAATAGGGTGCGATTCTGCCGCTCTGACACACCGATGTGCTATGGTGTGTAAGGGGGAGTGATCTGAGAGAGAATCCCATTCTCTTTTAGGAAGTTCGAAAACTCTGTACTAAGATACTCACCACCTCGATCTGATCGAAGTATTTTGATCCTCATTCCTGTTTGTTTTTCTACTTCAAGTTTGTACTCCTTAAATTTCTCGAAAGTTTCAGACTTATGTTTTAACAAAAACACATGACTGAATCTTGAGAAATCATCAGTAAAAGTTATGAAGTAAGAAAAACCGCCTCTTGCACGTGTAGACATTGGCCCACATACATCACTATGTATGAGGCCTAAGAGCTCTGTAGCTCTTTCTCCGTGTCCAGTAAACGGAGTTTTGGTCATTTTCCCTTTGATACAAGACTGACAAGTCGCATAAGATTTATACTCAAAAGGATTTAAATATCCATCTTTATGAAGCTTGTTTAGTCTTATTTCATTAATATGACCAAGTCTACAATGCCAAAGAAAAGCTTCATTTATATTTGAATTTTTTTTATTTGTGTGTTGTATGTTGAAAACTGTGTGTTGATTAAAGACATATATCCCGTTATTAAGAGTACCACAACCAATCAACTCTTGATTCAGTTTAATATTCATAACATTGTGCTGCAATACAAAATGATATCCTTCATTGTTTAACAAAGAAACGGATATTATATTACAAAGCATGCTTGGTACAAAATAACATGGGTTCAAAACCAATATACAACCCGACGGCAACCCTAGGTGATACTCTCCCACTGAAACTGCATGTACATTGGAACCATTTCCAACTCGGAGAGTATGATTACCGGTCTTCAAAACTCTGCTATTTCTTATCCTCTGCACAAAATTGCAGATATGAGAACCCGATCCGGTATCCAATACCCAGAAAGCAGAGTTAATAGAGAAACAGTTTTCAGTTACAAACACACCTGAAGCAGAAGCATCACCATGCTTCTTTTTCTTGAGTTCAAGGTATTCCATACAGTTCCACTTCCAGTGCCCCATATTCTTGCAATGAAAACATTCTCCTTTCCCCGACTCCGCAGCTTTGGATTTGTCTTTCTCCTTCGCCTTCTTGATTCCACCTCTCGGTTTGGTGGATTTGTTCTTATTCTTTCCCTTGGCCTTGGCTTTTGAGACGGAAGAGGAAGATTGTCCAACAAGTAGAGAGGGAGACTTCGCCTTAAGCGTGCTCTCCGCACTTCTCAACATATTGAAATGTTCGGGTAGTGACTTCTCCATGTTATGCATGTTGAAGTTCACTATGAATGGAGCAAAGGCGGAGGGAAGAGACTGTAGAACAATATCAGTATACTGTTCGTTATCCATTGTCCATCCGAGGTCCTCAAGCTCTTCTATAAGAGCTATCATCTTCAAAACGTGATCGCTTACTGGTGTGCCAGGAGCCATCCGCATCTGAAACAGGTTTCGAGATGCTTCGTATCTCAGGGTCCGAGATTGCTCTCCATATAACTCTTTAACATGGAGAAAAATGGATTGAACATCCATCTGCTCGTGCTGCTTTTGATGTGTATTGTCCATCGATGCAAGCGCGAGGCATTTGGCAGTAGCACAGTCAATATCCCACGTTTTGCAGATCTCCTTATCTGCAACAGAAGATTTAGGGCCTGGGGTAGGTGGGGCTGAGGCAGTGAGGACATATGATACTTTATCATATGTGAGAGCAATGTTAATGTTCCTCAGCCAGTCTTTATAGTTCGGTCCGGTCAGCTTGTTTTTATCTAGTAGAAGCTTAAGGCCTGTCATTGGTATCTGCCATTAAGAGAGAGAGAAAAGAATACACTCAGTGAAAGCTCTTGAAAAGATCAAATTGGTTATTATCTTATCTAATCGATGTCTCCCACTGCTTTTATCAAATTTTCCTTAAAACCTTTAAAAAGAAAATTAGCCGGGATTTAATTACATTCTACAATTTCGCTAACCGTTTAGTCAGGCCAGTGCCGGTACTTTGAGGGAGGTTCCCCGTGCTTTCGCACGGACCTAATTAGAATAAACCTCGTTTTCCCAGAGGCGTAGCCCCGTTGACACCTTTCTAGACACCTAATGGGTTAGCTAATTGTAAAGTGCAAAACTCTCCCAGAAGCAACTCTTGCTCACAGTGGGATCGGGATCCTACTATCATATAGAAGGTATGCAATCTCATTGCAAATTTCAACTCTTGAAAATCCCGATATGGTTTTTACCCTTAGCACTCATGACCTTAACTATAGTCAACATATCATAAGTACTAGTCAAGTTCTTCCCGTCATTTCGTGATTAACTAGACCCACCCATATGACCCTTAACTATAGTCAACATAATCATATGAATGTCCTAACTAATTGCATCATATGCGGTGTAGGAAGACATCACTTAGCTACCGTACACTGCGCCTTAACTATAGTCAAAATACGCAACACGAATACTAAGTACTTTACTTCCTAAAATAACAGAGGGCTGCGAATAGTTTTTAAGAAAAATTTTAACGCTTTAACTTGATATCGTTGCAGAATCAAATGGGTTTAAAAGGAGTGGCTTAAGCTCCGCACTTTGAAAACTTGCTTTTTCATAAAAAGCCGAGTAGGTTTCAAATCCGATTCTACAACATCTTTTAGGTTCATTTTTCTTTACATTAATTTCATTAATGTAGTTCCATTATTTAAACCCTTATGCCATCACAGAAAAGAAACGAAAATAGAACGTACGCTTATACCATTCGCATTCGCCACAGTGTCCCGTTATGCACCGTTAGGTTACTTAACTAACGGCATAGCGGGGCGGGACTAGTGCGGATGTAAAACACAAACAACGTTTATTATATATCATATATATAATACCATCCGTCTCAGCATATAAAGTGATCACATCACAGAATATCAACAGAAGAAGCACATATGAAAATATAGGATATCTAGGAGGTCCGTATTTTGTATTTAGCCAATAATAGAAAATACGGATTCCACGGTCGCGATGAATAGCCAAGCCCACACCCCTAAACCCCTACGAGAGCAGCAAATGACACTACCAATTCTAGAGTTTAGGAGACCCGGTCTCGACTCCTCGAGATGGTCTCCCACTGAACCCTAGAACCCGGTCACTTGTGCTCTCCTCTTTAGGTCTATCCTAATGCGGAAAAGTAAATAATATACAACAATGGTGATATCATCCTCAACCCGGAAGTGCCTCGACTAAAAGAATATTACATACAATTAATTTTTACATGAATAAAAATAAAAACTCTCATCTCACATAAAACTCCCGTCTATTCAATCACAACGATCCTGCACATCATATCTCAGCAACACATAACATCACATGTCATCAACGTAAGTAAGTATGCGTACCCCGATTGTCGTTGATGTATAGCAACGAAAATGGCGAAACACCACATACTACACTTACCATCACAGAAAGGAAAGTGAAAAACAACAACATTTGGATTCATCACTTTCACATATATCCAGAGGATGTTAAACGTTTCGATCGAATCAAAAAACACCCACAAATTACCCTAAGAGCTCAACACTTGAGCAAAATTAAAATACCCAAAAATGTGCCACAGTGTCTATGGACCAGCCGTAGAAGGGTTAACCCTTGCCTCACCTATGGCGCCACAGGACTACGGCAAATCCTAAGGTTTAGTCGCGGTTCCATGGTCATTGGATCGAGTTAGAGTTACGTTCTTCTAGAGGGTCCATAGGGATACTTGCACGATCTTCCGAATATGTTCAACTTGGGAAATTCCAACACTTGAAAATTTCCAGCGAGGGTCATGATGTGGGGTTTGAAGTTCGTTCGAACTGTTAAACATTGTCTAGGTTACCATTACAATCTTAAAATATACGACTACGAAACACTATGAATTAGCTCCAAAGCAAAATAAACATCACATTAAATTTTGGGCTAAACAAAAAATACCTGAAACCCTAAAATCTACAGAACAGAGCACATATGAAAAACGAGGCGAATCTGAGCATCCAAGGCCGGCCTGCTCGGTTTTTTGGGGTTTATCATCGGGTGAAATCCGATGGATTGGCCTCGTATTTCACGTGTGTTCTATATGTATCACATACAGTCTTCTGCAGTTGCTAAAATAATTTTTAGACGACTTTTTAAAAATCAACCGAGAGCAATTTCTAGGGTTTCAAAATATCATAATTTTCGAAGTTGTTTTCATTTTCGTAATAGTTATAATATCGTCTCTAAATTTCTAACTTGGCTCTGATACCACTGTAGGGTTTCTTTATCACCATGCCTAGGGTTTGGAAGCATCACACATGTCACTGTAAAATTTTTAGGAGGTGCTAAGCAAACTAACTATGAATCGGACTAGAAATTTAGGGTAACAAGTAACTAATATCACATACTAGTTATAGTCTAACAATAAGTGGGGGAAAAATACAACCTTTGTAGACTTCCCTCCTTGAATCCTTGGATCTCCTAGAGTTTGAACTGGCTCACTTGAATCCTTCCAAGTCCACGACGATCCACCCGTAGTCCCTTTGCTCAAGCTCCAAGCTTCACTTGATCAAGGATGAAGATGAAGCAAACACTCTACACTAGTGGGCTAGACTAAAGTAGAATGGTGATGTGGGTTGTGTTCTCACTTAAAAACCTTTCCTTTCTTTTTACTTCACTCACTTTTAAAACCCTATTGAGCTTGAAGGAGGAAGAAGAGGGAGTTGGCTAAAGCTAGAACTCTTTTAAGATCATTCTCAATAATAATCAACATAGAAATAAATATCAAAGATATATTTATGTCATTCCAAACTATGGTTATAAAATATCTAGATATTTTGATGTTTGGTTAAAGACCAAATGAAAATCAAACCATGGTTTAAAGTTAAGTCAAAAGAGTGAAGAGTGTAGAAACCTAGTCATGATTTAATTTCCATTTTCTTTTTACCCAATATCAAAATATACATATATATATATGAACCATGTGAGTCTTGTATTGCCATCTCCCATGTATCAACAATCATGACACCGATGTATGCATGTATGTGTGCATTCACATCAACATATGCACATACACCCATTCATGCATACATATATATAAAGAAAAGGTTTTATTTAAATAAGCTAAAAGTCAATATTAAACCAACACTTGATTTACTAACCCAGTCATATCACATACGACCCGACCAATAAAAAACGCCCGATTAAAATACGATATCATATACACGCATTAAATCGAGCTCCCGCACATATCTCATATGCACACCACATCGTTTCGCCTGAGCTCGGAAACTCCTGTTTGGGACTCTAAGACTCGTCAATACGCCTGTAGTAGGTGATGATCACATCAAACACCCACAAGCCGCAAGCGGTCAGCTAAACGTAACGGCCACCCGGGTATTGAGCGATCAGAAAAAAACAAACGAACATGTCAAAACTCCCGTCGAGCCAACTAGCAACATTTACCATACAGTCCGGTCTCTTCGTCAGATATGCTGCATATCGAGTCTAGGAATGGTGTCATCGATTCCAATAACTCAATAAAATCATGCTGGTGTATGGCTCATAACAGATCGAGAAACTACTGATAACACTTATCAGTAAATCTCAGCAGCCCTGGCCAAGGACTTCCTGTTATAGCCAATCGAGCATCGTGCAACATCAACCCCTAATATCTGGATAGACGAAACCCCTCCTATCTCTCATTGCCTCCATGCGCTTCGGGACTGTACCCAAAATCCACCTGTTTGCACGACTCAGTAGAGCCATGGCAGGCCTTAACGTTCTCGAAGTGGGATCTTGCTCCAATTTGACGTCATGGTTATTTGGAAGAGTGTTTTCTTCTTCACTCAAGCTATTTATGACGTGAAAACTGTAGATTTGCTCCCATTTCTTAGACCGAATATATGCCAGCCTAGTTGTTTCCATCTTCCCATTGGGCTTCTTTCGTTGAGTTCTATGAATATCCCAAATCTTTTTGTAGATTGGGCTTGCCGAACCGTTTGCTCGAGAGGTACGCCTTGGCGCTTTAACGGTTTCTTTAACCCCTCCGCATAATATCTCAATATGCGGATGGGCTGGAGCCTGTCAAGAGTGAGGTTGGCACCATGCCAGACTTCTTTCTCCACTTTAGTCTCCATAGATTTGTAGAAGTGGATCGCCTTTACTCCTTTTCATCTTGGAGGCACGTAAAAAGTTTTCAGTTCTTGCATGTTATATGTATTGAGCGCATCAAGTTCCCTGTAGTGTCGAAACAGAGTCATCAAAATATGTAGACTCTGATTCGCTTCAGCCAGAGCTTGTGTTGATGGGAGAATGGAGAACACCGCATTCTTCTCATCTTCAGAGTCACTGCCAAAGACCAGGATAGGGGTCGATGGTCCAGGCTTACTGTTCTCCCTCTGAGGTTGTCCTGAGTAGACTATTTGTTCATCTTTCTGAGTATCACTTCCGAAGACCGGGATGGTGGCTACGGACTTTCGCTTATTCTTCGGCTTATGGCACTTTTCGGTGTCTTCAAAATCCGGCTGAAAGTACTTCGCGTCTTCATACTTTTGCACTTCGTTCACCAAGAAAGGATTGAACTCTCCCGTGACGTGTTCTCAAAACCATCTTTGAAATACTTCATACACTGATGTTGTGTAAAAGGGATGACGTTGTACTCGTGTAGCAAAGGCCTGCCGAGCAGAGCATTGTAACAAGTATTGGCATCAATGACATGGAATTTGATGTTAGTGACAAACAGCCCGAAGCGGAGCATCAGTTTTATGGACCCAAGCGTCCGTGACGACTGCGAGTCGAACCCTGAAATGGTTATTTTGTCTCGGCCAAGGTGCTGAACATTCATACATATTTCCTTCAGCACTTTCACATTGAGAAGATTGACGGATGATCCATTGTTGACAAGGATTTTCCCTATCTTGATGTTGTGGTAGTATCTGGTGACATAGAGCGGTTGATTATGTTTATATGTACCGAGGAGTAGATCTTCATCGCTGAATATGATGTCAGCCGTATAGATCTCTGCCAGTTCATTTTCCATCTTCTCTTCTGCGAGAAGGCATGAAACTGATCAGGCTTTTGCAGAGCTTTGATCAGAGAGTCTCATGCCACTTTGGACAAGAGCAAAGCATCTAGTATGCTCAGTTGTGAGGGTATTTTTCTTAGCTGGGCAAGGACATTATAATCCGCCTTAGTTTTCTTAGGCAGGTCTTTCGCGGCAAGCTCTTTGGCCACCTCTTCATCAAGGACAATCTCGTCAGGTATTTTCCCATTCCCTTTATCCTTTTTATTTAGACTCTTGTTTGCGGTTCCGAGGTTCTTTTTGGGTAACGTGCGATTATGCAGCTGGATATTCTCGCAATCTTTCTTCTCCTCTTCTTTTTCCAAGGGGGTTTTCAAAGAGAGAATCGAGGGGTATTTCATCCTTAGAATCGCTCCCTGTTCGGCATGATTTATTACATTTTAATGCCACTCATTTCCTATCATTTTGTCAATAGTGCTATTTAATCTGTGTCTGCTCATTAGTACAGATTATAGGTACACAGGCAAAAACACTAGAGACTGTACATGACATATACAGAAACGTCGGTTTTTAGCCGGAATTGCAAACTGGACAGAATACAGATCAGATCGAATGAGTTTGCAACAAATAAAATTGTGCACAAATAATAATTGGTTTTGGTCCAACATGATCATGTGTGAACAAATGTGAACAAGTATTGGATCATATGCACCAAGGGGGCATGAACCATCACCAAGGGGGCATGAACCATCACCAAGTGGGCAAACACCATCATGGTGCTTTGCAAGTGGATACACAAGTGGATGTGCAAGTGGAGTATTTGGAAAAGAATTGATGTGAAGTGTGAACACTACACATACCCACTTGATCCCCTCTCTGTTCATTGCTCCAGATTGCATCAAAATTGGAATTAAAATAAATTGCAATTACAGAGAGATGCTCAAGAGACCAGAAAACCATAGACCAAAGGTGGGCCCCAGACTCCTCACCATGGCCAAAAATTTAAACATATTGGCTGCAATTTGCGATCAATACATTACCAAATGGGTTCGTCCAAGTTTGGTGGGTTCCTGGTGGTCTTGTCAGTCTATTGTTATATGTAATTTTTTATATTAAGTTTCCTATATATAGCAGATCACAGAGAGAGTTTTAGTGGGCTTTTGGAGTGAGAAAAACAGTTTGTAACTCTTGATAGCTTCTTCTTCTTCCCTTTTTGAGCTCTCACTTGAGTGCTCCATTAAAGAGATTGATGTTGCTATCTACCTTGTAGCTCAAGCCCTCCACTTTTGTGAATAAAGAACTTGCACTTTTCTTTTGTTTAAATTCTTGTTCTTTTTCTTGTGTTTTATGTTTTTCTTATCTTATGTTTCATTTTCTATTTTTTAATGTTTGAGTAATTCTTTATGGTTGTGGTGATGGTGAGGATGTGAGATGAATGGTTTTGCCTTCCTCCTCCTCTTGTGAATGTTTAATATGCTTAAAATGGGATTGTAAGTTCAAGTTGCTTAATGGTAAATGTTTGATATGGTATTTAGTTTCTATGGTTACTTGGTAACCTACAACTTATACCCTATACTCTCAATTGATCCCTTATACAATGTTAAGCTTAGAATCAACTAGTATTAAGGTTGCTAAGTGTTTAGATAGGGTATGTTGCTTGATACCCTTCATTAGCATATAGCCTATACTATCACTACACACTTATAAAGTTTAATGCTAAAACCATTTGCTCTCATGTGCTAATTTGTGTATTTATTGTTGATGTATGCTTGCTAACCCTTGTGCTTAGTGTTGATATTTCAAACTTTGACATACAAATGGTAAGTAGGAACAATACGGATTCGTTTTGTTTCTAACGTTGAACTTCGATATCTTGATGACTTGTGCTTCGCTACTGCCCTGACAAGCCATGCTTCATGTTGGAATCAACACAAGAAGGAAACAACTCATGATCAAGGGAGCGTCGAAGAAATCGCCGCGATTCAACCATCCGAACCGGAGCCATGGCCACTTTTCTTAATTTTGTTCTATAACTTTGTATTTTCTTAATTTCGTGAAAACCCATTTTAAACTCAATCTTTCTCTTTGAATCTTTAACGATAACTCCTAATCACCAATTCCCTGTGGATCGACCCGTACTTGGCGGCTCGCTACAACGCGTCGTGCACTTGCGGTTTATAAATTTTAAATCGAGACCGAGCTCGCGTGCGCCGCATTTCTAAACATTTTCTTTCAAAACTACAAAAGCGTGCGTGGGTGAAGTCCCAACACTCCTGAAAGTGAGAACTCTGGGTTTTCCTCCTTCTGAACTGGTACTAGCCATATGACAGCTGCCTGTTGCTTCTTTGGTTGCTGCCGTTTTGCCATTCTCATTTCGACGAGCGTGAGCTTCACACTTCTCCTTCTAGAAGTGTTTTCTCTGAGCAACACATCCTTACCACCACTTCTTGAAGGCTTTGCACTCCTCGATGGTCTGAGCAACTCTTTGGTAGTATGCACAGTATTTTGGGTGTCCTTCTCCACCATCGAAATATGGGATCCCAGGCGTGTACATCAAGAGAGATGGAGGCTTCATCCCCATTGATAGGGCTTTGGTAAACCACTTCTCGACTTTGATCCTGTTCTTATTTGTTGCAGACATGCCTTGGTTTGGTCGGAGTCTCATCCTCACCGCAGTTTCTTTATTCAAACGCTGACGTTTGGCCTTTTCATATATGATTGTCTCGCGCTCTTAGTCATTTTTGCTCTTTTGAAAAGTTTCATTTAGTAGCCTTTCAATCGGGTCTTCTTCCGGCAGTTTCGGCGAGTTTAGCGCCGATTCTGCCTCTGGTTCACCTACGTCGCTTTCTGACATTGGCGGAGCTTCTTCATCATGTAGTGACGAATAGAAGATCATGTGGCAGCTTTCCACACAGTCTTCCATGTCTTCTGATGAGTTTTTTTCCTCATCATCATCACTATCCTCGTCCTCAAGAATATTATTGAAGAATTCTTCGAGTGTGACTGGTGTTCGCGCTTTCTAAATATATTCTTCCAGCGCATCTATGTATCTTTGGAGGTCTGTGCACTTGTCGACATATTCATCGGGCTGCACAGGCTTCTTATTCTTCTTCTTTTTCTTCGAAGATTTCGAAAGCTTGACTTGGAGGATTTTCCCATTTTCAATAGTCTTTGACTCGGGTCACGGTTTCAGCATCCCTTCTATAATTTTGGGCTCAAGCGGGCTTTTCCACTTGATCGCCGGACAGGCTTATAGATCTTTCAGTATTCTTTTAGTTTTTGCTGAAAAACATACTTCCTATGGAGCTTCTTCCACGAGAGAGCAGGATGCCCCCTGCGCATCCACTTTTTTGGAAGCGTGCTTTTGGGGAGGATCTATCCTCCAACTATCGAATAGTGCGAACTTCCCCTGCTGGTATTGGTTCTCGACCCAGTTTTTGAAGATGTAGCAATTCTCGATTGGATGGCTAACTATCCTATGGTAGGAGCAGTAGTTAGGGTTATTGACGTCGCCGGCCTGTGCAAGTCACCGCGGGCCTGGCAATGTGATCAGATTATTTTGCATTACTAGCTCGAGCAGCCTCCTTGTCTTATCGAGAGGGAATGAGTATGCACATCACGGTCTTTCTTCTAAGGACGGACGCGTACGAGGGTTGTTTTGACGGACAGGTGTTTTCGGACCGCCCGGTTGCTGCTGCGAGTTGGTAATAAGGGCTGCTTTCTTCTTGGCCTTGTTATTGTTTCGAGAATCCTTACTTGAGGAGGAAGGAGCATGACCCATCTGATCCATTTGTTCTAACTTATCAATTGGCGCCTGGAACGTGGTGGGCTTGAAGAAGGTCATGAACTAGGACACGTTCTGTAACATTTCAGAAATATAAAATATTATTTTTAGAAATTTAATATTAAAATAATATATTTCGCGAAAACTATTCGATTTACGAATAGGGATTTTTCGTAAAATGGTATGAGTATATACCAATATTTGGAAATTAATTGGAGATTAAAATGATTTATTTATTTTACTGATATTTATCGGATTTTGGTCAAATCCATGTTTCTACATTTTTCCAGGGCTAGTGCACCATGTCATGTGCACGTTGGGTTTGTGTTTGTGACTTGTGAGATTTAAAAGAGAATGAGAAAGGAAAAGATAAACAAAGAAAAGAAAAGAGAAAGAAAACAGTTATGAGTGTAAAACAAGATTCGAGAAGAAACAAAAGAGATATTTGTTGAGAGGTGAGTGTAGGAGATATTTAGAGTGAGAGAGTGAGCATAAGAGAGAGAGAGAGGGTTAGACTTGGCTGCCCCATTCTCTTTTCCCCATTGTTTCTTCAACTCAATTGCTTCATGCTTCTTCATCTCACTACCTCCTTGTATCATCTCAATTTCCTTTCCAAAACCCCATGCCCCCTACACATAAAACATGCACAAACCTATTCTAAACCCTTTGAACCATTCAAGTTTGGATTTTGAAGACTTTGGGCAACGTAAGAATTTTATTTAGTTGCCAAATGAGGTAATCTCTTCACTTTAGATTAATGTTTATGTTAAATATCCTAGTTTAGTTAAAAATTTAATATAATTAAGATATGTGATCTTAGAAAATTCTAAGTTGCTGTTAAGTGGTAAATAAAGTTTTAGCGAGTGTTTTCAAGACCTTAGAGATTGATTTCATGGCCTGGAAATGAGTTTAGAACCCGATACACGAAGTTAGAATTTTCCTGTGTCAGTTTTGTGAAACTTAAAGGCCTACAGGGTATCTGGAGCTATCTGGGGTATTTTTAAGAAAATCAAGCAAGTCTATTGACCTAGAAAAACTACTAGAAGACCACCACAGAAGTACGAACCCATTTGCTCCTACTATGACCGGCGAGGCCGGATTTTTGCATGATATTGCCGGACCCCTATCTCCTATGGTGATGTGGTTTTTCCTGTAGCTCACTTACCCTATAACCTATCCCCTGTACTTGCTTGTTTAGTTACCATTTACCTGAGCCAAAATCTAGGAGTTGTTTACGAGTGTTTTGGCTATGTTTTAAAGATATTTGCAATTATGGTTTTTATACTTGAGATTTGAATTGGTCATTGGATATTTGTTCGTCAACGACGAGGGTTGTTTGGTTGATCTTTCATGCGTAAGCTATAGGTTCTAACCTATAAGCAATCCGTGTACCGTATCGGTTTTCGGATATTAATTTTAATAGTATTGCGATTGTGTGTTGATTGTAGTTACCTTCGTGTGGACTTCCGAGAAGACGAAGCATATCGACTTCAGCTAAGCGAGGAGTTTAGCAGGAGAGTAGATTTATATCTACATGGGAAGTCGGGTGGATGGCGTATAGCACCCCCGTAACCATTGATATGGAAATTATGTTATAAATTATAAATATGATAAAGTTGACGTTAATGGATATATTTGCTTGAGAATATGAAATGTGAAGTGAATCATGATAGGTACAAATTGAAAGAGAACAAGTATGAGTTGATGATGGTATGATATGAGATCGAGATCGATATGCACGACACGAGATTGAGATAGAGGTGTTGTGGAATTCATAAGATATGACGTTTATACAAATGTGATTTGAGATATATGTTTATATATGTATATATTTTTGAGTATAATGAGTAATATGCTGTACGAGACTTTAGATTCGTATCCTCATTATTGTATAGGTCGATAGATTCCCTATTCTGTTTGATGACCCCGTACGATGGATTACCGTACGTGATGAGATGTACCGGATGATTGAATGATGATCGAGGATTATTGTCATATCGGATGTTATGAGGCGGGATCGCCAATGATAAGATGCCACTTGGACCATACCTATTTCCAAAACTGACAAATCGTGTGCATCTTTTAAATGGAAACTTTATTGGACGCTACGGGTTTCCAAATGATGTCTTTTTCTAAAAACACCGTAGCACCCACTTTCAAAACTACGATTCGTATCTTTTAAAAGTGACCATATGGTTCATGTGTAGATAGACATACCAATTTATTGTTCATGTTGTGTAGGATATTACCTCGCGTGATGTACATATCACGTGTCGGTATTTAATGCTATATGATATCATTTGCTAGTACACCTGCACGGTTACCGTTGATGCGCATGTTACACATACACAGATTTGCCGGCTCACACACATTGTTCATCGGTAATTGCTATGTCACTTATACAGTAGAACTGCTATATTATGAGATAAATCTTAAAAGTAAATGTACATTCATTGTTCAGTATTATCATTTGACATGCTTGCATGATATACTCAACATGCTCATATTACTACTCTATATTGCATACATCGTACTTATAGTTATATAGATTGAGATGCTGTTTTTATGAGATCTCTGGATTTAAGAACCGTGGTATATTTCAAAGGAAATTGTGTATTGTTTTAAAAACCCAGTTTCTCTTGATATGATACTTCGAGACGTCCACCATGAGTTTTCTCAGTTCTGAGCTTGTTTTCGAGACCCAATTCGAGGAGTTGGCGGATGCCGTTTGCGGGTATATGGTGGACTCGGTATGGTATCCCTAGGCAAGAAATGATTTTTATGGTGTAAATGATGAGCCTGGCAGAGGGAACACTACCTACCGGTGATTGTATAGAACTCGGTGGATATCCGGAGGATACCGTTTTGGAGTTATGATATGAGGACCAATCTGAGTATGCGGCGCCTGAGATATATGGATTTACGTGTCGATGCTGGACACGGGTTTTCATGATGTTTCGAGTGTCGATGTTAGACACTCAGGTTCCATGATTTTGATGTGTCGTTGATGGACACGTGGTTGATATCCTCATATATATATATATATTATATATATATATATATATATATATATATAGGCTTATGTTTTCATGATCTTCGAGTGTCGGTGTGGGACACTCAGGTTCCATGATACTGTTGTGTCGTTGATGGACACGTGGATGATATCCATATACATACAGGCATATGATGTCGGATGTTTATTTATATGATTGCATTGATTTGATTATTGACATATATGCATATGTGGTCACCCTAGATATCATAGTATTACCTTCAGGATATAGTGACCTAGGAAATCGTTGTTTTATTCGATTTTTACGTGCTGATGTTTTCTACTCACGAGTTGGCAACTCACCCCCGTTGTGCCACAGTTCTTGCAGATTTGACTGCTTGGGATCAGTTGCGGTATTGCTGGCTCACAGTTTCATCCAGGGTGTTTTTCTTTGGTAGGTGGGACACGTGTTGGATCGTGCCCACTCTCGTACTGTTATATTCTATTGTATCTAGATAAACTCCATCACATCACATCAGATAAAATAAGAGAACTAGAATTGTATATTGGTAGACCTAGTCAGACTTGGGTATTGTGCGAGACTTAGAGCGATGGGTTTCGCTTTCTTGTGTTTTGATGTCTTACTTCTTTATTTGTTCTTTCTGGGTTGATTCTTCGCCGTTGGGTATCGTATATATGTTATTGCGTGGTTGTGATTTCGCCAATTGGCGAAGAGCTAGCACCCGCTTGGGGATGCCTATATATTGTTGTGTATATGGTTTTGGATCAAAATATACAAGGGAGGTGCTGCACGGAATTTTAAAATACGAAACATGTTTTCAACTCTAGTATAATCCACTTGTATTATCATGTTTCATTAGCTATGCATTTAAAGAAAAACATGATTCATTATACCTTTATTTCAAAACTGCACCCCCACTATTTTTCGCAAAAAGGTTTAGATTTTCTGGGCTTCGGCTTACTTGATTTACGTCACGCCTTTAGACGTTGCATAATTTAAGTACCGATCACGTGCTAAATTACGGGTTGTGACAAAGTTGGTATCAAAGCGTTAGGTTTAACCTTTGTTTAAGTCTGGGTTTGACTATGCGGAGTCTACGACGTTTATATTTCGGAACCTAGGCTTGACCTTACGGAACTTAGACTTGACGGGGGGTATTAGACCCAAACTTTCGTTTCATAGGTTGACCCTGATTGATGGAGTATGTAACTTGAGTAGAGTGACGTACCGTACGTATGTTCCGCGGCATATTTAAGATACGATACTCCACTTAAGAAACCTTAGGATGTACATATCTTCAGATCTGTGATACTATTCGTTCATTTGATCATATATCCAATTGGGATCTGTTGATTTATTTCGTTCATTTGATCTATCTTCATCGATACCTGCTTGAGGTTCCTGTCACCTTGGTTTGAGCGCAGAGAGAGCTGCTGCTAGTGTTGTGGTCAGGGAAAGCTTGTCATGGACGAGGGCTGACCATGATGTTGTTTCTGGTGACATAGAGACGTGTAGGTATAGTGTTGGTGTTGTGACCTCTCGTTAAGGCGAGTGTTCGGTTTTGCACCGGATGATCGGGCCATTGATAGAGGCTGCCGGATTGAGAGTACTGTTAATGTACAGCTTACCTCAGAGATCGTGATGTTGTCTACCGTGCAGACAGATGACCCAGCTGTTGCTAAGATTGATGGGATGTCGTTTTCAGAATTTATGAGCTGAACCCGCTGAAGCTTTCAGGCAGAGTTGTGACAGGAGATAGCTAGTCTATCTCGAGTTGAGCGACTGATATGATTCGTCAGATTTGATATGCCGATACAGGCTCAGTTGAGTTGAAGAATTCCAGTTGAAGGGTCCTACTTAGATCTAGGGTAGATCAATCAAGAGAGGACGTTGTTTGTCGGATGCTCCGATGTGAGATCGGTAAGTTGACCAGTTTCAGATAGAAGAACCTCATCCAGATGCGTTGTGAGTTGATCAAGAACAGACGAATAAAGTGTATTCCTATAATGATTTGGACGAGTTCCCGAGGACGTGTTCGGCTAGATATCTTCTACAGAGTGGTGAAGATACCGAGTTCTTAATGTCTAGTTCTTGTGAGAGACTCTAGATTGACCATAGCCGTGAACGAATTGCAATATGCAGACAGCAAGAAATGACGTCGAAGTGGATGATAATAAAGACGAGTGGAACCAGAGGTTCGTGCAAGATGTTAACATCGGTTGTTATGCTCCGTTGATGCCAGAGGATTGATATATGTACAGAGGCGTTAGATACAACCAAATTCCAGATGAAAGCCGTGCTGAGGACACAGCTGTCCGGTTATGAGAAAAGAGTTAAGCAAGAGTGCCAACCTTCGTATAGTTCGGCATATGTGAGATCGGAAGAAGCTATGAGCAGGTTCTTTCCAGGACACCGCGGCGATAAAGATTTGCACCCAGGATCAATTATATAGTGCGTATTCAGAGGGCCAGATGCCGCCGTTAGTAATGTGCCGTTGAGAGTGGTCATGTTGATTGGCCAAACGGTGATCAGAGGAGTTCCAGAGTAGAACTGTTCCGTTAGTACACCTGACCAGGTCGACGAGCAGACGGATCGTGAGATTTGTAATCCATAGAGAAAACGAGGACCCAGAGACCGAAGGCGCTATACTGTGAGCAGGAGGTAAGTAGATGATCTTGCTCTGCCAGCTTTGGGCGCACCGGCATATTTTTCGACATTGTAGGAGGTATACCTCAATATCAGTTATTGCGATTTGTGTTTTGTGATCCGAGTATCACACTTTTATCGCTTGGACTTGAGTTTCGATGATTGGGTTTCGTGATTATGTTTTTGGGCGCCATGGCTGCACCTATTGGAGATTTATATTTTGTGTATAGTTATTACACTTAATTTATGTTTTATACACCGCTACATTGAGATTTATGATTTATGCTTTCGTTGCACGTATTTATGGTTTCGTGGATTCGATACCGTCGATTTGATTTCATGCATGTTGTATGCACTTACCTTTACTTATGCACTCGGTATACCTTATATGTGCTTGTAGTGCATTGATTCATGTTTTGTGCACGCAGTTGCACACGTTTATGATTCTATACACCTTGGTATACTCGGTGTCGTTTTTTTGAGCATTTGAGATATTAATAAGTTTTCGTGCATTAGTTGCACTAGATTGGTATTTCGTGCATTGGTTGCACCGGATTTGTATTTTGTGCATTTGTTGCACCGGATTTGTATTTTGTGCATTTGTTGCACCAGATTATGTTTTCATGAGCGTCTGCACTTGGAGTTCGTTATCATGCACGCTACTGCACTAGATTTTTTATATGGACTAGATACACTTGTTTTGGATTTTCGTCTATGTTGGACGCATGATATGAGATTTTGTGCACACCGGGTGCACTCGATAGAGATTTTTATTCGTGCATGTTGGATGCACTTGATTGGAATTTTCTTTCGTGCATGTTAGATACATTTGATAATATTGTCGTGCACATCTGTTGCACTGGACAAATATTTTCGTGTACTATAGATGCATTTGATATGGTTGTCCTGCACATCCGTTGCACTGGACAGATGCTTTCGTGCACACCCGTTGCACTTAGTTTTGCTTTTGTGCATATTGTGGCACTTGTATTGGATTTGATTTCCGTGCACACTAGACGCATGTGATGTTGGATACGCCTTTTGAGACTGATTTTATTTATGAGTATCGCGTTTTGATGATGCATACTATATTATATAGTAGCCGAGCAGGGCTGGTCTGAGGATAGTGCCTGGGTACTTTTGCATGCATAAAAAGTTACCAAGAGGTTTTCAAAAAGGAGATATAGTCTCGCTATTTCCTACGTGTCCGCGAGTGACACGAAATTTTATAAAGAGAACCTTCTGGGATATTTCAAAAAGGCATGACGTATAAATTGAGCTAAACATATATAAGTATATATTTACTACTTTACAAATGATCGTCCGCCACTTGTGCCATGAGCTACGCATAGCACGGAAATTTGGGAAAGATTTGGCATGAGTTATTCAGCTTTTAAAATGGTTTTACAAAGATGTGTTCTATATACGTATTATGATTTGACTATAGTGCATTTGGATTCCAGTGGTGGAATTCGATATTCGTATTTCCTTTATAACTATGATGATTGCGTGATGCTTGACGGAATTTGATTTTGAGTTTCGTACTCGTTTTCAGGCGCACAGGATGTGCTGTGGTATTTCTGTATCTTCCGTGATTTCGGAGCCCCGTTGATTTGAGCTGATTATTGAAATGTTTTAGCATCTGGGGATTTAAATTTAAATTCAGGGACTGAATTTATTTAAGGGGGGAAGACTGTAATATTTCCGAAATATAAAATATTATTTTTGGAAATTTAATATTCAAATAATATATTTTGCGAAAACTATTCGATTTGCGAATTGGGATTTTTCGTTAAATGGTATGAGTATATACCAATATTTGGAAATTAATCGGAGATTAAAATGATTTATTTATTTTAATGATATTTATCGGATTTTGGTCAAATCCGTATTTTTACATTTTTCCAGGGCTAGTGCACCATGTCATGTGCACGTTGAGTTGCGTTTGTGACTTGTGAGATTTAAAAGAGAATGAGAAAGAAAAAGATAAACAAAGAAAAGAATAGAGAAAGAAAAGAGTTATGAGTGTAAAACAAGATTTGAGAAGAAACAAAAGTGATATTTGTTGAGAGGTGAGTGTAGGAGATATTTAGAGTGAGAGAGTGAGCATAAGAGAAAGAGGGTTAGACTTGGCTGCCTCATTCTCTTTTCCCCATTGTTTCTTCAACTCAATTGCTTCATGCTTCTTCATCTCACTACCTCCTTGCATCATCTCAATTTCTTTTCCAAAATCCCATGCCCACTTCATATAAAACATGCACAAACCTATTCTAAACCCTTTGAACCATTGAAGTTTGGATTTTGAAGACTTTGGGCAACTCAAGAATTTTCTTTAGTTGCCAAATGAGGTAATCTCTTCACTTTAGATTAGTGTTTATGTTAAATATCCTAGTTTAGTTTAAAATTTGACATAATTAGGATATGTGATCTTAGAAAATTTCAAGTTGATGTTAAGTGGTAAATAGAGGTTTAGTGAGTGTTTTCAAGACCTTAGAGATTGATTTCATGACCTGGAAATGCGTTTAGAACCTGATACACGAAGTTAGAATTTTCCCGTGTCGGTTTTGTGAAACCTAAAGGCCTACAGGTTATCTGAAGCTATCCAGGGTATTTTTAAGAAAATCAAGCAAGTCCATTGACCTAGATAAACCATTAAAAGACCACCACAGAAGTACAAACGCATTTGCTCCTACTATGACCAGCGAGGCCAGATTTTTGCATGATGTCGTCGGACCCCCTATCTCCTATGGTGATGTGGTTTTTCCTGTAGCTTACTTACCCTATAACCTATCCCCTGTACTTGCTTGTTTAGTTCCCATTTACCTGAGCCAAAATCTGGGAGTTGTTTGCGAGCGTTTTGGCTATGTTTTTAAGATATTTGCAATTATGGTTTTTATACTTGAGATTTGAATGGGTCGTTGGATGTTTGTACGTCAACGACGAGGGTTGTTTGGTTGATTTTTTATGCGTAAGCTATAGGTTCTAACCTATAAGCAATCCGTGTGCCGTATTGGTTTTCGGATATTGATTTTAATAGTATTGCGATTGTGTATTGATTGTAGTTACCTTCACGTGGACTTTCGAGACGACGAAGCACATCGACTTCGGCTAAGCGAGGAGTTTAGTAAGTGAGTAGATTTATATATACGGGGGAAGTCGGGTGGATGGCGTATAGGAACCCCGCAACCATTGATATGGAAATTATGTTATAAATTATAAATATGATAAAGTTGAAGTTAATTGATATTTGCTTGAGAATATGAAATGGGAAGTGAATGATGATAGGTACGAATTGAAAGAGAACAAGTATGAGTTGATGATGGTATGATATGAGATCGAGATCGATATGCACGACACGAGATTGAGATAGAGGTGTTGTGGAATTCATAAGATATGACGTTTATACAAATGTGATTTGAGATATATGTGTATATATGTATATATTTTTGAGTATAATGAGTAATATGCCGTACGAGACTTTAGATCCGTACCCTTATTATTGTATAGGTCGATAGATTCCCTATTCTGTTTGATGACCCCGTACAATGGATTACCGTACGTGATAAGATGTACCGGATGATTGATCCACGCTAGTGATTTGAGGATGATGATCGAGGATTATTGTCATATCGGATGTTATGAGGCGGGATCGCCAATGTTAAGATGCCACTTGGACCATACCTATTTCCAAAACTGACAAATCGTACGCATCTTTTAAACGAAAACTTTATGGGACGCTACGGGTTTCCAAATGATGTCTTTTTCTAAAAACACTGTAGCACCAACTTTCAAAACTACTATTCGTATCTTTTAAAAGTGACCGTATGGTTCATGTGTAGATAGATATACCCATTTATTGTTCATGTTATGTAGGATATAACCCCACGTGATGTACATACCACGTGCCGGTATTTAATGCTATATGGTATCATTTCCTAGTACACTTGCACAGTTACTGTTGATGCGCATGTTACACATACACAGATTTGCCGGCTCACACACATTCGTCATCGGTAATTGCCATGTCACTTACATAGTAGAACTGCCATATTATGAGATAAATCTTAAAAGTAAAAATACATTCATTGTTCAGTATTATCATTTTACATGCTTGCATGATATACTCGATATGCTCATATTACTACTCTATGTTGCATACATCGTACTTATGGTTATATGTATTGAGATGCTGTTTTTATGAGATATCTGGATTTGAGAACCATGGTATATTTCAAAGGAAATGGTGTATTGTTTTAAAAACCCGGTTTCTCTTGATATGATATTTCGAGACGTCCACCATGAGTTTTCTCAGTTCTGAGCTTGTTTTCGAGACCCGATTCGAGGAGTTGGCGGATGCCGTTTGCGAGTACATGGTGGACCCGGTATGGTACCCCGGGGCAAGAAATGATTTTTGTGGTGTAGACGATGAGCCTGGCAGAGGGAACACTACCTACCGGTGATTGTATAGAATTCGGCGGATTTTCGGAGGATACCATTTTGGAGTTATGATATGAGATGGATATGAGGACCGATCTGAGTATGCGTCGCCTGAGATATGTGGATTTACCTGTCGATGCTGGATACGGGTTTTCATGATGTTTCGAGTGTCGGTGTTGAACACTCAGGTTCCATGATTTTGATGTGTCGTTGGACACGTGGTTGATATCCTCATATATATATATATATGGGCTTCTGTTTTCATGATGTTCGAGTGTCGGTGTGGGACACTCAGGTTCCATGATATTGTTGTGTTGTTGATGGACACGTGGATGATATCCACATGCATACAGGCATATGATGTCGGATGTTTATTTATGTGTCATTGCATTGATTTGATTGTTGACATATATACATATGTGGTCACCCTAGATATCATAGTATTACCTTCAGGATATAGTGACCTAGGAAATTGTTGTTTTATTCGATTTCTACTTGCTGATGTTTTCTACTCACGAGTTGGCAACTCACCCCGTTGTGCCACAGTTCTTGCAGGTTTGACCGCTAAGGATAAGTTGCGGTATCGCTGGCACACAGCTTCATCCAGGGTGACGCTCTTGGCGGAACTGGAGCAAAATTGGCTAATCTGACGAAGACCGACCGTCTTGGTGGCGAAGCACTTTTGTTAGCCTCGCGTATGGTAGGAGCAGGAAGGGCTAGCCATTTTAGGGCAACCCCTTCTGGAATCATAAGTTTCTTTATGAGCCCGTTTGAGTTTCTCTTCAGCCTATTGAAGACTGAGACTTCAGAGTTGATCGGCTTGCTGATAGGAGCCGTCTCAGTAGCAAGCCGATTGAAGACCGATCTTTGGGGAGCTTCTTCTTATGGTGTTGTGGTACTAAAGCTTATAGGTGGGAACATGGTCCTGAAGAATAGCCCGGTAGTGACCTAAGTGACCTGTCCTACCGGCATTGAGAAGAAGGAAGCCGCATTGTGCCGTATGTCAGTCCTCTAGATGGGGCAGAGTGAGAGTTTTTTTTGCAGGAAGTGCAGTTGAAAGCATTGATTCTACACAGAAGTGAAGCGCCAAGTTTTAGTATCTCATATCCAAGGGCAACTGTGTATATAGCGAACCATGATTTTGTTCATGAAACACGATATACGAAGTGTGGAGTGGAAAGAGAAAGAGGTCCCACCGGGCGTACCAGAATCTGTTTACCGCCGATAACTGGACTGAGACGTTAGGACGTCTAGCCTGAATTTAGGGGCAGATACTATTTGGATATATTCATCCACCTTTCTGAAGATACCAAGTTGATTTATGGCACCGTATATCGGAGGTTTGGATAGATGCGACCGATGTAGCAGACTATATCAGTTTCCTCCTCATTTGTGAGGGTTTTTTGATTGTGGGGACGCTCTTCCCTGCAGGTGCAAGCCCCTGCAGTTAATTACGTTATCGTGTTGCGATAACAACTTTCTCCTGCTCCAGTATTTCACTTCGTGTCATGTTGTATTTTGTTTATTTTGGTTGCCCATGGATTTTATACGGAGACTAATTTATATCGTTGCCCGTAGGGCGCAGATTAGTCCAAATCCGTATATTTTAGATTTGGATTTGAACTTAGGCTGTAAGTTCCGTCAGTTCAAGGAATATTTTATTTTATTTAAGGGCCGTTAATCTGGTTTTAGATTAAAATCAAATTAAATATATATGTGAGCATATGGGCTCAATTTATTTTAAGTAAGGATACGTTAGTCTTATATGAGACTAAGATCAACTTAGAAATATATTTAAGGATCATTAAATTTTATTAAGATCCATCAACAGAGGATATGGGCTCGGATGGAAGGAGATTTCAGAGATTTAACCAATTTTGGGCTTAGTCCTAGGCTTTTTCCATCATTCAGCAGTGTTATGCACTTAGTCTTTTGACTATATATATAGAGCTAAGCACTTTCGTTCAGCACTCATGTGTGAAACACATGAGGCGCTGAGCTTTCTTTTTGATCGCTCACGTGTGAAACACATGAGGCGCTGAGTTCTCTTTTTGGGACGCTCACGTATGTTTCACATGAAGCGCTGAGTTTTATTTTTGGGGCGCTCACGTATGTTTCACGTGAAGCACTGAGTTTTTAGGTGCTCACGTACATTTCACATGAGGCACTGAGCCCTTTAAAGATTTACTATCTTTTGAAAAGAAGTTAAACTTATATTAATGACATTTTGACTATTAACGATCACCAAGATCTCTGTTTTAAAGATTTAGGATCATATTTTTTAGAATTAAGTTCTTTAAATTTTTTTTGTAAGAACTAAGTTCTTTAGATAGGGTTAAATCCTGTTTTCAGAGAAATTAAATTCCTAGTATGTAACATCCATCTTTTTTTTTTCTCATCTCTATTTTTCTCCTAAATCTTGAGTTTGAAGAACAACTCTTCCCGATGAGAATTAAATTCTTAACTTATGAGAGATTTGCCTTACAGATCTCAGACCAAGAGAAAGAACTAAGTTTTTTTTGGAGGGTTAAACCCTTGTATTTACATATGTTAGGCAAATGAGATATTTTTTTTATCTCTGCTTTTTTTTCCTTACCTAAGGTTTTGATAAGAGAAGGGACTTTTCTTCAGCAAGAGAATTGAATTCTCGGTTGTAGCTGCCAAAGCTTATGGATGGTCTTTCTATATGAGACTTGAAGTCTCGAGACCTTTATATAGGTGAGAAAACTGTTGATCAGTTTTGAGAAAATCTCTCATTGAGAGATACCAATTGATTTAATTGGTCTTAAAGATTATTTAGGAAATTTTATCCATCGTTGGATTTTTGATCCAGTGATTTTTTGTTTAACAGAATATATTTTCTATGTTGGATATAGTGCCCTCAAGTCAATTATTGTAATCGCAGGTATGCGATTGTGATGATTGAGGGAGAACCTATACGGGTAGAACAATCTTACTTAAAATGATAGTAGAGGACTAGAGGCCATTATTGTACATGTGATGTATATTATAGTGGATGCTTGGACATATATATAGAGGACTTTCTTTCTCGACATGATAGTATGCTATCAGGTTACTTTTATCGTAACATGTAGACTGGTATTTATACTGTCTGTCTCTTACATGTTGATAAAGCCCTTAAGATATGTACTTGACTACCAGGACTATAATGAGATCATACTAGTGGGGCCAGGGTGGTCCAAAAGTAGATCCTTTAATCAGTTCCTAGTCAAGGGAATATCGAGACTAGGGCATCGATATTCCAGAGTAGACTAATGTATACGTTACTTGTCCCTCAGAGGGCGATGGTTGATCCCACAACCATTGGTGTATGATATCAAAGATTGTACACAGGCGCTCATTGGATAATGGGTACACCGAACATGACTTGCCGAGGACTCCGATGTGGTAGTATACCTATCGTTAGATAGCAGTCCTCTGGTGACACTGGTACAGGTTAGTCTGTAGACCCGAGATCGTCATAGAGTCTTGTGCGGCTCCCACTGTGTTTTGATTTCCTCCCTACCACGCTTAAAGGAGACGTGCAAACAGGTGGATTTGGGTACAGTCCCGAGTCGCATGGAGGCAATGAGCGATAGGAGGGGTTTTGTCTCTCCCGGTATTGGGGGTTGATGTTGCGCTATGCTTGATTGGCTATAACTGGAAGTCCCTGGCCAGGGCTGCTTATGAGAATTACTGATAAGTGTTATCAGTAGTTTTTCGAACCGTTATAGACCAGACATCGGCATGACTTATCACGTTACTGGGGTCTGACGTTTACCATCCCTAGACATGATATGTGACATATCAGACGAAGAGACCGGATTGTAAGGTAGTATTACTGATAGGCTTCATGGAGATTATGGACAAGCTTGCTTGTTGATCTTCATATCGCTCAATACCCGGGTAGCCGTTACGTCCAGCTAGTACCGCTGATGGCTTGTAGGTGACTGATATGATCATCACCTACTGCTGGCGTATTGACGAGTCTTTATAGAAACGAAGTAGGACACATATGTGATATGTCTGTGGGCCTGATTAAATACGTGTATGTGATGCCGTATTGTAATTTGGCAGTTATCTTTTATCGGTTAGGTTATATGTGATATAACCAGATTGTCGAATCAAGTGTTGATTTGAGATAAATGATATTAGTCGGTCATATGTGATATAACCGGATTATTAAATCAAGTGTTGATTTAATAATGTGATATATATTATATGTGATATAATTATATCTTAACTAATATCATTAGCTCACTAACTATTCTTCATTATATATATATATATATATATATATATATATATATATATATAATGAAGCATGGCTTGATTTTCTATTTTTGAGAAAAATAGAAATGAGGTGTAAATTGAGAGCATGGTTGCAAGCATGGGAGTTATATTTGTTTATTCATCTTGACTCACTATTCAAGCATGGTTCCAATTTTATATTGCAAAATTCCACGCTTGAATGAATGGGGGTCAAGAGTTTCCATTCATTCTTTGCTCATGGCTCAAAAGAGTCGTGCAAACAGGTTTTAGTTGGGTACAGTCCCGAGCCACATGGAGGCAGTGAGCGGATCTGCAGGGGTTTGGTCTCTCCCGGTATTGGGGGTGAGATCGCGCTGTGTCTAGGAGAGCCATTACACAAAGCCCTCGGCCGAGACAGGAGATTTACTGGTAGGTATTCCAGTAGTATCTCAGGGTGTTCTGGGCTACGCTCCGACACGACTTGTACCGCTTTTGGGGGTCTGACTTTTACCAACCCCCTAGGCCTGCCATGCGATACTCATAGACGAACGGACCGGACTGTACGGATATTGTCACTGACAGGTTCAGTAGGGTGTCAGGATGAGTTCGCTCATCGACCTCCCTTTTGGTCAATACTTGGTAGCCCGTTACGTACGGCTAATACCTCTGACGTGCTAGTGGTTAAATCCACAGCCAAAGTATTGACGAGTCTTTAGAGTCCCCCACGGACAGTTTCTCAAGTTTCGGGCAAAACGCTGTAGAGGCCGTATGGATATATGGCAGGGTTCGATCAAGTATGTGCGGTATTACACGGATCATGATCGGACGGATAATACTAGCGGGCTTTGGTTTAAGCCGGATCCTAGTATTGTACAGTGTAGATTTTGTCTCATTGCATTTGTATTCGGCCGCAATACAAATGCGGGTATGTATATACAGTCGTGGGGTTTTCCTGTAATTTATTACCAGATCACTTTTTGAAGTTGCCAGTTTGCATTCCGTTTCGGCTATTTTTCCTTTGTTCCTTCTTGGCTGAAATTCCTTCGATGGGAGGGGCTTATTTGCAAATATGCAAATTAGCAAAGTGGAGGGTGTTTTTTTGTAAGTGGTTGCTTCATGATGGTTCTAGATTGACTTTGACTTCCATTTGCATCATTACTTGCTTTATGTGAATGGATTAATGAGGAGGAGACTTTGTTGTGATCATTATTTTCTCATCATCACTCATTATTCTCTCTTGCATTATTTTGACCTCCCTCCTCTCTCATCATGGCCGGCCACATAATGGGGAGCCCCATTCTTTGTGTGAGGGTGAAAAATTTGATCTCATTTTGATTCACACAAAATTCCTTAGCTCTATTTTTCAAAGTTCATCTCCAAAGTTCATTCCTCCATCTCCATTATGGCAACTTCAAACAACCCCTCGAGACATAGCATTCTACACTCCGTCTACAGCAATCTTGGACACGTCGGCTTGCCAACTTCGTATCCGAGTTGCCTCGGTCAAGAGGTGGGAGCCCGTAAAAAGACTTCTCGATGTGGTGCCCTTTTCGACGAGGAGATCGAGACCGGAGATTCCGCGGGGAGATCGGGATGGTGGCCGAAGACCGAAGGATACGGATCGCTCGGTATAGCTCTTTACCCTTTCTCTAGTTCGCTAGTAGTAGGTTAATGGTCCGATCCGGGTTTATAGTCCGCGGTAGCGCCGGTTTCTACTTAAAGAAAAGTTTTTGTTTCCGCATTTTGGCCTCGGACAGACGGCCGGGGCGCTGCCGTGGTCCTACATGGTATCAGAGACACGCCATTAACCTTTACTAGCTTGCTCTAGCGTGTTTAGAACTTTGATTGGACGAAAATTTCAAAAACTGCATTTCCAGTTTGACAGTTTCTGTCGAAATTTTTTAGTTGTCAAAATTTTTTTTGGTGCATTGCAGAAATACAGGCAGGGTCTTTTATGAAATCTGGGAAAATTTGGTGTAGTGATGTTCCTGTTTAGCGGCGGAACCGCGGCTGTACCCCTGCTTTGGCCGCGGTTCCGCCGCAGTAAAGAGGAATCACTGCACCAAATTTCTTTAGTAGGTTCCTGAGTTGGAAATGGGGTTTCTGGTAATTTTATTTTGGGCCCAGATTATTTTGAGTGCTACAGTTGTGCTTGGGGCCCACTTCGGGAAATTTAGTCGATCGAAAATTTTAAACATGTTAGTTCACAGTATTTACATTATATCCACGACCGTGAATGTCATTTGATCGGTAAATCTTGTCTAATTGCTATAGCCCTTTTAGACGGATTTGCGAACGTGACATTCACGTTGATGTTCTGTGTTATGCTGTGATGTTGCGGATTTGTCGTGGTGGATAGCCTGGATGCAATGTTAGTACAGTTTTGGTATTATTATGTACATTTGATATTGCGGGGCGAGCGTCCGACATGTGGACTGCCGTCACTGCCTGTTTGTATATTATTCTTTTGGGACACGACCGGGCTGAGATCGATGTACCCGTTGTATGTATATTTTACTTTCTGTACTAGGATTACCCCACGGTGGGGTGCACGGATAGCCGGGTTCTAGAGGGCAACAAGCCCGCATCTCATGGCTTTGAGATGGAGGGGGCTTTACTCTAGAATTGGCGGGCTATTCGCCGCACTCGTAGGGGGTACAGGTTGACCCAAGGAGGGGTGCCCAAGTTACCGGATTCCGTGAAGTGCTGGGTGGTCCATTCACGTTGCTGAAGGGTGCTGCCTCGCTTCAGGTTTTGGTGGGTAACTTGCCGCGCCCGTAGGGGTCTAGGATTTCATTGCACAGGCTATCCACACGACCAGGGGAACGTCGGGTTTCAGTAGCGGCTCTATGAAATCCGGGGATCCCAGATATCTGTATTGTTCTGTGATGCTTATTACATTTCTGTGATGTTGCATTTTATCACGCCTTGAGCGAATATTATATATTGATATATATACTAGTAGATGTTGTATATGTTTTGCATCCGCGCTAGTCCAGTCCCCGCTCTGTCGTTAGTTAAGTAACCTAATGGGTGATGACGGGACCCAGTGGCGAATGCGGATGGCATATACGTACATCATTATTTTTGTTCTTTGTGGTGTGATCAATTGATGGGACTGCATTAATTCGGATCAATGCAAGCTACAAACCTATTCTGATGTTGTTGGAACATTTTTCAAAAAGCTGTTATTGTAAGGACACTCTCTTTTGTTTTGCACAGTGGTATTCGGTTATGAATATCCAGCACCTCAGTCGACGAGGCAAGGGCCGAGATCCCTTCACCGGGAGTGACCCCTTGGATAGAAGTTTGCATCAGGACAATAACTTCACTATAGTCGATTACTTTTGCTTTGCATCGTGGTATTCAGTTGGAATATCCTGCACCTCATTCTACGGGGAAAGAGCCGAGATCCCTTCACCGGGAGTGACCTCTTTAGCAAAGGTTTTCGCCACTATATTTTTATAAAAAGTTATCCGGTTCCTTCAACGATACCAAGTTCATTACGTTAAAAGTTTTTTGCCAAAAACCAACCGTAGCCCTCCGTCATTTCAGATTAGTATTGCTTAGTATTCATGCTACGTATGTCGTGCTCAGCCGAGGCGTAGTGTGCGGTAGCTCTGTAATGCTTTTCTGTCTTATGGATATGTGATTGGTTAGGACAGTCGTACGGTTATTTTGGCTCAGTCAAGGACTCGTGCGGGTGGGTCTAATGCAATTAAGATAATGACGGGTTGAACTTGGCTAGGATCCTTTGATATGTTGGCTCAGTCAAGGTCACTTGGGTCCTAGGGGTAAAAATCACATCGGGGGTTTCTAAAGAAACTGAAACTTGCCAGGCATGCGCATACCTTCTTGAGTGTGGTGACGTGAGTGGATTCCGTCACGTTATCATGCGATGATAGTTGGATCCCGATTCCCACTGATGAGTTGGTTTACTCCTCGGGTGATCCCGACTAATTCTTCTTTCAGGTTTGGAGGTGAATTTGGGGTTACAGTGGGAGGTTTCCTGATTAGATAAAGTGATAACCATTCTGATCTAGGCTAGATTGCACACAGAGTATTTCTTTTCTCTCTCTCTTTGGCAGCGACCATGGCCCGACCCTTGACTATGACTCAGTGACCAAGTTAACCGAACCTTCTTAAAACACTGGCTTTTGGATTGTCAGAGTTGCATACCTCATTGCCACTCCTATTTTTACCCTTTTCTCCAGAACACCCCGTATTACTATGAACATCAACTTCCATTGGATAAAACCATCGTATGGTTATATACGAACTCGAAGGAACTTGTTCCAGATTCGAGGATGGTTTCCGGTTCTGGAGAAAACGAATAGGACTATTCAGTTGTCTTTTCCTTTTATCTTCTCTCAGGTTGTGAATGCTCCTTGGATTAGGGGATAGTACACCTGTTACGCTTATTGGATAGTCTTCTTCCAAACCTTAGGCTGGTGCCAAACGGTAGGGAATGAAGAAAGCCGATTAGCCTAATGATGGTGTGCAGAAGGTATTAAGTAAAGATAAATAAAGGGATTAATAAGAGGGCAAAGTAAAATGCGACTGCTATTCACGAACAAAACCAAGTATTTCATCGCCACTCCTACTTCACCTTTGTATTTCTCCAGAACACTCCGTATCACTCCGAAGATCCGCAGTCATTTGGATACTCCATCGTATGGTTATATACGAACTCGAAAGGAAATTGTTCCAGTTCGGGGATGGATTCTGGTTCAGGAGAAATAGGAATAAGGTTTATTCAGTTGTCTTTTATCTTTACCTTCTCTCGCGTTGCGAGTGCTCCTAGGATTAGGACAGTATACCTATTACGCTTATTGGATAGTCTTCTTCCAAACCATAGGCTGGTGTCGAAGGGTAGGGAAGGAAGAAAACCATTTAGCCTAATGATGGTGTACAGAAGGTAACGACTAAAGACATATAAAGGGATTTGGAGAGATAGCAAAGAAATATACGGTTACAGTTGTGAATCTGGATAATGGAAGAGGCATTGCTAGGAATACCCGGATACCCCTACGAAATATTTCAATGTTTCAGTTTCACTGTGCATTGTTAATAAAAAACTGATTTCCCAATTAGACACTTGCTCCAGGGTATGTATTTACCAGGTATGATTCTCATATCTGTATGGTTTTACAGATGATGAGTGGGAGTATGTTATTGGGAATTAGGTGATCATCCTCATTATATCGGGATTCGTTGTAATTGGTGATATTTGAGAAAATCACCTGGGTTGTTTGCCGGACGGCAAATATTTGGTTTTGAATATCCGTTGTTATGCACCAATTTCAAATTGATATATATGTACGTCTATTTTTATAGAGTGAGATATAACTTTTTGAAATTATGTCCATGATATTTACCTATATCAGTGGATGGTTAGGTAAGAAGCATTAAAAAGCGGTGTAATTCTTCTTAACCATAAGTACAGTTTTCAACCTACGACACATAGGGAATGAGTTATTAGACTCAAGGGACTTATACAGAGTATTGTATGTTGTCCAGTGTTCATGAGGACAGAGGGGTTGGTACTCGTACTAAATTCTGTTTACTTGTGACTTCTCTAGTTCTTAGACATGTGTTTCATAGAAATGCAAGATCTAAGTTTTGAGAAGTTATAGGTATAAGAATAAAGTTGAGAACCAGGCGTTGCAAGTATCAGGATTCTTCAAGGTGATCGAAGGTGTAGATTCTTATGTATGGTATTCAGTTAATAGTAATGATTAAGAGAACTTGCTTCTCTTTCAGCTTACTCATATCTGGATGCATTCCTAAGTTGAGTAACGCTGATCGGCCTCCTTCTATTTAGTTGACATGCACTGGAGATAGTTGCATGATTTGAATCTGGTTCCAATTAAAACAGTGCCTCTGTTTCTATATTGGATATAGAACGGTTCATATCTTAACGATGTTAAGCTACGGGGAGTTGTCCGGCTTATGCTTAAAACCAGACTCTGGATAACTCAAGGCACGTTTCTGTAATGGCTATTTGTGGGTTGACCCAGGCTATGACGAGGGTTGACTTTCTACCATCTGGGAGATCAATAGTGATATTGTTCTTGACTCGCCACAGTTTTAATAAAAATGGATATTTTCAGAAAACGGTAGTGGGAGTATGGTAGAACTGGAAGTGATTCCAGAACCGCAAATGATTACTGAAAATTTGATAAGAACCTAAAGATTCAATCTGGTTTGACATTCCATTGGCCACTCCGCAGATATGGTGGGTAACCTCAGGCACTCGAGAGGTACTTCGGTATGCTCAAAGACGGTGACACGGAGGTTCTTGTTTATCCAGACTTGACACTACTGTTGTTCTAGACTATGAGACCCGGCAGGAGGATGAGTATAGCGTCGTTCTAAACTAGCTTTAGAAGTACATGTGTATATTATTCTGCCAGAGGGTTGTCGTAGTCAGTGGGAGCAGTGGAAGCATAGTGGACAAGTGGCTTATGTCCATTTATAGACTAAAGAGGTAATAGCGGAGTTAGATCATCTATTTCTGATATGACAGTCATAGATTTGACTTCATCAGAATAGGGGATGGATCTGTTTAGAAGATAGTAGGGTGTCATGTCCTGGTATTTGGATGACATACACATAGTAGGAAGCGAAACTTCTATACTACGATCGGTTATACTTTAGTTGTCATACAGTGGTTTCTCCACAAAGGACATGGATTTCATATCAGACATTCTGGTTACTGGATCTATGGTTTTAGATCTAGATTTGAGAAGTGTCCCAATCAGGGTACTTAGAAAGCATTCTAAAGGTGCTTTAGAATGGACGACTCCTGGCACGGTAGTGTACCTGCAGGTGATGGAGTCACCCTCTTTAAAGGTGTCTTACAGACTAAAGGGGAGAGGGATGTGCATGATTGGCAGATCACTTGCTTAGGCAATTGAGTTGATCATGAGATGTCAAGTACCACACCAGATATTATTTTTTCACGAGATGCAATAAGTTTATATTAATCCAATCCTGGAGAAACATTCGGAAGCAGTTTAGAACATAAGTTGATGTTCTGGGGATATGATAATGGCAGCCTCTTTTTAGGAGACGGTTATCATTCCAGGCTTCCAAGGTGACCTGGATGACAGAGTGACTTCAGAGTTATAGTTTTCCCTCTGACGAGGCGCAGTGTTTTGGACAGGTGATCCAAGCGGACACTGAGGGAGGCATTACACAGGATACTAATTAAGTTCAGTTGACGATATAGTCTAAGAAGTTTGGATTTGGAGTTCATTTATGAAATAGGTCCCATCAGATATCCAGACATATTCTAAGACAGGTATTGCTCATTTCGGGAGATGGCTTTCTCCGCGAACATGAGATAAAGAGAGACATAGAAAGAAACATCAGGGCGGAACCACTCACTGAGGCTATTCCTCGAACGCAATAGTTTCGCAAACGGGTTTTGTGAGACTGATTAGTAGAGGAGTTGGGTGTTCGGTATCACACGGGCTATGAGTATGCGACATCGCAATAATTAGCCTTGAGTGCAAGTGGGAGATTGTTGGATATAGTACCCTCAGAGTCAATTATTGGATCACAGGCACGTGATTGGAATGATTGAGGGAGGACCTATACCGGTAGGACAGTCTTACTCAAGATGATAGTATGCTATCTGGTTTATCTTTATCATCGTATACTGCTTTAAGTGACCTTACAGGTCGCTATTACACGTTGATAGAGCCCTTAGGATTCTTGCTTGACGGCCAGCAATATGATGGCGATCATATACGTGGGAGCTGGGGTCTATAAGCACATCCTTAAAAGGTCCCTAGTCGTGGGAGTTTTCGAGACAGGGCATCGATACTCCAGAGTAGACTAGTGTATACAGTCGAGACCCCGGCGAGAGGCGGTGGCCGGTCTCACAAGCCACTAGTGTCAGTTGGTTCACCTAAGATGTATACAGGTGCTCATTGGGTTATGAGTACACTGGACAGGACTCGCCGGGAACATGCTAGTTGATTTTATACCTGACGTCAGATAGCAGTTCCCTGGTGACATGTGTACAGGTTAGTTCATCGACCTGAGATTGTCATTTGTCTCGTGTGAGTTCTCGCTGTACTTTGATTACTACCCTACCACGGCTCAAAGGAGTCGTGCAAACAGGTTTTAGTTGGGTACAGTCCCGAGCCACATGGAGGCAGTGAGCGAATCTGCAGGGGTTTCGTCTCTCCCGGTATTGGGGGTGAGATCGCGTTGTGTCTAGGAGAGCCATTACACAAAGCTCTCGGCCGAGGAAGGAGATTTACTGGTAGGTATTCCAGTAGTATCTCAGGGTGTTCTGGGCTACGCTCCGACACGACTTGTACCGCTTTTGGGGGTCTGACTTTTACCAACCGCTAGGCCCGCCATGCGATACTCATAGACGAACGGACCAGACTGTACGGATATTGTCACTGATAGGCTCAGTAGGGTGTCAGGATGAGTTCACTCATTGACCTCCCTTTTGGTCAATACTTGGTAGCCCGTTACGTACGGCTAGTACCACTGACGTGCTAGTGGTTAAATACACAGCCAAAGTATTGACGAGTCTTTAGAGTCCCCCACGAACAGTTTCTCAAATTTCGGGCGAAACGCTGTAGAGGCCGTATGGATATATGGCAGGGTTCGATCATGTACGTGCGGTATTGCACGGATCATGATCGGACGGATAATACTAACGGGCTTTGGTTTAAACCGGATCCTAGTATTGTACAGTGTAGATTTTGTCTCATTGCATTTGTATTCGGTCGCAATACAAATGCGGGTATGTATATACAGTCGCGGGGTTTTCCTGTAATTTATTACCGGATCACTTTTTGAAGTTGCCAGTTTGTATTCCGTTTCGGCGATTTTTCCTTTGTTCCTTCTTGGCTGAAATTCCTTTGACGGGTGGGGCTTATTTGCAAATATGCAAATTAGTAAAGTGGAGGGTGTTTTTTTGTAAGTGGTTGCTTCATGATGGTTCTAGATTGACTTTGACTTCCATTTACATAATTACTTGCTTTATGTGAATGTATTGATGAGGAGGAGACTTTGTTGTGATCATTATTTTCTCATCATCACTCATTATTCTCTCTTGCATTATTTTGACCTCCCTCCTCTCTCATCATGGCCGACCACATAATGGGGAGCCCCATTCTTTGTGTGAGGGTGAAAAATTTGATCTCATTTTGATTCACACAAAATTCCTTAGCTCCAATTTTCAAAGTTCATCTCCAAAGTTCATTCCTCCATCTCCATTGTGGCAACTTCAAACAACCCCTCGAGACATAGCATTCTACACTCCGTCTATAGCAATCTTGGACACGTCGGCTTGCCAACTTCGTATCCGAGTTGCCTCGGTCAAGAGATGGGAGCCCGTAAAAAGACTTCTCGATGTGGTGCCCTTTCCGACGAGGAGATCGAGACCGGAGATTCCGCGGGGAGATCGGGATGGTGGCCGAAGACCGAAAGACACGGATCGCTCGGTATAGCTCTCTACCCTTTCTCTAGTTCGCTAGTAGTAGGTTAATGGTCCGATCCGGGTTTATAGTCCGCGGTAGCGCCGGTTTCTACTTAAAGAAAAGTTTTTGTTTCCGCATTTTGGCCTCGGACAGACGGCCGGGGCGCTGCCGTGGTCCTACACGTCCAAAGCCTCAAGTGGAGCCTAATAGAGTCGCGGGACTATTACACGGAGTATGTGAAGTGAAGGACTCGAACTACAAAGGTTGTATGGTCTTTTCTTCTCTTTAGTTCATCACATCACAAAGGAAAACCCTAATAATCTAGTTAAGATCTTGTTAGTCTAACTTAGCACCTAATAAATTTTAAAATTTGGCATGCTTGATGCCTATAGAACCTCATGGTGGTGCTAAGGTCAACTTTCATGGTATCAGAGCCAAGCTAGAACATTAGGGTAACTTGTAGCGACGTTAGAAATCCGCCGTTTTTGTCGCGCAAAAACTGTCAATAAAAACCGTTTCAAAAATTGATGTTTTGAATTGTTTGCACACCCCGCGGGCTCACGGTTTGAACCGAGAAGCCGTGGGGTGGAGCGTGCGCACCCCAGGGGACCAGAGGACGGACCTACACCCCAAGACCACCACAAGGTGGCCTTGGGGGAAGGTGACCCGAGAGCACTTCAACTGGGTGCTCTCAGGTCTGCCTACCATAGGGGGCCACTTCGTAGTGGCCCCCGGGGGTGGGTATCCCCCGAGGCCCCCCATTCGATAGTTAATTTTGTGATCTTCACCTCTGGGAAGATTCAGGTGGGTTTCGAGTTCGTTTCGACTCCCGGATTGGCTTAAAACGATCGGTTTTGGAACTTTTGCTCACTGGATTTTTCAAGTCTTGGAAAAATTGGTTAAGTTTGCTAATTGCGTGCGGAATTCTAATGTCGCGGTTACTTTACAAGCTTTGTGATGTGTGTGATACAATTATTAGAATCCGTATTAATTATTTTTATGAAAACTAGTTAGTATATTGTAAAGCTAGCCGTTTAGTCTCAATTGATCGATTGCCATGAAGTTTTGATTCGGATCAAAACTCCGTCGCAATTGCGTATTACACACGATCACTAAGCCCGGAATCTTGTTGAATTATCCGACAACCAATTGAAAAGAGTTTTCAATTTGAGACTAAAATCAAGTTTTATAAGTTAGACATGAAATCCGGAATATAAGATATTCCAGGTTTATGATATCTAAGGATATTGCGGATTCTAATTATTATAGTTTTCTGTTTTCTTTTCAGCGACCGTAAGTGTAATATGTGGGTTATCCCAATCTCGTTGCTATATGTCAACAAGTTTTAAGGATACGCATAATTGCTAACGTTGATGATATGTGATATCATGTGTTGCTGTTGATATGATTTATTGGATTGTCGTGAAAGAATAGCCGGGGGTTCTATGTGAGATGAGAGTTTTTATTTTCATTCATGTAAAATCTGTATGTAATATTCTTTTATTGGGGCACTTCTGGGTTGAGGATGTTGTCTCCACTGTTGTATATTATTTACATTTCCGCATTAGGATAAACCCAATGGCGGGGAGCACAAGTAACCAGGTTCTAGAGTCCAGTGGGAGACCATCTCAAGGAGTTGAGACCGGTCTCCTAACTCTAGAATTGGCAGGGTTACTTGCCGCTTCCATAGGGGTCTATGAGATGTGGTTTTGGCTATTCATCATGACTGTGGAATCCGTGTTAGTTATATGTATGCCCTAGAGGCCATTACTGTACATAGGATGTATATTGTAGTGGATGCTGGGACATATATAGGGAAGACTTTCTTGCTCGACATGATAGTATGCTATCTGGTTGAACTTTACCTTAACGTGTATGCTGATTGTCTCTCTGTTACATGTTGGTAAAGCCCTTAGGATCTGTACTTGACTACCTGGACTATGATGCGGATCATACTAGTGGGGACATGGTAGTCCATAAGTACATCCTTCAAAGTCCCTAGTCGGATCATACTAGTGTGATGCTCTGTGATGGATATAGTATATAGTATATATGATATATTATATAGACGTTGCTTATGTTTTACACCCGCGCTAGCCCTGCCCTGCTCTGTCGTTAGTTACCTAACCTAACGGTGCACGAGGGGATATCGAGGCGAATGCGGATGGCATAAGTGTACGTCATATCTATCTGTGATGTTTAGGTACTTAAATGATGGGACTTCATTAATGTGATTAATGAAATAAAAGAAACCTAAGATGTTGTAGAATCGAATTTCAAAATAAAACAGGTAGCTACAGTTCTTGCTTTGCACAGCGGTATATGCGATATATCCTGCACCTTATTCGATAAGGAAAGGACCGAGATCCCTTCACCGGGAGTGACTCCTTTAGCAATAACTGGCAGATGCTACACACTCGGTTTGTCTTTTGATTGCTTTTAAGTGTTTTTGCTTTGCACAGTGATATATATGATATATCCCGCACCTCATTCGACGAGGAAAGGACCGACGATCCCTTCACCGGGAGTGACTCCTTTAGCAAAACTAGAAAAGCCTCAAAAGCACTCCATTTCAAAATCATTTGATTCTACAACGATATCAAGTTCATTACGCAATAGGTTTTCAGAAAAACCTGTCGTAGCCCTCCGTCATTTCAGATAAGTGCTGTTTAGTATTCGTGCTGCGTTTGTTGACCTCCGTCAAGGCGCAGTGTGCGGTAGCTAACCAGTATTTATCTGCTTAAGCATATGATGCAGATTGAGTTAGGGTAGTCGTGCGGCCTTGTTGACCTCCGTCAAGGGTCGTGCGGGTGGGTTTAATTCGATCAAGAAATGACGGGTTGAACTTGACTAGTAGCCTATGGTTTGTTGACCTCCGTCAAGGTCATAGGGTGCTAGGGGCAAAATATTATCGGGAATTTCAAGTGTTGAAATTTGCAATGAGATTGCATACCTTCTATGAGATAGTTGGATCCCGATACCCGCTGCGAGTAAGAGTTACTCCTGGGAGAGTTTTATACATTACAATTAGCCGATCAAGTAGGTGTCTAGAAAGGTGTTAACGAGGTTACGCCTCTGGAAAAACGAGGTTTACATTAATTAGGTTCGTGCGAAAGCACGGGGGACCTCCCTCAAAGTACCGACACTGGCCTGGCTGAAAGATTGGCGAACTTGCAGTGTGTAATTAATCCCGGCTAGTCTTTCCTTTTAGGGTTTGAAGGAAGATTTGATAAAAAGCAGTGGGAGCCATCCTGATTAGATAAAATAATAACCAATCTATTCTTGAAAGAGCGCACGCTGAGTGTTTTCTTCTCTCTCTCTCCAGGTAGCGACCATATCATGCCTTAATCAAGATAATAATACGGATTATTGACCGAACCCGCTTGTTATACTGAGCTGGGGAACGTTGGTCCCGCTCCAACTTATAATTGTTATAAGACAGAGCAGGAAATTGGGGAATACCAGATTTCCCGTGCCGCCCAAACGAAGAGAGTGCATGCCGATGCATCATCTTCGGGTGTGTTCATTATACAGAACTGTTTCTCAGTATCCTCCGCATCCTAGGTATATGATACCAGATCAGGATCCCAGATATGTAATCTGTTACATAGGGCTACAGAAAGGTAGAGAACTGAGAACGGATGATAAGTTTCATGAGGCAGAAAACGGGGCAAGAGTTGCAGCCAAGTCTGTCGGTCACTGTCACCCTGTATTACCGATACATTGATTCTGAACGAATGTTATTAGATACCGAACCTGATATACAAAATCATATCAGTCTCTTTATCAGTAAAGAAATGATAAAATTTTGTATTGTTGGATAATGTTTTGAACATTTCCTATATCAAAAGTTGATCGGTTCAGGCACGTTATCTAAAAGCATTAATGTTCTAAATCAAATCACAGTTCTTAGTATATGGAACACACACAAGAGGAAGAGTTCAGAAATGAACGAATTCTTCTTGAGGCATTGTAGACTAGGTCATATCTATGCGACCCGACTGGCTGTAGTTACATGTAGATGCATATTTAAATCAGTTTGAATTTACATCTTGTGAAACTCGCTAGTCATGTCACAAAGATATAATGACACCGGCTCTGTTTATTGGAAACAGAGAAAGAGTTAGTGAACTCTTGGGATGATACATGTTGATGTATGTAGGTCCCCAGTCTACACATGCCAAGACAGGTTCTTTGTACTTCATTACATTCTCTGATAATCTCTCGAGATTCAGACATATGTTCCTGTTGAAACATAAGTCCGAACCTTTTGAGATATTCACAGAATATAAGTTAGAAGTAGAGAACCAATAAGGGTATAAGTATTATGTCCTTTGATGTGATCAAGGAGGAGAATACTTGAGCACGGAATTCCTGGACCATTCTAAAGGGGAATGAGATTCTCTCTCAGCATTACTCTTTCGTATACACCATAGCACGATGGTATATCGGGGTGGAGCAATTACACCCTATGTGATAAGGTGTGCTCTATGATGAGTACTACTGAGTTACCTATTTCCTTTTAGGGAGTTATGCACTTGAGAAGCTGCATACCTATTGAATAGGGTTCTAATCAAATCAGTTGCCTACCGCTTCATATGTGATATGGAATGGGAAGAACCCATGTCTTAAGTTAGTTAAGATTTGGGGATTGTCCGTCCTATGTCTAAAAGCAAAATCCGGACAAGCTCGAGGCAAGGTCTGTTATGTAGAACTGGAAATGTTCCAGCTATACAAACTACAGCACATGATTTGATAGAACCAAAGGATTCAGTAGATTCCAACGAACCTCAGCCTCTCCGCCGATCTAGTAGGGTTCCTCACCCACCTGAGAGATACTTCGGTTTCTCTATGACAGTGGGAGCGAGGATTACATCATGAGATGATGACCCAACTAGTTTCGAGCTGGCCATCAGGAGTGAGACTCTGTAAGAATGGCTGGATGTTTATCGATCTGAGATGGAATCCTTATACACCGACAAAGTATGGACTTTAGTTGCTATATCTGAAGGGTTAAATTCCCATCAGGAGCAGGTATATCTTGAGAAGATTACTTGGTGTACATGGAAAAGTTGAGACTTTCAAAGCTAGACTTGTTAAAGGTTTTCGTCATTGACCAGGCGTGGATAATGATGAAACCTTTTCAAGTAGTTATGCTTAAGTCCATCCAGATCCTACTTGTCACGGCTACATACTATGACTACGATATCTGGTGGTTGGGTGTCATGACTGCTTTTCTAAATGATGTTTTAGAAGAGTGCGTCTATAAGTACACAGCCAGAGGGCTTCGTAGACAGTGGGAGCAGCGGAAACGTGTGCAAGATGCTTTATAGGATTAAAGCAGGCATCGCGGAGTTGGAACGTCTGTTTTGATGTATTAGTCAAGGAGTTTGACATCATCAAAATGGTAGATGAACCTTGTATATACAAAAAGGTAGTAGGGAGTATGGTGACGATCCTCGTAGAGTACGTGGATGACATACTCTTGATAAGAAAGGAGTTTCTTATGCTACGCTCGATCAATCTCCGCTTATCACAAAGATTCTCCATATAGGATTAAAGTGATACCTACTAAATCCTGGATTTTGGATCTATGAGATAGATCTAATTGGATGTTAGGATTCTCACTAGTAGTAGTGAGATGGTATCAATCGATCCTGGGGAGAATCACTGGAAGGGTTCCAGGGTGATAAAGACGACTGAGTGTCAGTCACAGGCATTGTCTTTACCCTCAGTAAAGGGACGGTATGTTGGAAGAGTTCCAAGCTAGATACCGTGGCATACTAGACGATAAAGGCAGGATACATCGCTACTTAAGATGCTACCAAAAGAGGCTGTTTGGGTGTATATTGGTTCATGAGATGAACTACGTTCCTACCATTGTGTGACAATGGAGTTGTGGCTTATGCCAAGGAACGCCGGTCCCATCAGTGATCCAGGCATATTCTAAGGCAGTATCACTTGATCATGGAGATGGTTGATCTCCAGGGAGATCGAGGTCAGGAGAGTAGACTCAGAGGACAACACAGCGGATCCACTCACGAAAGGCCTTTTCCCAGAGAGAGACTTTTATGGGATGGTTGAGTATGAGATACTGCAACCACTGCTACAGATGGCCCTAGTGCAAGTGGGAGATTGTTAGTTATATGTATGCCCTAGAGGCCATTACTGTACATAGGATGTATATTGTAGTGGATGCTGGGACATATATAGGGAGGACTTTCTTGCTCGACATGATAGTATGCTATCTGGTTGAACTTTACCTTAACGTGTATGCTGATTGTCTCTCTGTTACATGTTGGTAAAGCCCTTAGGATCTGTACTTGACTACCTGGACTATGATGCGGATCATACTAGTGGGGACATGGTAGTCCATAAGTACATCCTTCAAAGTCCCTAGTCGTGGGTGTATCGAGACGGGGCATCGATACACCAGAGTAGACTAGCGTATACCTTCTCGACCCATACAGATGGGCGATGGATGATCCCATATCCATTGGTGTTTGACATCGGAGATGATATACGGGTGCTCAGTTGAGACTGGGTACACTGGACGGACTCGCCGAGAACTCCCAGATGGTATTATACCTCACGTCAGATGGCAGTTCTCTGGTGACACTGGTACAGAGTAGTCTGTTGACTCGAGATCGTCATAGAGTCTTGTGTGGTTCCCACTGTGCTTTGATTTCCATCTTACCACGTCCAAGAGGGCGTGCAAAACGGTGGTTTTTGGGTACAGTCCCGAGTCACATGGAGGCAATGAGCGATAGGAGGGGATTCGTCTCTCCCGGTATAGGGGGTTGATGTTGCGCTGTGTTCGATTGGCTATAACAGGAAATCCCTGGCCAGGGTTGCTGAGATTTACTGGTAAGTGTTACCAGTAGTTTCTCGAATAGTTATAGACCTCATATCGACACGACTTATCGAGCTATTGGGGTCTGACGTTTACCACCCCTAGGCGAGATATGCGACAGATCAGACGATCAGACCGGACTGTACGGTAGTGTTACTGGTCGGATTCACTGGAGTGTGAGCGGGCTTGCTCGTCGATCTTCAGATCGCTCAATACCCGGGTGGCCGTTACGTTTAGCAGACCGCTTGCGGCTTTTGGATGTTTGATATGATCATCATCCGCTGCCGGCGTATTGACGAGTCTTTAGAGTCCTACACAGAGGTTTCCTGGCTCAAGCGAAACGAAATAGGAGCGCATATGAGATATGTGCGGGACCGAGAATAATGCGTGTATGTGATACCGTATTCCATTCTCGCGATGAATGTATCGAGTGGTTATATGCGATATAACCTAGTTATCGATTCAAGCGTTGATTCGATAAGCCGATACATTGTATACTAGTCGGTTGTGTGCGACATGACCGGATCATTGAATCAAGTGTTGATTTAATGATTTAATGTATAATTATATATTTGATATATTACTTTGCATTAACTAGTAATGGTTCACTTTAAATGGATTTTCTCACTTGAATTGTGCAAGTTGTATATGTGATATACTTTTATGCACATGTTTGTATCATGTTTGATGATGCATATTAACTTGGTTAAGTGTAAAGATTAAACCATGGTTTACTTAATGATTAGGGTTTTGATTATCTTATTCATTTATTTATAAATATTCATTTTGGAAATTATTTAAGGATGGTGGCTTATTTTGTTTTATGTTGAAGTTTCTTGAAACTTTGATCAAGTCAACCATTCTTATCTCTTCCTTAACCCTAACCATCATATCTAACCATGGTTCATTCTCTACACTAAACTAAGGTTAATATTATGATAAGAATGGATTTTATTTTCTATTCTATTATTCTTATCATAACAATTTCCTTCTTCTTCTTCCTTGCTTCAAGTGAAGAAGCTTGAGGTCATCAATGGTGGATTGATGATTTGAGTGAGAAATCCAATTCTAAAGTCTACCCACTTCCTATTTCTTCATCCTCTACCTCTTGCCAAGTAGTAGAGTGTGTTTCCTTCACAAGTTTTAGGGCTTGGTGAAGGTGGAGCTTGATTTAGCGATGCCTCGACGTAGATCATCTTCGGCATGGACATCGACGACCTAGCTCACTTTTTCTCCGACGAAGCCGACTCTAGAGCCCGGATTTGTTTTGGACAGCGGAGACGACTTCGTTGCGGAGCTATGGAGGTGGAGCACCGGATCTACAAAGGTTGTATTTCCGTATTCCCAATAGTTAAGTGTTAACTAGTTCTTTTTCGCCTAGACATATAGTTATCGATCCGTAGTTTAGGGTTTGTAGGCACCGTAAAATTTGAAATTGCCATGGTTGATGGCTTGGGAGACCTCACTAGTGTGCCTAGGAACCCTACAATCCGTGCTTTACATTACTGGCTAAATTTAAAACACGGACGTCTTAGTATATCTAATATTTCATATATTGCGTCTGCTGCTTGATTCTGTGATGTTGATCATATAACTGTGTGAGACGAATGTAATATTATATATATGATATATAATAAACGTTGCTTATATTTTGCACCCGCGCTAGTCCAGCCCCCGCTCTGCCGGTAGTTAAGTAACCTAACGATGCATGACGGGGCCCCGTGGCGAATGCGGATGGCATAAGCGTACGTTCTATTTTCGTTTCATTTTTCTGTAATGTTTAGGAAACATAAATTGATGGGACTTCATTAATAAGATTAATGAAAAGAAAGAAACCAAAAGATGTTATAGAATCAAATTTTCAAAAAGGGAAGCTCTTGTTCTTGCTTTGCATAGTGGTATTCCTTGATGAATATCCAACACCTCATTCGATGAGGAAAGAGCCGAGTTCCCTTCACCGGGAGTGGCCTCTTTAGCGAAACTAGCAAATGCTATAACCCACTCGGTTTTGTCTTTTGACTGCTTCTCTAGTTCTTGCTTTGCATAGTGGTATTCATGAATATCCAGCATCTCAATCGATGAGGAAAGAGCCGAGATCTCTTCACCGGGAGTGACCTTTTTAGCGAAGCTAGAAAAGCCTCAAAAACACTCCTTTATAAAATCACTAGATTCTACAACGATATCAAGTTCGTTACGTTCATGGTTTTCTTAAAAATCTGCGTTGCCCTCCATCATTTCAGATAAGTACTATTTAATATTCGTGCTGCGTTTGTTGACCTTGTCAAGGCGTAGTGTGCGGTAGCTGATTAGTGCTTATCTGCCAGCATGAGATGCGATTGGGTTAGGGTAGTCGTGCGGCCTTATTGACCTTGTCAAGGGTCGTGCGTATGGGTTTAATTCAATCAAGAAATGACGGGTAGAACTGCTGGGCTATGCCGGCGCCCTGGCCATCAAAAGTGGCCGGTGCGGAACAAAAACGATGAATACAAATCTGGCGCCGACGGAACCCAATCCCAAGATCGAACCCATAAACACTATATTAGCTAACAAGAGGTTTTAAACTACTATGTTAGAAAGATTATACCGAACGAATCTAGTCCTTCGGGTCTTCATCTTTCTCCATGGCTCTTTAAGGCATGCTCGAACGAAATTGGTCGCCGGTCTTCCTTCATCAAAGACGATCCACTCAAGGGATGTAAATCCGGCTCTAGCTCCACACCAAGATGCTAATTGAGCAACTAGAGTCTCTAGGATCCTACCCTAGAGAGCCAATGATGTAGTATAGAAAGTATACTAAGTGTTTGCTATCTCTTATCATGAAGAATGTGGAAACAAGCATGAAAGCTAGAGGAAGTGAAGCTAATGGTGAAGGAGAGGAGCTCAAGATCAAGTGGAAAAACTTAGCATGCACAAAAATGAATACCATTGAAAGAGAAAATCAAGCATGCTTGGTTTTGTAAAAACCATTTTTCCATTTTAAAAATTCTACCATGCTTGAATAGTGCACACAAATGAATTAACAATTCATTTGTGAGCACTATTCCAAGCATGGTTGTCACCATATCTCATCAAGCTATTTTCCACCTCATTTATCCATTTAATAAAATGGTCAAACCAAAAATGAGGTGGCACCTTCTAGAATGTTATCCGGTAAAAAATACGGATTACATTCTACTGTATATATATACTTGTATCCGTACCGAAATATGAACACCAAAAGAGATAGAATAACACAAAGAATATAATACTAGAATATACATATCGAAATACATATACGTAAATTATTAAATCAATACTTGATTTAATAATCCAGCTCAAACTCGAGTCGGTCAGTATTATCAACTGTCCGATCGAAAGTCCAGATGCAAAGTACATCAATTGATCGGAACCCTGCACGTATCCAATACGGCTACTACATCATTTCGCCAGAACCAGGGAAACCCTCTGTGTGGGACTCTAAAGACTCGTCAATACGCTGGCAGTGGGTTTAACCACAAGCACGTCAGCGGCACTAGCTGTACGTAATGGCTACCCAGGTATTGAGCAAAAGGAAGGCCGACGAGCAAGCTCATCCAAACCTCTACTGAGCCTGACAGTGACAATATCTGTGCAGTCCAGTCTGTTCGTCTAAGAGTATCGCATATCGAGTCTAGGGGGTGGATAAAGTCAGACCCCTAATAACGCGATAATTTGTGTCGGTATGAAGCCCATCACCTCCTGAGAAACTACTGATCTAAATCAGTAATCCTCCACTACATCGGCCGAGGATTTCAGGTGATGGCCACCCGTGCACTGTGCGACATCAACCCCAATACCGAGAGAGACGAATCCCTGATGATCCACTCACTACCTCCATGTGGCTCGGGACTGTACCCAACTAAAACTGTTTGCACGTCTCCTTTGAGCGTGGTAGGGTAGTAATCAAAGCACAGTGGGAACTCACACGAGACAAATGACGATCACAGGTCGACAGACTAACCTGTACACATGTCACCAGGGAACTGCTATCTGACAATAGGTATAATACCAACTAGCATGTTCCCGGCGAGTCCGTCCAGTGTACTCATAAACCAATGAGCACCTATATACTATCTTAGGTGAACAACTAACACCAATGGCTTGTGAGACCGGCCACCGCCCCTCGTCAGGGTCTAGATAAGTATACACCAGTCTACACTGGAGTATCGATACCCAATCTCGATATTCCCACGACTAGGGACATTTAAGGATGTGCTTATAGAGCCCCAGCTCCCACTTATATGATCGCCATCATAATGATGGTAGTCAAGCAAGAATCCTATAGGCTCCATCACCACGTTCATGATGATAAAAACAAACCGGATAGCATACTATCATCTCGAGTAAGACTGTTCTACCAGTATAGGTCCTCACTCAATCATCAAGATCACGTGCTTGGGATCCAATAATTGACTTTGAGGGCACTATATCCAACAATCTCCCACTTGCACTTAAGGCTAATTATTGCGATGTCACATACTCACAGCTTGTGTGATACCGAACACCCAACTCCTCTACTAATCAGTTTCACAAACCTCGTTTGTAAAACTATTGCATTCGAAAAATAGCCTCAGTGAATGGATCCGCTCTATTGTTTCTTTCTATGTCTCTCTTTATCTTAACTTCGCGGAGAAAACTTTCTCCCGAAATGAGCAATACCCTTCTTAGAATATTTCTGGATATCTGATGGGACCCAGTTCACAAATGAACTCCAAATCCAGCAAACTTCTTAGACTATATCGTCTACTGAACTTAATCAGTATCATGTGCCATGCCTCCCTCAGTATCCGCTTGGACCACCTGTCCAAACTACTGCCCCTCGTAAGAGGGAAAAACTATAACTCTAACAGTCACTCTGTCATCCAAGTCACTTTGGAAGCCTGGAATAATAACCGTCTCCCGAAAGAGGCCGCCGTTATCAAATCCTTAGAACATTCACTTATGTTCATAAACTGCTTCCTAACATTTCTCCAGGATTGGATTAATATATCAAATTAGTGCATCTAGTGTAAAAACAACATCTGGTGTGGTACTTGACATGTCATGATTGACTCAATTGCCTAAACAAGTGATATGCCGATCATGCACATCCCTCTCCCCTTTAGTCTGTAAGACACCTTTAGAGAGGGTGACTCCTTCACCTGCAGGTTCATCACCATGCCAGGAGCCGTCCATTCTAAAATACTTTTAGAATACTGTCTAAGTACCCAGATTGGGTCGCTTCTCAAATCTAGATCTAAAACCATAGATCTAGTAACCAGAATGCTTGATATAATATCCAAATCCTATGTGGAGAAATCACTGTGTGACAACCACAGTATAACCGATCGTAGTATAGGAATTTTACTTCCTACTTTGTGTATGTCATCTAAATACCAGGACATAACACTCTACTACCTTCTTAATTGATCCGTCTCCTATTCTGATGAAGTCAAAAACTATGACTGTCACATCAAAAATAGATGATCTATTTCCGCTATATCTGCTTTAGTATAAAAATAGACATAAGCTACTTGTCCACTATGCTTCCGCTGCTCCCACTGACTACAACAACCCTCTGGCAGAGTCATATACACGTGCACTTCTAAAGCTAGTTTACAACGGCGCTATACTCATCCCCTTGCCGGGTCTCATAGTCTGAAACAACAGTAGTGTCAAGTTTGGGTAAAAAGGAACCTCCCTGTTACCATCCTTGAGGATACCGGAGTATCTCTCGGGTGCCTGAGGTTACCCACCATATCTGTGGGGTGGCTAACGGAATGTCAAATTCAATTGAATCCTTAGGTTCTATTAAATTATCAGCAATCGTTTGCGGTTCTGGAATCACTTCCAGTTCTACCATACTCCCACTTATGTTTTCTAAAAAAGTCCATTTTACTAAAACTGTAGCGAGCCAAGAACAATATCACTATTGATCTTCCAGATGGTAGAATCTTAACCCTCATCTAAGCCCGGGATAACCCACAAACAGCCATTACTGAAATGTGCCTTGAGTTTGTCCAGATTTTAGTTTTAAGCATCAGCCGGCCAACTCCCTATATCTTAACATCGTTAAGATACAAATTGATTCTATATACCATATAGAAACAAATGCACTTATTTTATTGGAACCAGATTCAAAATCATGCAGCTGTCTCCAGTGCATATCGGCCAAATGGAATGAGGCTAATCAGTATTACTCAACTAGGAGTGCATCCATATATGAGTAACCTGAAAGAGAATCAAGTTCTCAAACCATTACTATCAAAGGAATACCAAACACAAGTATCTACATTTTTGACTAGTTTGAAGAATCCTGATACTTCCAACAAATGGTTCTATACTTTATTCTTATACCTACAACTTCTCAACATCTGGACCTAGCATTTCAACGAAATACTTGTCCAGAACTGGAGAAGTCATAAGTAAGCAGAATATAGTACGAGTATCAACCCCTTTGTCCTAATGGACACTAGACAACATACAATACTTTGTATAAGTCCCCTGAGTTTAAATAACTCAAACCCTGTGCGTCGTAGGTTGAAAACTGTACCCAGGCGATTTCCTCAAATATTACCAATTACAACGAATTCCGATATAATGAGGATGATCACCTAATTCCCAATAATTTACTCCCACTCATTATCTGTAAAACCATACAGATGTGAGAATCATACTTAGTAAATACATACCCTGGAGCAAGGGTCAAATTGGGAAATCAGTTTACAATTAACAATGCACAGTGAAACCGAAACATGAAAATGTTTTGAAGGGGTATCCGAGTATTCTTAGTAATGCCTCTTCCATTATCAAGATTCATGACTATAACCGTATATTTCTTTGCTATCTCTCCAAATCCTTTTATTTGTCTTTACTCATTTCCTTCTGTACACCATCTTAAACTAAAATGATTTTCTTCCTTCCCTACTGTTCGGCACCAGCCTATGATTTGGAAGAAGACTATCCAATAAACATAATAGGTGTACTCTACTAATCCTAGGAGTACTCGCAACCTGAGAGAAGGTAAAGATAAAAGACAACTGAATAAACCTTATTCCTATTTCTTCTGAACCAGAATCCATTCTCGAAAACGTTCTTTCGAGTTTGTATATAACCATACGATGGATTTATCCAATGAAATTGGATGTTCGTAGTGATACGGGGTGTTCTGGAGAAATGCAAAGGTGAAGTAGGAGTGGCGATGAAATACGTGGTTTGGTCGTGAATGTTAACAGTCGCAATTTAGTTTGCCCTCTTTCTGATCCCTTTATATGTCTTTACTTATTACCTTCTGTACACCATATTTAGGCTAATTGGTTTTCTTCATTCCCTACCTTTCGGCACCTGTCTATGGTTTGGAAGAAGACTATCCAATAAGCGTAATAAGTGTACTGTCTCTTAATCCTAGGAGCCTTCACAACCTGAGAGAAGGTAAAAGAAAAAGACAACTGAATAGTCCTATTCATTCTCTCCAGAACCAGAACCCATCCTCGAAAAATTTCCTTCAAGTTCATATATAACCATACGATGGATTTATCCAATGGAAGTGGACGTTTGTAGTGATACGGGGTGTTCTGGAGAAATGCAAAGGGTAAAATAAGGAGTGGCAATGATGTTTGCAACTCAGACAATGCAAAAGCCAGAGTTTTAAGAAAGTTCGGTTAACTTGGTTTATGAGTTTTAGTTTAGGTCAGGTCATGGTCGCTGCCAAAGAGAGAGAGAAAAGAAACACTCAGTGTGCACTCTAACCTTGATCAGATTGGTTATTTATTTATCTAATCAGGATGGCTCCCACTGTTTCCTTGAATTCTCCTCCAAACCCAAAAGAAGAATTAATCCGAATTACCCGAGGAGTAAGCCTACTCATTAGTGGGAATCGGGATCAAACTATCATTGCATGATAACTTGATGGAAGCCACTCAAGTTATCACACTCCAGAAGGTATGCGCATGCCTGGCAATTTTCCTGTATGTTTGAAACTCCCGATGTGAATTTTTATCCCATGCTCTTATGACCTTGACGTAGGCCAACAAATCATAAGTCACATGTCAAGTTCTACCCGTCATTGTCCAGGTTAATTTGAATCCATCCGTACATACCCTTGACGTAGGCCAACAAGGTAGTATGACTGTTCTAAACCAACGCAGCTATCTATGCAACAGAAAAGTAACAAATAGCTACCATACACTATGCCTTGACGAAGGCCAACAAACATAGCATGAATACTAAGTGCTACCCTTCTGAAATGATGGAGGACTATGAATGGTTTTTGGCGAAAAACCTTTAACGCAATGAACTTGATATCGTTGAAGGAACCGGATATCTTTTATAAAAATATAGCTGCGAAAACCTTTGCTAAAGAGGTCACTCCCGGTGAAGGGATCTCGGCTCTTTCCTCGTCGAATGAGGTGCAGGATATTCCAAACTGAATACCACGATGCAAAGCAAAAATAATCGACTATAGTGAAGTTATTACGTTGACGCAAATTTTTACTCAAGGGGTCACTCCCGATGAAGGGATCTCGGCCCTTGCCTCGTCGAATGAGGTGCTGGATATTCATAACCGAATACCACTGTGCAAAGCAAAAGCGTACGTCTGTAATGTCAGTTTTTAAAATTGGTTCCAACAACATCAAATAGGTTTGTTTTCCTTGTATTGATCAGAATCAATACAGTCCGATCAATTAACATATCACACCAGAAAAGAAAGAAAAATAAAATGTACGTATATGCCATCCGCATTCGCCACTGGGTCCCGTCATCACCCGTTAGGTTACTTAACTAACGACAGAGCGGGGACTGGACTAGCGCGGGTGCAAAACATATACAATATCTACTAGCATATATAAATATATATAACATTCGTCCCAGGCATGATAAATGCAACATCACAGAAAAGTAATAAGCATCACAGAACAATATAGATAATCTGGGAGCCTCGGGTTTCATTGAGCTACAAGTGAAACCCGACGTTCCCCTGGTCATGTGGATAGCCTGTGCAATGAAACCTAGACCTCTACGAGAGCGGCAAGTTATCCGTCAAAACCAGAAGCGAGGCAACCCCCATCAATAACGTGAATGGGCCACCCAGCACTTCGCGAAATCCGGTAACTTGAGCACCCCTCCGTGGGTCATACCTATACCCCCTACGAGTGCGGTGAATAGCCCGCCAATTCTAGAGTAAAGTCCCCTCCGTCTCAACGCCATGGGATGCGGATCCGTTGCCCTCTAGAACCCGGCTATCCGTGCACTTCACCGCGGGGTAATCCTAGTACAAAAAAGAAAATAATATACAAGGGTGACATCGACCTCAACCCGGTCGTGCCCTAAACAAATAATATACAGACTGGCAGTGACGGCAGTCCACATGTCGGACGCTCGCCCCGCAATATCAATTGTACAAATAAAATGAAACTGAACAGTACTAATATTGCACCCAAGCTATCCACCACGACGATCCAGCCACAACACAGAACAACACAGAACATCAACGTGAATGTCATGTTCGCAAACCCGTCTAAAAGGACATATAACAATTAGACGGGTTCACCGATCGAGTGACATTCACGGCCGCAGATGCTAAACTAAGTACTGATAATTACACAGTTAAAATTTTGATCAACTAAATTTATCCGCAAAGGCCCCAAAAGCAAATCCAGTATTCAAAAGATTCTGGGCCAAAACCATATATCACAAAAATCATTTTTCCATGTCAGAGAGTGCCAGAAAAAATTTGGACGCATTTGGCCACAAAAGCGCGGCGGAACCACCGCCAAATGGCATGTTTTGCTGCGGTTCCGCGGCCAAAAATTGATTCAAGCTTCCAAATTTCTTGTGGTGCTCTACAATTGCCAGCACGGATTTTTAAGCTATACAGAAAGATTTTTTGAGCAAGTTTGAAAATCGACAGAAACTTGGCAAATTTGGAATAATGATTCGGAAAATTCGTTCGATCAATATTCTAACTTGTGCAACTTAGCTAGTAATGGTTTATGGGTGGCTCTGATACCACTGCTGGGTTATGCCGGCGCCCTGGCCATCAAAAGTGGCCGGTGCGGAACAAAAACGACGGATAAAAATCTGGCGCCGACGGAACCCAATCCTAAGATCGAACCCATAAACACTATATTAGCTAACAAGAGGTTTTAAACTACTATGTTAGAAAGATTATACCGAACGAATCTAGTCCTTCGGGTCTTCATCTTTCTCCATGGCTCCTTAAGGAATGCTTGAACGAAATTGGTCGCCGGTCTTTCTTCATCAAAGACGATCCACCCGAGAGATGTAATTCTGGCTCTAGCTCCACACCAAGATGCTAATGGAGCAACTAGAGTCTCTAGGATGCTACCCTAGAGAGCCAAGGATGTAGTGTAGAAAGTATACTAAGTGTTTGCTATCTCTTATCATGAAGAAGGTGGAAACAAGCATGAAAGCTAGAGGATGTGAAGCTAATGGTGAAAGAGAGAAGCTCAAGCTCAAGTGGAAAAACTCAGCATGCACAAAAATGAATACCATTGAAAGAGAAAATCAAGCATGCTTGGTTTTGTAAAAACCATTTTTCCCTTTTAAAAATCCTACCATGCTTGAATAGTGCACACAAATGAATTAACAATTCATTTGTGAGCACTATTCCAAGCATGGTTGTCACCATACCTCATCAAGCTATTTTCCACCTCATTTATCCATTTAATAAAATGGTCAAACCAAAAATGAGGTGGCACCTTCTAAAATGTTATCCGGTAAAAAATACGGATTACATTCTACTGTATATATATACCTGTATCCGTACCGAAATACGAACACCAAAAGAGATAGAATAACACAAAGAATATAATACTAGAATATACGTATCAAAATACATATACGTAAATTATTAAATCAATACCTGATTTAATAATCCGGCTCAAACATGAGCCGGCCAGTATTATCAACTGTCCGATCGAAAGTCCAGATGCAAAATACATCAATCGATCGGAACCCTGCACGTATCCAATACGGCTACTACATCATTTCGCCAGAACCAGGGAAACCCTCTGTGTAGGACTCTAAAGACTCGTCAATACGCTGGCAGTGGGTTTAACCACAAGCACATCAGCGGCACTAGCTGTACGTAACGGCTACCCAGGTATTGAGCGAAAGGAAGGCCGACGAGCAAGCTCATCCAAACTCCTACTGAGCCTGACAGTGACAATATCCGTACAGTCCGGTCTGTTCGTCTAAGAGTATCGCATATCGAGTCTAGAGGGGTGGATAAAGTCAGACCCCTAATAACGCAATAATTCGTGTCGGTGTGAAGCCCATCACCTCCTGAGAAACTATTGATCCAAATCAGTAATTCTCCACTATCCCGGCCGAGGATTTCAGGTGATGGCCACCCGTGCACTGTGTGACATCAACCTCCAATACCGGGAGAGGCGAATCCCTGATGATCCGCTCACTGCCTCCATGTGGCTCGGGACTGTACCTAACTAAAACCTGTTTGCACGTCTCCTTTGAACGTGGTAGGGTAGTAATCAAAGCACAGTGGGAACTCACACGAGACAAATGACGATCCCAGATCGACAGACTAACCTGTACACATGTCACCAGGGAACTGCTATCTGACAGTAGGTATAATACCAACTAGCATGTTCCCGGCGAGTCCGTCCAGTGTACTCATAAACCAATGAGCACCTGTATACTATCTTAGGTGAACAACTAACACCAATGGCTTGTGAGACCGGCCACCGCCCCTCGTCAGGGTCTAGATAAGTATACACCATTCTACACTGGAGTATCGATGCCCTGTCTCGATACTCCCACGACTAGGGACATTTAAGGATGCGTTTATAGAGCCCCGGCTCCCACTTATATGATCGCCATCATAATACTGGTAGTCAAGAAAGAATCCTATGGGCTCCATCACCACGTTCATGGTGATAAAAACAAACCGGATAGCATACTATCATCTCGAGTAAGACTGTTCTACCGGTATAGGTCCTCACTCAATCATCAAGATTACGTGCTTGCGATCCAATAATTGACTTTGAGGGCACTATATCCAACAAGAACGTGACTGGTGCTTATGGTTTGTTGACCTTGTCAAGGTCATAAGTGGCTAGGGGTAAAAACATTATCGGGAATTTTAAGTGTTGAAATTTGCAATGAGATTTCATACCTTCTATATAATAGTTGGATCCTGATACCCACTGCAAGTAAGAGTTACTCCTAGGAGAGTTTTACACTTTATAATTATCTAATCAAGTAGGTGTCTAGAAAGGTGTCAACGGGGTTATGCCTCTAAGGAAACGAGGTTTATTTTAATTAGGTCAATGTGAAAGCACGGGGAACCTTCCTTGGAGTACCGATACCTGCCTGGCCGAACGATTGGCGAACCTGTAGGGTGTAATTAATCCCGGCTGATCTTACCTTTTAGGGTTTGAAGAAAGATTTGATAAAAACAGTGGGAGCCATACTGATTAGATAAAATAACCAATCTAATCTTGCAAAGAGCACACGCAAAGCGATTATCCTTCTCTCTCTCCTGGTAGCGACCAATTAAATACCTTAATCAAGATAGTAATATGGATGTATTGACTGAACCTACTTATTATACTGGGCTAGGTTCCGCTCTACCTTATAATTGTCATAAGTCTGAGCAACGAATAAGGGGAATATACAGATTCCCACGCCACCCAAACGAACAATAAGCATGTCGATGCATTGTTTTCGGATGTGTTCGTAACCAAGAACTGTTTCTCAGTTACCTCTACGTCCTGGGTATTGGATACCGGATCAGGATCCCACACATGTAATTTGTTACATGGGTTATAGACAGGTGGAGATTTGGGAAATGGATGATATGTCTCTAGTAGTAGAGATGGTGCAATTGTTGCAGCCAAAGCAGTTGGCAAATATCACCTAGTGTTACCAACTGGTAATACAATGATTCTAAGCGACTGTTATTTCGTACCAATAATATTATGAATATTTTCCTAAATCAAGTATTGATTGGGTAAGGTACGTTGTATAACAGTGTACACGTTCTGAATCAAACTACAGTTCTAAACGTACAGAACACACACAAGAGGAGCAGTTCAGAAATGAACGAAGTCTTCTTATGACAATGTAGACTGGGTCATATCAATGAAACAAGACTAGCTAAAGTTCCATAAGGATGAATATTTGAATCTGTTCAAATTTACATCTTATGAGACTTGCCAGTCAGGTCTCAAAGACTAGGTGACCAAATCTCTGTTTAAAACGGAGAAAGAATTACTGAACTCTTGGACAGATACATGGTGATGTATGCGGTCATATGTCTACATATGCCAGGGATGGTTCCGCATACTTTATTAAATTCACCGATGTTCTCTCAAGATACGGACATGTGTTCTTGTTGAAACACAAAACTGAATCTTTTGAGAATTTCAAGGAATATAAGTACGAAGATGAGAACCAGATGGGTAAAGGTATTCAAATCCTTCGATATGATCAGGGAAAAGAATACTGGAGCATGGAATTCCGAGACTATTTAAAAGAGAATGGGATTCTCTCTCAGTTTACTCCTCCGTATAAACCACAGCACAACGGTATATCGGGGTGGAGGAATCGCCCCTATGAGATATGATGCGCTCTATGATGAGTACTACTGAGTTGCCTATTTCCTTTCAGGGACATGCACTTGAGAAGCTGCATACCTATTGAATAGAGTTCCGATCAAATCTGTTGCCTACCACTCCATATGAGATATAGAATGGGAAGAGACCATCTCTTAAACGAGTTAAGATATGGGGTTGTCCGGCCTATGTTGAAAAGAAAAATCCGGATAAGCTCGAGACAAGGTCAGTTCTGTGCAAGTTTGTAGGATATCCCAAATATTCGCGAGGGTATATCTTCTACCACACTGAGGAATAAAAGGTGTTTTGTTTCTCATGCCACCTTTTTAGAAAAGGAATTTCTTGTGGAAGAAATTAGGGGCGATGAGGTAGAACTGGAAATAGTTCCAGCAAATACAAACTATAACTGACGATTTGGTGGAACCGGAGGATTCAATAGTCTTAGACGAACTGAAACCACTCCGCAGATCTAGTAGGGTTCCTCATCCACCTGAGAGATACTACGGTTTTCTCATAGACGGTGGGAGTGAGGATTGCATCATGTAGATGATGACCCAACTATTTTCGAGCAGGCCATCACAAGTGGAGACTATGTGAAATGGTTGGATGCTATGCGATCTGAGATGGAATCCATATACACTAGCAAAGTGTTGACTTTACATGTTACTCTTGAAGGGGTAAAACCCATCGGGAGCAAGAGGATATTTGAGAAAGATAAATTGGTGTAGATGGAAAAGTTGAGACTTTCAAAGCTAGACTTGTCGCTAAGCTTAAGTCCATCAGGATCCTACTTGCCATTGCTGCATACCATGACTACGATATCTGGCAGACTGCACGTCAAAACCGCTTTTCTAAATGGTGATTTAGAAGAGAGCATGTAAATGACACTGCCAGAAGGATTCGTAGACAGAGGGAGAAGCGGAAGCATGTGTGGGCTGCTTAAATCCATCTACGGATTGAAGCAGGCATCGCGGAGATAGAACATCTGTTTTAATGAAGCTGTCAAAGAGTTTGATTTCATCAAAAAGGTAGATGAATCATGTATAAATAAGAAGGTTGTAGAGAGTATGGTTGTCTTCCTCGTATTGTACGCGGATGGCATACTCTTGATAGGAAATGGTATTCCTATGCTACACTCGGTCAAACACCTCTTATCACACAGGTTCTCCATGAAAGATCTAACTGATGTCTCCTACATCCTGGGGATATAGATCTATAGAGATAGATCTAAATGGATTTGGGATTGTCCCAATCCAGGTACATAGACACCATGCTAAAGGGGTTTAGTATGGATGATTCTAAGCGTGGTAATGTACCCGCTTGTTCAGGAATCACTCTCTCCAAAGAGATGTCTCTCGAGACTGATTTGATTTGGAGAGGGCTCGCATACAAGAGATACCCTATGCTTTGGCAGTCGGGTCAATCATGTGTGCGATGTTATGCACCAGACCACATGTAGCTTACTTACTAGGTGTAGTGAATAAGTATCGAAAAGATCATTGGGAAAATCACTGGACAGCTGAAGAACATTCTTAGGTGCTTGAGAAGGACTAAAGAGATGTTCTTGGTGTATGGTAACGGTGAACTCCAGATGAAGTCCTTTACTGATTCAAGCTTCCAGAGTGATAAGGATGACTGAAAGTCAGTCTCGGGTTTTGTCTTCACCCTCATTGGAGGGACAGTATGTTGGAAGGGTTCCAAGCTATATACCGTAGCAGACTCGTTGATAGAGGATAATTACATCGCTACCAACGATGCTGCAAAAGAGGTTGTCTGGATGAAAAAGTTCATATGAGAACTTGGTTCTTACAATTGGGCATCTAGTACCTATGTATTGTGATGACAATGGAGCTGTGGCTTTAGCCTAGGAACTCCGGTCCCGTAAACGATCCAGACATATTCTTAGACAGTATCACCTGATCAGGGAGATAGTTGATCTTCGGGAGATCGAGGTTAGGAAAGTTGACACAGCGGATCCACTCACCGAGGCCATCCCCCAGATGATATTCGAGAGACTTTTGGGACGTTGGGTATGAGATACTACAACAATTGGCCTTACTGCAAGTGCGAGGTTGTTAGGAATATGTATACCCTAGAGACCATTATTGTACATGTGATGTATATTATAGTGGATGCTTGGACATATATATAGAGGACTTTCTTGCTCGACATGATAGTATGCTATCAGGTTACCTTTATCTTAACATGTAGACTGGTATTTATACTGTCTGTCTCTTATATGTTGATAAAGCCCTTAGGATATGTACTTGACTACCAGGACTATGATGAGATCATACTAGTGGGGCCAGGATGGTCCAAAAGTACATCCTTTAATTAGTTCCTAGTCGAGGGAATATCGAGACTAGGGCATCGATATTCCAGAGTAGACTGGTGTGTACGTTTCTTGTCTCTCAGAGGGCGATGGTTGATCCCACAACCATTGGTGTGTAACATCAAAGATTGTACACAGGTGCTCATTGGAGAATGGGTACACCGAACAGGACTCGCCGAGGACTCCGATGTGGCAGTATACCTATCGTTAGATAGCAGTCCTCTGGTGACACTGGTACATGTTAGTTTGTAGACCCGAGATCGTCATATAGTCTTGTGCGACTCCCACTATGCTTTGATTTCCTCCCTACCATGCTCAAAGGAGACGTGCAAACATGTGGATTTTGGGTACAGTCCCGAGTCGCATGGAGGCAATGAGCGATAGGAGGGGTTTCGTCTCTCCCGGTATTGGGGGTTGATGTTGCGCTATGCTCGATTGGCTATAACTGGAAGTCCCTGGCCAGGGCCGCTTATGAGATTTACTGATAAGTGTTATCAGTAGTTTCTCGAACCGTTATAGGCCAGACATCGGCATGACTTATCACGTTACTAGGGTCTGATGTTTACCACCCCTAGACATGATATGCGACATATCAGACGAAGAGACTGAACTGTACGGTAGTGTTACTGATAGGCCTCATGGAGACTATGGACAAGTTTGCTTGTTTATCTTCATATCGCTCAATACCCGGGTAGCCGTTACGTTCAGCTAGTACCGCTGACGGCTTATAGGTGACTGATGTGATCATCACCTACTGCTGGCATATTAACGAGTTTTTAGAGTCCCACACAGAAGTTCCCTGGTTCAAGCGAAACGAAGTAGGACACACATGTGATATGTGTGTCGTCCTGATTAAATACATGTATGTGATACCGTATTGTAATCTGGATGTTATCTGTTATCTGTTCGGTTATATGTGATATAACCAGATTGTCGAATCAAGTGTTGATTTGATAATGTGATATACAGATAAATGATATTAGTCGGTCATATGTGATATAACCGAATTATTAAACCAAGTGTTGATTTAATAATGTGATATATATTATATGTGATATAATTATATCTTAACTAATATCATTAGCTCACTAATTATTCTTCATTATATATATTAATATATATATGATATATATATATATATATATATATATATATATATATATATAATAAAGCATGGCTTGATTTTCTATTTTGAGAAAAATAGAAATGAGGTGTAAATTGAGAGCATGGTTGCAAGCATGGGAGTTATATTTGTTTATTCATCTTGACTCACTATTCAAGCATGGTTGCAATTTTATATTGCAAAATTCCATGCTTGAATGAGTGGGGGTCAAGAGTTTCCATTCATTCTTTACTCATTCTCAACACTTAGCCATTTTCTTGAGTTGCTCCCATGGTTGCTCTCTAGCTTCTTCTTCTTCCTCAATTGCTATAGTTCAAGCTTCAACCCTCACATGTGATGTGAACCATGAAGCTTGAACACAAACTTGTGAGCTTTTAACATCCCCTACTTCACCTTCCAACACTTGACTAGCGATCGAATGTAGCGTGTTTACTACGCTAAAGAGTTTAGTGTAGAGGTAGCTTGAGATAGAAGGACTACGCGTGGATCATCTTCGGCACGAAGGTCATCGGAGGAAGCTCGTCCAAAACCTCAAGTGGAGCCTAGTGGAGTCGCGGAATTACTACACGGAGCATGTGAAGTGAAGGACTCGAACTACAAAGGTTGTATGCTCTTTTCTTCTCTTTAGTTCATCACATCACAAAGGCAAACCCTAATAATCTAGTAAAGATCTTGTTAATTTAACTTAGAACCTAATAAATTTTAAAATTTGGCATGCTTGATACTTTTAGAACCTCATGGTGGTGCTAAGGTCGACTTTCATCTTGTAGTTAGCTAGTGTAGGTTTATGGTTTCAATTCTAGGACGGGTTCGTTAGCGCCAAGTTTTTAAATGCCATTTTTGTTCCGTATTGGCCACGGTAGATGGCCAGACACTATCAAACCACAATATGGTATCAGAGCCACCCCATAAACCCTTACTAGATAGTTTACACAAGGTTAAAATATCGATCGACCAAATTTTCCGAATCATAATTCCATTTTCATGTGCTTGCTGTCATTTTTGAAATTGTTCAAAAATTATTCTGAGTGTCTTAAAAATACGTGCAGGGATTTATAGGGCACCGGAACAAATTTGGGCACCTAAGCTAATAATTTGGCCGCGGAACCGCCGCATACCATGCCTATTGGCCGCGGTTCCACAGCGGTTTTGTTGCAATTTTGCGCCAAATTTCTTCTGGAACTCTATTTAATGGAAATATGATTTCTGGGATGAATGGTTTTGGTCCAGAATTGTTTGAGTGTTGGTTTGGATTTGGGGACAATATGGAAAAGTTTTAGTCGATTGAAATTTTAAATATGTGATTATCAGTGCATGTGATTATATCTGCGACCGTGAATATCATTAAGCGGTACAACCCGACTAATTGCTATATGTTCAACGAGACGGATTTGCGAACATGATATTCACGTTCATGTTCTGTATTGTGTTGATATTGTGGTTGGATTATTGTGTTGGATAGCCAATAGTGCAATGGTAGCAGTATACTTCAGATTCATTTGTATATTCATTATTGTGGGGCGAGCGTATGACATGTGGATTTCCGTCTCTGCCAGATTATATATTCTTTATTTGGGCACGACCGGGTTGACATCGATGTCGCCATTGTATATATACTTTTCTTTTCTGTACTAGGATTACCCCGCGGTGGAGTGCTCGAGTAGCCGGGTTCTGGAAGGCAACAGGCCCGCATCTCATGGCGTTGAGACGGAAGAGGCCTCACTCTAAAATTGGTGGGCTATTCGCTGCACTCGTAGGGGGTATAGGATGACCCACGGAGGGGTGCTTAAGTTACCGGATTCCGTAAAGTGCTGAGTGGCCTATTCACTTTGTTGATTGGGTTTGCCTCACTTTTGATATTGGCGGGTAACTTGCCTCACTCGTAGGGGTCTTGGTTATACATTGCACAGGCTATCCACACGACCGGGGAACGTCGGGTTTCATTTGCGGCTCAAAAGGAACCCAGGGCTCCTAGATTATCCGTTATTCTGTGTTGCTTATCGCTTTTCTGTGATGTTGCTTATATCATGCCTGAGACAAATGTTATATATATATTTATATATATTAGTAGATATTGTATATGTTTTGTATCCGCGCTAGTCCAGCCCCCGCTTTGCCGTTAGTTAAGTAACCTAACGGTGCATGATGGGGCCCCGTGGCGAATGCGGATGGCATATACGTATATTGTATTTTCGTTCTTTTCTGGTGTGCTATGGATTGATTGATGTGACTTCATTAATTCTGATTAATGCAAGGAAAACAAACTTATATGATGTTGTTGGAATCAATTTTTGAAAACTGGCATTACAGACATTTCCTTTTGCTTTTCATAGAGGTATTCAGTTATGAATATCCAGCACCTCATTTGACGAGGCAAGAGCCGAGATCCCTTCATGGGGAGTGACCTCTTGGGCAAAAGTTTGCGTCATTGTAATAACTTCACTATAGTCGATTCTTTTGCTTTGCATCTTGGTATTCAGTTAGGAATATCCTGCACCTCATTCGATGAGAAAAGAGCCGAGATCCCTTCACAGGGAGTGACCTCTTTAGCAAAAGTTTACGTCACTAAATATTTGTAAAACTACTTGGTTGCTTCAATGATATCAAGTTCATTACGTTAAAGTTTTTTCGCCAAAAACTAGTCATAGCCCTCCATCATTTTGAATAAGTAGCACATAGTATTCATACGGTGTTTGTTGGATAATATTAAGGCATCATGAATGGTAGCTGTGTGTTGCTTATCCGCAGCATAGATAAATGCATTAGTTTAGGACAATCGTACCACTTTGTTAGACAAAGTTAAGGGTGTGTGCGGGTGGGTCTAAATTAATCTGGATAATGACGGGTAGAACTTGACTTATGTGTTATGATTTGTTGGCCAAAGTCAAGGTGATAAGCGCTTGGGGCAAAAACCACATCGGGAGTTTCAAATATACAGGAAACTTTTCAGGCATGCGCATACCTTCTGGAGTGTGGTGACTTGAGTGCCTTCCATCAAGTTATCATGCGATGATAGTTGGATCCCGATTCCCACTGATGAGTAGGTGTTACTTCTCGGGTGATTTTAGATGATCCCGACTAATTCTCCTTTTAGGGTTTGAAGGAGAATTCGAGAAAACAGTGGGAGCCATCCTGATTAGATAAAGTGATTAACCAATCTGATCTAAGTTAGAGTGCACGCTGAGTTTTTCTTGTCTCTCTCGCTCTTTGGCTGCGACCATAGCCTGACCCTAAACTAAAAATCATGAACCAAGTTAACCGAACCTTCTTAAACACTTTGGCTTTTGGTTTGTCATTAAGTCGCATATATCATTGCCACTCTTACATCCCCTTCGCATTTCTCTAGAACACTCCGTATCATTACGAAGATCCACATTTCTTGGATATTCCATCGTATAGTTACATACGTACTCGAAGAAACTTGTTTTTGATCGAGGATGGATTCTAGTTCTGGAGAAATTGAATAAGATTGTTCGGTTGTCTTTTCTCTTTACCTTCTCTAAGGTTGCGAGAGTTCCTAGTATTAGGAGAGTACACCTATTACGCTTATTGGATAGTCTTCTTCCAAACCATAGGCAGGTGCTGAAAGATAGGGAAGGAAGAAAACCAATTAAACCTAAGTATGGTGTACAGAAGGTAATAAGTAAAGACATATAAAGAGATTAGAGTTAAGGCAAAGGAAATTGCGACTACTATCATTCACGAAGAAGCCGCGTATATCCCTTGCCACTCCTATTTCACCTTTGCATTTCTCCAGAACACTCTGTATCACTACGAAGATCCATATTGATTGGATATTCCATCGTATAGTTACATACGAACTCGAAGAAACTTGTTTCTGATCGAGGATGGATTCTGGTTCTGGAGAAATAGAATAAGGATTATTCAGTTGTCTTTTCTCTTTACCTTCTCTCGGGTTGCGAGGGCTCCTGGAATTAGGAGAGTACACCTATTACGCTTAATGGATAATCTTCTTCCAAACTACAGGCAGGTGCCGAAAGGTAGGGAAGGAAGAAAACCAATTAGCCTAAATGTGGTGTACAGAAGATAATAAGTAAGACATATAAGGGGATTGAAGTGAGGGCAAGAAAGTATACGGTTACTATCATGAATCTGGATAGTGGAAGAGGCATTACTAGGAATACCCGGCTACCCTTTAGAAACATTTTCATGTTTCAGTTTTACTGTGCGGTGTTAATTGAAAACTGTTTTCCCAATTAGATTCTGACTCCAGGGTATGTATTTACCAGACTTGATTCTCACATCTGTATAGCGCTACAGATGATGGGTGGGAGTAAGATATTGGGAATTGGGTGATTAGATCCTCAATATATATCAGAATTCTTTGTAATTGGTGGTATTTGAGAAAACATCTGGGTTTTGCCTAACGACAAATATTTGGTTTTGAATATCCGTTGTTATGCACCAGTTTCAAACTGATATATCTGTATGTTTATTTTATAAGTGAGATATAACCTTTTGAAATTATGTCTATGACATTTACCTATATCAGTTGATGGTTAGGTAAGGAGCATTCAACAACGGTGTAATTCTTCTTAACCATAGTACAGTTTTTCAACCTACGACGCACAGAGTTTGAGTTATTAAACTCAGTGGCCTTATACAAAGTATTGTATATTGTTCGATGTCCGTTAAGACAAAGGGGTTGGTACTCATACAATATTTTGTTTACTCATGACTTCTCTAGTTTTAGACAAGTATTTCGTTGAAATACAAAGTCCAAATTTTAAGAAGTTATAGGTATAAGAATAAGGTAGAGAACCATATATTGCAAGTATCAAGATTTTTCAAGATGATCGAAGATATAGATACTTATGCTAGGTATTCCGTCGTAAGTAATAGTTTTGAGAACTTGCTTCTCTCTCAGGTTACTCATACGTGGGTGCATTCCTTGATGAGTAATGCTGCTTGGCCTTCTTCCATTTAGTTGATATGCACTGGAAACAGTTGCTTGCTTTTGGAATCTGGTTCCAATTAAATTAGTGCCTTTGTTTCTATATTGGATATAGAATGGATTCATATCTTAACGATATTAAGGTATATGGAGTAGTCCGGCTTATGCTTAAAACCAAAATTTAGACAAACTCAAGGCACGTTTCAGTAATGGCAGTTTGTGGGTTATCTTGGGCATTGACAAGGGTTAACATTCTACCATCTGGAAGATCAATAGTTATATTGTTCTTGACTCCCTACCCGTTTTAGTAAAAATGAATTCTTTTCAGAAAACGTTGGTGGGAGTATAGTAGAACTGGAAGTGATTCCAGAACCACAAACGATTACTGAAAATTTAGTAGAACCTAAAGATTCAGTTGGATTTAATAATCCATTATCCACTCCACAGATTTGGTGGGTAATCTCGGCCACCCGAGAGGTACTTCGGTCTCCTCAAAGATGGTGACAGGGAGGTTTTTGATTACCTAAACTTTCCACTACTGCTGTTCTAGACTATGAGATCTGGCAGGAGGATGAGTATAATGTCGTTCTAAATTAGCTTTAGAAGTGTACGTGTATATGACTCTGCCAGAGGGTTGTTATAGTCAGTGGGAGCAGCGGAAGCATGATGGGCAAGTAGCTTATGTCTATTTATAGACTAAAGCAGGTATAGCGGAGATAGATCATCCAGTTTTGATGTGACGGTTATAGAGTTTGACTTCATCAGAACAATAGATGACCGGGTAAGAAGGTAGTAGGGAGTGATGTCCTGGTATTTGGATGAAATACTCTTGATAGGAAGTGATATTCCTATACTACGATCGGTTATACTGTGGTTGTCACAAGGTGTTTCTCCACATCTGATCTGGATAAAATATCAGAGATTCTGGTGAGTAGATCTATGCTTCTAGATCTAGATTTGGGAAGTGTCCCAATTCGGGTACTTGACACTATTCTAAAGTGTTTTAGAATGGACGACTCCTGGCATAGTGGTGTACCCGCAGGTGATGGAGTCACCCTCTCTAAAGAGATGTCTTCTAGACTAATGAGGAGAGAGATTTGCATGATTAGCATATCACTTGCTTAGGCAATTGAGTCAATCATAAGATGTCAAGTACCACACCAGATATTGCTTTTGCACTGGATGCAATAAGCATATATTAATCCAATCCTGGAGAAACATTGGGAAGCAGTTATGAACATAAGTGGATGTTCTTAGTATATAGTAACGGCAGCCTCTTTCAGGAGGCGGTTATCATTTCAGGCTTCCAAGATGACCTGGATGACAGAGTGACCGTCAGAGTTATAGTTTTCCCTCTTTTTGAGGGGCGGTATGTTGGACAGGTAGTCCAAGCGGATACCGAGGAAGGCATGGCGCAGGATACTGATTAAATTCAGTGGATGATACGGTCTAAGAAGTTTGTTGGATTTCGATTTCATTTGGGAACTGGGTCCCATCAGATATCCGGAAAAATTCTAAGACATGTATCGCTCATTACAGGAGATATTATTTCTCCGTGAAGTTGAGATAAAGAGAGATAAAGAAAGAAACATTAGAGCAGATCCACTTACCGAGGCTATTTCTCGAACGCAATAGTTTCACAAATGGGCTTTGCGAAACTGATTAGTAGAGAAGTTGGGTGTTCGGTATCACATGGGCTGTGAGTATGTGACATCACAATAATTAGCCTTAAGTGCAAGTGGGAGATTGTTGGATATAGTGCCCTCAAGTCAATTATTGTAATCCCAGGCACGCGATTTGATGATTGAGGGAGAACCTATACGGGTAGAACGATCTTACTCAAAATAATAGTATATGCTATCTAGTTTGCCTTTATCATCATGTACATGCATTATGTGGTATTATAGATCACTATTACATGTTAATAGAGCCTATAGGATTCTTGCTTGACTATCAGCATTATGATGGCGATCATATACATGGGAGTTGGGTGGACTATAATGACATCCTTAAATGTCCCTAGTCGAGGGAATATCGAGACTGGGCATCGATACTCCAGAGTAGACTAGTGTATACTTATCGAGACCCCGACGAGGGGCGGTAGCCGGTCTCACAAGCCATTGGTGTCAGTTAGTCAACTAAGATAGTATACAAGTGCTCATTGGGTTATGAGTACACTGGATGGACTCGCCGGGAACATGCTAGTTAGTATTATACCTATTGTCAGATAGTAGTTCTCAGGTGACATGAGTACAGGTTAGTCTGTCGACCTGAGATTGTCATTTGTCTTGTGTAAGTTCTCACTGTGATTTGATTACTACCTTACCACGGCTCAAAGGAGTCGTGCAAACAGGTATTAGTTGGGTACAGTCCCGTGCCATATGGAGGCAGTAAGCGGATCGTCGGGGATTCGTCTCTCCCAGTATTGGGGGTTGATGTCGCACTGTGCACGGGTGGCCATCACCAGAAATCCTTGGCCAATGTAGACGATAATTACTGATTTGGATCAGTAGTTTCTCAGTTGGTGATGAGCTTCATACTGACACGAAATATCGTGTTATTAGGGGTCTAACTTTATCCCACCCCCTAGACCCAATATGCGATATTCTTAGAAGAACAGACCGGAATGTATGGAGATTGTCACGGACAGTCTCAGTAGGGGTTTGGATGAGTTTGCTCGTCGGCCTTCCTTTCACTCAATACCTGGGTAGCCATTATGTACAGCTAGTGTCGCTGACGTGCTTGTGGTTAAACCCATTGCCAGTGTATTGACGAGTCTTTAGAGTTCCACACAGAGGGTTTTCCTGGTTCTGGCGAAATGATGTAGTAGCCGTATTGGATACGTGCAGGGTTCCGATCGAATGATTGTACTAGTTACCTGGACTTTCGATCGGACGGTTGATAATACTAGTCGGCTCGGGTTTAAGCCGGATTATTAAATCAGGTATTGATTTAATAATTTACGTATATGTATTTCGATATGTATATTCTAGTATTATATTCTTTGTGTTATTCTATTTCTTTGGGTATTCGTATTTCGGTACAAATACATGTATGTATATACAGTAGAGTGTAATCCGTATTTATACGGAAAACATTCTAGAAGGTGGACACCTCATTTTAGATTTAACCATTTATTAAAAATGGTAAAAGAGGTGTAAAGGAAGAGAGATGAGAGTATGGTGAGAACCATGCTTGTATAGTGTTGCATAAATGAATTAGCAATTCATTTGTGCAAACTATTCAAGCATGGGTTGAATTTTAAAATGAAAGATATATTTTTCAAAACCTTACTTGAGATTTTCTCTCACTTGAATGGCTCATTATTTTTTGGAGATGAGTTTTCACCTCACCATTACCCTCACTATCTTTCTTGAGTTCCTCTACCTTCATCTTCAACCTCCTCTCTACAATCTCATTTGTTGAGAATCAAGAGAGGAGGTGGGGTATATAAACACTTTGAACACTTCACTATATCCTAGGCACGCTAGATTAGCAACCTAGAGTCCCTAGTTGCTTCACTTGATCTTTTGTGTGGAGCTAGAGCCATGAGCTATATCTCTCGGGTGAGTCATCTTTGACGGAGGAAGACCGGCGGCCAAGTTCTATCGAGGATGCCTCAAGGAGCTATGAAAGATGGTAGAAAACCGAAGGACACGGTTTTATTCGGTATAACCTTCTATCTCAGTAGCTAGAACATCTTGTAGTTAGCTAGTGTAGGTTTATGGTTTCGATTCTAGGACGGGTTCGTTAGCGCCAAGTTTTAAACGTCATTTTTGTTCCACATCGGCCATGGTAGATGGCCAGGGTGCTATCAAACCCCAACATTGCGGCGGTTCCGCGGCCAAATTATTGGCTTAGGTGCCCAAATTTCTTCTTAACAAAAATTATTGGCTTATTTTTAGCAAGATTAAGAAAATATTTTCCTAAAAAAAAATTGATTTGATTTTCTGATTTGCTTGGTGATATTATATTCACCGTTGGATTTTGAATTCATAGGTTCTCTTTTTAACAGAGAAAAATCATTCTCGTTTTGGAAATATCGGGGGGATATTTTCCTAAATAGAATTTAATTCTATATTGAATTTAATTCTATCTGAAGCTGGCGCTGCGAAATGATGTGCTCACGTGTTTAACGCGTGACCCCCAGTGTGGGTTTTAGCATGTCTATATTCAGCACTCATATGCTTTGCATATGAGTGCTCACGTGTTTAACATATGAAGCCTATTTGGCCTTGGTTATTTACTTTCAGCACTCATGTGCTATGCATGTGAGTGCTCATGTATTTAACACGTGGGGCCTGTTTGGCCATTGGTTATTTTTTTCCAGTGTTCATATGCTTTGCTTATGAGTGCTCACGTGTTTAACACGTTGGGTCTTTTTGGCCCTTTAGTTGCTTATTTTCAGCGTTCATATATTTTGCATATGAGTGCTCACGTGTTTAACTCATGGTTTTTTTGGCCTTTTAATTACTTATTTTCAGCGCTTATATGTTTTGCATATGAGCGCTCATGTGTTTAACACGTGAGGACAAACCGTGGGTTTTAATTTTCCTTAAAGCCAGAACGCTCACATGCTTTGCATATGGAAGCAAGTAGCTTTTTTTTTCTCTTCTCCCTTTTTTATAAGGGAACACCCTCCTCCTGAGCCAAAAGGGGTAAAGGCTTTTGTGGACGTAGAGCACATCAATATTGTTTTTAGTAAGAAACATAAGCATGCTATTCCGAATGAGAAATTGAATAACTGGAGAATGAGATCTATATTTTATGATTTGACGTATTGGCATTTTCTTAATCTTCGCCATAACTTGGACGCCATGCACATCGAGAAGAATGTCTATGAGCTTTTGCAGTGTACCCTGCTGAATACCAAATTTAAGAACAAAGACACACTACCTTTACGACAATGGTTTGCTATAAAGGATTTGCAGCCAGAATTGCATCCAACTCCGAAAGAGAATGGTAAATGAGCTATTCCACCAGCAAAGCACATGATGTCCGATAATGAGAAGCCGAGTTTCCTTAAGGTACTTAAACAAATAAGTGTACATGATGCATATTCTGCGAACATTAGTAAATGCATAAACTTGAAAAAGAAAACTTTCATCGACCTTGAAAAGTCACGACTATTATGTGATCATGCAGCAATTGCTTTCCATTGCTGTTAGGGCGTTACCAGATAACGACGTTTCATCAGCTGTGACTGATTTGTATCATTTCTTCAGAGAGTTATGCTCCAAAGATTACTCGGCAAACGATTTTAGAACCCTGGAGAATAAAACACCTCGCATACTTTGTAGAATGGAGATGTTGTTTCTGCCTTCTATTTTCACCGTAATGTTGCATCTCACTGTTCACCTTGCTCAAAAGGCACATTTAGGTGGTCCCGTGAATTATCGGTGGATGTATCTGTTCGAGAGGTAAAACTAACATAACAACTCTTTAGTGTTCATAATAAATCGAATATTTATAACAAAATGAATTAAATTTGTTTGCATTCGTCAGGTTCATTTACAAAATAAAATGGTATATCCGTAACAGGAGTCGGCCTAAAGGGTCAATCGCTGAAGGGTTTCTCGCGGAGGAATGTATGACGTTCTGTTCTATGTATCTAGAGGGTGTTGAGACTGCATGTAATAGGCTGAGACGTAATGAGGATATAGTTGACAATAGACCTGTAATACCCGTCTTCCGGGCTCAAGGAAAGGAACTGGGTAAAGTGAAGTCGGGTCACACTACATCTATGCTGCTCGGCATGATTCATCGTTACATTTTATTTAACTGTTCAGATGTGAACAGTTTTATCGGGTAAGTATTTATTACTTTTTTCTTAATATAAATATAGAAAATCTTCAAGTCAAAATTAAATGTTTATTTGTGATATATACAACGTTTGGAATGCTCAATACTGTCCACCTACTAAACGAACTCAGTAATAGGATATCGATAAGGAGCGACATAAATACTTTTCCACTTGGTTGAAAGCATGTATAAAAACCAAACTACAACTCATGTTGATCTATAAACACACACACATAACTTAATCCGTTTTACCCTAATAGGTTGAAAGAAATCCCAATGATAGACATATTTCAAAAGATATAAAAGCGTTAGCGTATGGTCCAGATGAACAAACTGAGTACCTCTCCGGTTACGTTGTTAACGGTTTTAGATTTCACACCAGAAAAAGAGATCAAAAAAAATGTTTCAGAATTGCGACGTCTTTGTCACATCCACCATTACTAGATATTCATCTTCTAGAGATTTAAATCCAACCACAAGAAAATTGGACTATTACGGGGTGCTTAAAAAATAATACGGGTGCGTTATCATGAAAAGACGGTTGTCATGTTCAAGTGTCTATGGTACGATGTCCATCATGAACATACTGGGTTCAAAGTTGAAAATGGCCTACTTTTACTCAATTCATTGAAACTCGCTTTTGGTGAAGAGCCTTATATTCTCGTCAGCCAAGCCCACTAATGCTTTTATATCGCAGACCCTAGGGATGCCCAGTGGGATGTTGCTGTTGTGACGAATCCACGTGACTATTACAACATGGGTGAAAGAGATGTAAGTGAGATTAGTTTTCCTACAATCTCTGTTATACAAGATGATGCTATTCCTCTTGAATTCAACAACAGTTTATCAAGAACAGACATAGATCCGGAAATAGTCTCTGATGTGTCATCGTCCATAGTAGAACCAGAAGTCTAATTAAGACTTTAAATATCTTAATATATTAACTCGCTCTTGTATGATACTCATAACTTAAGTAATGTGAAACTTACAATTTATTGCATCTTTCTTTCCGCATATTATTTCATACATTTCATCTTTTTCTGTATATTATTTCATACATTTCATCTTTTTCCGTATATTATTATCTCTTACAGTTTCGAATTCTAATGTACATAGATTTTCAAGTTAATTTATATATGAGGTTATATAAGCTGGTTATTTGTATTCTGTTCTTGGGACAGAATTCTAATGTCCTACATTTCATCTTTTTCCTCGCATATTATTTCCACCATTTATTACTCATGTATGATATTCTTTTCAGCAATAATTTTCACTATTATTTTTTTATCTAACATACTAAACTATATTCCGTGAAGTTATTTTAGATATGTCAGGATCAAATAGTAGGACCGATCAGTGTACCAGGGACGAGGGGCAGTCCTCTCAGAAAAAGAAACGTACTGGGAAAGGACCCATATGGGCCAATTATATTTGGAGGAGGATGCCGCATGCTCCTGGTAAGCCGATTGTATACGTTGCGTTCACAGGGGACATTGTAACAGGAGCCGGAAAAGAAGTGAAGAAAATGATGTTGTCGATAGTGAACAACGAGAACCGCATGCCTCATTTGTTGAAGGACGAAGATGACGGGTGGGAGGTCCTAGATTGGGACAACGAAGCGTTTGGGCTAAAGAAACAAGTTGCTATATGGGAGATGATGGTCAGATTTTTTTATACAATTCAATACTGCACTTTTTTTTATATGCACACATGTACACACACATACGCGTATATCACAAACACACACACACCTACACATTTGCTAAATAACTATAAAATACCTATATGATAATGAATTATCCCGTTTTGCAGGCTTGGTTCGAGTTCCGGTGGGTTGGCGTAGAGGGCCCCCAGGGGGTTTGCGATGAACGCGCAGTTTGTGATAAGATGTGTAGTCATATGGCGAAGAATCGGAGAGGCCATAAGAACAAGATCTTTAAAAAGCTTGAAAACTGCGCCTCACCGGATGAGATGTATTCGATTAAGCCGGATCTAGATTGGTCCGACGAATACTGGTATGCCTTAGTCGATCATTTCTTGTCCGGAGAGTTTAGGGTATATCTTTTAACTATTTTTTAGTAACTAAGTAAACAATATTTGATATAACTACAGGAGAAGAGCGAGCGGGGCAAAGTATCTCGCACTCAGCTGCACGATATTTATAGGGGTGGGAGCAAGAGTTCCCAGCAAGTTGCCAACGAACACATAAGTATTGTATTTGATATTAATATCTTAAAATTATCTTAGAAATTTATGTATGAAAATTCTAAATGTTATATGCAGGAAGAAAGCCATGGTGGAGAGTCCCTTGATCGGATCGAAATCTACCAAGCTCAATTTGTACGGGACGATGGTACGTCTGCATCGATTGAGGCACATGGGATAAATGTAAGACTCCACATATGTCGAGCTTCTTAATTATTTTAGAATAGTTATTGTGTAGCTTTTACAACGGCAGTAATACATTTCTTCTATAAACAGACGGTGATGGCGGCTAAGAGAGATCGGTTGATCCAGACGATGGAGGTGGAGCAGGGACACCTGGTTGATGACGCGCAGAAAACATTCAATGTAGATAAAACTTTTATGGCGTTTAGACCGGATCGTCATAGGAGAGTACAGTGCGTGTCCTCCAAGATCACTCCATATCAGTATAACACTCCTTTCCTGCCGACCGGGCATTCACCTCCCAGGTTTCAGCCAGCAGACTAATTAGTATCGGAGATGCCGATACAGACCAAGGCCTCTAGGACCAGGACCCCTGTGTTTCATGGATCGCCCCAGGAGCGGACGCCGGAATACGGCGGTTCCTCACGCCGATCAACTGCCGCTCCCGCTCCCGCTCCCGCTCCTGCTGCCGCTGCTGCCGCTCCTGATTATTTGCTGGCTGGACTCTCGATCAGAGGCTTAATCTTATCGACACGTACGTCCAGGCTGGGAGGCCAGTACCTCAAGTAAGTTCGATAACCCTTACATATATACACACATATGCACATATAATATACACAAACACACGTGCACACGTGCACACATACATACAAAAGCATATCACACACACACACACATGTACAAATCACATACCTGTGTACACACACAAGCATACATACACATAGACACAAACAAGTGCACGCGCGTACACAAGCATACATACATACAAACAAACAAACGCACGCACACACAAGCATATATACACACACGCACATAAACAAGCGCGCATGCACACATATATTTAATTAATATAAAATATCCATACTAATTCATGTATTTTAAACTTTTAATCGCACTGGCTTTATCCCGGAAATCCACGAGCGCCTCTTTCGTGATCAACTCTCCCTCCCCGTGTTCGTCTTTCGTTGATTTTTCATTTCCCACTTTTTTAAATTTATGATGTTAAGGTTGTAATGGAACATGTAGTATGTATTGTAATTGTATTTGGATAATCGATATTTGAATGGAATGAATTTTGTATCAGAATCGCTATTTGAATAGAATGGAATCGATATTAAATTGAAATAGACTGGATTTGAGATTTTCTTGGTTTTTTTTTAAAAAAATTCTGTAATGCACTCTATTTTGACGGGCCAGTTCTGTCGAAATTAGTCTATTTCGACGGGAATTACCCATCAAAATAGAAAAAACTATTTTTAAATGATTCCAGAAATCATTTTTAACTTAAAAACCTTATATATCTCGACGTGTTACGTCTGTCGAGAAAATTACTATTTTGACGGCAAATAGCTGTCGAAATAGATTAACTTATTGCGACGAACATTAGCCGTGGAAATAACCTATTGCGACACAACCTATGGCGTCGGCGTTCATTCGTGGCTATTTGGGGGTAGCCGATGAAATAAACCTATTTCGACGGTAAATTACCATCAAAATAAGTATTTTTTTACTGCAGTGCCATTTGATCAAGGTTTTATTTTCCCCGAATAGTCATTTTGATATCTAGATCGATGTATGATTTGGAACGATAACATTAGTGTTACAAAATGAGAAACAATGACGACCGGAAAACGGCTGATCGACAGTGACAACTAGTTGACGATGACAATGGCAACGATCAAGCGAAGACGGTAGCAGTTAGTCGGTAATGCACCTCAAAGAAAGGGGCGCTTAATGTCAGCGGAAGTAACGAAAGGCAGGGTGAGGATGGTGGTGAGGACGAGGATCATTGGCTACGACAGACGAATAATAACAATAACATAGGTGGTGGATGGTAACAACGACAAGTCGGTAGCTAGGACAAACAAGCAGCGATCCATGTTAAGCGGTAGGAATGGCTATCAGACTGAAGTTTGCGATGGCGTGAAAATGCATGGTGGCGGCAAATGATGAGGGCCGCAGTTGAAACCAAACGACGGGTGGTAGTTGCGACTAATCGGATGCCGGGACTGGTCGATGAGTGGTGGCTGCGACAACAACCAATAGCATTACGTGATGGTCGACTACAGTGTCCTCAACTCTGTACAATATTGAATTATAAAATTCCTAATGATGTGTGGTGGTTTTGAAATTGAGGCATTCTCTAATTATTGTTTTTTGGGCGAAGCACACTCTAATTATTTACCCATAATTTGAAGGGTCAATTTTAGTTTCTAATATTTTAAAATGCCAGTTCCAACAGAGTAACATTTAACGAGCAATTTGCACTGGTGACGCACGTGTATAAGATAAATACAAAATTAATATACATGATTTATCTTTAAGATAATTGGGTAAGCATTCATTTTTGCTAGAAGATTGGGCCCAAGTTGACTAATTTAAAAAAATTTGTATTGGAATTTGTTAAAGGGTATAAAAGTAAATTAACATACTTAAGATCATGAGTTGGCATGCTTTGAAAACAACTTGAGTGACGGAATTTTCTTCTTCTTTTTGAATTATTTTATAGAAAAAATGAGAGACTTTTTGGAATACCCTCATGGGTTTTAATTATAATAGTAGAGATATGTTGATAGCACATACAAATGCTTTGGTGTTGGATATGTATGCCCTACAGGCCATTATTGTGTGTGTGTGTGTGTGTATATATATATATATATATATATATATATATATATATAGTGGATGCTTGGACATATGTATGTACATAACAATCTTTCTCGATATGATAATATGCTATTTGGTTTGCCTTTATCTTAACATGTGTAGATGTTTTACTTGTTATTACGTATCGTTAATACATGTTGATAAAGCCGATAAGATTATTGCTTGACTACCAGCGTTATGATGGCGATTTTACTTGTGGGGTTTGGATAGTCCATTAGCACGTCCTTAAATGTCTTTAGTCGTGAGAGTATCGAGACAGGATATCGATACTCCAGAGTAGACTGGTGTATCGTTTCTAGACTCCGATGAGGGGCGTTTGTTGGTCCCACGACCATTGGTCTTTGGTACCTAAGATCGTATATAGGTGCTCACTGGATGGACTCGCCGAGAACTGGCTAGATGGTGTTATACCTATCGTCAGATAGTAGTTCTCTAGTGACATGAGTACAGATAGTCTGTCGACCTGAGGTTGTCATTTGTCTCGTATGAGTTCCCACTGTGCTTTGATTACTACCATGCCATGACTTTACTGAGTCATTTAAACAGGTATTAGTTGGGTACAGTCCCGAGCCACATGGAGGCAGTGAGCGATTATTGGGGATTCATCTTTCCCGGTATAGGGAGTCGATGTCGTGCTGTGTTCGGTTGGCCAACACTATAAGTCTCTGGCCATAGCGAATTGAGAATTATTGATGGTTAGATCGGTAAATTCTCGGATGGTCTTGAGCCACATCGGCATGACTTGTCAGGTTATTAGAGGTCTGACATTTTCCACCTCCTAGACCCAGCATGCGATACTCTCAGACGAACAGACAGGACTGTAAGGATATTGTCACGGGTAGGCTCAGTAGGAGTTCAGACATGTTTGCTCGTTGGCCTTCTTTTCGACAAGTATCTGAGTAGCTGTTACGTACAGCTAGTGTCGCTGACGTGCTTATGGTTAAACCCACTGCCAGCGTACCGTCAAGTCTTTAGAATCCCACAAAGAGGGTTTCCCTGGTTCAGATAATACGATATAGAGGCCGTATGGTTATACGTGTAGGGTTTCGATCATATATGTGTACTAGCTACACGGATTTTTGTTCGGACAGATAATACTAGCGGGCTTAGGATTAAGCCGTATTATTGAATTAAGTATTGATTTAATGGTGATCTAGTATTATACTATTGGATTATTTTATCTCTTGGTATTCGTATTTTTTGTAGTACGAATACGGGTATGTATATACGGTGAGAGTATTCTTATATTTACACTAGAATGCTTCTAGAAGAAAACACCTCATTTTGTTTTAATCTATTTGTTTAAATATATAATGAAGTGGAGGGATGAGGTGTATTAAAGTATGGTTTGAAGCATGGCTACTTGTTTTATTCATTCATTTATGATGAACATTCAAGCATGGTTACAATATTTATATTGTAAATGAAATGCTGGATATTTTCTAGACTTAGCCATTCTTCATTCATTCTACACTTGAAATTCTCTTTCCTCCTTTGACCTCTTCTTCTTCCTCAAACACTAACCCTATCATGAGTTGAGAAATCTAGGATTTATGAGATAAACTAATCCATTAACACATTCTACATCCACTAAACCATATAGATTAGCAACCTAGGTGTTTTAGTTACCTCAATTTTGAGGTTGGAGCTTAAACTATAAACTCTTGAGTGAATCGTCTTCGACGCGAGGAGACCGGCGACCAAGATCGATCCCGACGGACGAGGAGCTTAAGAAGAGGATTAGAAGACCTGAAGAACTTGAGTACGTAGGTATAATCACTTTCATAGTAGATTAGAACCTATGCAAGTTTTTGTTATCTAGAGCTTATGGTAGTTCTTGGGGTTATAGTCAGTGTTACCCGCAAAAAAATGTTTTTTGAAAATTTCGCCTCTCTACAAACCCAGTAGAGTGTGCGACACCGGAAAACATGGTATTAGAGCCACTCCATAAGCCTTGGATAGCTCATAGCGACGTTAGAAATCTGCCGTTTTTGTCGCGCATGAACTGCAGACAAAAACGGTCCCTAAAATTGAATTTTTAACATGTTTACACACCCCACGGGCTTACAGTTTGAACTGAGAAGCCTCAGGGTAAAGCTTGGGCATCCTGGGGATACCCCGGGTGGACCAAAGATCGGGCCCACCCCCAAGACAACCACAAGGTGGCCTTAGGGGGTGGTGACCCGAGAGCACCCCAAAAGGGTGCTATCGAGTCTGCTTCCCCTTGGGGCCACCTCATGGTGGCCTCCGGAGGTGGGTACCTCCCTAGTCCTCCATTTCGACAGTTAATTTTGAACCCTTCGCCTCCGCGATGATTCAGACGGGTTTCGAGTTCGTTCCGACTCCCGGATTGGCTTAAAACGAATTGTTTTGGGACTTTAGCTCACTGGATTTTCAAGTCTTGGAAAAATTGTTTCATTTGCTAATTGTGCACGGAATCTAATGTCGTGGTTTTTTTTACTTGCTTTTGTGATGCGTATATGTGTTGTTTAATATCTTCTAATCGTTATACGTCGATTAGAAGGGGTTACATGCATCTTGTTCATCTGTGATATTGCTTGTGATATCTTTGAGATGGTTTCGATGAATTGTCGTGATGGATAGCCTTTAGTGCAATGTTTGTTGTACAGTTTTAATTCATTTATATATTCTTTATTGCAGGGTGAGCGTCTGACTTGTGGACTGCCGTTTCTTCCTGGTTGTATATTCTTTTATTAGGGCACGGCCGGGTTAAAGTCGATGTCACCACTGTATATATTTTTCTTTTCTATAGTAAGGTTACCCCACGGCGGAGTGCTTGAGTTGTCAGGTTTTAGAGGGCAACGAGCCTCCATCTCATGGCGTTGAAGCCGGCATGCCTTACTCTAGAATTGGCGGGCTATTCGCCGCACTCGTAGGAGGTATACGATGACCTACGGTGGAGTGTTCAAGTTATCAGATTCCGTGAAGTGTTGGGTGGCCCATTCACTATGTTGATTGGAGTTGCCTCTCTTCTGAAATTGCCGGGTAACTTGCCGCGCTCGTAGGGGTCTTAGTTTTATTTTGTACATACTATCCACACGATCGGAGAACGTCGAGTTTCATTTGCGGCTCGAGTGAAAGCCGGGGCTCCTAGATTATCCGCTATTCGGTTTTTGCTTATCGCTTTTCTGTGATGTTGCTTATATCATGCCTGGGACGGATGATTATATATGTGTGTGTGTGTGTGTGTGTGTGTGTGTGTGTGTGTGTATTTTGCATCTGCGCTAGTCCAGCCTCCGCTCTGACGTTAGTTAAGTAATCTAACGGTGCATGACGGGGCCCCGTAGCGAATGCGGATGGCATATACATATATTGTATTTTCGTTCTTTTCTGGTGTGGTAGGTGTTAATAGATGGGACCACATTAATTTTGATTAATTAAAGGAAAATTAAATAATGTTGTTGGAACAAATTTCGAAAAACTATAGTCATATTCTTTCGCTTTACATGGCGGTATTCAGTTATGAATATCCCGTACCTCATTCGTGGAGGCAAGAGCCTAGATCCCTTCATGGGGAGTGATCTCTTGAGCAAAAGTTTATAGTACTATAAATTACTCGGTTTTCTTCAAAACCACTAGTTTTCAAACGCGGGGCCTAAACCACTCCTTTTCAAAACTATTCGGTTCCTTCAACGATATCCAGTTCATTACGTTAAAGGGTTTTTCCGCCAAAAACCCAGCCGTAGCCCTCCGTTATTTCAGATTAGTATTGCTTAGTATTCGTGCTACGTAGTTCATGCTCGGCCGAGGCATAGTGTTCGATAGCTATGTCGTGCTTTTCTGCAGTATTTGATGCGATTGGTTAGGACAGTCGTATGGTCATTTTGGCTCAGTCAAGGACTTATACGGGTGGGTTCAATGCAATCAAGATAATGACAGGTTGATCTTGACTAGAACCCTTTGATATGTTGGCTCAGTCAAGGTCACTTGGGCCACATCGTGGATTTCAATATACATGAAACTTGCTGGTGCTGCATACCTTTTGAAGTGTAGTAACTAGAGTGGCTTCCATCTAAATTATCACGAGATGATAGTTGGATATCGATCCAATTGATGAGTAAGATTACTTGATTCGAATGTTTTAGTGTAGTTTTAACCGCAATCAGATAACGGTGTCGCGTGTAGCTAGGCCGAGATGAGTATGGGTCGTCCTCAGGGAAACGTTGAATCTTTTAATCTTACTTTAGGCGTGTTGATTAGGAAAGGAGGGAGAATAAAGAATGGTGAAGAATGGTTGTATGTTCTAGATCTACGTTAAACACGGATGCAAAATATAGATCTAGATTAACTACGAATGTAGGTTTTATATAAAAGGGGGCTTGTAGGGTTCATTAAGATTTAGTAGTCATGGATGATTAATTAAAGATTACTCATTTTATTCTTTAATAGATTTAAAACTAGATCGACAGTGATGCATGTAGATTAGGGTTCCTGGAGGGAATAGGGTTCCCACTCTTAACCCCTATCTCGACATGGATCTCCGTTCATGTCTAGTCTTTACCAAAACAATTGTTAATCTAATCTCTAATCGTGGTCAGGACTATCAATGAATTGATAGCGCACCCAATTAGGATGTTAACTATTCTTTTGGTAAAGTTTATAAACTTTATAGGACGTAAAAGGAGTTTAAGGATCTTCATCATCCATTAATCTACCATAATCCTACGAACCCTAACAAGCAAAGAATTACTCGCGCATATTGGGAAAAGAAAAGATAGAGAGGGAAATCATATTGAAAAACTACAAAGCAATAAAATAAGAAAACAACTACCTTTATTAATCAACAAGATCAATTACACTTTGTTCCCTTAGAAAATGATTACAAAATGCTAGTTTGCTTCTCGATCTCTTCTAAGGAGGTAGATGAACTGTTGATGATCAACCAGGATTCTTGAGCCTGTCGTGGACTTCGTGATCTTTTCAGCTTGATGATTTTTCCAAGAGGCTCTCGGTCCTTATTTATAGTCCCAGAGCCAGAACCCTAGCTTCCTAATTTGGAAACCAGAGGTTAAGATCCTTACAGCAAGATCTCAACTCCCAAATCGTCTGAACCGCGGCGGAACCGCGGCCAATAGGTGGGTTTGGCCACGGTTCCGCGGACAAATAGGGAGATCAAGTGGTTGTTTCTCTGGGGCTTTAACTTGATGACACGTGGTGATCTTTTCACATCTCTAGAGACTGAAAATCTTTTCTTCGTCACTGCCAGACTTGATTTCTTTAGTTTACTTTCTTAATTAGGCAGGTTTGTTTCGCCAACTTTGATTTCCTTGATTTCAGCCCTGCAAATTCTGCACAATATCTCAATAAATAATATTAGTAGAGTTTGTTTTATTGAGATATTAACTTAACCATTAAGAATTGGTCAAGGGTATTTAATAAGGTAAGCATATTTAAATGGGCCAAATGTTACATGGATATTATATGCTTATTTTTTCCTACCAAATGTTAATTATAATGTATAAACACATGAAAATAGTATTTTTACAGATAAACCCTCATATGTATCATATATTATAATAAACACCTTTTATTATATAGAAATAGTAGGAAAAATGTCATATTAAATGTGCAGTTTAATCAACTGAATAAATACCCCCAAACTTATCTTTGATCGTCCCGAGCAAACTAGTTTGTTCAAGAGAAGGAGAAAAAGAAAGGAGAAAGCTAAGCACACTTTCGTAGGCAACACGATTGCACTGAGCGCGTGCAACAAACCGTTAAACCCCTAGGTGTCCCTAGTAGGAGGAGTGTTGTCTCCTGAGGGTTTTCAGCGGATTACACCCACAAAATCCTATAATAAAAGAAAGACTGTGAAAGTTACATATAAAGATAAGAATTATAAAACAAAGACTTTGAAAATCAGAGTTTCCAACTACACTAGCTTTTCGGTTATCATGAGCCCTATCTTAAAAGTCATGAAAAGATGTTAGAAATCACATCATTCCTCAATAAAACATCACCTTTATTCTTCATTCCAATCTTTCTTCCAAACATTTGATCATATACCGCTACGTGTGTGAACTAGACATCCCTACACTCGGAGAATTCAATTCAAGCAATCATACTCTTGTCCATCTACCTTAGTACTTTTTAATCGATATTTAGATGGAATTTGCTCACATATTTTTCATGTGACCGTTAATACTTCTTGAGGAACTAACCGACCGATTACTCATGTGCTTGCTATTTAGGTGTATTTCCTCGTCTTGCAACACCTAAGGTTTAGCAGTGGCTCCCAAACCAGTTGGTCTAAGGCACTAGGTGATAAAGCACCCTCGCTATATTTTTTTATTGCTGCCTTGGTGATAACAAAACCAGTGTTCATTTTTTTTCACCCCTTTTTTATCTTTTATTTTCCACTTTTATTTTCTTCATACTTTGGCTTCTAGATAAGAGCATTTCAAGGTATCCTCTACTATCCTGAGTTTCAAGATGTGTATAAATGCGTTTAGTAGGGTATCAACGTTCAAATGTTTGGCTTCCAGAATAGCGACTATTTTTCAGGCTTATTTTTATCCTCAGATTAGCAATTTCCTTCATCTTACTAACCCTTGGGACAACAACTCATAACTATTTATTACTAGTTTTGTTTAAGAAAACATCTAATTTTCTTATTTTTCTCAAACTATTCATATCTTTCATAGGTAAATTTTCACTTTCAAACTTTTATTATCAATTTTTTTTAAATTTGTGTGCTTATATATAGTATAATGCAAAGTAATGCGTAAATAAGCACAAACCTCCCCTAAACCTGTATGCAGCAGTGTCCTCACTGTTGTCGTCTGTTAAATCTCAAAAACTGTAGACTTGGGAGGAAAATTTAGTAACGGGGATATGAAATAGTGAAAGTAAAATTCTCCTCCAAACTTATTTTTGGCTCACATTTTGAGTAAAATTTTTATTTTCAAGAGCCAAATTATACCCCTCAAAACTTGAGTTAAACAATATTAAGCATTTAAAATCACAATAGGGTGTCAAAATTATTGGTCAATGCCAAGCTTTGTAAAGACCAAAAGTCAACACCAACCATTCGAAAAATTTATCAGTGATGCGCACCGGTTGGTGGAAGAACATGTTGTATAGAGTCAGAAAGAAATGGGTTAAAGATAAGTGGTGTAAAAGAAAAGGATCGAGTCTCAATTTGGAGAGACGACACAGTGATAGTGATGGATAACTTGCATTATTATGAATGTGAAAAAGTAGGGGTGGAGGTTCAATTTCTTTATCTTGGAGTTGATTCATCTCAACACCCGTGTCTTTTAAAAATGCGAGTTTATCAGCGAAAATTTCCTCAAAGCTTTCATCGATACCCCGAAGAATAATCTCATCAGAAAGAGCGGGGTGATCGTCAGACTCCATAAAAAGTTTATCATCAGCGTTAGATGTTGACCCGGACAACTCGAAAGAAGGGTCCGTATGTGTATAATACATATATGGGTCAAACGGAAACGTATGAAAGAAATCTATATCAGTATCGTGAAGCTGTTCAATTTCGCTACTGTCGACATCCATTAATTTGACAGAACATACTCGAGCATGAGGTTCGGAGGATTCACTTTCCAACTTGTAAATGTTAAGTTCAATTGACCTATTCCCGAAAGATAGGGTCATAAAACCATTTCGACAATTAATTACAGCGTTGGAAGTCGCAAGAAAAGGTCGACCCAGAATCACCGGAATTTGGTTCTGTGGGTTTGCTACAGATTGTGTATCTAGAACAATAAAGTCCACAGGGAAGATAAATTCCCCGACTTTTATCAACACATCCTCTAACATACCCCTTGGTTTGGTGATAGATCGATCAGCCATCTGTAAAGTGCATTGCGATGGTTTTAATTCTCCAATACCCAATTGCTCATACACAGAATAAAGAAGCAAGTTAACACTAGTGCCTAAATCGAGTAAAGCACGATTGATATTTTTACCCCCAATAGAAATAGAGATTGTAGGACAGCCAGGGTCTTTACGTTTCTTGGGTAATTGCTGTGTAAAAGCTGTGCTTACATTACTCGACATGAAAACTTTTTTCGGTACTTGAGTTTTTCTCTGCCCAGTGCACAAGTTCTTAAGTTATTTCGCATAATCTGGAACTTGTTGTATAGCATTTAGGAGAGGAATATTTACATTAACTTGCTTAAACATTTCTGCAACCTTCTCCATTTGTGCGTTCGGTTTTTTGGACCTCAATTTATCTGGAAATGGAGCTTTATCAATAAGTGTTGGGTCCAACGTATGTGGAGAAGTTTGTAGAGGTGGAAAGGATGAAGTGGGTAAAGGGTTCGAGCCTTGGGGAAAACGGAGAATAGGCTCGGAAGAAGGTAAACTAGACGAAGTAGGGTAAGAAATAGAAGTGGAATTGGAAGCCGGGGTGTTGATGATCAATTCATCATTATCAATATGTTCACCCACATGGTTATTCACCACTCTTCCAGATCTCAACGTGGTAATAGCACTCACATGATTATAATGTGAGGGTCTAGGATCAGGTAAGGGTTGAGATGGAAGTTTCCCTTTCTCTCTAGCACTCATTGCAGCGATTTATGCTTCTATCGATATAATACTCTCACCATGGGAGGCAGAATTTTGTACTAACGTTTGGATAGAAGACGTTAAAATATCATTCGTTGGCATGGAATGTGCAATGAACATGTCGAGTGCAGAGGGTGTAGCAGTACCGGCAAAAGAAGAATCAAAGTTGTTGGCCGGGTTTTGAAAATTTTGTGGTTGACAGGGGAGCTGACTCAGTTGTGGTGGTTGCTGTTGTGGAGGGACCCTTTGAAAGTCATTCTGGTTTGGAACCGTGTTTTGAGTTTGGTGTTGGTTCCAAGCAAAATCAGGGTGATTCCTCCTACCTTGATTATATGTGGAGGAAGAAGGATCGTTTCTAGGTTGTTGCTGAAATGCAGCATTAGCGTGACCTTGAAACGGTACATTCAAAGGACATTCTTCCGTCAAATGTGATGGGTAGGAACAGCATCCACACATGGTTTTGGGAAGTGTGTATTGGTTTAGGGAGGTTGAAGAGATTCTGTTTTCTATAGCGTCGAGTTTTCTTTGTATAGCGGCCATTTCGGCTCTTATTGTGACGGAAACATCGAGCTGATTGATACCTTCCCTAGACGATGAGTGGCTAACACTTTCCCATTGTAACGTGTTTTGAGAAAGATCTTCCAGGTATTTCCAAGCTTCACCATCATATTTAGATAGGAATTGACATTGGCACATGGTTTCAAGCATCTGTTTTGTCGTGAAATCAATACCTTCATAGATAATTCGACACAGATCCCATCTAGGGATTCCGTGATGAGGACATTGGATAATAAGATCCTTGAACCGTTCAAAGCATTTCCAAAATGGTTCATTGGGAAGTTGGGTAAATTTGAAGATCTCGCTCCGAACACGGCTGGTCTTATGATTGGGATAAAATTTCTTCAGGAATGCTGCAACGAATTCGTCCCATGTTGAAATAGAATGTGCGGGTGTATTATAAAGCCATTTCTCGGCTAAATCGCACAAAGTGAATGGGAGAGGACGTAAACGCAGAGCATCCATAGACAGCTGTGACGTGCCAATCATTGCACATACGTTTTCGAATTTGGAGATAAAAACGTATGCGTCTTCAGATTCAAGACCGTGAAATTTGGGCAACGGTTTGATGAATTAGGGTTTAATTTCGAAATTGTCCCCATTGGCTGGTGGAATGGAAAGACAGGTAGGAAGGGGACCACGTGAAGGGTAGCATCTCTCTTTGAGAGATAAACGCGGTATATTCTGCGCACCTGCGGGTGGCGGCAGCATGGTATCATGAAAATTTGATGGATAACCATCCATCTCGATCGTGGTGGGTGGTGGGGAAAAGGAAGATGAAGAAGCACCGACTTTGGAGTCGATAGCAGGAACGCGGACAAGACGGGCACTAGAATCCCGTGTCCAGCCAAGCATGCACTAAGCGGGTTTAGCGCAAGTGGCAGCGTGTGTGTGATTTAAAATTGGTTTGTTTTAAAAAAAGTGGGACTTAAGATAAATCACACAAAAATGCACAAACAACCTTAGATCTAAGGTTACCTAGGTCAAGTCTCTAGACCGCTCCTAGACTTCCAAAAGACAAGTCACAGGATCAATCCTCTATCACCACTTTACTACCCTTGCGGCCAGGTAAGTGCCAGGTAAGTGGGAGGTATCCGCTATACGAATCACCGAAAATAGCGGGCCTAATTAAGTAACCATTTGCCTTAAACACACTTGTCTAGACACCACAATAGTAATGCGAATAAGCGATAGATTACCCACGACCTTCCTCTGTCCATATTGAGCACGACAGTCCTTAGAGTCTTGTCTAGATTTTTTTTTTAATTAATGTAGGGTTGATGCGGATGCTCGTTTTGTGATTTGCGGAGCATAGGAAGGGTGATAAAATCCCTACCTAATCTGAATTTGGTCTTTGCCCCTTAATGTCCGTATTAAAATATGCAAAAACAAACCGCAAAACAAAACTTGCAAAAAGATTTTTGCGCAGCGATATTTTGCAAAGAATCCTGCAGAAAAGATATTTTATCGGATTTCAGAGGAGAGAGAAAGATATATAAAAGATACCAGAGAATTTGGAAACCCTAAATCCCCTAATGCGCCGCAGTTCCGCCGCCAATATGCTCTTTGTGCCGCGGTTCCGCCGCCGACTAGGAAGATCTGATGAATATTTTTCTATGTGGCCTCCCATGCTCCTCTGGATCTTGATGAATGTCTCTGGCTCTCTGTTTCCTCAAGACTGTGACTCCAGATTCCTTCGCAAAATTCACACAATAATCGTTAAATATATAATTTGCAGTTTTGTTTTATTTATGATATAGATCGAATAAGAATTCAACACGAATAGTAAGAATAAAAAATTACGCACGTATCCCCGGCAACGGCGCCATTTGATTCGAATATTTTAGTGTAGTTTTAACCGCAATCAGATAACGGTGTCGCGTGTAGTTAGGCCGAGATGAGTACAGGTCGTCCTCAGGGAAACGTTGAATCTTTTAATCTTACTTTAGGCGTATTGATTAGGAAAGGAGGGAGAATAAAGAATGGTGAAGAAAGGTTGTAGGTTCTAGATCTACGTTAAAAATGGATGCAAAATATAGATCTAGATTAACTACAAATGTAGGTTTTATATAAAAGGGGGCTTGTAGGTTTCATTCAGATTTAGTAGTCATGGATGATTAATTAAAGATTACTCCTTTTATCCTTTAATAGATTTAAAACTAGATCGACAGTGATGCATGTAGATTAGGGTTCCCACTCTTAACCCCTATCTCGACATGGATCTCCGTTCATGTCTAGCCTTTACCAAAACAATTGCTAATCTAATCTCTAATCGTGGTCGGGACTATCAATGAATTGATAGCGCGCCCAATTAGGATGTTAACTATTCTTTTGGTAAAGTTTATAAACTTTATAGGACGTAAAAAGAGTTTAAGGATCTTCATCATCCATTAATCTACCATAATCCTACGAACCCTAACAAGCAAAGAATTACTCGCGCATGTTGGGAAAAGAAAAGATAGAGAGGGAAATCATATTGAAAAACTACAAAGAAATAAAATAAGAAAACAACTACCTTTTTTAATCAACAAGATTAATTACACTTTGTTCCCTTAGAAAATGATTACAAAATGCTAGTTTGCTTCTCGATCTCTTCTAAAGAGGTAGATGAACTGTTGATGATCAACCAGGATACTTGAACCTGTCGTGGACTTCGTGAACTCTTCAGCTTGATGATTTTTCCAAGAGGCTCTCGGTCCTTATTTATAGCCCTAGAGCCAGAACCCTAGCTTCCTAATTTGAAAACCAGAGGTTAAGATCCTAACAACAAAATCTCAACTCCCAAATCGTCTGAACCGTGGCGGAACCGCGACCAGTAGGTGGGTTTGGCCGTAGTTCCGTGGCCAAACAGGGAGATCATGTGGTTGTTTCTCTGGGGCTTTAACTTGATGACACGTGGTGATCTTTTCACATCTCTGGAGACTGAAAATCTTTTCTTCGTCACTGCCAGACTTGATTTCTTTAGTTTACTTTCTTAATTAGGCAGGTTTGTTTCGCCAACTTTGATTTTCTTGATTTCAGCCCAGCAAATTCTGCACAATATCTCAACAAATAATATTAGTAGAGTTTGTTTTATTGAGATATTAACTTAACCATTAAGAATTGGTCAAGGGTATTTAATAAGGTAAGCATATTTAAATGAGCCAAATGTTACATGGATATTATATGCTTACTTTTTCCTACTAAATGTTAATTATAATATATAAACACATGAAAATAGTATTTTTATAGATAAACCCTCATATGTATCATATATTATAATAAACATCTTTTATTATATAGAAATAGTAGGAAAAATGTCATATTAAATGTGCAGTTTTATCAACTGAACATTAATCTTTGGAGATACTTTTCACTTCACAATTAGCTAACCCATTAGGTGTTTAGAAAGGTTTTAATGGGGCTATACCTCTATGGAAATGAGGTTTATTCTAATTAGGTCCATGCGAGTGCACGGGAAAGCTCCCTCAAAGTACCAACACCTACCTGGATGAACGGTTAGCGAACTTATAAGGTGTTAATGATCCCGACTAGTTCTTTTTTTAAGGTTTGAAGGAGAATTCGAGAAAACGGTGGGAGCCATCCTGTTTAGATAAAATAATAACTAATCTAAACTTGCAAGAGCGCACGCTGAGTGTTTCTTTTCTCTCTCTCCTGGTAGCAAACATGTTACGCCTTAATCAAGATAGTAAAATGTATGACTTGACCAACCCGGATTCTTATTCGGGGCTGGGGAACGTCGGTTCGGCTCTGACTTGTGACAAATGTCATGAGCTTGAACAAAGGAAAGAGGATTGTATAAATTACATGATGACCCCGATGAAGAAGAAGCATACTTTTGCGTCTCTTTCAGGTGTTCTTATTATTGAGAACTGTTTTTCGGTCAGTCCTACCTTCTGGGTACTAGATACCGGATCAGGATCTCATATCTGTAATTTATTATAGAGACTGAGAAAAAAGTTGGATGGATGGATCTGGTGATATGTCCCTCAGAGTAGGGAATGGAGCACAAGTTGATACTGCTACCGTCGGCATGTTAGTTATATGTATGCCCTAGAGGCCATTACTGTACATGGGATCTGTACATGGGATGTATATTGTAGTGGATGCTTGGACATATATAGGGAGGACTTTCTTGCTCGACATAATAGTATGCTATCTGGTTGCACTTTATCTTAACATGTTAACTTGTATAAGTGATGTTGTCTTGCTCTCACATGTTGATAAAGCCCTTAGGATGTATACTTGACTACCAGGACTATGATAGAGATCATACTGGTGGGGCCAAGGGTAGTCCATAAGTACACCCTATAATTGTTCCTAGTCATGGGAGAATTGAGACAGGACATCGATACTCCAGAGTAGACTAGCGTATACGCATCTTGACCCATATGATGGGCGATGGATGATCCCACATCCATTAGTGTTTGACATCAAAGATGGTATACGGGTGCTCAGTGGAGACTGGGTACACTGAACGGACTCGCCGAGAACTTCTAGATGGTATTATATCTATCGTCAGATAGCAATTCTCTGGTGACACTGGTACAGGTTAGTCTGTCGACCCGAGATCGTCATAGAGTCTTGTGTGATTCCCACTGTGCTTTGATTTCCACCATACCACGGTCAATAGATCGTGCAAAAAGGTGGTTTTTGGGTACAGTCCCGAATCACATGGAGGCAATGAGTGATAGGAGGCGATTCGTCTCTTCCGGTATTGGGAGTTGATATTGCGCTGTGCTCGATTGGCCTTAACAGGAAAGTCCCTGGTCAGGGCAGATACAGAGATTTACTGATAAGTGTTATCAGTAGTTTCTCGACCTGTTATGTGCCTCACATCGACACGACTTATTGGTTATTGGGGTCTGACGTTTACCACCCCTAGACTAGATATGCGACATATCAGACGAAGAGACCGGACTGTACGGTAGTGTTACTGACAGGCTTTTACTGGAGTTAGAGCGGGCTAGCTTGCTGATCTTCTGATCGTTCAATACCCGGGTAGCCATTATGTCCAGCTAGTACCGCTGATGGCTTGTGGGTGCTTGATGCGATCATCACCTACTGCCGGCGTATTGACGAGTCTTTAGAGTCCTACACAGAGGTTTCACTGGCTCAAGCAAAACGAAGTAGGAGCACATATGTGATATGTGCGGGACCGAGATTAATACGAGTATATGATACCGTATTCTATTCTCGCGATATAAAGTATCGATCGGTTATATGAGATATAGCCGGGTTATCGAATCAAGTGTTGATTCGATAAGTCGATACTGTATCGGTCGGTTATATGAGATATAGCCGGGTTATCGAATCAAGTGTTGATTCGATATATTGATACAAATAATATTAGTCGGTCATATGAGATATAACCGGAATATTAAATCAAGTGTTGATTTAATGATTTAATGTATAATTATATATTTTATATATTAATTTACATTAACTAATATTAGCTCACTTAAGCATTTCTTTTTCTCACATGTGCACACTTGATATATATGTGATATATATTAATTGTGTTTTATTTATGTGTCATGGTTGATGATACATGCAACATGGGTGTATGAGACTTACACCATGATAAAGATAATGTAGGGTTTATTTATTTATTGTAATTCAATTATTAGTTGGAAATTTGTCAGATGGCATGAAGCTTCATGAAACTTTGAGACCCATTGACTTAGTCCACTAGTTTTGTCTTACACTAGATATTTGTTAACCCAACCATTATCTAAACTCATGGTTAGGTCTATACATGAGTAATATTAGATATTTTCTCATCCATGGTTGCCATTCACTCTTACAACATTATCTCTCTTCATCTTCTTTTTCAAGCTCAAGAGCTCTCTAGCTTTTGAGCAAGTGAGAAATATTAGTGAGAAAACCAATTCTAAAGTGAGCAAAAATCCTACTTCATCATCCTCTACTAGATTAGCACTTTAGGATAGGGTGTTAGCTTCACTAATCTCTCATTAGTGAAGTAGTTGTTTGGGTTAGTGTCTCCTCGACGTAGATCATCTTCGGCCTCGAAGACTTCAAGCAAGTTCGTTCCTTTCTTCTTGTGAAGCCGTGCTAGAGTCCGGAAGATCACTACTTGGAGCGAAGGGACTACTACACGGAGCTATTGAAGTGAAAGACCAGTCTACAAAGGTTGTATTCCTCATTCACTTAGATGTTAAGATGTTAACATTGCTTGTTTGTTTAAAACTCTAGTTAAAGATTCTAGGTTAAGGTTCTTTAGAACGGCAAAAATTTGAAAACGACATGGAAGATCCCTCCCAATACCATGCTGCCGTGCTAGGTAACCCTACAGTGGTATCAGAGCCTAGCTAGAGAATTAAACGATGTTTGTTAGATTACAAAACCGAAACAACTCCGAAACTTGAAACAATATCACCTAGTTTCTGTCGAATTTTTAAAGGGCTCTAAATTTTTTTTATTCAACTGCAGAATGTTGTATGAGATATAACATGAACACTAAAAATTTGAAGGGGTTTTGAGCAAAACTGTCCGGCCGCATAGGTAGAAAATCCGGCGAGCTCGGCCCAATTTGGGAATTTGTGCTTCAAATTTTCAGGGTGTTCCAGTCTCTGGGTTTTAGGGTTTCGGGTGTTGTTTGATTTTGCTAAATTTGCATGTGATGTTAACTTTCTGCAAAGGCAATTCAGAGTGTTTCACAGTCATAATTCTAACATGTATTCGGGTTATTTAGACGATGTTAAAAAGTTTGAACGGATATCAATAGCCCAATTTTTCCCCGCTGGAAATTTTCCAAGTGTAGGATTTTTTCCGAGTTTAAAATCTTCAGAAAATCATGCAAGCGATTCTATAGACCCTCTAGAAGAACGATACCGAAACTCGACTTTTTGGATAGCAAAACCACGGTGATACCCTAGGGTTTGCCGCAATTCCGTGGCGACATGAGTGAGGCATGGGTCGGCCATTCTACAGATGGTTCATAGGAGCTGTAGCAGTTTCTGGGTACTTTTTGAACTCCGCTCAAGTGTTGAGCTTGTTGGGAAATTTTGGGTTTTTGCATATTTGATCGAAAAGTTTAACTTCGTCTAGCTATCTGTGATTGTGATACAATATTTGGAATCCACATAATTAGTTATGAGATAACTAGTTTGAATTTTATAAATCTAGCAATTTAGTCTCATTTGATCGGTTGCCACGGGATTTTGATGTCATTAAAAGTCCGTCGCAATTACGTAGTGTACGCGGATACTCGCCGGGTAAGCTTACTAGATAGCCATGCCCATAGCCCCGACCAAGTGACTGTAGGAGAACCCCGTAGCCAAAAGCATCCGTTCGGGTGCTCGCGGCAGCGGTGTTCCTCCTTAGTGCACTTCGTCGACGGCATCGGGGGTGCGGCCATCTACTAAAGTTTCCGACGAGCATTCGATCAAGTTATCGGGAATCTTGTTCAATTACCCGACAGGTTATTGAAAAGTGTTTTCAATGTCGAGACTAAAATGCAGGGTTTATAATTGTTAGGCATGTGATGTCTAAGGAATTCATTTGTTGGGCATGAAATCCAAAGTATGTGATACATTGGGTTTATAATGTCTAAGGTGGTTGCGGATTCTAATTGTTGTAGTTTTTCACTTTCTTTTCTGCGACCGTTAGTGTAATATGTGGTGTATCGCCGGTTTCGTTGCTATATGTCAACGACAATTTGGACACATATTTACTTACGTTGATGACATGTAATATTATGTGTTGCTGTGATATGTTATATTGGATCGTCGTGTTTTGAATAGCCAGGGTTTTTTTATGTGAGATTAGAGTTTTTCATTTTCATTCATGTAAAAGCTTGTATGTAATATTCTTTTATTGGGACACTTCTGGGTTGAGGATGATATCACTATTGATGTATATTATTTACTTTTCCGCATTAGGATAGACCCAAGGAGGAGAGCACAAGTAACCGGGTTCTAGGGTCCAGCGGGAGACCATCGCGAGGAGTCGAGACCGGGACTCCTAACTCTAGAATTAGTAGGGTTGCTTGCCACTCTCGTAGGGGTCTAGGGATATGGGTTTGGTTATTCATCGCGACCGTGGAATCCGTATTTTATACTGGCTTAACTTAAAACACGGAATTCCTAGTATATCCAATATTTTATATGTGTTCTTCTACTGCTGATATTTTATGATGTGATCACTTGATATATTCTAAGACGAATGCTTATATTTTATATATATAATATATAATAAATATTGATATTTTCGTTTCTTCTGTGATGCTTAGGAAGCATAAATTGATGGAATTTCATTAATGAGATTAATAAAAGAAAAAGAAACCTAAAGATGTTGTAAAAACTTATTTTAAAAAATGGTAGCTCAAGTTCTTGCTTTGTATAGCGGTATTCCTTGTAGAATATCTAGCATCTTATTCGATAAAGAAAGAGCCGAGATCCCTTCACCGGGAGTGACCTCTTTAGCGAAACTAGCAGATGCTACAACCCACTCGGTTTGTCTTTTGATTGCTTCTATAGCTTTTGCTTTGCATAGTGGTATTTGTGAAATATCCTGCACCTTATTCGATAAGGAAAGAGTCGAGATCCCTTCACCGGGAGTGACCACTTTAGCAAAACTAGTAAAAACTTGAAAAACACTCCTTTTCAAAATCACTCGATTCTACGACGATATCAAGTTCATTACGCAATAGGTTTTCTTAAAAACCTGTCGCAACCCTTCGTCATTTTAGGAAGTAGAGTACTTAGTATTCGTGCTACGTTTGTTTACCATAGTTAAGGCGTAGTGTGCGGTAGCTAAGTGATGTCTTCCTACACAGCATATGATGCGATTAATTAGGACAGTCATGTGACTTTGTTGACCATAGTTAAGGGTTATATGGGTGGGTCTAATTAATCATGAAATGACGGGTAGAACTTGAATAGTGCTTATGATTTGTTGACCATAGTTAAGGTCATAAGTCACTAGGGGTAAAAACTATTATCGGGAATTTCAAGTGTTGAAATTTGTAATGAGATTGCATACCATCTATGAGATAGTTGGATCCCGAAACCCACTGCGAGTAAGAGTTATCCTGGGAGAGTTTTACAGATTACAATTAGCCGATCAAGTAGGTGTCTAGAAAGGTGTTAATGGGGTTACACCCCTAGGAAAACGAGGTTTATTTTAATTTGGTCCGTGTGAAAGCACGGGGAACCTCCCTCAAAATACCGACACTGGCCTGGCCGAAAGATTGGCGAACTTATAGGGTGTAATTAATCCCGGCTGGTCTTACTTTTTAGGGTTTGAAGGAAGATTTGATAAAATCAGTGGGAGCCATCCTGGTTAGATAAAATAATAACCAATCTAATCTTGCAAAAAGAGCGCACGCAGAGTGTTTTCCTCTCTCTCTCTCTCTCTCTCTCTCTCCTGGTAGCAACCATGTCACGCCTTAATCAAGAAAATGATATGGATGCATTGACCGAACCTACTTATTATACTGAGCTAGGAAACGTTGGTTTCGCTCTATCTTATAATTGTTATGAGTCCGAGCAGGAAATAGGGGAATATCTGGATTTCACGCGACTTAATTGAAGAAAGTGCATGTTGATGCATCTTCTTTAGGTGTGTTCATTACCAAGAGCTGTTTCTCAGTATCCTCTACGTCCTGGGTATGTGATACCGGATCAGGATCCCGCATATGCAATATGTTACGTGGGCTACAGAAAGGTAGAGAACTGGGAATGGATGATATGTCTCTAAAGTGTAAAGAAAGGTGCAAGTGTTGCAGCCAAAACAGTTGGCAAATATCACCTTATATTAATACATTGATTCTGAACGAATGTTATTACATACCGAACCTGATATACAACATTACATCGGTTTCTTTAATGAGTTAAAGAAGGATGTAATTCTGTATTGGAGGATAATGTTGTGAACATTTTCCTGAATCAAAAGTTGATTGGATCAGGCACGTTATATTATAGCATATACGTTCTAAATCAAACCACAGTTCAAAGTATAGAACACACACAAGAGGAATAGTTCAGAAATGAACGAATCCTTCTTATGGCATTGTAGATTGGGTCATATCAATGCGACACGACCAGCTAAGTTACATAAGAATGAATATGAGAATCTGTTCGAATTTTCATCTTATGATACTTACCAGTCTTATCTCAAAGGTAAAATGACCAATACTCCGTTTACTTGAAACAAAGAAAGAGTTACTGAACTCTTGAGACGTATACATGATGATGTGTACGGTCCTATGTCTACAAATGCCAAGGTTGGTTCTTCGTACTTCATTATACTCATCGACAATCTCTCAAGATTCGGACATGTGTTCCTGTTGAAACAGAAGTCTGAAACTTTTAAGAAATTCAAGGAATATAAGCTTGAAATTGAAGAACTAGACGGGTAGAACTATTAAGTCCTTCGATGTGATCGGAGAAGAGAATACTTGCGCATGGAGTTCCTGGAGTTTCTAAAAGGAGAATGTGATTCTCTCTCAGCTTACTCTTTCGTATACACTACAGCACAACGGTGTATCAGGACAGAGGTATCGCACCCTATGAGATATGGCGCGCTCTATGAAAAGTATTGCTGAGTTACCTGTTTTCTTTTGGTGTTATGCACTTGAGAAGCTGCATACCTATTGAATGGGGTTCCAACCAAATCAGTGCCTACCGCTACATATGAGATATGGAATGGGAAGAGACCATGTCTTAAACGAGTTAAGATATGGGGTTGTCTGGCCTATGTTGAAATGCAGAATCCGGACAAGCTCGAGACAAGGTCAGTTCTGTAACTTTATTAGGATATCCCAAACATTTTGTGAGGGAATATCTTCTACCATTCTGAGAACCAAAAGGTGTTTTATTTCTCAGTATGCCACCTTTTTAGAAAAGGGATTTCTTATGAAGAAATTTGTGGTCATGAGGTAGAAATGGAAGGTGTTCCATCTAGACAAACTATCAGCTGATGATTTTGTGAAACCAAAAGATTCAGTAGTCTCCAACGAACCTCAGCCTCTCCGCGAATCTGGTAGAGTTCCTCATCCTCTTGAGAGATACTACGGTCTTCTCGGTGACAGTGGGAGTGAGGAATGTATCATGGTAGATGATGGACTAACTAGGTTCAGGCAGGCCATCACGAATGGCGACTCTGTGAAAAGGCTGGATGCTATGCGATCAAAGATGGAATCCATATACACCAACAAAGTATGACTTTGCATATTGCACCTGAAGGGGTAAAATCCATTAGGAGAAAATGGATCTTGAAAAGATTCTTGGTATAGATGGAAATGTTGAGACTTTCAAAGCTATGCTTAAGTCCATCAGGATCAATGCAAGCATCGCGGAGTTGGAACATCTGTATTGATGTGCCAGTCAAACAGTTTGACTTCATCAAAATGGTAGATGAACCTTGTATATACAAGAAAGTTGTAGAGAGTGAGGTTATCTTACACGTAATGTACGTAGATAGCATACTCTTGATAGGAAATGGTTTCCTATGCTACACTCGGTCAAGCTCCTCTTATCACAGGGATTCTCAATGGAAGATCTGGATGATACCTACTACATCTTGTGGATTATGATCTATGGTGATAGATCTATGTGGATATTGGGAGTGTCCCAAATCCAGGTACATTAACACCATACTAAAAGGGTTTAGTATGGAGGATTATAAGCATGGTGGTTCGTCCACTTACTCAGGAATCACTCTCTCCAAAAAGATGTCTTCAAAGACTGATTTGGAGAGAGCTCGTGTGCAAGGGATAACCTATGCTTCGGCAGTAGGCTCTATCAGAGTATGCGATGTTATGTACCAGACCAGATGTAGATGACTCACTAGGTGTAGTAATCAGGAATCAATCGGATCTTGGGAGAATCACTGGACAGCTGTGGAGGACATTCTTAAGTACTTGAGAAGCACTAAAAGAATGTTCTTAGTTCGAGCTTCCAGAGTGATAAGGTCGACTGAAAGTTAATCACAGGAATTGTCTTTAGCCTCAGTGGAGGGACGGTATGATTGGAAGAGTTCCAAGCTAAATACCGTGGCATACTAGACGATAAAGGCTGAATACATTGCTACCAACGATGCTACCAAAGAGGTTGTCTGGACATTTCTTGTTCATGAGATGAACAAGGTTCCTACCATTGAGCGTCCAATTACTGTTATTGTGACTACAATGGAGTTGTGGCTTAAACCTAGGAACACCTATCCCATCATCGATCCAGACATATTCTTAGGACAATATCACTTGATCTGGGAGATGGTTGATCTCCAAGGGATTGAGGTAAGGAGAGTAGATTTTGAGGTTAACACAGCGGATCCACTCACCAAGGCCTGCTTCCCAAAATACTATTTGAGAGATTTTGGGATGGTTGAGTATGAGATACTACAACCACTGCTATATCGTTGAGTATGAGATACTGCAACAAATGACCTTAGTGCAAGTGGGAGATTGTTAGTTATATGTATGCCCTGGAGGCCATTACTGTACATGGGATGTATATTGTAGTGGATACTTGGACATATATAGCGAGGACTTTCTTGCTCGACATGATAGTATGCTATCTGGTTGCACTTTATCTTAACATGTTGACTTGTATAAGTGATGCTGTCTTGCTCTCACATGTTGATAAAGCCCTTAGGATGTGTACTTGACTACCAGGACTATGATGGAGATCATACTAGTGGGGCCAAGGATAGTCCATAAGTACACCTTATAATTGTTCCTAATCGTGGGAGTATCGAGACAGGACATCGATACTCCAGAATAGACTAGCGTATACGCATCTTGACCCATATGATGGGCGATGGATGATCCCACATCCATTGGTGTTTGACATCAAAGATGGTATACGGGTGCTCAGTGGAGACTGGGTACACTGAATGGACTCGCCGAGAACTCCTAGATGGTATTATACTTATCGTCAGATAGCAGTTCTCTGGTGACACTGGTACATGTTAGTCTGTCGACCCGAGATCGTCATAGAGTCTTATATGATTCCCACTGTGCTTTGATTTCCACCATACCACAGTCAATAGATCGTGCAAAAAGGTAGTTTTTGGGTACAGTCCCGAATCACATGGAGGCAATGAGCGATAGGAGGGGATTCGTCTCTCTCGGTATTGGGAGTTGATGTTGCGCTGTGCTCGATTGACCATAACAGGAAAGTCCCTGGCCAGGGCTGATACAGAGATTTAATGATAAGTTTTATCAGTAGTTTCTCGACCCGTTATGAGCCTCACATCGGCATGACTTATCGGTTATTGGGGTCTGACGTTTACCATGCTTAGACTAGATATGCGACATATCAGACGAAAAGACCGGACTGTACGGTAGTGTTACTGACAGATTTTTGCAGGAGTTAGAGTGGGCTAGCTTGCCGATCTTCTGATTGTTCAATACCTGGGTAGCCGTTATGTCCAGCTAGTACCGCTGACGGCTTGTGAGTGCTTGATATGACCATCACCTACTGCCGGTGTATTGATGAGTCTTTAGAGTCCTACACAGAGGTTTTACTGGCTCAGGCAAAATAAAGTAGGAGCACATATGTGATATGTGCGGGACTAAGATTAATACGAGTATATGATACCGTATTCTATTCTGGAGATATAAAGTATCGATCGGTTATATGAGAAATAGCCGGGTTATCGAATCAAGTGTTGATTCGATAAGTCGATACTGTATCGGTTGGTTATATGAGATATAGCCGGGTTATCGAATCAAGTGTTGATTCGATAAATTGATACAAATAATATTAGTCGGTCATATGAGATATAACCGGATTATTAAATCAAGTGTTGATTTAATAATTTAATGTATAATTATATATTTTATATATTAATTTACATTAACTAATATTAGCTCACTTAAGCATTTCTTTTTCTCACATGTGCACACTTAATATATATGTGATATATATTAATTGTGTTTTATTTATGTGTCATGGTTGATGATACATGCAACATAGGAGTATAAGACTTACACCATGATAAAGATATTGTAGGGTTTATTTATTTATTGTAATTCAATTATTAGTTGGAAATTTGTCACATGGCATGAAGCTTCATGAAGCTTTGAGACCCATTGACTTAGTCCACTAGTTTTGTCTTACAATAGATATTTGTTAACCCAACTATTATCTAAACTCATGGTTAAGTCTCTACATCAGTAATATTAGATATTTTCTCATCCATGGTTGCCATTCACTCTCACAACATTATCTCTCTTCATCTTCTTCTTCAAGCTCAAGAGCTCTTAGCTTTTGAACAAGTGAGAAATATTAGTGAGAAAACCAATTCTAAAGTGAGTAAAAATACTACTTCATCATCCTCTACTAGATTAGCACTTTAGTATAGGGTGTTAGCTTCACTAATCTCTCTTTAGTGAAGTAGTAGCTTGGGTTAGTATCTCCTCGACGTAGATCATCTTCGACCTCGAAGACATTAAGCAAGTTCGTTCCTTTCTTCTTGTGAAGCCATACTAGAGTCCGGAAGATCACTACATAGAGCGAAGGGACTACTACACGGAGCTATTGAAATGAAGGACCGGCCTACAAAGGTTGTATTCCTCATTCACTTAGATGTTAAGATGTTAACATTGCTTGTTTGTTTAAAAGTCTAGTTAAAAATTCTAGGTTAGGGTTCTTTACAACGGCAAAAAAATGAAAACGGCATGGATGATGCCTCCCGAAACCATGCTGCCGTGCTAGGTAACCCTACACGGTAATACTATGATTTTGAACAACTGCTACTATGTACCTTCCATACTTTGCAACATCATATCAGTTTCTTTAATTGATAAAGAAAGATATAATTTTGTTCTAGATAGAAATATCTTGAACATTTACCTTAATCAGGTATTGGTTGCAGAAGGTACATTGTATATGCTGGGAACTTAAGCACACTAGAAAAATAATTTTGTAAGATGGCAATATGGATTTCAAAATATTTCTAGTTTTCTAAAGTTCCAAAACTATGAATCCAACTAAAGAGATAGAACTTGTATACAAAACCTAGTGAGCTAATCTAATCTACTATGTATAGAATACTCACATCCTCAAGCTCTCTTCAAGTGCTCCGGATCGCGTTTGCAATCCGGTCCTCCTTCGCCGAAGATAATCCATCTGAGGGAAATGATCCAGACTCTAGCTTCGCCTAGCGAAGCAACTGACGCTCTAAACTTGCTAGGAATGGAGAGTGGCGATGTAGGAATTTTCCACTATCTTTTTCTCTCATTTCTTAAGCTCAAGTGAGCAACTAAAGAAGAAGGAAGAGGATGTGAAGAAACATAGGCATGAGCAACTCTAGAAAAGAATAGCATGTAGAAAGAATGGCTTATACATTTTACAACCATTGAAAAATCATAACATTTTTTAATTAAACAAATAAAATTCATACCTCTCTACATACCTCCAACCATGCTCATACCACCTCACCCTCCACCTCATTTGCAAATGATTTTCTAAAAAGAAAATCATATAATGAGGTTTCTATCTTCTAGAAGATATTCCGTATAAATACGGAATACAGTCCGGTATACGTATCGAAATACATATACGCGTATTCCTATAAAAATACGAATAGCCAATAGAGAAAATGAATAGTGAACAATAATACTAGAATACATATTATATATATATATATAAATTATTAAATCAAAACTTGATTTGATAATCCAACTTAATCCTAAGCCGCTAGTATTATCAACCATCCGATTAAAGTCTGTATAACCTGTACACATATTTAATCGGACACCTGTATGTACCAACATACGCCATCTACATCATTTCGTTTGAACCATGAAAACCCTCTATGTGGGACTTTAAAGACTCGTCAATATGCTGGCAGTGGGTTTAACTACAAACACGTCAGCGGCACTAACTGTACATACCGGCTATCCAGATATTGAGCGAAAGGAAGGCCGACGAGCAAACTCATCTGAACCCTAACTGAGCCTGTCTGTGACAATCTCCGTACAGTCCGGTCTATTCGTCTAAGAGTATCGCATATCGGGTCTAGGAGGGTGGATAAAGTCAGACCCCTAATAACACGATATTTCGTGTCGGTGTGAAGCCCATCACCCATTGAGAAACTACCGATCCAAATCAGTAATTCTCATCCACCTTGGCCAAGGATTTCTGGTAATGGCCACCCGTACACAGCACGACATCTACCCCCAATACAGGAAGAGACGAATCCCCAATGATCCGCTCACTACCTCCATGTGGCTCGGGACTGTACCCAACTAAAACCTGTTTACACGACTCCTTTGAGCCGTGGTAAGGTAGTAAACAAAGCACAGTAGGAACTCACACGAGACAAATGATGATCTCAGGTCGACAAACTAACCTGTACTCATTCACTTGAGAACTGCTAGCTGACAATATGTATAATACCATCTAGCATGTTCCCGGCGAGTCCGTCCAGTGTAACTCATAACCCAATGAGCACCTGTATATTGTCTTAGGTGACCAACTGACACCAATGGCTTGTGAGACCGGCCACCACCTCTCGTCGGGGTCTCAAAAAGTATACACTAGTCTACTCCGGAGTATAGATGCCCAGTCTTGATACTCTCTCGACTAGGGACATTTAAGGATGTGCTTATAGACTACCCAGCTCCCACGTATATGATCGCCATCATAATACTGGTAGTCAAACAAGAATCATATGGGCTCTATCAATATGTAATAGTGATTTGAAATACCACATTATGCATGTACATGATGATAAAGTCAAACCAGATAGCATGCTATCATCTCGAGTAACAATGTTCTACCCGTATTGGTCTTCTTTCAATCTTCACAATCGCCTGTCTGCTATTACAATAATTGACTTGAGGGCACTATATCCAACAATCTCCCACTTGCACTTAAGGCTAATTATTTCGGTGTCACATACTCACAGCGCGTGTGATACCGAATACCCAACTTCTCTACTAATCAGTCTCCCAAAGCACGTTTGTGAAACTATCGCGTTCGAGAAATAGTCTTAGTGAGTGGATCCGCTCCAATATTTCTATTTTTATCTTTCTATATTTCAACTTCACGGAGAAAGACTATCTCCTGAAATGAGCGATACATACCTTAGAATTTTTCTGGATATCTGATGGGACCAAGTTCATAAATGAACTCCAAATCCACCAAACTTCTTAGACCGTATCTTCCACTGAATTTAATCAGTATCCTGTGCCATACCTTCCTTAGTATCCGCTTGGACCATGTCATGCCCCGCTTCCCGGTATACGGGCAAGGGGACGCGACGAGGTCACGTGATGTATTTACTCCGAAGTAAACACGCTAAGCGTTTCTAAGCAATATAAAGTAAATGTACACAAGAACAATGACAATAGATGTAATTGAATAGCAACTTTTATTTAGTAACAATTCTTTACAAGTACAACTGGAAATGTAAATACATGGATGGAAAACAAAGCCTAAATAATGGCATAACTGAAATGAAAATATGTACAAGTAAAGTCTAATGCTCAGGGTCTTCTGTGAACTTCTCCAAGTGCTCTTGGCTGGTCTCAAACTCCAGTGAGTCGGGTCCTCCTGACAACATTCTAAAGAAGAAGAGAAATAGGAATGTCGTCAGCGAACAATCGCTCGGTAAGTCCCAAAGATGAGTAGAGATAGAATAGACAAAAAGAGAGTATAACTAGTAATGTTTGATTGTTATGTTAATGTAGTTGTTTGTAACTTGGTATAGAATATACCAGTGTATACGAGAGGAGTCCAACTTACACCGTGGACTTTGGTAACCCGTAGTATAAGGCTCCGTCGAAAATGCCACGGAACAACGACATGGATGTAATTACGTCTTAAGTGACCACCTCGTGCCACATTTAACATGTTCCGTACCAGTCTATCCCTTTAAAAACCCCGTAATGTTTTTTGTATTGATTGTATTGTTTGTACTGATTGTATTGTATTATCTTGTAATAAATGGAAGACTTGCCGAAACCATGATATCAGTAAACGGAATGGATGTAAATGGATAGTCATGTAAACGCAATATATCCATGGTTCGGTTCGGTCATGTTCATGTTATTATAGATTTTATTCTGGCATTCATGGATTCATGCTGTAATGGAGTTACACTTGAATTGAATTCAAGTCAGATTATAATCAGATTTGACCATGACTCGAACTGAGTCAGACTTTTAAACAGAATTGAAGTCCTGATTGTCTTTAGTGTTATCGGTAACTGCTGCATATAGACGGCAGGATTTGTGTTTTTTTCCAAGATAATTACCGTAATGATAACACCGTTGTTAGATTGTCTACCTTATATAGGCAAGCACCCACTTTTTATGGCTCCCCGAGGCTCAAGAGAACTGGTCCCGCTTAAACCTATATTTACTAGGGTCCTTATTGTAATTTAGTAAAACTCGAGGGGGTTTTATGTAAAAATAGTTTTGATACATTTTCAAAATACACCTCAAATATTTAATTATCGTCTTTAGGATTTTCATAGATGTATATTTTATAAAAGTGATATTTCTAGTGAGTAGAACTTAGTTTTCATTGTATACGGTATTTTAATGAAATATTGGAATTGTACTGAATTAAAATGGTACTTTCATATAATTGTGATTCGCTTGATTTAGAAAACATGGAATATTTGTATAATATATTTAAAATAGATCTTTTGATAATATTCATATATATATTTATATATTTAATAAAAATAAATTTATTTACTTTGTAGAAATCTCATTTTCTTAAAAATCGCATTAAAAATTCCATCGAGATCGAATGCTCCTTGCGGAGGTCTGCATCTCGATCTATTAGGTCCAAGGACGTGCGATAACCCGCACCATCCCGATCGGGATTCCCCAAAATGGGTTGTAGAGGCGTAATTGTAAGGAATTGATTAACACCCTTTTAAAGAAAACGGTTTTGTAATAGTTTAGGGTATTTTAATGTAACTCGTAATATTCCCACAAATATTGTCCAAAAGTAAATCATGCTATGTCCAATATATGTGTTGTGATGAGGTAGATCTTTACCTCATTAGCTATCTAAAGGTAATACGGTTAAAAGTGGATAGCAACATCGTTTGTAAATATGGTGGTATTTTACTATAAAAGTGATATAAAAATTGTAACATGAATTATTTTGAGATAAAACTTATTCTAATATGTTTATTTATGTTTGTTAAACATTATATGAGAATATAGTATTTTATGGTTTAAGAAAAATAGAATTTTTAAAGAAAAACGAATCGGAAGTCGAATCAACTCTGCTTCCGTCGGATTTTGAAAAATGAAAGTTTTAGAATAATAGAAGGGGGGAGAGGGAAATTACTAGATAAAAAGATAGAGGGGAGGTAGGGTAAGACTATGGAACCGTTGGTGCGTCATTTCATCACCGAAAACTCCTCGAAACGTCGTCGGATTCTTGCCCTTTGCTAACTCCAATTGCACAACTATATGGACTTGGGAAGTTTTTAGAGTTTTGGCAGGAAATTTCTGAGTGAGGAGGTGTAAAATGAAGTGTGGTATTTATAGAAAAAATTAGGGTTTTTAGGGTTAAAGAATGCATTAAAATGTGCATTACAAATTTGATTAAAGGGTGTTTTAACATTCTCTGGATGAATGCAGAGTAAACAAATAATATGGGGTTAGTGGGGTAGACGAAGAGGTGCTAGGGTGAAAAAATGGGGACCATCCCCTATGGGGGGCTCGGCGGTGCTGGTCGAGATGGAGATCTCGCCGGTCGAGAAGTGGAGTCGTAGTATGGGATGCTCGCCACGTGTTGGTGTCTGTTGGTATAAACTAGTGCATATGTTTGTTTATTCTGTGTCTCTTCATCTTACGTGTAGTGCACGTGTAAACTCTTGGGCTTCTAAAAGATTAAAAAAAAAATTAATAAAAAGATAATGTGGCTGGGGGGATTCGCTCACAGAGGCTATGCCACAGCAGTGCAAGGCTTTACCAATGAGCTACAAGTGTTTTCTTGCTGTTCAAAAGCAAATTTAATTTATAACTCAGGCTCAGGTATCCCTTTCTGTATTTTGGAAAAAATTTGTACAGAAAGTTTAGGATTGTTACATTCTACTCTCCTTATAAAAATTTCATCCTCGAAATTTGTAGAAGGAAAGTGTAACAGATTTAAGAAAAGTTTGGTGATAGAACTAGTGATAATGCCTAAAAATATTTGGAAGAACGAAAAAATGCAAGGTTTTGGAGAATCCATAACCTTGAAAGAAAAATAGGGTTAGGATAGATTCAAAGTAAGATTTAAAGAATATGAAATGTAAAGAATATTTTTAGTTGCTGATTCTTGCTTTATATTGCTTAGGACTTCATGCAGAATTGACCTGCATGTCCATACAGAACTGTCCTGCATGGTAGGGTTCCATGCAGAACTGTCCTGCATGGTAGGGTTCCATGCAGCACTGACCTATATAGGCCGCCAATAAAACCTGTCATGCCCCTCTTCCCGGTGTACGGCCAAGAGGACGCGATGAGGTCACGTGACGTATTTACTCCGAAGTAAACACGGTAAGCGTATCTAAGCAATATAAAGTAAATGTACACAAGAATAATGACAGTAGATATAATTGAACAGCAACTTTTATTTATTAACAATTCTTTACAAGTACAGCTGGAAATGTAAATACATGGATGGAAAACAATGCCTAAATAATGGCATAACTGAAATAAAAATATGTACAAGTATAGTCTAATACTCAGGGTCTTCTGTGAACTACTCCAAGTGCTCCTGGCTGGTCTCGAACTCCAGTGAGTCGGGTCTTTCTGACAACATTCCAAAGAAGAAGAGAAATAGGAATATCGTCAGCGAACAATAGCTCAGTAAGTCCCAAAGATGAGTAAAGATAGAATAGACAGAAAGAGAGTATAACTAGTAATGTTTGATTGTTATGTTAACGTAGTTGTTTGTAACTTGGTACAGAATATGCCAGTTGTTGGGAAATTCACCCGTGCGCGCAAATGCGTATGTTTTAGAAACGGATATGATTATAAGGAAATGGAATGTGCACGCGAGCTCATTCTCGTTTTAAAATTTATAAACCGCAAGTGCACGGCGTGTTGTAGCAAGCCGGCAGGTACGGGTCTATCCACAGGGAATTGTGTATTAGGTCTTGTTTTTTAAGGTTCAACAAATAACGAATGGTTTGGTTTGTCACCAAAAATAGAAAGAATACGAAAACAAAAAAAGCAAGCAAAGAAGCTAAGAAAGAAGTGGTTGTGGCTTTGGCTCGGAAGGTCGAATCGCGACGATTCCTTCGACGCTCTCTTGATCATGAGTTGTTCGTCCTTGTGTCGATCCCGGTACGAAGTATGACTTGTCAAGGCGGTTGCGAGGCACAAGTCGTCAAGTTGCTGATATTAGACGCAAATACAAAACGAGTCTGTTTTGTTCACTTACTGTTTGTATGTCTAAGCTTGGGGTATCAACACTAAACACAAGGGTTAGCAAGCATACCACAACATCAAAATCACAAATTAGTGAGTGAGAGCAAATGATTTCAATGTCAAGTGTGCTAAGTGTTTGTGATGGTATATGGTATATTTAACCAAGAGATTTGTCAAGTCACTTAATCACAAAATACCACATCCAAACTTAGCAAACTTAACACCAAATTGATTATAACCTTAGGCTTGCAAGATGGGGTTTGTGGGGAGAATATGGTATGTGATGAGATTACAACGTAACCATGAAATCAACATACCATATCAACCCATCCAAGTTACAATACTCAGTTTATAATCATATTACAACACATTAAACATTAACAAGAGGAGGAGGAGGCAAAGCCTTTCATCACACTTCCTTACCATTACCACAACCAAAGATATTAGTTAAGCATGATAGAAAGGAAAAGCAAATAAGAAAAAGAAACAAGTAATCAAAAGAAACAACAATATTATTAACACTTAAAGTTAGGGTACAAGATATTGATAACTTGTTCAACCTCCATTATGATGCTCTCAAAAGAAAGCTTCAAGAGGGAAGAAGAAGAGACCAAGTTAAAACCCACTCACTCTCAAGCCTAAACCAAAAATAAACTAAAACAAAACTATATATGCATGGTATGTGTGTATATGAACCATTCCCTTGCTCACTGATCTGGCTTTTATAGGCACCAAAAAAGATTAAACAAGTAATAAAAATAAGGTGATGTGACTGCAAGGAAGGGACAGAAGAAATATGGGGACAAACAGGGAAAGGGGGGACGGCGAGCTCAGAATTTTAGAGGGTGTGGCCGGTCTTGGTCCGAGAAAAGGAACTCGTGTTGGTTGTGTGGTCTTGTGTCAACTCCAACATCATCCTGGTGCTGTTTGATTTGTCTAAAATAACCTAATTTGCATTCAGACATTTGGAGGGAAACTTGAAGCAATATATCACATCAACACTTTTAGCATTTATCACACATGTCCCTTCACTTGCACAAGCCATCATTTGTGTGCCATGGGCAGCCCCATCATGGTCCATGCCAAAGAGCTAGTGTCACACATGTATTGTGTTGGACCAAAAATTATGTGCACACTTGTTTATTGCAAAAGAGCTCTTTGGATATCGGTCGGTTCTCTGTTCTGATTGCAGTGTCGGCTCCCAAACGTTATATCCATGATATTGAGTGTGTTTTCAGTATTGTATCACGAATACCTGTAATCTGCAATTACTGAGCATACACTGGTTAATAGCACCGATATATAACAAAATAGATAATGAATGAGCGGTATTAAAATGCAGTTTTCTGAGATGAACAAATACCCCCAAACTTATCTTTTGCTCGTCCCGAGAAAAACAAAAAATCCTAGCCTCACTTTCGCAAGGAACACGATTGCACTTAGCATGTGCAACAAGCCGTTAAACCTTTAGGTGTCCCTAGTAGGAGTGTTGTCTCCTGAGGGTTTTCAGCGGATTACACCCACAAAATTCAGTCAAGTTAGCATCATGGAGAAACTGTTGATTCTAATCTTAAGGTTAAGAATCAAAGTTAGAAGTTTTATAACCCAAGTCAGAAACGTTAAACCCTATTTTTCACTCCTCACAATTTTTTAACATAAGCTCATACGCGTCTTTACGTGATTGTGTAGATAGTGTTCACAAGTTTTTAAGAACTTGATTAGGGTTATTATGTCATAAATACGGACCAGGATAAACTTCTAAAGGATTACACGAGTTTGAAAGGAGTTAAGATTTTCTCAAGTTTTGTTTTCCAGTTAGGTTTCAAGTCAAAATTTATATCGTTTTTAACAGAGAACCTAAGTCTTATTCTTCACTCCTACCTTTCACTTGTTTTTGTTCATACACACCCAAGTTATCGTGCAAAACGTCTTTTTATAAATATACCTTCATATCTCCGCGAAAAAACTGTTTTAATAGAAAAATCGTCTCCGCCAAGATTATTCTTCCACAAAGAACCGTGAGGACTTTTAACTTAGAGATGACACTTGCTTAGCTTGTTTTATTTGGCGATTGGAAACTTAGCAAACTTTGGGTCAACGACTTCCAAACCAGATGGTTTTAGCGCATTAGGTGTGGAGACACCCCAAGGACTTAATTACCCAAGTTACCAAGGCCACAAAATAAAAGAATCATTTTATTTGCGTTTAGGGTATTCTGAAAGCAGTGAGAATGGAGATATAGCCAGCTTTTTCTTTTTAATCCGAAAGACGTGAATATCTGAATAAGGTATGTAATCACTCCAACAGAGTTCCAGATGGGTTATTTTTCAGAATTAAAGCTTCTATTAAAACCTCAATAATATCCTTCATATTCACTTTACTTTATGAACTATTCTTGATATAACTTAACTCAGAACAAACCTGTTTGATCCTAAAAATGTTTATCAATTTTCAAAAGTTTGAGACATGTCAGACCTTGATCTAATTCTCAAGAACATATGACACAAGTAAAATGATATAAAAGACGTATACTAGCTACGGTTAAACACAAAGGAGGGTTATCTTTCGGGTTTTCTATTTCACAAAAAGGACCTAGTTGCTTCTATCTTATCACCCAAATTGTCAGACTTTGAGTCTAAGTTCCCCTGCTAGCTAACATGAAAAAGTTTTTATGTTTTTTTTTAAAGATTTTTTTTTAAATTTTATGGGTTTTTAACGTATATGCAATGCAGAATATACACATGATGCTGCAAAATAAACGCAGTGCTCACCCGCAAACCCGAGTTTTACGATGTCCTCATCGTTGCCCCCGTTTCCAGTAGCTAGATTTAGACATCAGGGTGAGAATTTTATTCAAATAAAAAGAAAAAACCTAAGACTAATTACAATATTTACATGTTAAAAGATTGGGTTAGTCCAGAAATTAATACCAGCCATTTAAATTTTTTGTCTATATAGTGCAATGGCTGGTAAAAGAATATGTATATAAAAAGGAAAAGGAAAATGAAAAGGTATATGTCAGATGTTAGTTAAGGGCATGAGCGTGTAAAAGTAGGGATCAGAAGACGTTGAAGGCGAAGAAGAAGTTTTGAAGAGGTCAAAGAATTGTTTTCTGAATGAATTGAATGTTCAAAAAGCGCATGTTGAGTTTCGAAGTCAAGTTCGTTTAAAAACTGGAGTTCATCCACAAAAAGTTCGGCAAAAGAAAGGTTCTTAGGATGTTCCCAAATTGATCCTGACTCAAACTTACCAAGAATATCAAGTTCATCAGCAAATATCTCTTCAAAACTAGACATGAAAGAATGTTTTTCAATGTTGTCTTCCTCCCTATGATTTTTCACAATCCTATTCTTATCATTATTGCCCCATAACTCTCCCAATACAATTTCTCCTTTATCACATTCACACATGGGTAGGTATATGTCATCTAAAAAATTAGGTTCCTACACTAATGTTTCTTTCCGAAACAATATCACTAGGTGATACAAAAATTGTGGGTTCCTAATCATTGATCTCTTCTAACAATCTATCTAAACCATACCCGAAAAATTCACAAGCTCCCTCTTCTAAAATTTGAGCGCAACAATCAGTCGGTGCAAGAATTTCCTCTTCAAGTAGGATATCGGTTAATTCAACCTCAAGATTATAAGTGACAAGAGGCTCAATAGGTATTAAAGGCTAGTGTTAGACTGACTCAGAGGGTTTTCTTGTGTGTCCTGATAACACTTAGTCAATTCAATTGCATCATCATCTATGAAATCATCAAAATTCAATTGATCGTTTATCTCACTTGGGTGACTTCTTAGCTGACAGATATTGACACTATGTGGTTCTAATTGACTGTGTTCACTCTTTAGAATCACTAAAGCTACATGCTCTTCAATTCTAGCCAAAGATTGAGCTTGAGCGTGAAACAATTGCTCAGACTGCTGTATACACAGGGCTAGCGTAGCAGCTGTTTGATTCTCGACCGAAATCATCACTTCAATACCCTTCTCTAAAGCGGTCAACCTAGCATCCATCTCACCATCATTCCCTAAGGATGGATCAGTTGTTTCAGGTAAGGAGGGTTGTGATGGTGGTGATGCTAAAGCAATCAATCTGTCGACCTCTTTATCTAAATCTTCAATCATTAGGTTTCTAATTGAAGTGGGACTGGGTTCAAGAGTGTTAGGTGAGTGACCATTATAAAAAATCTGGGACGGTTGGTCACCCCCTAGAAAAGGACAATTTTCATGAAAGTGGGAAGAATCGAGGCAATTTGAACAAAAAAATTGGGACTGAGTATAAACAAAAGAATAAGAATCATGAAAAATTGAATTAAATCGTGTATCACACATATTAACAAGAATTCACAAATATTACAAAAACAAAGAATATCACACCCCTAGCAGTCTATGTTATGCTAAGTCAACTAGACCTGCTCAAGAACCTGATTGTCGAAATAAAACTATGTCGAGAAACGGGCTAAAGATATACTGATCACGAAGTCAGTTAAGTGTAGAGATAAGGGGAGGTTTTCCAACACTTTCGCGAAATTCCTTAATTAGATAACCCTTTCTCTTGAACACTTTCCTAGATACCTCGTGAACGATATACCGTTAAGCGTTGTTCTAAACACAGTCAACTTCTTCTAATGAGCACGAAGTCCTTAAAGTCAAAATTCTAGTTGATTTTAAATTACTGTGGGTATGCAAGAATGTAGTTTTGTGATTTGTGGGCTACGGAAAAAGGTGATGAAATCCTTTACCGTATCTTGTTTGGTTTTTTTGCCCTTAATTCCGTATTAAGATGCAAATGCGCAATCAATAAAAGAATTCAAGACATCAAGCAATTTAAGCAATTCTTTTTCGTTTAAATTTAGCGCTGCGAAAAATATGGTTAGTTCTCTGTGTAATTGGTTGCAAGTTTGTGCGAAGAATCCTGCAGAAGATACAAATATTGGAATGTGTCAGATTTGAGAAGAATGTGTTAGGAAATACGTACCGATGCGATTTGGGTTAAGAAACCCCTTTGAAGTGATTACGGGTATTTGAATGTTCACTTGCGCAGGTCAAACTACCCGGATCTTTGGCACTATACTTCACTAATGTTTTATAATTGAATATGAGCCTCGCTCCGGACGATCGCTGGTCGTAATTCCATAAAAACTGAAATGTCGGAAAAATACGTTATTTAGTGTCAAAAGTGATATATATGCCCCAATTCCTGCACACATCAAATTACAAAAATCAAACAATACCTCTAGAATACCAACAAGGCACTGGAGATCACACAAAAAGAAAAAACCAAAATCCCCACACTTGACCCGGCAAGGTCGGATTTTTCATTGATGTCGCCGGCCAAATGAAGTTGGTTAGTGCTCGAGTTTTGTATAAGTTCTCTAGGCTATATTATTAATCTATTGGTATACTTTGATTTTTTAATTTAATTTCAGAGTGATTGCAAGTCTGAAGGACAAAGAACCAAGTAAAAAGAATGTTAGCTTGTGTTAGTTTTGAAAAAATTGAGTTAGTAGTTAGTTTGTTAGTACAAACCAGAAATAACAATTCCTAATACTACCAACTCCCCGGCAACGGCGCCAAAAACTTGTTGGAAAATTCACCTGCGCGTGCAAATGCGTATGTTTTGGAAATGGATATGATTTTAAGGAAATGGAATGCGCACGAGAGCTCGTTCTCGTTTTAAAATTTATAAACCGCAAGTGCACGGCGCGTTGTAGCAAGCCGGCAGGTACGGGTCGATCCGCAAGGAATTGTGTATTAGGTCTTATTTTTTAAGGTTCAACAAATAACGAATGGTTTGGTTTGTCACTAAAAATAGAAAGAATACAAAAACAAAGAAAAGCAAGCAAAGAAGTTAAGAAAGAAGCGGTTGTGGTTTTGGCTCGGAAGGTCGAAGTGAGACGATTCCTTCGACGCTCTCTTGATCATGAGTTGTTCGTCCTTATGTCGATCCCAGCGCGAAGTATGATTTGTCAAGACGGTTGCGAGACACAAGTCGTCAAGTTGCCGATATTCGACGCAAACACGAAACGAGTCCGTTTTATTCACTTACTGTTTGTATGTCCAATCTTGGGGTATCAAAACTAAACACAAGGGTTAGCAAGCATACCACAACATCAAAAACACAAATTAGTAAGTAAGAGCAAATAATTTCAGTGTCAAGTGTGCTAAGTGTTTGTGATGGTATATGGTATATGAAACCAAGAGATTTGTCAAGTCGCTTAATCACAAAATACTACATCCAAACTTAGCAAATTTAACACCAAATTGATTCTAACCTTAGGGTTGCAAGATGGGGTTTGCAGGGAGAATATGGTATGTGATGAGATTACAATGTAACCATGAAATCAACATACCATATCAACCCATCCAAGTTACAATACTAAGTTTATAATCATATTAGAGCACATTAAACATTAACAAGAGGAGGAGGAGGCAAACCCTTTTATCTCACTTCCTTACCATTATCAAAACCAAAGATATTAGTTAAGCATGATAGAAAGGAAAAGAAAATAAGAAAAAGAAACACGTAATCAAAAGAAACAACAATATTATTAACACTTGAAGTTGGGATACAAGATATTGGTAACTTTTTCAACCTCCATAATGAAGCTCTCAAGAGAAAGCTTCAAGAGGGAAGAAGAAGAATAGAATAAGTTAAAGCCCACTCACTCTCAAGCCTAAACCAAAAATAAACTAAAAAAAACTATATATGCATGGTATGTGTGTATATGAACCATTCCCTTGCTCACTGATCTGGCTTTTATAGGCACCAAAAAAGATTAAACAAGTAATAAAAATAAGGTGATGTGACTGCAGGGGAGGGACAGAAGAAATATGGGGACAAACAGGGTAAGGGAGGCCGGCGAGCTCGGAATTTTGGAGGGTGTGCCCGGTCTTGGTCCAAGCAAAGGAGCTCGTGTTGGTTGTGTAGTCTTGTGTCAACTCCAACATCATCCTGGTGCTGTTTGATTTGTCTAAAATAACCTGATTTGCATTCAGAGATTTGGAGGGAAACTTGAAGCAATATATCACATCAACACTTTTAGCATTTATCACACATGTCCCTTCACTTGCACAAGCCATCATTTGTGTGCCATGGGCAGCCCCACCATGGTCCATGCCAAAGAGCTAGTGTCACACATGTATTGTGTTGGACCAAAAATTATGTGCACACTTATTTATTGCAAAAGAGCTCTTTGGATATCGGTCGGTTCTTTGTTCTGATTGTAGTGTATATCCGTGATATTGAGTGTGTTTTCAGTGTTTTATCATGAATACCTGTAATCTGTAATTACTGAGCAGACACTGGTTAATAGCACCGATATATAACAAAATAAATAATGAATGAGCGGTATTAAAATGCAGTCTTCTGAGATGAACACCAGTGTATACGGGAGGAGTCCAACATACACCGTGGAGTTTGGTAACCCGTAGTATAAGGCTCCACCGAAAATACCACGTAACAACGGCATGGATGTAATTACGTCTTAAGTGGCCACCTCGTGCCACCTTTAACATGTTCTGTACCAGTCTATCCCTTTAAAAAACCCTTAATGTTTTTTGTATTGATTGTATTGTTTGTACTTATTGTATTGTATTGTCTTGTAGTAAATGGAAGACTTGCCGAAACCATGATATCAGTAAACGGAATGGATGTAAATGGATAGTCATGTAAACGCAATATATCCATGGTTCGGTTCGGTCAAGTTTATATTGTTATAGATTGTATTTTGGCATTCATGGATTCATGTTGTAATGGAGTTATACTTGAATTGAATTCAAGTCAGATTATAATCAGATTTGACCATGACTTGAACTGAGTCAGAATTTTAAACAGAATTGAAGTCCTAATTGTTTTTTGTGTTATCGGTAACTGCTGCAAATGGACGGCAGGATTTATGTCTTTTTCCAAGACAATTACCGTAATGATAACACCGTTGTTAGATTTTCTACCTTAGATAGGCAAGTACCCACTTTCTCCGGCTCCCCGAGGCTCAAGAGAACTGGTCCCGCTTAAACCTATATTTACTAGGGTCCTTATTGTAATTTAGTATAACTTGAGGGGATTTTATGTAAAAATAGTTTTGATACATTTTCAAAATACACCTCAAGTATTTAATTATCGTATTTAGGGTTTTTATAGATGTACATTTTATAAAAGTGAAATTTCTAGTGAGTAGAACCTAGTTTTCATTGTATATGGTATTTTAATGAAATATTGGAATTGTATTGAATTGAAATGGTACTTTAATTTAATTGTGATTCCCTTGATTTAGAAAACATGGAATATTTGTATAATATATTTAAAACTCATACTGGAAATTACGATCAAGAATTGCTCTATCAATAGATCTTTTGATAATATTCATATATATATTAATATATTTAATAAAAATAAATTTATTTATTTTGTAGAAATCTCATTTTCTTAAAAATCGCATTAAAAATTCCATCGAGATCGAATGCTCCTTGCGGAGGTTTGCATCTCGCTCTACTAGGCCCGAGAACGTGCGATAACCCATACCATCCCGATCAGGGTTCCCCAAAATGGGTTGTAGAGGCGTAATTGCAAGGAATTGATTAACACTCTTTTTAAAGAAAACGGTTTTGTAATAGTTTAGGGTATTTTAATGTAACTTGTAATATTCCCACAAATATTGTCCAAAAATAAATCGTGCTATGTCTAATATGTGTTTTGTGATGAGGTATGTCTTTACCTCGTGAGCTATCTAATGATAATACGGTTAAAAGTGGATAACAATATCGTTTGTAAACATGGTGGTATTTTACTATAAAAGTAATATAAAGATTGTAACATGAATTATTTCGAGATAAAACTTGTTCTAATATATTTATTTATGTTTGTTAAACTTTATATGAGAATATGGTATTTTATGGTTTAAGAAAAATAGAATTTTTAAAGAAAAACGAATCGGAAGTCGGATTAACTCCGGTTCCGTCGGGTTTTGAAAAATGAAAGTTTTAGAATAGTAGAAGAGGAGGGGAGAGGGAACTTACTAGCTACAAAGATAGAGGGGAGGCAGGGTAAGACTATGGAACCGTCAGGGTGTCGTTTTGTCGCTGGAAACTCCTCGAAACGTTGTCGGAATCTTGCCCTTTGCTAACTCCACTTGCACAACTATATGGACTTGGGAATTTTTGAGATTTTTGGCAGGGAATTTCTGAATGAGGAGGTGTAAAATGAAGTGTGGTATTTATAGAAAAAATTAGGGTTTTTAGGGTTGAAGAATGCATTAAAAATGTGCATTAAAAATTGGATTTAAGGGTGTTTTAACATTCTCTGAATGAATGCAGAGTATACAAATAATATGGTGTTAGTGGGGTAAGCGAAGAGGTGCTAGGATGAAAAAATGAGGACCATCCCCTATGGGGGGACGGGGCGGCGGTGCCGGTCAAGATGGAGATCTCGCCGGTCGAGAAGTGGGGTCGGGGTATGGGATGCTCACCACGTGTTGGTGTCTGTTGGTATAAACTAGTGCACATGTTTGTTTATTTTGTCTCTTCATCTTACGTGTAGTACATGTGTAAGCCCTTGGGCTTCTAAAAGATTAAAAGAAAAATTAATAAAAGATAATGTGGCTGTGGGGATTCGATCACAGGGGCTATGTCACAGCAGTGCAAGGTTTTACCAATAAACTACAAGTGTTTTCTTGCTGTTCAAAAGAAAATTTAATTTATAACTTGTGCTCAGGCTCAGGTATCCCTTTCTGTATTTTGGAAAAAAATTGTACAGAAAGTTTAGGGTTGTTACAGACCACCTGTCCAACATACTACACCTCTGAAGAGGGTAAACTTTAATTCTGGCAATCACTTTGTCATCCAGGTCACCATGGAAGCCTGAAATGATAACTGCCTCCAGAAGGAGGCTGTCGTTACTATATACCAAGAACATCCTATTATGTTCATCACTACTTCCTAATGTTTCTCCACGATTAGATTAATATATGCTTATTGCAGATAGTGCAAAAAGAAATATCTGCTGTGGTACTTGACATCTAATGATTGATTCAATTGCCTATGTAAGTGATATGTCAATTATGCAATTCCATCTCCTCATCAGTCTAGAAGACATCTCTTTAGAGAGGGTGACTCCATCACCTGCGGGTACACCACCACGCCAAGAGTCGTCCATTCTAAAACACTTTAGAATAGCGTCAAAGTATCCTAATTAGGACACTTCCTAAATCTAGATCTAAAACCATAGATCTAGTCACCAGAATCCCTGATATTTTATCCAGATTCTATGTGGAGAAACACCTTGTGACAACCACAGTATAACCGATCGTAGTATAAGAACATCACATCCTATCAGGAGTATGTCATCCAAATACCAGAACATTACTTCCTACTACCTTCTTAATAGGTCCATCTATTATTCTGATGAAGTCAAACTCTATGATTGTCACATCAAAAATAGATGATATATTTTCGCTATACTAGCTTTAGACTATAAATAGACATAAGCTACAGGTCCACTACGCTTCCGCTGCTCCCACTGCAACACTCTGACAGAGTCATATACACGTGCACTTCTAAAGATAATTTAGAATGATGTTATAGTCATCCACCTGCTGTTGGGTTACGGCAGCGTCCCGGCCACCAATCCATGGCCAAATGCGGAACAAAAATTTGTAAAACTTGGTGCTACCACAACCATTTACCCGGATCGAACCATTAACCGTTTACTAGCTAACTGTAAAGTGTTCAGAGATTATACCGATCGATCTGTGTCCTTCCGTCTTCAATCTATGCGTCAAGATCCTCGCCGGCTGCCCCGAACAAGTCCGCTCTCCGGTCTCCTTCATCGAAGACGATCCACCTCGAGGATTCTTAATACGAGCTCCTGCTTCAAATCGAAGCAACTCGAACAACTAGTTTGCTAACCTAGATGCCCAAGATGGTGTAGAGATAGTGTGTGAATACTTTGTCTCAAAACACTCTAGGATTCTCAACACATGAGAGGGATAGAGCGGAGATTAAGAAGAAGCCATGTATGTGTGAAGTGTGATCTCAAGTCTTAGCTTGCAAAAGAAAAAGCAATGTGCAAGGAATAACCATGTGGCTGCCTTTTCTTTTTCTTTTGTTGTGGGGTATTTGTGATGATCTAGCCAAAAGGAAAATCATAGCACAAAATTATCTCTTTCCATCACAAATATCTTAGAACAAATATAAACAATAAAGCATGGTCCATGCTTTATCATTAAATGCCATAAGACAAAACTTGTCCTCACACTTTACACATAATCAATATTAAACATTTAACCAAAAAACCTAAATGTTTAATATAATAAAAGGAAATGGCATCTCCAAAGTAATCTTGTAACGGATTACAAGAATATCCCTCATCTGTATATACATACATGTATCCGTATTCCGACTGAATATGAATACAATGAGACGAAAATAATCTAACAATATAATACCAGGATCCGGCTTAAACCAAAGCCTACTAGTATTATCCGTTCGATCATGACCCGTGCACAAGATTGGCCCGAACCAGGAAAACCCTCTGTGTGGGACTCTAAAGACTCGTCAATACGCTGGCAGTGGGTTTAACCATAAGCACGTCAGTGGAACTAGCTGTACGTAATGGCTACCCAGGTATTGAGCGAAAGGGAGGCATATGAGCGAACTCATCCTGAAACCCTACTGAGCCTGACGGAAACAATATCCGTACAGTCCGGTCCATTCGTCTATGAGTATCGCATATCGGGTCTAGGGGGTGGATAAAGTTAGACCTCAAATAACGCGATATTTAGTGTCGGTATGAAGCCCATCACCACTAGAGAAACTACCGATCCTAGATCGGTAAATCTCGACTATCTTGGCCAAGTATTTCTAGTGATGGCCATCCGTGCACACCGCGACCTCTACCCCCCATACCAGAAGAGACGAATCCCCTGACGATCCGCTCACTGCCTCCATGTGGCTCGGGACTGTATCCAACTAAAACCTGTTTGCACGACTCCTTCAAGCCGTGGTAGGGTATTAATCAAAGCACAGTGGGAACTCACACAAGACAAATGACGATCTTAAGTCGATAGATTAACCTGTACACATGTCACCTGAGAACTGATATCTGACAATATGTATAATACCAACTAGCATGTTCCGGACGAGTCCGTCCGGTGTACTCATAACCCAATGAGCACCTGTATACTATCTTAGGTGAACCAACTGACACCAATGGCTTGTGAGACCGGCCACCGCCCCTCGTCGGGGTCTCGATCCGTATACACTAGTCTACTCATGGAGTATCGATGCCCAATCTCGAAACTCCCACGACTAGGGACACTTTAAGGATGTGCTTATAGACTACCCAACACTCATGTATATGATCGCCATCATATTGCTGGTGGTCAAGCAAGAATTATATGGGCTCTATCAATATGTAATAGTGAACTGTAGTGTCACCTGAAGCATGTACACGATAATAAAGATAAACCAGCTAGCATACTATCATCTCGAGTAAGACTGTTCTACCGGTATAGGTCCTCCCTCAATCATTTCAATCGCATGCCTGCGATCCAATAATTGACTTTGAGGGCACTATAGCTGTAGCACCCAGTTCTTTTATACGCCAATAACCGTATTTAAGAAAAAAAGGGTCACTTACAAATTTACCTATTTATACTTATAAATAGTTTAAGTATCTAAAAATCCTAATTCCTTTATTCTATTCCCTTCTTAAATCCTTTTACTTAAAACTAATCCTAATACTTAAAATCCTTTTATTTTTTCCCTTTATTATTTTCCCTTTTCTATACCCAGTCCCCAATGAATATTTAGCGTATTCTAATAAATAAGTCTCCAGATATTGCCGTGCCGTACGTGTGCCGCGATCGCGCCGCTGCCGTACCGTCGTCAACACGTCACCAAGCAAGTTTGATACTTGTTCATGCTAAATCGTTATGTTATAATTCTAGTTACTAATAATTTCCGCATACCCTTTTTACGTGAACCGTATATATTTCAAATGTTCGATGCACGGTCCGAATGGAAACTCCCGTTAAATTGGCGGCAACATATAAAATATGATGGCCCGAGTTGTAAGGAAAGTACCTTGAGATTTTGGTTCCAATACTATGTCGTCTGCTCACATAAAATAATGTCCCAGATTCTGTCGTAAAACCTGAAAACCTTCGTACGTGCCAAACTATAAGATTTATAATAAATTGTGTATAAACCGGATTTTGGCGTTCCATGGCTCATATCGAAGCCAACGGAATAATTTACCGAACCATATAATTGATATTTAAATTTGAACTAGTTACGATAGAGAAAACTACGGTGGATTACGATTCTGGACTGCAGTCCAGAACGGAAATCCCAGCTAACCCCTATTTCTAAACCCCTGTGATTTCCTGTTCAAACAAGAGAATGCGTGGAACCCTATATCGTTACATAGAGAACTGAGTTAGCTTTCTTACGCCACTGGTCTCGCTGGATTTTACAACTGTTTGATATTTTTTAACTCATTTTATAAGGTCAATACGCTTTGCTGAATTCTGCAGAGGCAGATTTTACACAACGAACATAATCTGTCCATAACTCCCTGTCAACATAGCATATTACTAATCCGCCAATTGCAGTGGAAGCCTAACTGATAATCCTAAATATTGTTCAACTATAGCGTCGCCTAATTACGATCCCAACTGGGATTAAAATGCATTACGAAACGGACTTTCGATTCTGAAACCGGAATTCCAGCAGTGAACGCTTAAAATGAAATGGCCATATCTAGTGATCCTGAAACCCGATTAACGTGAAACCAATTTTTATGGATAGATAATTAAACATAATGCTTACCCCCTTTTCATTGTTTCGCTAAATTTGCACTTATGATTTATGATGAATTATGCAAGTGGTAGGACACCGACTGATGATATCTTAATCATGCCTTAATTACTGTATTCTCATCACATTACATATATGTCATTGCATTGGTAACCTAGTGATCATATACATTACCCAGTATTAGGTATTAGTGTTTGATTATGGCAAGTACGTTAGTGTTTAAGCAGGAATGGATAAGTGAAAGTGACACGTACTTGTACACAATCAGTGGACCCTATTGATTTATTGCATTGTCGACGTCTGTGGGACGTGTATAAGTATGACTATAATTGGTATGGGACAATTATGGAAGCACTTGTATGGGTGTCACAGGTAAGGCACCAGACACTGTCCATTTATCTTGGGTATCAGTCGAGACATGCTTGATGGAGACCCTGTCTCCAGTTCTCGCAGAGACTTGTCATGGACCGACCGGTATTTGAGTTTATGGTTGGCGTTTGATGTAGACCACGGGGTGTGGGGTAGTTTGAGTGTGAGTTCAACAGAATCTCGGGAGTACCATTGCCGGCTTATATCGTGATTTTGGGAGTTGTATGGATGGAGTTACTGATTATTATCGTGCGTGTTTTGGGCCCGTGGTCCCTTGACCTTGGGTCCTACCCTTGGGTGGGGGATACTCACGAGTGGTTGACTCTCACACTTGGACCGACAATAGGCTTAGCGACCTGTACAGTGAGACTTAGAGACCGATAGGGTTAGTGACATTGACATGTATTGATTGCTGATTTAACATACCTGCTATACTGTTTACCGCGTTACTATTTACCTGCTCTATTAGCTACCTGCATTGGCTACTTCATGTTCACGTCTTTACTCTTTTGATTACTGTTACATATTCATTATTATTGTACGAGTTACCATTTGTATCCATATATATATTACTATCGTGTCGCTCTGACGACCTGAGTATGCATGCTCAGAGTGAGAAGTGGATCTAGCTTAGACCAGCACCTGACGTGCCTCGAGTACATCGCGGACATCTTGATCAGCGACCTAGAGCTATACTTTCTTGATCTCCATCTGGTTAGTTCTTTTGATTTAGGAGCATGGCTGGCCTTGTCAACCCCTCGTATTCCGTATTTTGAGAAGCGGGGCATGACATGGTTTTGTTGGTATCAGAGCCAGGTTTTGCTTCGATTGGGATTGCAGTCTCCGTGTAGTGCTTGACAATCTACGACATCCTTCGGTCTATATTGTAAACTTGTTATTCTTGATCTTGATTCACATAGTGTGTTCTGCTATACATTTTGATCCATCCGCTAGAGTTTTGGGTGACTTGGTAGAATTACATGGTTGTAATTGTGAAATGCAGCATAGCTACAATACTGCACTCTGTTTGAGTGACTGGGAGTTCTACAGTTGATTCCCACATGTTTGAATTTCACCGCATCCGATATTCTTGATTCCTTGCCTAATCCATGTTGTATTTTAATTCTTATAGCTTGTGCCTTATATCGTCCTCAAAATTGTTGTTTCAGGACCATGTCTTCCAACGACTCTTCCTCTATCTCCACTCCCCAAAATCAGACTATCGAGATTTTGAATGTACTGCAAAATCTGAAGGAAGCCCAGGAGCGAACGAACGACCTGTTAGCTGAAGGATTAAGAAAACAGATGACTCCAGTACCAGCGAAAGCCTCCAATCGTAAAGGGATCCCTGTTAGACAAGGAAAAGAGGTGAAGATGAAGCGCCCACTTGTTCCCCAGCAACGGAAGCAGCGGAAGACTCAACGTTGTGGATACTGCAAGAAGCCAGGACACCTTCAGAGAGATTGTCGCAGCGCCAAAGGGCAGTGCCTGATTTACGAATCCAGCGAACATCTTATCAATGGTTGCCCTAAAAGGAAGGAGCTACAAGGAGGAGATTCGTCCACACTCTCCACTCCGGCTAATTGATGGTTATTTCGTAGTTCGAGTTTCGAGGATAGTGCGGACCCAGCGCAGGATTCAACTCGCGTGACGAGAATGCAGCGGCCTGGAAATCAAAGAAGAATTATCGCCTTTCCGCTTTCAATAAAAATGTTGTCACTCTTTTGTAAATATTTTTCTTTTCGTTTGAGATCTTGTATCCGTTGAACTTTTAGTTGAATGTAATAAAATTCTGAGTTGTGATGTATGTGTCGTCCCCTTCCCACCCACTTTACTTATACTATTCATTGCATCAGTATTCTAAATCTTGATTTTTCAGTCCTTGCCTACAGCATGTCTTCCGTGTGCTACCGTATCCTTGGTTGTCTTCTTAATGTGTCCCACTGTCTAATCATGACTCTATCTTTTCAGACCATGGCCCACCCTGGAGCAGCGCCGCCTCTAGATGAGGACACGCGGTCGTGCGTTTTCTTGAACTACATACCGGTAAGTTCAGATGACGAGATCAACGGCCCACAGGTTATTTTCGGAAACAGCGATTCCGAGGGTGAGGGATTCGCAGCCCATAGGTCGACATGATCAGCGACTCTGACGACGAGGAAGAAGACTTCGAAGAAGACTCAATAGAGGAAGATTCCGAGGAGGACCCGATAAAAGAAAATCCAGGAGAGGAAAATCTTGAGGAGAATCCAGCGGCAGGAAATCACATGGAAGAAGATCCAGAAGAGGCGATTCACGAGGACGCATACCACGATGAAGAATCTCCAGTCGAGGAAGAAGGACCAGAAGAACAAGACCCCGCGGCAGGAGAACCTCCAGTGGCGATCCCTGAGAGGCGCTATGGAAATGGACGCCCCTATCTGAGCGCACGAGCCTACCGTAACCTGCTGAACTCCCATAACCGCGACTGACGTGATCTAGTTTTTGTCTCCTCTGGCCAAATAAATCTATGTATACAGTTTAAGGCCATCTTTTACTTTTCGAGAGTGCCTTGTTTAGAATTTTCTGGAGCGAAATAAAATTTCTGAGCTCGCTAAAATTTTGAATTTTGGTTCACATGATGCTTTGACTGTTACCCCTATACCTTTATTTTCTCCTGAGATTCATTACTGTCCTTCACTGCTGCACCCTGTGCTGTTTTGACCCTCGCTTAGATTAAAAAGTATCGCACCCCGATCTTTTGAATGGGCCATACTCTATTGTAATCCCTACCCTAGCCAGAACTATATACTTTTACTATCTCCTATTACCATAATTACCTTCCGTGACATGCCATTCGAAATTCAGCTTCCACTACCTTGTATTTACAAAAATTTCGTGTTATTGACTACTTCCGTTTTACCCATTTTGAATGCTTTACTACTCTTCACATTTTCAATAGCGCAAACATATATCGCGCATATTATTTTGTTCCGGGTCTCTTATTTTCACCATGTGAGTTTTCTAAGTTATTTTAAAATTGTTTTATCGATACATTTGTTCTAAAATATCTTGGCCTATCGGCAAACATTTCACTATTGATTGTTATTGCTATTTTACCCTCTTATACATATAGTTTACCCTTATAGATGGGTCTGCCCTGCGCTTACTTAAACCTATTTTTTGTTGCGTTAATCTTATATATATATAGACCTTCGATTTTTACCTAGATGTTTTAGGTAAATCACTATGTGTTAGTGTTCGATGTGGTATCTTTTCGCTTATTATTTTATAAATTATTGTTTATTTTAAATTTCGAGGACGAAATTTTTGTAAGGGTGGTATGATGTAGCACCCAGTTCTTTTATACGCCAATAACCGTATTTAAAAAAAAAAGGGTCACTAATGAATTTACCTATTTATACTTATAAATAGTTTAAGTATCTAAAAATCCAAATTCCTTTATTCTATTCCCTTCTTAAATCCTTTTACTTAAAACTAATACTAATACTTAAAATCCTTTTATTTTTTCCCTTTATTATTTTCCATTTTCTATACCCAGTCCCCCATGAATATTTAGCGTATTCTAATAAATAAGTCTCCAGATATTTTCCTGAACGTTCTACAAATTTTCCGTATTTTTCCAGAATTTAATCCAGATTTAGTTCGATTTTTATGTGTAAATTTTATTTAAATAATTTCTTAACCTACTAATCTAAAACTAAATCCCAAAAGCTATTTCTTTTCACTAAATCCTATTTTTGGCCCAGCCCAATTCTTTGCCCCGAAACCCTAATCACACTTCCATCTTTTCTTTCATTATTTTCCCCTAAACTAACCCAAAACCCTATTTCCTTTTTCTTTTATACGTTTCCAACTCTTTAATCCCGAGCCCGGCCCACTTTTCTCCTTCCCAATTAATTCGATTCCTTTCGAGCCGATCCAAACCCCCCTAATTCTTTTTCCCAAACTCTTTCCCCAACCCACAACTTCCCGAGCCCAACATCCTTACCTGCGCTCACGCACACGACCCGACCCGCGTCCCTTCTTCCTCCGTCTTCTTCTTTTCCCACTCATTCTCCCAACCGCCGCGACCGCTTCACACGCACCCACGCCCCGCACGCACGCCCTACGATGCACGTTCCCTCCCACGACCCGCTCCCCTCAATGGCTCTCTCCTCCTTCTCACGCTTCTCCCCCTTCCTCATCTCTCCATCTCTCAAACTCACAGCCGGCGCCGTCCTAACTCCCGACACCACCACCAGCACCCTCGACCCTTCACCGGTGACCTCACCATAGCCAACGCGTACACATCCCCGGTGTTAGTTATATGTATGCCCTAGAGGCCATTACTGTACATACGATGTATATTGTAGTGGATGCTTGGACATATACAGGAAGGACTTTCTTGCTCGACATGATAGTACGCTATCTGGTTGCTCTTTATCTTAACATATACTCTGATTGTCTCTATGTTACATGTTGATAAAGCCCTTAGGATAAGTACTTGACTACCAGGACTATGATGCGGATCATACTAGTGGGGACAGTGTAGTCGCCAAGTACATCCTTCAAATGTTCCTAGTTGTAGGTGTATCGAGACAGGGCATCGATATTCTAGAGTAGACTAGCGTATGCGCTTCTTGACCCATATGATGGGCGATAGATGATCCCATATCCATTGGTGTTTGACATGAGAGAAGGTATACGGGTGCTCAGTAGAGACTGGGTACACTAGACGGACTCGCCGAGAAATCCTAGATGGTATTATACCTCACGCCAGATGGCAATTCTCTGGTGACACTGGTACAGCCTAGTCTGTAGACCTGAGATCGTCATAGAGACTTGTGTGATTCCCACTGTGCTTTGATTTCCATCATACCACGTCCAAGTGGGCGTGCAAAAAGGTGGATTTTGGGTACAGTCCCGAATCACATGGAGGCAATGAGCGATAGGAGGGGATTCGTCTCTCCCGGTATAGGGAGTTGATGTTGCGCTGTGTTCGATTGGTTATAACTGGAAATCCCTGGCCAGGGTTGCTGAGATTTACTGGTAAGTGTTATCAGTAGTCTCGCAAACTGTTATAGACCTCATATCGACACGACTTATCAAGCTACTGGGGTCTGACGTTTACCACCCCTTGGCGAGATATGCGACATATCAGACGAAGAGACCGGACTGTATGGGAGTGTTACTGATTGGATTCGCAGGAGAATGTACTGGCTTGCTTGTTGATCTTCTGATCACTCAATATCTGGGTGGCTGTTACGTTTTTCTGACCGATTGCAGCTTGTGGGTGTTTGATATGATCATCACCTACTGCCGGCGTATTGACGATTCTTTAGAGTCCTACACAGAGGTTTCCTGGATCAGGCAAAATGGAGTAGGAGCACATATGTGATATGTGCGGGACCGAGAACAATACGTGTATGTGATACCGTATTAGATTATCGCGATATGAGATATTGGACGGGTATATGAGATATAGCCGGATCATCGGATCAAGTGTTGATTCGATGAACTGATACAGATTATATTAGTCGGTTATTTGTGAAATAGCCGGATTATCGGATCAAGTGTTGATTCGATAATTTAATATATAATTATATATTTGATATATTAAATTACATTAACTAATATTAGCTCACTTAAAAATTCATTTTCTTACTCGGATAATACATTGATATATATGCGATATATGTTAATTGTATTATTTTATTTTGTTACAATAAATATTGTATATGTGATATATAATATTGTAACATGTTATGGTTATAAATGCAACATGATTAGTGGAGATTAAACATGGTTAGGGTTTGATTTGGGTTAATCTCTTCTTGAAGCTTGTAGAAGCTTTGCTTTTGTTTTTAACTAAAAATATTTTCTAAAGATATTTGTTATGATATTTGTTAACCCAACCCAATCCTTGACCATGGTTAAGTCTCTACATGGGTTAAGTTATCATACTTAACCCATGGTTGCATTTCTAACCTCACTACTTTTCATTATTCATCACAAATAGATTCTTCTTCTTCTTCCTCTTGAAAAAGCTTTCTAGCTTTTTGCAAAGTGATGAAAATGAGTGAGAAAATGAAAATGAATGAGAGCTAAATTCCTACTTCATCATCCTCATCTATTCTTGCCATTTAGATTAGGGTGTTTGCTTTGCTAATACTTGATTAACAAAGCAAGAGCTTGGGTTTGAGTTTCTTCAAGGTAGATCATCTTTGATATCGAAGATCGGAAGCAAGCTTGCATCTTTCTTTTGTGGAGCCTCTCTAGAGTCCGGATACTCGATGATCGCAGCGAAGGGACCACAACACGGAGCTTATGAAGTGAAGGACCGGACTACAAAGGTTGTAATCCCTAACTCTTAGAAGTAAAGTTGTTTACTTGCTTTGTTTCGCCTAATCTCTAATCTAAGATCTTGGTTAGGGTTGTTCGGCACGTCTAAAATTTAAATCGGGCATGGTTGATGCCTTACAGACCCATATGAGAGTGCCTAGTAACCCTACAGTGGTATCAGAGCCAAGTTAGAGCTTTAGGCAAAGTCTAGACGAAGTCAAAAGTCCGATCGAACCCCGAAACATCGGTTTTTACCCATTCTCTGGAAATTTTTCAAAATGTTGATTTTTTCACATTAAAAATACTTAGAAAAATAAGCAGGGAATTATAAGGATTTATGTGAAAAGCGAGCCATTAATTCGCTTAAAGAGCCGCGGAACCGCAGCAAGACCATGCCTTGCGCGGCGGTTCCGCGGCCAAACAGTGTAATTATGGTTTGATTTTTGCACAGTAACGTCTGTATGTATTTCCTGATGCTTTTCTGAGAATTTTTGATATTACTCAAGTGTTGAGTTTTCTGGAGATGTTTTGTACTCGTTGATCCGATCGGAAAGTTTAACTTCGTTTAAGTTTTTCCGGGTAATTTTAGAACGTGTTAAAAAGTTCGACCGGATATCAATAACTCACTTTTTCCCCTGCCGAAATATTTTCAAGTGTTGGTTTTTTTCGTAGTTTAAGAACATTCTAAGTCGTGCAAGTAACGCAGTGGACCCTCTAAAAGACAACAAACCTTAACTCGATTATGTGACCGTCTGAACCGCCTCTAAAGCTTAGGGTTTGTGGCAGTACGGCGTTGTCACATGTGAGGCGTTGGTTTGACCCTTCTACGGCTGGACCATTGGTACTGTGGCATGTGATGGATGTTTTTAAACTAATTTCAAGTGTTGAGAACTATATGGGAAATCTTGGGTGTTTGTTTATTCGATCGGAAAGTTTAACATTGTCTATTTATCTGGAATGTGATACAATATTTGGAATCCACAAGTAGTTATGAGATAACTAATTTGAATGTTATAAATCTAGCAGTTAAGTCTCTGATGATCGGTTGCCACGGGATTTTGATGCGATCAAAAGTCCGTCGCAATCACGTAGCGTACGCGGATACTCGCCGGGTAAACTTAATAGACAGCCACGCCCCATAGCCCCGACCAAGTGACTGTAGGAGAACCCCGTCGCCAAAAGCATCCGTTCGGGTGCTCGCGGCAGCGGTGTTCCGCCTTAGTGCACTTCGTCGACGGCATCGGGGTGCGGCTGTCTACTAAAGTTTTCGACGAGCATTCGATCAGGATATCGGGAATCTTGTTGAATTGCCTGACCAGATATTGAAAAGTGTTTTTGATATTGAGACTAAAATGCGGGGTTTATAATTGTTAGGCATGCGATGTCTAAAGAATTCATTTGGTTAGGCATGCGATGTCTAAGGAGATTGCGGATTCCAACTGTTGTAGTTTTACACTTTCTTTTCTGCGACCGTAAGTGTAGTATGTAGTTGTATCGCCGGTTTTCGTTACTATACATCAACGACAATCGGTGTATGCATACTTACTTACGTTGATGATATGAGATATTATGTGTTGCTGTGATATATTATATTGGATCGTCATGTTCTGAATAGCCGGGGGTTTTATGTGAGATGAGGGCTTTTATTTTCATTCATGTAAAATTCATTTGTATGTAATATTCTTTTATTGGGGCACTTCCGGGCTGAGGATGATGTCACCGTTGTATATTATTTACTTTTCCGCATTAGGTAGACCCAAGGAGGGGAGCACAAGTAACCGGGTTCTAGGGTCCAGTGGGAGACCATCTCGAGGAGTCGAGACCGGGTCTCCTAACCCTAGAATTGGCAGAGTTGCTTGCCGCTCTCGTAGGGGTCTATGGATGTGGGTTTGGCTATTCATCGCGACCGTAGAATCTGTGTTTTATACAGGCTCGTATTAAAAACACGGACCACCTAGTATATCTAATATTTCATATATGTTCTTCTGCTGCAATGTTCTGTGATGAGATCATATTACTGCCTGAGACGAATGTTTATATTATATATATATGAGATATATATTATATATTGTTGATTTCGTTTCATATCTGATGCTTGTGAAGCATATTAAAATGGGACTTCATTAATGAGATTAATGAAATAAAAGAAACCTAAAAATGTTGTAGAAACTTGTTTAAAAACTAGTAGCTCTAGTTCTTGTTTTGCATAGCGGTGTTCCTTGTAGAACATCCAACACCTTATTTGATAAGGAAAGAGCCGAGATCCCTTCACCAGGAGTGACCTCTTTAGCAATAACTGGCAGATGCTACAAACTCGGTTTGTCTTTTGATTGCTTCTATAGTTCGTACTTTGCATAGTGGTATTTGCGAAATATCCTGCACTTTATTCGATAAGGAAAGAGCCGACTATCCCTTCACCGGGAGTGACCTCTTTAGCAAAACTAGAAAAGGCCTCAAAAATACTCCATTTAAAATCACTCGATTCTACAACGATATCAAGTTCATTACGCAAAAGATTTTCTTAAAAACCTGTCGTAGCCCTCCGTCATTTCAGATAAGTACTTCATAGTATTCGTGCTACGTTTGTTGACCTTGTCAAGGCGTAGTGTGCGGTAGCTATTTATGCTTATCTGTATAAGCATATGATGCGATTGAGTTAGGGTAGTCGTGCGACTTTGTTGACCTTAGCCAAGGGTCGTGCGGGTGGGTTTAATTCTATCGGGAAATGACGGGTTGAACTTGGCTAGCACTTATGATTTGTTGACCTTAGCCAAGGTCATAAGGTGCTAGGGGCAAAATATTATTGGGATTTTCAAGTGTTGAAATTTTCAATGAGATTGCATACCTTCTATGAGATAGTTGGATCCCGATACCCGCTGCGAGTAAGAGTTACTCCTGAGAGAGTTTTACACATTACAATTAGCCGATCAAGTAGGTGTCTAGAAAGGTGTCAACGGGGTTACGCCCCTGGGAAAACGAGGTTTACTTTAATTAGGTCCGTGCGAAAGCACGGGGAACCTCCCTCAAAATACCGGCACTGCCCTGGCTGAAAGATTGGCGTACTTGTAGCGTGTAATTAATCCCGGCTAGTCTTTCCTTTTAGGGTTTTGTAGCGTTTTGAAAATCGTTTCGGTGAAATTTCGGAAAATCGGTAAAATAAGAGGGTTTTCTTTAAAAAGTCAAAATGCAAATATCTTATTATAAAAATTAAATATACATATTCTAGCTATGTAATTGCTAGTATTTGGTGTTTATTGAACCACTGGTGAAATTTCAAATTTTCTGAAAAAAAAATTATTTTATTATTATTTTAAGCCGTCACTAATACATTTAATTAGGGAAAATTACAAATTGGAATGAGTTGAAACAAATTTTGTGCATCATGACACATTAAATAAAATTTTATCATGTGGTTTTTGAAATGAAATCGTTTGCCAAAACGGTTTAGAAAATATCGAAGAAAAAGGCTTTTTTCTGTGAAATTAGTGTAAATGGTTGTTTGGGGTATAACATTTATCTTTTTCCCCCACACCCACACCCACACTCACTCACCCCCATCCCCATGTGGCTGAATTCAGCAGCACATCCCCCCCATTTCCCCACTCCATTCCACACAAATTAGAAAAGAAATGATTAAGGAAAACATTAAACTATTAAGGTATGGTTTTCTTTTGTTGACTTTGGTGGGATTTCAACACATATACCTCTCTGTCTCTCTCCTCCCTCAAAGATCAGCCGAGCCTCCCAAGAAAATTCAGCAGCCCCCTTCCCCTTGCTTTTCCTCTTCTGCTCACTACAAAAATTCCACAAAATGCCTCAAAATCCATACAAATTCAAAGCTAAATCCAAATCCAAGACCTACCCATTTTTCCTTAGCATATCTACTATGGTTCTTGGTGAATAGAAGCTAATTTGGAGGGCTATGTGTGCTTGTGGGATCTTCAAATTAATTGGGTATAATTCTAACCTTTTTGCTTAATTTATTGTTAATTGCTTTAAGTTAGCTTAATTAAGTGTTTAACTAGGTTTTAATTGGTTCTAATTGCTTGTTTTAAAATTTCAAGAGTGGGGTTTGAATTCAAATTGGGGCTTTGTGTTGTGAGATTATGGTTGTGTGATATATTTGACATATTAATGTTATGCTAAATCAAATTTAGTTGCTATTTTGCATATTTATTGATTTAAATTGTGATAATTATATAAATTGTAAACTAGGTTTTTAAAATAATTATATTTTGGTGAGATAAAATTCTAATTAAGGTTGCATGTCAATATAAATATTATATTGAGTGGTTTAATGCTTGTAGTTCATGAAAATCCAAGCTAAATTGTTGTTTGTGCATTTTTGCAATAAATTGTTAAAATTTGGGTATATTGTAAACTAAAATTTTGGGGTTAATGAAATTTATTGGGAATAAATTATAGAAATGGTTTATATGATTTAATTAAGATGTTTAATAAGTATTATGGCCGCTAGATTTATTTATACATCGAGTTTTGTACTAAAACGGTGATTTGTGTTTGCTAGATTTTCGGAAAAATGACTTTTTAAGTGAAATTGGGGTTTTTGTGAATTTTAAGCTATTTTATATTATAATTAGTGCTTGTAACTGTACAAATGAGTGTGTTGGGAGTTTTCTCGATGGTTTAGCGTTTGTACGCCGACGTCGAGGGTTTTTGGGTCGATTTGTGAAAGCAACCATAGGTTTTGACCTATGTGGGATTCGTGAGTCGTTTTGGTCATGAGTCGGATTTTAATGCGATACGGTGTGTTATGATATGTAGGTAACCAATGTGGACTTCGAGATGACAAGCAAGCGCGTGGCGACGTCGGCACCGGCTAGCGAGGACCAGATGAGTAGATTTATATCTACGGGAAGAAGTCGGGTGGATGGCGTATAGCACCCCCGCAGTCCGTGGTGGTGTATACGGATGCGTATACACACCAACAATTATTATGTTATTTGGGATTAATAACGATGTTTAGGATGGATATTGGCGTGTTGGATTATTTTAGTGTTGCGAACCCTAGGGTAGTGTTGCACTACACATACACACATACATACTTGCATACATTCCTATTTATATGTGCTCATGGGATTCTTTATAGTTATGTGTTCACATGGGTATGGGACTATGTGATCACATACGGATTTGAGGATGATACTTGGGATTGAGCTGAGTCGATGAGATTTGTTTTGTGATTGTGATATCGGTGATATGGCAGGATTCGTACTTGAGGTACGTCCTGGTGTTATAACGGATCTTGGGGCGGCGAAACGGGTGAATAGTGTTATAATAAAATGGTTGACATGTGATCGTGATATGAGGCATGATATGCTAGGATATTGATATTAGGCCGTATCGGGCGATGTATACCCCTTGATGATGATATGTGCTGACGATATCGGTTTGTACGAGATTGTCGATCAGTAGTCAGATCATGAGTATATTGAGGATATTAGTATTGTACTAGACATAGGTCAGTACCTTAGACTATGATCTTTGATAAAGAGGATACCGGATGAATAGTGTGATGAATATGATTTTGACCCGTACCCAGATTTGGGGATGCCGTACGACGGATTTACGTGCGAGCTATATTTTGATGATTGATCCGCACTCTTGACTTGGGATGTCTGATTATAGATATGGTATCGGATATGATATTATTGAGGCGGGATCGCCGACTAATATATATACAGGTATGTATATGGATCGACTCAGATGTTAGGCGGTTTCCTTACCTGTAGTCCAGCTTGTTAGCTTAGCCCTTTAGTTTAGTTTAGTTGTTAGATTAGATTCGATTCTTACCTATTTCAAAAACTAACAAATCGTGGGTATTTTAAAAGACAGCCCAAGATATCCTACGGATATTTCAAAAGACGTATCTTTTCATAAAAACACCGTAGCCCCTATTTTCAAAACCCCATGATTCGTGTTATTTCAAAAGGCACCATTTGTAGGACTTATGTTAGATTAATGCAGATTAGTTATAGTTGCGTCTAGTATTCAGCTCCCGCTCATTATTGTGGTTCGCTTCGCATCGCATGCTTATATTATGTTTCATACTCCATTATTGGTATCATGCTGTTAGGACACCAGCACCATTACCGATGATGCGTATGTACCACGTACACTTACTTGCCGGCTCACACACATCTTCATCGGTAATTTCCATGTCACGTACACCTTAGAAAATATTATTGCTTGACATAGCCTGTTAGCTAATAGTTTAGACATGATATTAGCGTACTTGCCTTATATGTTAGTTTAGACATTGTAGTTATTACCTGCTACTTCATGCATATTGTTATTCATTGTTATGCCGCATTCATGGATTCTCATGAATATATTCACTATTTTACGTGTTATTGAGGTTTTGGATTCGGATTTCCATGAGATTTTCTGGATTTAGAGGAAAACCGCAAAAACATAAATAAACCTTTTTCTCTCTTTTAAAATAAAAAGTGCGGTTTTCCCATGTTGTATGAGTCGTCCACCATGAGTTTGCTGATGGATTTCGAGACCCGATTCGAGGGGTGGAGGAACCGTTTCGGGTACATGGTGGGCCCAGTACGGTACCCCGGGGCAAGAGGATCGTGTTGTTGACGTTGAGCCTGGCAGGGGAGCACTACCGACCGGTGATATTATCCGACACGTCGGATATCCGGAGGATACCGTCGTGGTCTTGAGATGGATGGTAGGGGCCGGTCTGGATTGACGGCGCCCTAGATATTGTGATTGAGATATTGAGATTTTGAGATATTGAGGTACAGAGATTGTGATACAGAGAAATCGAGATATTTGGACACTTGTTTTGTGTCGATGCTGGGCACTGTTTTATGCTGATTTCATTTATGGTACCTCACATTTAAAATACAGAAATCTCACTGATTTATGAAAGTAGCTTTATTCAGTACATGCATTCTGTTTCATGCATTCATACATCATCCATATGATATATCGCTACCTGAGGCACTGACACGGGCACATGAGATTACACTCGGTTAGATATTACCCTAGCCATTGTTATAGGCTGCATGCTATACATATTTGAGGATATATTATGATCATTGACCTAGGATTGCGTTATTCATGCGATTTCTGTGCATAGATGTTTTTCTATTCACGAGTTGGCAACTCACCCCCGTTGTGCCCCAGTTTCTTGCAGGTTTGCCGTACAGGTTCCATTACGGCTTGCGGGCATAGTTTCCTTCGGGTGATTTGCTAGTAGGTGGGTTTACTTTTATCGTACCCTCCATTATATAACTTGTATATTATTACTCTGTTGTATCTAGAAGTTCCATCAACCAAACATGTATTTATTTTGAGATAGAGACTAGTGATGTTATTCCTTCGACCTTAGAGTCGCGCGTTATATTTCTGTGGTTTTCTTGTGGTTTTGAGTTTCCTTTTGAATTTTGATTCTCGCCGTTGGCGTTGTATATTATATTGCTTGTGTGGTTGTGACCATCGATTGACGAAGAGCTAGCTCCCGCTTGGGGATGCCTTTTTATTGATTTCATATACTATTCATGTTGTATCCCGTTTGGGGGCCAGTATTTACAAAGGAGACTCTGCCAAAATTTTCAGGAAATTTTTGATGTTTTTAGAAACCCGCATAATTCGGCTTATGCTATTAAAACTACTTATTTAAATTGGTTTTCCTTCACTCTACTACTTTTCTTTGTTTGCATTTCTGGGTCTTCGGCTTACTTGGATTACGTACGCCTTGAGACGTTTCATAGTTTAAGTGCCGGTCATGTTCCGTACTTTCGGGACGTGACAAAGTTGGTATCAGAGCGTTAGGTTTTGCCTTCGGAGCGTAGGATGACCCTTGGTTGATGGAATAGGTAACTAAAGTAGAGTGACGTACCGTAGGTATGTTCCGCGGCATATTTACGATACGCTACTCCACTTAAGAAACCTTAGGATGTACATTTCTTTGCTCAGTATTATATTCATGCCGATCTAGCCTCATCAGTACCAGTTATGGTTTTGCTGACATGATTACGGGCAGGGAGAGCTACGGCTAGAGTTGCGGTCAGCACGAGCTCGTTACGAACGAGGACTGACCAGGGTGTGATTCCGGCGACACACGATTGCAGAGATATGTATTTTTATTGTGTTTTCGCGCCGCGAGCGTTGATGGATCTGTATGAGATTACTCGGACGGGCAGATCAGCACCAGAGAATTGAGCCAATGATAGAAGGTCGCTAGTCACCCACGGATGAATGACTGAGACATGTGGTTCGTTCGCCTACCCGATGAGAGGTCATCAGATATATTGATTCCAGCTAGAGACGACTTCACGCGGAGACGTTGGGAGTCGACAGAGGCGATCGAATGTCAGAAACCTATTATTCTAAGTTTAAAGTAGTCGGAAGGACATGCAGGCAATTCTATGGTCCCTCTAGAAGAATGAAACCCTAACTCGACATAATGACCGTGTGAAAGCCTTTGAACCTTAGGGTTTACGGCAGTTCCACGGCGCCATTAGTGAGGCTTGGGTTTGCCCTTCTACGGCTGGACCACCGATGCTGTGGTATGTATTCGATACTATTAAACTGTGCCCAAGATGTTGAGCTCTTGGGGGATTATGAGGTTTTGACGAATCGACCAAATGGTTTACTTCATTCGGATGCTAGGTGGCGAGATGCATTCTTGGGAGACTCCAGATACGAGGATAGTCGTTGGAGCTCAGTCCATGCAGCCACGATGAGACGAGTCCGAAGCAGTCGACATTAGAGAAAGTGGAGTAAGGGGTTCGTACGAGATCTTGATGAGACGACGTTCCACTCCGCCGACATCAGAGATGCGATGCGCATGCCGAGGCATGGTACTTGGATTTACCTTCCAGAAGGAGTCGCGATGAGTATGCAGTCGTTCCAGAGCAAGAACAGATCTAGTAAGGGACGATGACTTCCGGACAGTTCGGCAGAGACGAGATTTGGGAGAGATCTCGATAGGACCTTTCTGGAATAAATTACGAGAAGACTTGGACCCAGTAGTGGTCATGTTATGTACACCGGCAGGCCAGAGTTCAGGATCGTCGACGAGACATGCTATGAATGACCACGGCAGTTGGCCAGAGATTCTTGGAGGATGTGCTTGAGCGGGACTATTCCGCCATACTTGATTTGCGTATTTTGGGCAATTTATTCGCATGATTGATTTTGATGATTGAGTTTCATGATATTTGTCTTCATGGACCATGGTTGCACTTGCTGAGTATTTACGATTTTTGCACGGTTGTTGCACTTGATATCGTTTTCGTGCCTTGGTTCTCATGTTTGTGATTATATGGATTTCATACAGTTGAGTTGATTTGTTACGCACACGATTTGGATTTTGCACTCGGTATAGTTCATATATGCTTGCAGTGCAGTGTTACGTATGTTGTGCATTTAGATGCCCTGGACTTCGATTTCGAAGGTGATGTTCGATATTTGTTTTGTGCACCTTGTGCACCTGATTGGATTTTGCATATATTCGGCACTTGATATTGGATTTCATGATTTGATGCACGATGGATGCACCTGATTTGGATTTTCGCGCATGTTGGGCGCATGTTTTGAAGTGTGATTTTGGTGCACACCAGATGCACTAAATCGAGATTTTTCGTACATGTCAGATGCACCTGAGTTTGCTGTCAGGAACACATGTTGCCTACGACAGATGTTTCGTGCACACCCGATGCACTTAGATGTTGTTTCTGTGCATATGTAAGGCACATATTTGGATTTTGATTTCCGTGCTCACCAGACGCACGTAGTATTCATACGCGTATTTTGAGATTGATTTTTCTTATAGGGCAGTACGTTTTTATGATATTGCTATGTGTTTTCGTACTGATCAGGACTAGTCAGAGGACAGTACCTGAATATATTTTGCATGCATTGATAGTTATTGAAGGGATTTCTAAAAAGCGAGCTATAGCCTCAGCATTTACCTACGTGTCTGATATGACACGAAATGTTTAAAACAAGGAGACCCTTCTAAATTGTTTCCAAAACGGCGGAATGTACATTTCAAACAAAGGTATATATGTATATAGTTATTTTCTTATAATAGACGTCCGCCACTGTGCAGTGTTATACGCGTTGCACAGCGACTTAAAGAGATTTGGCATGCATTTCCTTCAGATACTTACATATATAGATTCGATATTTACATGTATAGTTTCGAGTTATATCATATTGGTTTTGCTTTGGATTTGGCATTGATGTCTTCCCCATGACTCCGATGATTGCGGGATGCTTGACGGAGTTTTGATTTGAGTTATATGCTCATTTTTCATGCGCATGCGCTGCGCTAAGATTTGTTTTATGTATTTACAATTTCGGAGCCCTGACGACTTGATGGTTTTGGTTTAGATGTTTTAGTATTTGGGGGGAGTTTTACTTTAAATTCGGGGACCGAATTTTTTTAAGGGGGGAAGATTGTAGCGTTTTGAAAATCGTTTCGGTGAAATTTCGGAAAATCGGTAAAATAAGGGGGTTTTCTGTAAAAATTCAAAATGCAAATATCTTATTATAAAAATTAAATATACATATTCTAGCTATGTAATTGCTAGTATTTGGTGTTTATTGAGCCACTGGTGAAATTTCAAATTTTCTGAAAAAAAAATTATTTTATTATTATTTTAAGCCGTCACTAATACATTTAATTAGGGAAAATTACAAATTGGAATGAGTTGAAACAAATTTTGTGCATCATGACACATTAAATAAAATTTTATCATATGGTTTTTGAAATGAAATCATTTGCCAAAACGGTTTAGAAAATATCGAAGAAAAAGGCTTTTTTCGGTGAAATTAGTGTAAATGGTTGTTTGGGGTATAACATTTATCTTTTTCCCCCACACCCACACCCACACTCACTCACCCCCATCTCCATGTGGCTGAATTCAGCAGCACATCCCCCCCATTTCCCACTCCATTCCACACAAATTAGAAAAGAAATGATTAAGGAAAACATTAAACTATTAAGGTATGGTTTTCTTTTGTTGACTTTGGTGGGATTTCAACACATATACCTCTCTCTCTCCCTCTCCTCCCTCAACGATCAGCCGAGCCTCCTAAGAAAATTCAGCAGCCCCCTTCCCCTTGCTTTTCCTCTTCTTCTCACTACAAAAATTCCACAAAATGCCTCAAAATCCATACAAATTCAAAGCTAAATCCAAATCCAAGACCTACCCATTTTTCCTTAGCATATCTACTATGGTTCTTGGTGAATAGAAGCTAATTTGGAGGGCTATGTGTGCTTGTGAGATCTTCAAATTAATTGGGTATAATTCTAACCTTTTTGCTTAATTTATTGTTAATTGCTTTAAGTTAGCTTAATTAAGTGTTTAACTAGGTTTTAATTGGTTCTAATTGCTTGTTTTAAAATTTCAAGAGTGGGGTTTGAATTCAAATTGGGGCTTTGTGTTATGAGATTATGGTTGTGTGATGTATTTGACATATTAATGTTATGCTAAATCAAATTTAGTTGCTATTTTGCATATTTATTGATTTAAATTGTGATAATTATATAAATTGTAAACTAGGTTTTTAAAATAATTATATTTTGGTGAGATAAAATTCTAATTAAGGTTTCATGTCATTATAAATATTATATTGAGTGGTTTAATACTTGTAGTTCATGAAAATCCAAGCTAAATTGTTGTTTGTGCATTTTTGCTATAAATTGTTAAAATTTGGGTATATTGTAAACTAAAATTTTGGGGTTAATGAAATTTATTGGGAATAAATTATAGAAATGGTTTATATGATTTAATTAAGATGTTTAATAAGTATTATGGCCGCTAGATTTATTTATACATCGAGTTTTGTACTAAAACGGTGATTTGTGCTTGCTAGATTTTCGGAAAAATGACTTTTTAAGTGAAATTGGGGTTTTTGTGAATTTTAAGCTATTTTATATTATAATTAGTACTTGTAACTGTACAAATGAGTGTGTTGGGAGTTTTCTCGATGGTTTGGCGTTTGTACGCCGGCGTCGAGGGTTTTTGGCTCGATTTGTGAAAGCAACCATAGGTTTTGACCTATGTGGGATTCGTGAGTCGTTTTGGTCATGAGTCGGATTTTAATGCGATACGGTGCGTTATGATATGTAGGTAACCCATGTGGACTTCGAGATGACAAGCAAGCGCGTGGCGACGTCGGCACCGGCTAGCGAGGACCAGGTGAGTAGATTTAAATCTACGGGGAGAAGTCGGGTGGATGGCGTATAGCACCTCCGCAGTCCGTGGTGGTGTATACGGATGCGTATACACACCAACAATTATTATGTTATTTGGGATTAATAACGATATTTAGGATGGATATTGGCGTGTTGGATTATTTTAGTGTTGCGAACCCTAGGGTAGTGTTGCACTACACATACACACATACATACTTGCATACATTCCTATTTATATATGCTCATGGGATTCTTTATAGTTATGTGTTCACATGGGTATGGGACTATGTGTTCACATACGGATTTGAGGATGATACTTGGGATTGAGCTGAGTCGATGAGATTTGTTTTGTGGTTGTGATATCGGTGATATGGCAGGATTCGTACTTGAGGTACGTCCTGGTGTTATAACGGATCTTGGGGCGGCGATTCGGGTGAATAGTGTTATAATAAAATGGTCGACATGTGATCATGATATGAGGCATGATATGCTAGGATATTGATATTAGGCCGTATCGGGCGATGTATACCACTTGATGATGATATGTGCTGACGATATCGGTTTGTACGAGATTGTCGATCAGTAGTCAAATCATGAGTATATTGAGGATATTAGTATTGTACTAGACATAGGTCAGTATCTTAGACTATGATCTTTGATAAAGAGGATACCGGATGAATAGTGTGATGAATATGATTTGGACCCATACCCACATTTGCGGATGCCGTACGACGGATTTACATACGAGCTATATTTTGATGATTGATCTGCACTCTTGACTTGGGATGTCTGATTATAGATATGGTATCGGATATGATATTATTGAGGCAGGATCGCCGACTAATATATATACAGGTATGTATATGGATCGACTCAGATGTTAGGCGGTTTCCTTACCTGTAGTCCAGCTTGTTAGCTTAGCCCTTTAGTTTAGTTTAGTTGTTAGATTAGATTCGATTCTTACCTATTTCAAAAAGTAACGAATCGTGGGTATTTTAAAAGACAGCCCAAGAGATCCCACGGATATTTCAAAAGACGTATCTTTTCATAAAAACACCGTAGCCCCTATTTTCAAAACCCCATGATTCGTGTTATTTCAAAAGGCACCATTTGTAGGACTTATGTTAGATTAATACAGATTAGTTATAGTTGCGTCTAGTATTCAGCTCCCGCTCATTATTGTGGTTCGCTTCGCATCGCATGCTTATATTATGTTTCATACTCCATTATTGGTATCATGCTGTTAGGACACCAACACCATTACCGATGATGCGTATGTACCATATACACTTACTTGCCGGCTCACACACATCTTCATCGGTAATTGCCATGTCACGTACACCTTAGAAAATATTATTGCTTGACATAGCCTGTTAGCTAATAGTTTAGACATGATATTAGCGTACTTGCCTTATATGTTAGTTTAGACATTGTAGTTATTACCTGCTACTTCATGCATATTGTTATTCATTGTTATGCCGCATTCATGGATTCTCATGCATATATTCACTATTTTACGTGTTATTGAGGTTTTGGATTCGGATTTCCATGAGATTTTCTGGATTTGGAGGAAAACCGCAAAAACATAAATAAACCTTTTCTCTCTTTTAAAATAAAAAGTGCGGTTTTCCCATGTTGTATGAGTCGTCCACCATGAGTTTGCTGATGGATTTCGAGACCCGATTCGAGGAGTGGAGGAACCGTTTCGGGTACATGGTGGGCCCGGTGCGGTACCCCGGGGCAAGAGGATCGTGTTGTTGACGTTGAGCCTGGCAGGGGAGCACTACTGACCGGTGATATTACCCGACGCGTCGGATATCCGGAGGATACCGTCGTGGTCTTGAGATGGATGGTAAGGGCCGGTCTGGATTGACGGCGTCCTAGATATTGTGATTGAGATATTGAGATTTTGAGATATTGAGGTACAGAGATTGTGATACAGAGAAATCGAGATATTTGGACACTTGTTTTGTGTCGATGCTGGGCACTGTTTTATGCTGATTTCATTTATGGTACCTCACATTTAAAATACAGAAATCTCACTGATTTATGAAAGTAGCTTTATTCAGTACATGCATTCTGTTTCATGCATTCATACATCATCCATATGATATATCGCTACCTGAGGCACTGACACGGGCACATGAGATTACACTCGGTTAGATATTACCCTAGCCATTGTTATAGGCTGCATGTTATACATATTTGAGGATATATTATGATCATTGACCTAGGATTGCGTTATTCATTCGATTTCTGTGCGTAGATGTTTTTCTATTCACGAGTTGGCAACTCACCCCCGTTGTGCCCCAGTTTCTTGCAGGTTTGCCGTACAGGTTCCATTACGGCTTGCGGGCATAGTTTCCTTCGGGTGATTTGCTAGTAGGTGGGTTTACTTTTATCGTACCCCCCCATTATATAACTTGTATATTATTACTCTATTGTATCTAGAAGTTCCATCAACCAAACATGTATTTATTTTGAGATAGAGACCAGTGATGTTATTCCTTCGACCTTAGAGTCGCGTGTTATATTTCTGTGGTTTTCTTGTGGTTTTGAGTTTCCTTTTGAATTTTGATCCTCGCCGTTGGCGTTGTATATTATATTGCTTGTGTGGTTGTGACCATCGATTGACGAAGAGCTAGCTCCCGCTTGAGGATGCCTTTTTATTGATTTCGTATACTATTCATGTTGTATCCCGTTTGGGGGCCAGTATTTACAAAGGAGACTCTGCCGAAATTTTCAGGAAATTTTTGATGTTTTTAGAAACCCGCATAAATCAGCTTATGCTATTAAAACTACTTATTTAAATTGGTTTTCCTTCACTCTACTACTTTTCTTGGTTTGCATTTCTGGGTCTTCGGCTTACTTGGATTACGTACGCCTTAAGACGTTTCGTAGTTTAAGTGCCGGTCATGTTCCGTACTTTCGGGACGTGACAGGTTTGAAGGAAGATTTGACTAAAACAGTGGGAGACATCCTGATTAGGTATATTAATAACCAATCTAATCTTGCAAGAGCATACGCTGAGTGTTTTCTTCTCTCTCTCTCCAGGTAGCGACCATATCACGCCTTAATCAAGATAATAATACGGATGTATTGACTGAACCCGCTTGTTATACTGAGCTGGGGAACGTTGGTCCCGCTCCAACTTATAATTGTTATAAGGCAAAGCAGGAAATAGGGGATTACCAGAATTCCCGTGCCACCCAAACGAAGAAAGTACATGTTAATGTATCTTCTTTGGGTGTGTTCATTACCGAGAACTGTTTCTCAATATCCTTTACGTCCTGGGTATTTGATACGGGATCAGGATCCCGCAAATGTAATCTGTTACATGGGCTACAGAAAGGTAGAGGACTGAGAACGGGTGATAAGTTTCATGAGATAGAAATGGTGCAAGTGTTGCAGCCAAGTCTGTTGGTAGTTATCACCCTGTATTACAAGAATACATTGATTCTGAACGAATGTTATTAGATACCGAACCTGATATACAACATCATATCAGTCTCTTTATTAAAAAAGAAGGATATAATTTTGTATTGGTGGATAATGTTTTGAACATTTCCTATATCAAGAGTTGATCGGTTCAGGCACGTTATCTAAAAGCATTAACGTTCTAAATCAAACTACAGTTCTTAGTATACAGAACACACACAAGAGGAAGAGTTCAGAAATGAACGAATCCTTCTTGAGGCATTGTAGACTAGGTCATATCAATGCGACCCGACTAGCTAAGTTACATTTAGATGCATATTTAAATTAGTTTGAATTTACATCTTGTGAAACTTGCCAGTCATGTCACAAAGATAAGATGACCACAGCTCTGTTTATTGGAAATAGAGAAAGAGTTAGTGAACTCTTGGAATTGATACATAATGATGTATGTAAGGTCCCATGTCTACATATGCTAAGACTGGTTCTTTGTACTTTATTATATTCACTGATAGTCTCTCAAGATTCGCACATGTGTTCCTGTTGAAACACAAGTCTGAACCTTTTGAGAAATTCAATGAATATAAGTTAGAAGTAGAGAACCAAAAACGGGTATAAGTATTATATCCTTTGATGAGATCAGGGAGGAGAATACTTAAGCACGGAATTCCTGGACTATTCTAAAGGAGAATGAGATTCTCTCTCAGCATTACTCCTCCGTATACACCATAGCACGATGGTATATCGGGGCGGAGCAATAGCACCCTATATGATATGGTGTGCTCTATGATGAATACAACTGAGTTTCCTATTTCCTTTTGGGAGTTATGCACTTGAGAAGCTGCATACCTATTGAATAGGGTTCAAATCAATCAGTTGCCTACCACTTCATATGTGATATGGAAAGGGAAAAGCCCATATCTTAACTTTGTTAAGATTTGGGATTGTCCGGCCTATGTCTAAAAAGCAAAATCCGGACAAGCTCAAGGCAAAGTCAGATCTGTGGAAGTTTGTTGGATATCCCAAGCATATACAAGGGAATATCTTCTACCTAACCGAGGAACAAAAGATGTTTTGTTTCTCAACATGCCACCTTTGTGAAAGACAATTTCTTGTGGAAAAATTAGTGGTCATGAGGTAGAACTGGAAAGAGTTCCAGCTATACAAACTGCAGCTGATGATTTGGTAGAACCAAAGGATTCAATAGTAACCAACGAAGCTCAGCCTCTCCGCCGATCTAGTAGGGTTCCTCACCCACCTGAGAGATACTTCGGTTTCTCTATGACAGTGGGAGCGAGGATTGCATCATGAGATGATGACCTAACTAGTTTTGAGCAGGCCATCAGGAGTGGGACTCTATAAGAATGGCTGGATGCTTAGCGATCTGAGATGGAATCCTTATACACCAACAAAGTATGGACTTTGGTTGCTTTATCTGAAGGGTTAAATACCTATCAAGAGCAAGTATATCTTGAGAAGATTACTTAGGTGTACATGAAAAGTTGAGACTTTCAAAGCTATGCTTAAGTCCATCCAGATCCTACTTGCCACTGCTGCATACCATGACTACGATATCTGGCGGTTGGGTGTCAGGACTGCTTTTCTAAATAGTGATTTAGAAGAGAATGTCTATAAGTACACAGCCAGAGGGCTTCGTAGATAGTGGGAGCAGCGGAAACGTGGGCAAGATGTTTTATGTGATAAAGCAGGCATCGCGGAGTTGGAACGTCTGTTTTGATGTGGTAGTCAAAGAGTTTGACTTCATCAAAATGGTAGATGAACCTTGTATATACAAAAAGGTAGTAGGGAGTATGGTGGTGATCCTCGTAGAGTACGTGGATGACACTCTTGATAGGGAAGGAGTTTCCTATGCTACGCTCGGTCAATCTTCTCTTATCACAATGATTCTCTATAGGATCAAGGTGATACCTCCTAAATCCTGGGTTATGAATCTATGAGATAGATCTAATTGGATGTTAGGATTCTCACTAGTTGTAGTGAATGGTATCAATCGATCCTGGGGAGAATCACCGGAAAGGTTCCAGGGTGATAAGGACGACTGAATGTCAGTCGCAGGCATTGTCTTTACCCTCAGTAGAGGGACGGTATTTTGGAAGAGTTCCAAGCTAAATACCGTGACTTATTAGACGATTAAAGGCAAGATACATCGTTACCAAGGATGCTACCAAAGAGCAGTCTGGATATATATATAAGTTCATGAGATGAACTTCGTTCCAACCATTGTGTGACAATGGAGTTATGGCTTTGGTCTAGGAACCCCCGTACCATCAGAAATCCAGATATAATTCTTAGGCAGTATCGCCTGATCATGGAGATGGTTGATCTCCAGGGAGATCGAGGTTAGGAGAGTAGACACAGAGGACAGCAGCGCGGATCAACTCACAAAGGCCTATTTCCCAATAGAGACTTTTATGGGATGGTTGAGTATGAGATACTTCAAACACAGCTGATTGTTGGGTATGCGATACCAAAACAGATGGCCCTAGTGCAAGTGGGAGATTGTTAGTTATATGTATGCCCTAAAGGCCATTACTGTACATACGATGTATATTGTAGTGGATGCTTGGACATATATAGGGAGGAATTTCTTGCTCGACATGATAGTACGCTATCTGGTTGCTCTTTATCTTAACATGTACTCTGATTGTCTCTATGTTACATGTTGATAAAGCCCTTAGGATGAGTACTTGACTACCAGGACTATGACGCGGATCATACTAGTGGGGACAGTGTAGTCGCCAAGTACATCCTTCAAATGTTCCTAGTCGTAGGTGTATCGAGACAGGGCATCGATATTCTAGAGTAGACTAGCGTATGCGCTTCTTGACCCATATGATGGGCGATGGATGATCCCATATCCATTGGTGTGTAACATCAGAGAAGGTATACGGGTGCTCAGTAGAGACTGGGTATACTGGACGGACTCGCCGAGAACTCCCAGATGGTATTATACCTCACGTCAGATGGCAGTTCTCTGGTGACACTGGTACAGCTTAGTCTGTAGACCCGAGATCGTCATAGAGTCTTATGTGATTCCCACCGTGCTTTGATTTCCATCATACCACGTCTAAGAGGGCATGCAAAAAGGTGGCTTTTGGGTACAGTCCCGAATCACATGGAGGCAATGAGCGATAGGAGGGGATTCGTCTCTCCCGGTATAGGGAGTTGATGTTGCGTTGTGTTCGATTGGCTATAACTGGAAATCCCTTGCCAGGGTTACTGAGATTTACTGGTAAGTGTTATCAGTAGTTTCTCAAACTGTTATAGACCTCATATCGACACGACTTATTGTTCACACCATAATATTGCATTATTAAATTCCCCATTCTTATTCTTTTTATAAATAAACAGGTACTTTTGACGCATGTCTGCTACATGTTACAGGTTACAGGTTCTTGGACAGGAAACAGTGAAAACGATGTAAAGACGATGAAAATATGGACTTTTGACCAACAAATGGGATGATCTTAGTCAAGCCTACATCGTAAGACAGTTCACAATTAACAAGGCAACGCAAGACCCCAAAATGTCAAGGCAAACGGTTAAAAAGCCATTGCAAATTGTTCACTGAAGATCTGGAACCAACCTAAAAGCCCAAATGGAAAAAGACATATAGAAACAGGAAGACAAAGTCACCAGAAGCCCAGCCCAGAAGTTGCAGAAGCCAAATCTTCCTTTTGGCCGCGGAACCGCGGCCAAACCATGCCTCGGGCCGCGGTTCTGCGGCAGTTTTAAAGAAATAAAAAATTAATTTTTTAGCGAAATAAAGTGGTGGCGTTGACCGGTCTTCCTAGAGGGCTATTTTTGTAAATGCAAATATGCGAGTCATTGTAACCCTAAGGTTTCCTATCTTCTATAAATAGGAACTCTAAAAATTGTAACTCTTTATGCCTCCTTTTAATAAAAATTCAGAAATCCTTTTTGGAGAGCATCGGTGTTTCTTCTCCATTCTGAAATTCAGATCTGACAACCCTGCATGGACGATTGGAGGGATGCATCTGTAAGTAATTTAATTTCTTGCCTTAGTGTAGATTTAAATTCCTTGCCCTAGGTAGATTTAATTTCATGCCCTAGGAACTTGTTTAGGGTTTAGCTTTTGGGAAGGATTTTGAGAGATGAGATCTCTCATCCCTTTCTTACCCACCAAATATTTACAATAGGACTCCATGCATACATGCACATACCGCTCCCTACGGCACTCTATCCCTCGAGGTAGCGGTGATACCGTAGTATAAAGGCCCGGGTGTGATGTTTTCTATGGAGCTTAGGGTAAGGATCTCTAAAAGAAGGACAAGAACCTAGAGGAAGGAACACCTTCCCGAACGGATCTAATCCACTTTATTGATAATTACCATAACTCCTCACAGATCTTCATTCGGGTATTGAAAGTGGTGAGATTTAATTACATTTCCAAACCATTCCTAAACCTAGCCCTAGCAAGAGTAGATTTAGATAATTGCCCTAGGATAATTTAGATTTTTAGATTTAATAATCTGTCCGAACACCTTTCGGAATTAACTCGTAAGAACGAATCGGAAACTCACAACATCCCTGTGGACCGACCCGTACTCACCGGCTAGCTTCAAGCGACGCCGTTCTTGATTGCGGTTATAAATATTTTTGATCTATCTTTTAGAAAGCGCAAGCACGCTAAATCACTCAATCACTTATCAAGCTACTGGGGTCTGACGTTTACCACCCCTATGCGAGATATGCGACATATCAGACGAAGAGACCGGACTGTACGGGAGTGTTACTGATTGGATTCGTAGGAGAATGTACAGGCTTGCTTGTTGATCTTCTGATCGCTCAATACCTTGGCGGCTGTTACGTTTAGCTGACCGCTTGCAGCTTGTGGGTGTTTGATATGATCATCACCTACTGCCGGCGTATTGACGATTCTTTAGAATCCTACACAGAGGTTTCCTGGCTCAGGCAAAATGGAGTAGGAGCACATATGTGATATGTGCGGGACCGAGAATAATACGTGTATGTGATACCGTATTAGATTATCGCGATATGAGATATCGGCCGGGTATATGAGATATAGCCGGATCATCGGATCAAGTGTTGATTCGATGAACTGATACAGATTATATTAGTCGGTTATTTGTGAAATAGCCGGATTATCGGATCAAGTGTTGATTCGATAATTTAATGTATAATTATATATTTGATATATTAAATTATATTAACTAATATTAGCTCACTTAAAGATTCTTTTTCTCACTCAGATAATACATTGATATATATGCGATATATGTTAATTGTATTATTTTATTTTGTTATAATAAATATTGTATATGTGATATATAATATTGTAACATGTTATGGTTATAAATGCAATATGATTAGTGGAGATTAAACATGGTTAGGGTTTGATTTGGGTTAATCTCTTCTTGAAGCTTCTACAAGGTTTGCTTTTGTTTTTAACTAAAGATATTTTCTAAAGATATTTGTTATGATATTTGTTAACCCAACCCAACCCTTGACCATGGTTAAGTCTCTGCATGGGTTAAGTTATCATACTTAACCCATGGTTGCATTTCTAACCTCACTACTTTTCATTATTCATCACAAATAGATTCTTCTTCTTCTTCTTCTTGAAAAAGCTTTCTAGCTTTTTGCAAAGTGATGAAAATGAGTGAGAAATTGAAAACAAATGAGAGCTAAATTCCTACTTCATCATCCTCATCTATTCTTGCCACTTAGATTAGGGTGTTTGCTTTGCTAATACTTGATTAGCAAAGTAAGAGCTTGGGTTTGAGTTTTTTCAAGGTAGATCATCTTTGTTATCGAAGATCGGAAGCAAGCTTGCATCTTTCTTTTGTGGAGCCTCTCTAGAGTCTGGATATTCGATGATCGCAGCGAAGGGACCACAACACGGAGCTTATGAAGTGAAGGACCGGACTACAAAGGTTGTAATCACTAACTCTTAGAAGTAAAGTTGTTTACTTCCTTTGTTTCGCCTAATTTCTAGTCTAAGATCTTGGTTAGGATTGTTCGGCATGTCTAAAATTTAAATCGGGTATGGTTGATGCCTTACAGACCCATGTGAGAGTACCTAGTAACCCTACACCCGGCAGCCTCCCTCCAGTGCCCGAGCGCCTCTAACACCTCAGCTCACCATCTCCACCTTACCTCTGCACAACCGCTGCCGCCATTACCCATCACGACGAAACTCCGACTCCTCCTGTAACCCTCCAGTGCCGAGCAACGCCACCGTAATCCCATTCCTCCTCGAGCACCCCACTACTCCACGATGAGCTCCCAACCACTTGCCAAACCCGAGCACCCTGGCGCCTAGCCCATCAACTCGCTGCCACCTTCGCCGCCGACCTCTAACTTCGGCCATCTCTGAGCACCGCAACCTCCACCTCTCCGCTGCCTCCGAGCTCCACTCATCGAGCGACCCTGCACACCAGCTCCGAGCCCCAACCAAGACCCACCTCCTCACTGCACCCCTTTCTCCGAGCCTCGCCCTACGTCACTGCACCCTTACCGGCGATCACCTCAGTCACCGCCATGCACCTCGCTGTCTCCTCCTCTTCTGGGCACCGCCACAGCCCAGCGACCCTGCACCCACCACTTCCAGCCGCCGTCCAAGCTCACCGTCGCCGCTATGAACTCGAGCTCGAGCCAAGTCGAAGTTGCCGTGCCGTGCGTGTGCCGCGATCGCGCCACTGCCGTACCGTCGTCAACACGTCACCAAGCAAGTTTGATACTTGTTCATGCTAAATTGTTATGTTATAATTCTAGTTACTAATAATTTCCGCATACCCTTTTTACGTGAACCGTATATATTTCAAGTGTTCGATGCACGGTCCGAATGTGAACTCCCGTTAAATTGGTGGCAACATATAAAATATGATGGTCCAAGTTGTAAGGAACGTAGCTTGAGATTTTGGTTCCAATACCATGTCATCTGCTCACACAAAATAATGTCCCATATTCTGTCGTAAAACCTGAAAACCTTCGTACGTGCCAAACTATAAGATTTACGATAAACTGTGGATAAACCGGATTTTGGCGTTCCATGGCTCGTATCGAAGCCAACGAAATAATTTACAGAACCTTATAATTGATATTTAAATTTGAACTAGTTAAGATAGAGAAAACTGCGGTGGATTACGATTCCGGACTGCAGTCCAGAACGGAAATCCCAGCTAACCCCTATTTCTAAACCCCTGTGATTTCCTGTTCAAACAAGAGAATGGGCAGAACCCTATATCGTTACGTAGAGAACTGAGTTATCTTTCTTACTCCACTGGTCTTCCTGGATTTCACAACTGTTTGATATTTTTTAACTCATTTTATAAGGTCGATACGCTTTGCTGAATTCTGCAAAGGAAGATTTTACACAACGAACATAATATGTCCATAACTCCCAGTAGACATAGCATATTACTGATACGCCAATTGCGGTGGAAGCCTAACTGATAATCCTAAATATTGTTCAACTATAGCGTCACCTAATTACGATATCAACTGGGATTAAAATGCGTTACGAAATGGACTTCCGATTCTGAAACCGGAATTCCAGCAGTGAACGCTTAAAATGAAATGGCCATATCTAGTGATCCTGAAACCCGATTAATGTGAAACCAATTTTGGTGGATAGATAATTAAACATACTGATCACCCCCTTTTTATTATTTTGCTAAATTTTGCACGTATGATTTATGATGAATTATGCAAGTGGTAGGACACCGACTGATGATATCTTAATCATGCCTTAATTACTGTATTCTCATCACATTATATATATGTCATTGCATTGGTAACCTAGTGATCATATACATTACCCAGTGTTAGGTATTAGTGTTTGATTGTGGCAAGTACGTTAGTGTTTAAGCAGGAATGGATAAGTGAAAGTGACACATACTTGTACACAATCAGTGGACCCTATTAATTTATTGCATTGTCGACGTCTGTGGGACGTGTATAACTGTGACTATAATTGGTATGGAACAATTATGGAAGCACTTGTATGGGTGTCACAGGTAAGGCACCAGACACTATCCATTTATCTTGGGTATCAGTCGAGACATGCTTGATGGAGACCCTGTCTCCAGTTCTCGCGCAGACTTGTCATGGACCGACCGGTATTTGAGTTTATTGTTAGCGTTTGATGTAGACCACGGGATGTGGGGTAGTTTGAGTGTGAGTTCAACAGAATCTCGGGAGTCCCATTGCCGGCTTATATCGTGATTTTGGGAGTTGTATGGATGGAGTTACTGATTATTATTGTGCGTTTTTCGGGCCCGTGGTCCCTTGCCCTTGGGTCCTATCCTTGGGTGGGGGATACTCACGAGTGGTTGACACTCACACTTAGACCGAAGATAGGCTTAGCGACCTGTACAGTGAGACTTAGAGACCGATAGGGTTAGTGATATTGACATGTATTGATTGCTGATTTAACATACCTGCTATACTGTTTATCGCGTTACTGTTTACCTGCTCTATTAGCTACCTGGAATGGCTACTTCATGTTCACGTCTTCACTCTTTTGATTACTGTTACATATTCATTATTATTGTACGAGTTACCATTTGTATCCATATATATATATATATATATATATATATATATATATATATATATATATATTACTATCGTGTCGCTCTGACGACCTGAGTATGCATGCTCAGAGTGAGAAGTGGATCTAGCTTGGACTAGGACCTGACGTGCCTCGAGGTCATCGCGGACATCTTGATCAGCGACCCAGAGCTATACTTTCTTGATCTCCATCTGGTTAGTTCTTTTGATTTAGTTACTGCATTTCTCTTTACCTGTGCATTGATTACTGATTACCACGTAAAACTAGAAGCCGAAGTGCAACCAAGACAGGATTATTTCTTGACCGTAGGAGCATGGCTGGCCTTGTCAACCCCTCGTATTCCATATTTTGGGAAGCGGGGCGTGACAATAGCCAACAATCTCCCACTTGCACTTAAAGCTAATTATTGCAATGTCGCATACTCATAGCCCGTATGATACCGAACACCTAACTCCTCTACTAATCAGTTTCACAAAGCTCGTTTGTAAAACTATTGTGTTCGAGAAATAGCCTCAGTGAGTGGATCCGCTCTAATGTTTCTTTCTATGTCTCTCTTTATCTCAAATTCGCGGAGAAAGCCATCTCCCGAAATGAGCAATACCTGTCTTAGAATATGTCTGGATATCTGATGGGACCCAGTTCATAAATGAACTCCAAATCCAGTAAACTTCTTAGACTGTATCGTCAACTGAATTTAATCAGTATCCTGCGCCACGCCTCCCTCAGTATCCGCTTGGACCACTTTTCCAAACTACTTCCCCTCGTCAAGAGGGAAAACTATAACTCTGACAGTCACTCTGTCATCAAAGTCACCTTGGAAGTCTGGAATGATAACCGTCTCCCGAAGGAGGCTACCGTTATCAAATCTCTAGAACATCCACTTATGTTCATAAGCTGCTTCCGAACGTTTCTCCAGGATTGGATTAATATATCAACTTATTGCATCTAGTGCAAAAGCAACATCTGGTGTGGTACTTGACATCTCATGATTGACTCAATTGTCTAAGCAAGAAATATGTCAATCATGCGCATCCCTCTCCCCTTTAGTCTGTAAGACACCTTTAGAGAGGGTGACTCCATCACCTGCAGGTACACCACCATGCGAGGAGTCGTCCATTCTAAAACACCTATAGAATACTGTCTAAGTACCCAGATTGAGAAACTACCCAAATCTAGATATAAAACCATAGATCTAGTAACCAGAATGCCCGATATAATATCCATATCCTATGTGGAGAAACCACTGTGTGACAACTACAGCATAACCGATCGTAGTATAGGAATTTCACTTCCTACAACGTGCATGTCATCCAAATACCAGGACATCACACCCTACTAAGTTCTTAACAGATCCATCTCCTATTCTGATGAAGTCAAAGCCTATGACTGTCACATCAAAAATAGATGATCTATCTCCGCTATATTTACTTTAGTCTATAAATAGACACAAGCTACTTGTCCACTACGCTTCCGCTGCTCCTACTGACTACGACAACCCTCTGGTAGAGTTATATACACGTGCACTTCTAAAGCTAGTTTAGAACGACGCTATACTCATCCTCCTGCCGGGTCTCATAGTCTAGAACAACAGTAATGGTAAGTCTGGGTAAAGAAGAACCTCCCTGCCACCGTCTTGGGTGCCTGAGGTTACCCACTATATCTGCGGAATGGCTAATGGAATGTCAAACCAGATTGAATCTTTAGGTTCTATTAAATTTTCAGTAATCGTTTGTGGTTCTGGAATCTCTTCCAGTTCTACCATACCCCCACTACTGTTTTCTGAAAAAGTCCATTTTACTTAAAACTGTAGCGAGTCAAGAACAATATCACTATTGATCTTTCAGATGGTAGAAAGTTAACCCTCGTCATAGCCTGGGTTAACCCACAAACTGTCATTATAGAAACGTGCCTTGAGTTATCCAGAGTCTGGTTTTAAGAATAAGCCGGACAACTCCATATACCTTAACATCGTTAAGATATGAACTATTCTATATTCAATATAGAAACAAAGGCACTGATTTAATTGGAACCAGATTCAAATCATGCAGCTGTCTCTAGTGCATGTCAACTAAATGGAGAGAGGTTGATCAGCATTACTCAACTTAGGAGTGCATCCAGATATGAGTAACCTGAAAGAGAAGCAAGTTCTCAAAACCATTGCTATCAACTGAATACCATACACAAGTATCTACATCTTCGATCACCTTGAAGAATCCCGATACCTGCAACACGTGGTTCTCTACTTTATTCTTGTACATATAACTTCTCAAAACTTGGACCTTGTGTTTCTACGAAACACTTGTCTAAAAATTGAGAAGTTACAAGTAAACAGAATATAGTACGCAGACCAACCCCTCTGTCCTAATGGACACTGGACAACATACAATACTTTGTATAAGTCCCCTGAGTTGAATAACTCACACCCTGTGCGTCGTAGGTTGAAAACTGTACTTATGGTTAAGAAGAATTATATCGCTGTTTAATGCTCCTTACCGAACCATCAACTGATATAGGTAAATGTCATGGACATAATTTCAAAAAAGTTATATCTCACTTTATAAAATAAACGTACAGATATATCAGTTTGAAATTGGTGCATAACAACGGATATTCAAAACTAAATATTTACCGTCCGGCAAAAACCCAGGCGATTTCCTCAAATATCACCAATTACAACGAATCCCGATATAATGAGGATGATCACCTAATTCCCAATAACTTACTCCCACTCATTATCTGTAAAAGCATATAGATGTGAGAATCAAACCTGGTAAATACATACCCTGGAGTAAAGATCTAATTGGGAAATCAGTTTTCTATTAACAACGCATAGTGAATCTGAAACATGAAAATGTTTCGAAGGGGTGTCCGGGTATTCCTAGTAATACCTCTTCCACTATCTGATTCAGGACAGTAACCGTATATTTCTTTGCCATCTCTCCAAATCCCTTTTATTTGTCTTTACTCATTTCCTTCTGTACACCGCCCTTAAGCTAAATAGTTTTCTTCCTTTCCTACCGTTCGGCACCAGCCTATGGTTTGGAAGAAGACTATCCAATAAGCGTAATAGGTGTACCCTCTTAATCCTGGAAGTACTCGCAACCTGAGAGAAGGTAAAGATAAAAGACAACTGAATAATCCTTATTCTATTTCTCCTGAAGCAGAATCCATCCTCGAGCTGGAACAAGTTCCTTTGAGTTCGTATATAACCATACGATGGATTATCCAATAACTGTGGATCTTCGTAGTGATACGGAGTGTTCTAGAGAAATACAAAGGTGAAGTAGGAGTGGCGATGAAATACGTGGTTTGGTCGTGAATAATAGGAGTTGCAATTTACTTTTCCTTCTTTCTAATACCTTTATTTGTCTTTACTTATTACCTTCTGTACACCACACTTAGGCTAATTGGTTTTCTTCATTCTCCACCTTTCGGCACCTGCCTATGATTTGGAAGAAGACTATCCAATAAGCGCAATAGGTGTACTCTCTCCTAATCCTAGGAGCTCTCACATCCTGAGAGAAGGTAAAAGGAAAAGACAACTGAATAGTCCTATTCATTTTCTCCAGAACCAGAAACCATCCTCGAATCTGAAACAAGTTTCTTCGAGTTCATATGTAACTATACGATGGTCATATCCAATGAAAATTGGATCTTCGTAGTGATACGGAATATTCTGGAGAAAAGCAAAGGGTAAAAGTAGGAGTGGCAATGAGATATGCAACTCTGACAATCCAAAGGCCAGTCTTTTAAGAAATTTCGGTTAACTTGGTTACTGAGTTATAGTCTAGGGTCGGGCCATGGTCGCTGCCAAAGTGAGAGAGAAAGAAATACTCAGCATGCACTCTAACTGTCACGACCCAAATTAGGCACATGACCGGCACTTAGACTACGTAACGTCAACAGGCGTAACGCAATTTAAGTAAGCCGAAAACCCAGCAATCTAAACCATTTCAAAAAGAAAAAGATGGAACACATTTAAAAATCTCGATGCAAAACTTTAAACTTAAGTTTTTTTTCATAAAAATTTCGGTAGCACCACTTTTGTAAAAGCCAACCCCGAAACGGGTATAAACATAAGATATAAGTAAAGCATCCCCAAACGGGAGCAAATCTCGCCCAACGGCGGAAAAAACCACCACAACAAATGTACGACGCCATAGCGAAGAAATGAGATAATCCATATAAAAAAAGGCCGGCTCACATGAGTACGACAACCAGAGTCATAAGAATATACAACATCGATCCTCACAACTCGTCCTTAAGTCAATACATGAAGGTGGTAGATGGAGAGTACTAGATACAAAAATATACAATGTACATCATCAGATAACTGCGACCCATCTAAAGCAAACGGCCTCACAGCCAACCGTAGCAGTATCCGCAAAAGTAGAAATAATAAGGCGCCCTGCCGCAACTATTCTGAAGATCAGACCTGCAAAACACTGCGGCACAACGGGGGTGAGTTGCCAATTCGTGAATAGTAAATAACATCATACTGAAATAGTAAGTATGCACTAACAGCGATAATCTATTATATGTAATCTGATAGCATAAGTATGACAATATGTATATATATGCAACAGCCATGAAAGGTACTCTATCAGGTACAACTAATACATGAAACAATGCATATAGAATAAATGCGGAGTATGGGATAAAACATGTCATCCTCACGGAATCCTCATCGTGGCAGGACAGTGTCCATCAAGACAATCTAAATCCCAAATTCCCAAAATCGGCCCTCGGATCGGCCCAAATATCGGCCCTCATATCGCCCCTCATAACCTGCAAGTCTCATGAAACCTGAGTGTCCAATATCGACATCCGAAAACATCATGAAAACTAGTGTCCAGTATTGACACATAAATACTCATTTCCATACGTTTCTCGAATCTTAAGTGCCCAAGATCGACACTCGTGATCCACGTATCGGTTTTCAATATCCATACGTTCCTCGAATCCTAAGTGCCCAAGATCGACACTTGTGATCCACGTATCGGTTTTCATATACACAAGTCTCAGAGTGGATGTATCTAAATATCAAGTAAAGAATAAGAATACTTGCATAGATCATTAGGATATATATATATACACACACACACACATATAACAGCGTTCCATACCACTGATATATATATCATCAGGAGCAAAACATCCAGAAAACAACATGTGAAATCCATATCTCAATGCGAAAATCCATGATTATAATATATGCAACATAAATAGTAATATGAGCATATAAAGGAAAACCGCTATTTAACTGCAACAAGTTATTAAATATATCATGCGGTTCCTAATTTCTCCGAAATCCAACGCAACATCATATAAGGGTGAATATGTAACTATAGCAAGATATGAGTATATACCTATGAATAATGATGTAATACCCCCCAGGTATATGTGTAGCTATATCAAGGTATATGCGTGTACATGTGAGTATGTATGCAAGATGTACATGTAGCTATGTCTCATATGTGTATATACCTATCTCTAATGGTACAATATCATATAGGTATATGGGTAGCTAGAATGTAGGCATGGAAAGGAATATGTGTAAGCATATAGGTATACAGGTATGCTATATGTATATGCACAATGGAATAGGAATCAATGTCTCAATGTCCCTAACCAAACAATATCATATATGTATGTGTGTTGTGCGTGTCATGGCAATTATTGACGGTGTGCGTGGCATACAATCAGTGCTCGTGCAACATGAACCGTCAATAATAGTGTAGTGTCCAATGAGTACAAGTCCAAGCACAACAAGTAATAATATGCAATGAAGTTTTATGCACAATCTCTATATGTGCAATATAAATATGCGGCTAATATCATATCATATCTAGCCCTGACGCATAACGCCATGCGGGCGAATTCCCTATAGATGTTAAATCTACTCACCGACAATCGCGGGCTAGGTAAATCCAATCACCTGTTTCCCTTTCTTCGCAGCGTCCGAAGTCCCCGCCTGCGATCCTATTAACACAAAACATAACAAGTGCAAATCTCAGAAATCGATCATATCACGTACACACTACGTTTGACCGACGCAGTAACTCCATTCCAACTCACAAGTGTTCATCTAAAGGCTAACGTGTGTAGCGACACACTAAAACCAGCCCAAGTGCAGCAACACACAAGATCATGAACCATGTCGGATAACGTAACACGCGTACTCAAAACACTAGAATATAGCAAAGTGGTCCCAGATTTTGCTACACAGACAATTAGTGAAAGTTGCAAGTACCACGAGACCACAAACAACTCCAGAGACCTCTACCCCAAAATATAACCCCCAGCCCCTACTCTGGCCGCAATTTGCGGCCAGAACCAATAAATCTGTGGCCTAAAGGAAAGGGATTGGGCTCGAGTTTTTGTGGTGGGTTCTAGGTCACTACACATGGTCACTGTGATGGGAACTTTTCCAACAAATACCTGATTTGATAGCAGATCATCCGGGACCCAAAACTACACTAAAAAATACGATACTTATCCGAAACTAAACTTTACGCGTTCTAAACTGAAACGAACAAGCTACGCAACATTAAAAAGACCTACTTAACAGATAGAAATCAATACCTAACCACACAAGCTCAAAGATCCTAGCTTTCTAAGCTCCAAGGCATCTAAGAGGCAAAACAAGTCTTGAAAAGGGATTTGGGTGAGATTTGATAAAGTCTAGTGAGGGATTAGTGAAGGGGTAGTGTAGGGTTCAGTTTGGGGTTGAGGGAATAAAGAAAGATTGAGAAAGAGATAGAGTGAGAGAGAATGAGAGGGTGAGGGAAGGATAATGAAGAGAGGTGAGTGTAGGGTGAATCTTTTCCTTACACTCACTCTCCCCCCTCACCTCATTAATGCTCCATTAAAGCTCCATGACTCACCTAGCCACCTCTCTCTCTCCCTCAATCCAAAGTAAATAGATATTTTCTCACTAAAAATATCTAAGGCATGGTTAATTAGGACATGGATTAGCTTAAGGTGTCATGGTCATTTAACAAGGTTAACATAAACTAACCCTCACGTTAACGTGCACACGTGTGTGCAAACCAAAACAAATAATAATAAAATATTAATTAATTGTTGTAAAATGTGAGGAAACTAAATTGGTAAACTTTTTACCAAAAACCCGCATTATCGCTTAATTAACACTAATCGTATTATAAGGTGTTACACTAACCTAGATCAGAATGGTCAATTACTTTATCTAATCAGAATGTCTCCCACTGTATCCTCAAATTCTCCTCCAAACCTGAAAGAAGAATTAATCGGGATCACTATAACACTTCAGAAAAATAAAATATTATTTTGGGGAATTTTTATACTTAAATAATATTATATTGAATATTTTAATATTTCGGTATAATTAAATACCGATAAATTGGGGAAAAAATTTGGAAAAATTATGGAAAATTCTAAAAGATGGTGTTTTATGGAATTATGCCATTTTTAAGTTTTTATGATTAATTATATGCTAATTTAGCGCTAATCGCGATTAAAAATCGTTAATTGCGCATTAAGCATATTTGTGCAAAACATACACCGTATCTTTTTCTACACTTGTTACATATTTTCCCATAGCTTCCTACATGTTTTTATCATGGTTGATGATTTATTTGAGAGGGGAAAAGAAAAGAAAAGAAAAAGAAAAGAAAAGGAATATAATAGAGGTATGGGTGAGAGAGAGAAAGGTGAGGGGTATTTTTGACTTGGCCATTCACTCATCTCACCATTTTCATCTCATCCTTTCCTCTCCCCTCCCCCTTCTTGCTGCTGCCGCTTCAGCCCTCACTCACTCCCCTCTTCAAGCCTCTTAAACTCTATGAAAAACACTTCAAAATCCTACCCCCATTTCACAAATTTTGTGCACAAGCTCAAGGGAAGCATATTGGACCAAGAAAGCAAGGATTTTGGCCACTTGGGGCAACTCAAGAAAATTCTTGAGTTGCTAAATAAGGTAATTTCTGAACCATAAGCTTAGTGTTTCCATTACTTATACCCCCATGTTAGATTTGAATCGATATCGAGTGGTTTTGTGGACTTAGGAAAAACCTAGTTAGGGTTAATGGGAATTAAGAGTGGTGATGGGTAATTAAGCTCAGTAGAGGCCACACAAACCCCTTAGTGTTAGAATTAAGACTCAAACCAGAGACTAGAAACCCCGAATACGGATTTAGAAACCGATATCGAAAGAATTGTTAATTTTGTGGATGTAAAATGGAATCTGCTGACACCCGGAGTCTCTAAAAATAATTTTGCAAACACTGTAGCACATGCAGGCACCCAGAAAGCTACCACAGAGACCCGAGACCAAACCCTAATCTTTGGGCCGCAGATTTAATCCCTTGGGCCGCAATTTACGGCCTGGGTACCTCATTTTTGGTTCTTGCTTCGTTTGTAGCTCCTATGTCAGTAAAATAGACCCCTCCTATATGCAGAATTGGCTAATTGTCACCTGGGAAAATCTGGGAGCACTTTGGTGTGTTTTAGGCTATGTTTTCCGTATTTTAAAATGCACTTTCTTGATATTTAGATTTGTATTGGGTTGTTGGATGTTTGTACATCGACAACAAGGGTTGTTTGATTATTTTTGCACGTGTAGGCCATAGGTTCTAACCTATGAGCACACCTTGTGCCGTATCGATTTTCCGGATTCGATTTTAATACGTATTGCGACTGTTGATTATTGTAGGTACCTTCGCATGGATTCCGAGGCAACGGAGCGTGGCGTCATCGATTTCAGCAAGCGAAGACCAGGTGAGTGGATCTATATCCACGGGGAAAGTCGGGTGGATGGCGTATAGCACCCCGCAATGTATTGATGGAAAATTGATTGTAGAATATAGTTAGGAAACCTAGATTAGGAAACTAGGGTTACAATGAGGATAGCTACGAAACCATATTAGAAACTAGAGGATAGTTTGAAGTGATGTGTTACGGCTATTATGTGATGACAGAAATTCGAGGACCACGTTTGTCGATATTGCCGTTTAGGGTACTGTAGGACTAGATAATCAATGTAGAGGCGTCATCCGAACCATACCCTTTTCTAAACTGAAGAATCGTATGTATTTTAAATATATACTTCGAGGGATGTTACGGATTTTCAAATGATATCTTTTCCTTAAAACACCGTAACCCCTATTTTTTAAAACTACGATCCGCTTCTTTTAAAGTCTGATTGTATGGTTCGGGTGTGTATGTTAGATTAGATAACTATACTTATAATAGAGATAGAATGTTTAGGTAAACTCGACTTGATGTGAAATATAAATGCGATGAAAGAATATAAGACGAATATGATGATCTGATGTTTTACCTTATGCTGCATTCATGACATGATTATTGCATTGCATATACCTGTGTTAGTACACTTACACCATTATCGATGATGCGTATGTTACACGTACACAGATTTTCCGGCTCACACACTTCATCATCGATAATCGCCATGTCACTACACAGTAGGATTGCTGCATCATGATATGACTCTATACATCATTTACTTGCTGTAGATACCCGTGCACTTATATACGATGTTGCATTTGACTTTGGAGATATTGGGAACCGCAAGGCATATTTTCAAAACTGGAATTCTTTAAAGGAGCGGTTTTCCCTTAATATGATATATCACTGTTCCTTGTTGCATGATATACGGATATGCTTACATTTCCATCATATGTCGCATACATCATGCTTTATGATTTTACGCATTGAGATATGCTGTTTTTATGAGATTTCTGGATTTGAGAACCGTGGACATTTTAAAAGAGATTATGTGTTGTTTTAAAAAAAACCCAGTTTCTCTTGTTATGATATTTCAGTGCGTCCACCATGTGTTTTCTCGGTTCTGAGAGCGACATGTGAAACCCGATTCGAGAAGGCGGATGAGGCCGATTGCGGGTACATGGTGTACCCGGTATGGTACCCGGGGGCGAGAACGGATCTGTCGCGCAGTAGGCGATGAGCCTGGCAGAGGGACCACTACCTACCGGTGATAGTATTTGGGCTCGGCGGATATCCGGAGGATACCGACCGGAGTTGAGAGATGAGATGGGCCGATCCAGACTGACGGAGCCCGATATATGAGGATTTACATGCCGATGCTGGACACGGTTTTCATGATGTTTTCGAGTGTCGATGCTAGGCACTCAGGTTCCATGATTTTAATGTGTCGGGAGGGACACCGTTGATATATATCCTCATACTTTCATGCACACCCCTTTATGATATTTACGTGCATGCATACCTTGATTATGGGTGGACGAGATCCACATGCATACATACCTTGATTATGGTTGGACGAGATCCATATTCATGCATTGAGTATTACAGTTGGATGTTATCCGCATGCATATAGGTATTGACTACCTTGTTGGCATATACAGATCCGGTCACCCTAGATATCATAGTATTACCTTTATGATATAGTTGATCTAGGAGTCGTTGTTTATTCGATTTCTATCTGTTGATATTTTCTATTCACGAGTTGGCAACTCACCCCCGTTGTGCCACAGTTCTTGCAGGTTGACCGCTTGGATCAGAAGCGGCTTCGCTGGCACACAGTTGCATTCGGGTGTTTTGCATTGGTAGGTAGGATATTTGTATCATTCCCACTCTTGTATCTATATTTCATATTGTATCTAGTTAACTCCATCAATCAAAAGTTGTAAATTGTATAAGTGATGAGACTTAGTGAGACTTTTAGTTGCGAGATTTGAGCGATGGGTTTTATATTCACTTTTGAGGTTATATCTTGCTCATTTCTTTATCTTTTTGTGGTGAACTTCGCCGTTGGGCGTCGTATACTTATTTATACTGTATTGCATGGTTGTGATCCGCCGTTTACCGAAGAGCTAGCTCCCGCTTGGGGAATGCCATTATTCTTACTATGTATTTGTGGTTTTGGATCAAAATATGCAAAGGAGGTGCTGCCGAAATTTTTAAAAAGACGAAACTTGTTTTCAAACTAGTAAATTTCACTTGCATCATTCATGTTCCTTTTCTATGCATTAAAAAAACTTGTTTTCATTATACCTTTATTTCAAAACCTCAGCTCCTTTATTTTTCTAAAAAGGTTTAGATTTCTGGCTTTCAGCTTACTTGAATTTCGTTACGCCTTTAGACATTGCGTGATTCAAGTGCTGGTCACGAGCTAATTTTTCGGGTCGTGACAAAGTTCGTATCAGAGCGCTAGGTTTAACCTTGTTCGAGTCTTTGTTTGACTATGCGGAGTCTAGGGCGGGAGTGTATTTCGGAACCTAGGCTTGACCTTACGGAACTTAGACTTGGACGGGGGATATTAGACCCGAACTTTCGTTTCATAGGCTGACCCTGATTGATGGAGTAGGTAGCTTGAGTAGAGTAACGTACCATACGTATGTTCCGCGGTATATTTACGATACGATATGATACTCCACTTAAGAAACCTTAGGATGTACATATTTTTGAGACCAGTGATTCTCTTCGTATCCATGATTATACATCCATTCGAGATCCTCGATTCTATTTGTTTCCATGATCATACTCCCATTAATGATGTTCCTTCTTATGATCATGTATCCATTCTGAATCTGTCGTTTCCTCTCATGCCGTTGATCAGTTTTCTTCGATACTCGATTAAGGTTCCTGTCACCATAGTTTGAGCTACTGCTAGTGTTACGGTCAGGGCGAGCTCGTCTGCTACGAGGGCTGACCATTGTGTTTTCTGGTGACATGGGAACGTCTCGAGTTAGTATTTAGGTTGTGACCACTTGTAGAGGCGAGTGCTTGGTTTTACACCGGATGATCGGGCCATTGTTAGAGCTGCCAGTTGCAAAAGGACTGTTGATGTACAACATACCTCAGAGATTTTGATGTCGCCTACCGTGCAGACAGGTGACCCAGCTGTTGCTGAGATGATGGGATGTCGCTTCCAGAGCTTACGAGCTAAGATCGCCGGAGCTTCCAGGCAGAAAGGCGAAAGATGATAGCTAGTTTACCCCGATTTGAGAGACGAAGGCGATTCGTCAGATTGATGCGCCGACGCAAGCCCAGTTGAGTCGAAGATTTCCAGTGTGGAGAGAATCTTACTCAGACCTAGAGCAGACCAATCCAGAGATGACTGCCGATGTATCGCCTTTCCTGGAGGATTGAGGCATTGTTTAGCGTGCGGACGACGGGTATTCACATGTCGCCTAGGCGAAGTTAAGAAGTTCGAACGAGTGTCAGAAACCCATTTTCCCAAGTTTAAAGTGTTCGGAGGAATATGCAGGTAATTCTGTGGACCCTCTAGAAAAATGAAACCCTAACTCGACATGATGACCATAGAACCGCTTTGAACCTTAGGGTTTGTGGCGGTTTAGCGGTGCCATCATTGAGGCTTGGGTTTGCCCTTCTACGGCTGGTGCAGAGGTGCTGTGGTATGTACCAGATATTTTTAGAATGTGCTCAGGTGCTGAGCCTTCGGGAAATTTTAGGACCTTGATGACTCGATCGAAAAGTTTGCTATCGTCCGGATACCAAGTGATAAGAGATCAGCAAGCTGACCAGCTTTGGATAGAGGACCTCACCCAGAGGCGTTGTGAGTTGATCGAGAAAAGACGAGTATTGAGTATTCCTCTGATGGTTGGGACAAGTTCCTGAGGACGTGTTCGGCCAGATATCTTCTACAGAGTGATGAAGCTACAGAGTACGCGATTTCGAATCCGTGGGAGAGACTATGGATTGACCGTGGCCGAGAACAGTTGCAGTGCGTAGATAGCGTGGCGTGACGTCATAGTGAGAGATGATAAAGACGAGTGGAACCAGAAGTTTGTGCGAGACGCTGACGAGCTGTTTGTTAGTTGTATGTATGCCCTAGAGGCCAGTATTGTACAGATGATGTGTATTATATTGGATGCTTGGACATATATAGAGATGACTTTCTTGCTCGATATGATAGTATGCTATCTGGTTACTCTTTATCTTAACATGTACACTTGTCTCTTTAAACTGTCTTATAGTTACATGTTGATAAAGCCCTTAGGATGTGTACTTGACTACCTGGACTGTGATGCAGATCATACTAGTGGGGACATGGTAGTCCATAGGTACATCCTTCAAGGTCCCTAGTCGTGGGTGTATCGAGACGGGGCATCGATATACCAGTGTAGACTAGCGTATACGCTTCTCGACCCATGAGATGGGCGATGGATGATCCCATATCCATTGGTGTTTGACATCAGAGATGGTGTACGGGTGCTCAGTGGAGACTGGGTACACTGGACGGACTCGCCGAGAACTCCCAGATGGTATTATACCTCACGTCAGATGGCAGTTCTCAGGTGACACTTGTGCAGGTTAGTTTGTAGACCCGAGATCGTCATAGAGTCTTGTGTGATTCCCACTGTGCTTTGATCTCCACCTTACCACGTCCATGAGGGCGTGCAAAACGGTGGTCTTTGGATACAATCCCGAGTCACATGGAGGCAATGAGCGATAGGAGGGGTTTCGTCTCTCCCGGTATTGGGGGTTGATGTTGCGCTGTGCTCGATTGGCCGTAACAGGGAAGTCCCTGGCCAGGGCTGATCAGAGATTTGCTCGTAAGTGTTACCAGTAGTTTCTCGACCCGTTATGAGCCTCACATCGGCACGACTTATCGGTTATTGGGGTCTGACGTTTACCACCCCTAGACTTGATATGCGACATATCAGACGAACAGACCGGACTGTACGGTAAGTGTTACGGGTTGGATTCACAGGAGTGTGAGCGGGCTAGCTCGTCGATCTTCTGATCGTTCAATACCCGGATGGCCGTTACGTTTAGCAGACCGCTTGCGGCTTGTGGGTGATTGATATGATCATCATCTGCTGCCGGCGTATTGACGAGTCTTTAGAGTCCTACACAGAGGTTTCCTGGCTCAAGCGAAACGAAATAGGAGCGCATATGAGATATGTGCAGGACCGAGAATAATGCGTGTATGTGATACCGTATTTCATTCTCGCGATGGATGTATCGATTGGTTATATTCGATATAACCTAGATATCGAATCAAGGATTGATTCGATAAGCCGATACATAGGATACTAGTCGGTTATATGCGATATGACCGGATCGTTAAATCAAGTGTTGATTTAATGATTTAATGTATAATTATATATTTGATATATTACTTTGCATTAGCTAGTATTAGTTCACTTTAAATGGATTTTCTCACTTGATGTGCAAGTTGTATATGTGATATACTTTTGTGCACATCTTTGTATCATGTTTGATGATGCTTGCTCATTTGGTTAAGTGTAAAGAATTAAACCTAGATTAAGAAAGTGATTAGGGTTTTAATTATCCATTCTTTTATTTATTGATTTTGGAAAAAGAATGGGATAAGAATACAAAATGGTTGCTTTCATTCTTGAACCTTTGTGAAGCTTCATGAAGCTTTGACCAAAGTGATCAATTTGTCTTCATGCTTAACCCTAACCACTCTTCTAACCTTGGTCAATTCTCTACACCTAACCATGGTTCCTATTATGATAAGTATTCATTTCTTTTTCATTTTTTTGATTAACTTATCATAATATTTCCTTCTTCTTGATCTTCTTCTTCAAGAAAGAAAGCTTGATGCCATCAATGGCAACTTGAGTTCTAAAGTGAGAAATCCAATTCTAAAGTGAACCCACCTACTATTTCTTCACCCTCTACCTCTTGCCAAGTTGTTTTGGGTGTTTTCTTCACAAGTTTCACAAATTTGTGAAGTTGGAGCTTGAACTTGTGATGCCTCGACATAGATCATCTTCGGCACGAAGCCGACGACCTAGTCCGCCCTTTTCTCCGATGAAGCCGACGATTGAGTTCGGGATTCGAGACGGACAGCGAGAGGACGTCTACGTGGAGCTAAGGAAGTGGATATCCGGATCTACAAAGGTTGTAGCTTCTTATCTTTAGTTAAGTGGTTAACTAGATTCGTTTTTCGCCTAAATTTCTAGTCAACGATCCGTATTAGGGTTTCTCGGCACCCGTAAAATTTGAAATTGGCATGGTTGATGCCTTGTAAGACCTCTATAGTGTGCCTAGGAACCCTACAGTAGTATCAGAGCCTAGCTAGAGCCTTAGGCGAAGTCTAGACGACGTTTGAAACCCGAACGAACCCGAAACCCTAAAACCCAAGTGCTCTCTGGACTTTTTCTAAAATCTGGGATTTTTCCATATTAAAAATGCTTAAAAATTCAGCACGGAAATCTAGCAATTACGATGCAAAATTTATCCCATGAACAGTAAAGAGTGCGGCGGAACCGCGGCAGAAGCCTGGCTTCTGCGGCAGTTCCGCGGCAATATGATGACATCATCACTCCCATTTTGCACAGTAATTACTATTTTATTATGCTGAATTTTCTGGGAATTTTTAATTTGACTCAAGAGTTGAGTGTTCTGGGGTTGTATTGGGAATCGACGATTCGATCGGATTATCAAATCTTGTCTATGTGGCTTTCCGGATAACTTTAGAATATGTTAAAAAGTTCGACCGGATATAAATACCCAACTTTTCCCCTGCCGGAAAATTTCCAAGTGTTGGATTTTTCTGTGGTTTAAGGACGTTCTGAGTAGTGCAAGTAACGCGATGGTCCCTCTAGAAGACAACAAACCTTAACTCGATTATGTGACCGTCTTGAACTGCCCTTTGAACCTTCGGGTTTGGGGCAGTACGGCGTGCCACATGTGAGGCGTTGGCTTGACCCTTCTACGGCTGGACCATTGGTACTGAGGCATGAAGTGAATGTTTTTGAACCTATTTCATGTGTTGAACGGTTTCGGAAAAACTTGGGTGTTCGAATGTTCGATCGGAAAGTTTAATATATTCTATTTATCCGGAATGGGATACAATAATTGGAATTCACAAACAGTTATGAGATAACTGAATGAATGTTATAAATCTAGCGGTTTAGTTTCACTTGATATTGAAAAGAGTTTTCGATAATGAGACTAAAATGCGGGGTTTATAACTGTTAGGCATGTGATGTCTAAGTATTTCATTTTGATTAGGCATGCGATGTCTAAAGAGGTTGTGGATTCCAATTGTTGTAGTTTTACGATTTCTTTTCTGTGACCGTAAGTGTAATATGTGATATCGCCGGTTTCGTTGCTATATGTCAACGACAATTGGGATGCGCATATTTACTTACGTTGATGACATGTGATGTTTTGTGTTGGTGGATATGTTATATTGGATTGTCGTGTTCGAATAGCCGGGGGTTTTTATGTGAGATGAGTGTTTTTCATTTTCATTCATGTAAAAACTTGTATGTAATATTCTTTTATTTGGGGCACTTCCAGGTTGCGGAAGTTGTCACCCTTTGTATATTATTTACTTTTCTGCACTAGGATAGACCCAAGGAGGGGAGCACAAGTAACCAGGTTCTAGGGTCCAGTGGGAGACCATCTCGAGGAGTCGAGTCCGGGTCTCCTAACCCTAGAATTGGTAGGGTTGCTTTCCGCACTCGTAGGGGTCTAGGGGTGTGGGATTGGCTATTCATCACGATCGTGGAATCCGTGTTTTATACTGGCTCGTATTGAAAACACGGACGTCCTAGTATATCCAATGTTTCATATGTTTCTTCTGCTGCGATATCTGTGATGTGATCATATGATGTTCTATGATAGATACAGTATATAGTATATATGATATATTATATAGACGTTACTTATGTTTTGCACCCGCACTAGCCCTGCCCTGCTCTGTCGTTAGTTACCTAACCTAACGGTGCACGAGGGGACATCCAGGCGAATGCGGATGGCATAAGTGTACGTCGTATTTATCTGTGATGTTTAGGTATTTAAATGATGGGACTTCATTAATGTGATTAATGAAAGAAAAGAAACCTAAGATGTCGTAGAATCAAATTTTAAACAAATTAGGTAGCTACAGTTCTTGCTTTGCATAGCGGTATATATGATATACCCTGCACCTTATTCGATGAGGAAAGGACCGAGATCCCTTCACCGGGAGTGACTCCTTTAGCAATAACTGGCAGATGCTACACACTCGGTTTGTCTTTTGATTGCTTTTAAGAGTTTTTGCTTTGCACAGTGATATATACGATATATCCCGCACCTCATTCGACGAGGAAAGGACCGACGATCCCTTCACCGGGAGTGACTCCTTTAGCAAAACTAGAAAAGCCTCAAAAACACTCCATTTCAAAACTTCATTTGATTCTACAACGATATCAAGTTCATTACGCAATAGGTTTTCAGAAAAACCTGTCGTAGCCCTCCGTCATTTCAGATAAGAACTGTTTAGTTTTCGTGCTACGTTTGTTGGCCTTTGTCAAGGCGTAGTGTGCGGTAGCTGAATAGTGATTATCTGCTTATGCATATGATGCAGATTGTTTCAGGGTAGTCGTACGACCTTGTTGGCCTTTGTCATGGGCCGTGCGGGTGGATTTGATTCAATCAAGAAATGACGGGTTGAACTTGACTAGCATGCTATGATTTGTTGGCCTTTGTCAAGGTCATAGGACGCTAGGGGCAAAATATTATCGGGAATTTCAAGTGTTGAAATTTGCAATGAGATTGCATACCTTCTATGAGATAGTTGGATCCCGATACCCACTGCGAGTAAGAGTTACTCCTGGGAGAGTTTTGCACACTACAATTAGCCGATCAAGTAGGTGTCTAGAAAGGTGTCAACGGGGTTACGCCTCTGGGAAAACGAGGTTTACATTAATTAGGTCCGTGCGAAAGCACGGGGAACCTCCCTCAAAGTACCGACACTGGCCTGGCTGAAAGATCGACGAAGTTGTAGGGTGTAATTAATCCCGGCTAGTCTTTCCTTTTAGGGTTTGAAGGAAGATTTGATAAAAACCAGTGGGAGCCATCCTGATTAGATAAGATAATAACCAATCTGATCTTGCACGAGCTTACGCTAAAGTGTTTTCTTCTCTCTCTCTCCAGGTAGCGACCATTTCATGCCCTAACAAAGATAATAATATGGATGTATTGACCGAACCCGCATGTTATACTGTGCTGGGGAACGTTGGTTCCGTTCTTTCTTATAAGAGTTATAGGAATGAACAGGACATAGGGGAATACCAGGATTCCCATGCTACCCTATTGAAGAAAGTACATGTTGATGCATTTTCTTCGGGTGTGTTTGTTACAGAGAACTGTTTCTCCATTTGCCCTACGTCCTGGGTATTAGATACCGGGTCAGGATCCCATATATGTAATCAGTTACATGGGCTTAGAAAAGGTAGAGAACTTGGAGAAGGTGATAAAGACATTAGAGTTGGAAATGGTGCAATTGTTGCAGCTAAGACTGTCGGGGAATATCACGTTGTATTACCGACTGGTAATACAATGGTTCTGAACGAATGCTATTACATGCCGAACCTGATATGCAACATTATATCGGTTTCTTTATTGACTAAAGAGGGATATAATTTTGCATTACAGGACAATGTTATGAACATTTTCTGTAACCAAAAGTTGGTTGGATCAGGTACGTTGTGCAATGGCATTTATGTTCTAAATCAATCAACAGTTCTGAGCATAACAAACACACACAAGAGGAAGAGTTCTGAAATGAACGAATCCTTCTTGTGGCATTGTAGACTGGGTCACATCAATGCGACACGACTAGCTAAGTTGCATAAGGATGGATATTTAAATCCGTTTGAATTTTCATCTTATGACACTTGCCAGTCATGTCTCAAAGGCAAGATGATCAAAACTCCGTTTACAGGACACGGAGAAAGAGTTGCTGAATTCTTAGGACTGATACATAGTGATGTATGCGGTCCTATGTCTACACATGCCAGGGATAGTTCTTCATACTTCATTACATTCACTGACGATCTCTCTAGGTTCGGGTATGTGTTCCTGATGAAACACAAATCAGAAGCTTTTGAGAAATTTAGAGAATATAAACAAGAAGTTGAGAACCAAACCGGAAAAAGTATTAAAATCCTTCGATCTGATCGAGGAGGTGAATACTTGAGCAATGAATTCCTGGACTTCCTAAAAGAGAATGGGATTCTCTCTCAGCTGACTCCTCCATATACACCACAGCACAACGGTGTATCAGAACGGAGGAACCGCACCCTATTAGATATGGTGCGCTCTATGATGAGCACAGCTGAGTTACCTATTTCATTCTGGGGATATGCGCTGGAAACAGCAGCATACCTATTGAATCAAGTTCCAACTAAATCTATACCTACCATACCATATGAGATATGGAGTGGGAAGAGACCATGTCTTAAACGAGTTAAGATATGGGGTTGCCCGGCCTATGTCAAAAGGCAAAATCCGGACAAGCTCGAGGCACGGTCAGTTCTATGCAAGTTTGTGGGATATCCCAAACATTCACATGGATATCTTTTCTACCATACAGAGGAACAAAAAGTGTTTGTTTCTCGACATGCCACCTTTTTAGAAAAGGAATTTCTTGCAAAAGAAATTAGTGGGAATATGGTAGAACTGGAAGAAATTCCGGCTACACAAACTCAAACTGAAGATTTAGTGGAACCAGAGGATTCAGCAGCTCCCAATGAACCTCAGCCTCTCCGCCGATCTAGTAGGGTTCCTCGCCAACCTGAGAGATACTACGGTTTTCTCATGGATGGTGGAAGCGAGGATTACATCATGGAGGATGATGACCCAACTAGCTTCGAGCAGGCCATCACGAGTAAGGACTCAGTGAAATGGCTGGATGCTATGCGGTCTGAGATGGAATCCATGTACACCAACAAAGTATGGACTTTGGATGTTGCTCCTGAAGGGGTAAAACCCATCGGGAGCAAGTGGATCTTCAAGAAAAAACTTGGTGTAGATGGGAAAGTGGATACTTTCAAAGCTAGACTTGTAGCAAAGGGTTTTCGTCAAAGACCAGGTGTGGACTATGACGAAACCTTTTCTTCAGTGGCTATGCTTAAATCCATCTGGATCATGCTTGCCATCGCTGCATATTATGATTACGAAATCTGGAAAATGGATGTTAAGACCGCCTTTCTAAATGGTGATTTAGAAGAGTGCGTGTACATGACTCAGCCAGAGGGCTTCGTAGACAGTGGGAGCAGCGGGAAGGTGTGCAAGCTGCTTAAATCCATTTATGGATTAAAGCAAGCATCGCGGAGTTGGAACATCTGCTTTGACGTCATTATCAAAGAGTTTGATTTCGTCAAAAACCCAGATGAACCTTGTATTTACAAGAAGGTGGCAGAGAGTAAGGTTGTCTTCCTCGTATTGTACGTGGACGACATACTCTTGATAGGAAATGATATTCCTATGCTGCAATCGGTCAAGCTCTTCTTATCACGGAGATTCTCGATGAAAGATCTTGGTGATGCCTCCTGCATATTGGGAATTAGGATCTATAGAGATAGATCCAAACGGATATTGGGATTGTCCCAATCCAGGTACATTGACACCATACTAAAGAGGTTTAGTATGGAAGAATCCAAGCGTGGGAACCTACCCACGATCTCTGGAGTCACTCTCTCCAAAGAGATGTCTCCCAAGACTGATTTGGAGAGAGCTCGCATGCAAGGGATACCCTATGCTTCGGCTGTAGGCTCTATCATGTACGCGATGCTATGTACCAGACCCGATGTTGCATACTCACTAAGTGTAGTGAGCAGGTATCAAGCTGATCCTGGAGAGAGTCACTGCACAGCTGTGAAGAGCATTCTCAAGTACTTGCGAAGGACTAAAGAGTTGCTCTTGGTGTATGGTAACGAAGAACTCCAAGTGGAGTCCTTTACCGATTCGAGCTTCCAGAGTGATAAGGACGACTCTAAGTCGCAGTCGGGATTTGTCTTTACCCTTTACGGAGGGACGGTTAGCTGGAAGAGTTCCAAGCAGGAAACCGTGGCAGACTCGACGATGGAGGCTGAATACATCGCTGCCAACGATGCTGCCAAAGAGGCTGTCTGGATCAAGAAGTTCATTACTGAACTTGGAGTGGTTTCATCCATTGAGCATCCAATACCTTTGTATTGCGATAACAATGGAGCGGTGGCTTTAGCAAAGGAACCTAGGTCCCATCAGCGATCCAGGCATATTCTGAGGCGGTATCACCTGATCCGGGAGATAGTTGATCGCCGGGAGATCGAGGTCAGGAGAGTTGACACGAAGAACAACACGGTGGATCCACTCACGAAGACCATTCCCCAGATACAGTTTGAGAGACTCTTCGGGATGCTCGGTATGCGATACTACAGCAGCTGGCCCTAGTGCAAGTGGGAGATTGTTAGTTGTATGTATGCCCTAGAGGCCAGTATTGTACAGATGATGTATATTATATTGGATGCTTGGACATATATAGAGATGACTTTCTTGCTCGATATGATAGTATGCTATCTGGTTACTCTTTATCTTAACATGTACACTTGTCTCTTTAAACTGTCTTATAGTTACATGTTGGTAAAGCCCTTAGGATGTGTACTTGACTACCTGGACTGTGATGCAGATCATACTAGTGGGGACATGGTAGTCCATAGGTACATCCTTCAAGGTCCCTAGTCGTGGGTGTATCGAGACGGGGCATCGATATACCAGTGTAGACTAGCGTATACGCTTCTCGACCCATGAGATGGGCGATGGATGATCCCATATCCATTGGTGTTTGACATCAGAGATGGTGTACGGGTGCTCACTGGAGACTGGGTACACTGGACGGACTCGCCGAGAACTCCCAGATGGTATTATACCTCACGTCAGATGGCAGTTCTCAGGTGACACTTGTGCAGGTTAGTCTGTAGACCCGAGATCGTCATAGAGTCTTGTGTGATTCCCACTGTGCTTTGATCTCCACCTTACCACATCCATGAGGGCGTGTAAAACGGTGGTCTTTGGGTACAGTCCCGAGTCACATGGAGGCAATGAGCGATAGGAGGGGTTTCATCTCTCCCGGTATTGGGGGTTGATGTTGCGCTGTGCTCGATTGGCCATAACAGGGAAGTCCCTGGCCAGGGCTGATCAGAGATTTGCTGGTAAGTGTTACCAGTAGTTTCTCGACCCGTTATGAGCCTCACATCGGCACGACTTATCGGTTATTGGGGTCTGACGTTTACCACCCCTAGACTTGATATGCGACATATCAGACGAACAGACCGGACTGTACGGTAAGTGTTACGGGTTGGATTCACAGGAGTGTGAGCAGGCTAGCTCGTCGATCTTCTGATCGTTCAATACCCGGATGGCCGTTACGTTTAGCAGACCGCTTGCGTCTTGTGGGTGATTGATATGATCATCATCTGCTGCCGGCGTATTGACGAGTCTTTAGAGTCCTACACAGAGGTTTCCTGGCTCAAGCGAAACGAAACAGGAGCGCATATGAGATATGTGCAGGACCGAGAATAATGCGTGTATGTGATACCGTATTTCATTCTCGCGATGGATGTATCGATTGGTTATATTCGATATAACCTAGATATCGAATCAAGGATTGATTCGATAAGCCGATACATAGGATACTAGTCGGTTGTATGCGATATGACCGGATCGTTAAATCAAGTGTTGATTTAATGATTTAATGTTTAATTATATATTTGATATATTACTTTGCATTAGCTAGTATTAGTTCACTTTAAATGGATTTTCTCACTTGATGTGCAAGTTGTATATGTGATATACTTTTGTGCACATCTTTGTATCATGTTTGATGATGCTTGCTCATTTGGTTAAGTGTAAAGAATTAAACCTAGGTTAAGAAAGTGATTAGGGTTTTAATTATCCATTCTTTTATTTATTGATTTTGGAAAAAGAATGGGATAAGAATACAAAATGGTTGCTTTCATTCTTGAACCTTTGTGAAGCTTCTTGAAGCTTTGACCAAAGTGACCAATTTGTCTTCATGCTTAACCCTAACCACTCTTCTAACCTTGGTCAATTCTCTACACCTAACCATGGTTCCTATTATGATGAGTATTCATTTCTTTTTCATTTTTTTGATTAACTTATCATAATATTTCCTTCTTCTTGATCTTCTTCTTCAAGAAAGAAAGCTTGATGCCATCAATGGCAACTTGAGTTCTAAAGTGAGAAATCCAATTCTAAAGTGAACCCACCTCCTATTTCTTCACCCTCTACCTCTTGCCAAGTTGTTTTGGGTGTTTTCTTCACAAGTTTCATAAATTTGTGAAGTTGGAGCTTGAACTTGTGATGCCTCGACGTAGATCATCTTCGGCACGAAGCCGACGACCTAGTCCGCCCTTTTTTTCGATGAAGCCGACGATTGAGTTCGGGATTCGAGACGGACAGCGAGAGGACGTCTACGTGGAGCTAAGGAAGTGGATATCCGGATCTACAAAGGTTGTAGCTTCTTATCTTTAGTTAAGTTGTTAACTAGATTCGTTTTTCGCCTAAATTTCTAGTCAACGATTCGTATTAGGGTTTCTCGGCACCCGTAAAATTTGAAATTGGCATGGTTGATGCCTTGTGAGACCTCTATAGTGTGCCTAGGAACCCTACACTGTTATTACTCCCCATCGAGATCAAAGACCTGATATGCTTATAGAGGCATTGGGATACGGCCAGTTTCCGAGGAAATGTGTGCGGAACACGCAGATGTCCAGAAAACGAGAAAAGATTATGTGAGAGTACCAACCTCCGTACAGTTCGGCATAGGCGAGATCGGAAGAGACCTTGAGCATGATTCCTTCCAGGGCACTGCTGCAATGAGATTTGCACCCAGGATCAGATGTGTCACGTGTATTCAGAGGACCAGAGGCCGACGCCAGTGACGTGCTGCCTTACGAGTGGTCGTGATGAATGACCGGGAGATGACCAGAGAAGTGCTAGAACGAAATCGCTCCCGTTAGCACACCTGACAGGACCAATGAGCCGATGGATTGCGAGATTGGTAATCCGAGGAGAAGATGAGTACCCAGAGACAGAGGGCACCAGACCGTGAGCAGGAGGCGAGCGGATGTTCTTGCCCTGTCAGTTTTGGGCGCACCGATATTTTTTGATATTGTAGGAGGTGTACCTCGATATCATTTATTGCGATTTGCGTTTGTGATCCGAGTGTCACGCTTATATCGCTTGGATTTGAGTTTTGATGACGAGTTTTCTGATATTGATTTTGTGCACCATGGCTGCACCTACTGAGTGTTTACGTTTTGCGCATAGTTATCGCACCTGATATATATATTTTATATACCGTTGTGTTGATTTGCGATTTGTGCATGCTTATTGAGTTTGATGTCGATTTTATACCTGCGTAGCATGTGTTTATGATTTCATGGATTTCATACGGATGATTTGATTTTTGCACTCGGTATAGCTTATATGTGCTTGCAGTGCATTGATATGTGTTTTGTGCACGCAGTTGCACACGATTTTGATTTATACACCTTGGTATACTCGGTGTTGCTTTTGATGCGTTCGAGTTATTGATTGTATTTCGTGCATTTGATGCACCCAATGTTATTTCGTGTACAATAGGTGCACCAGATATTGTTATCATGCACACCGTTGCAGTGGACAGATGCTTTCGTGCACACCCGTTGCATGTAGTTTTAGGTTTTTGTGCATATTGTGGCACTTATATTTGGATTTGATTTCCATGCGCACCAGATGCATGTAATTTTTGGATACGCGTTTTAGGCTGATTTTTGCTTTTGAGCACTTTGTTTTCATGTTGAGCACTATATTATGTATTAGCCAACAGGACTGATCTGAGGACAGTACCTGAGTACCATGCATGCATTAAAAGTTTACCAAAAAGGGTTTTCAAGAGGAGCTATAGTCTCGCTATTTCCTACGTGTCCGTGAGCGACACGAAAGTTGATAAAGGAAAACCTTTTGGGATATTTGAAAACGACGGAACGTGTATTTTAGAATATATATGGGCATATACTATTATTTTAAAATGAGTGTCCGTCAGTTATGCCGTGAGTTACACATTCCCGTGGCGATTTAGAAAAGATTTTGCATGTATTTTATTCAGATTTTGGAGTTTTCAAGGATGCGTACTATATACGTATTATAGTATTTGACTAGTGTATATTGGATTTCAGTAGTGGATTTTGAGATCTGTATCTCCATTGTAACTCCGAGGATATGCGTGCAAAATGAGATGATTTGCATAACGCTTGGCGGAGTTCGATTTTGAGCTTGGTACTCGTTTTCATGCGCACTTGGCGTGTTGTGCTATTTTAGCGTTTTCCATGATTTCGGAACCTCGACGACTTGGATTTTTACTGAAATGTTTTAGCATTGAGGGGTTTAAATTTAAATTCGGGAAACGAATTTCTTTAAATGGGGAAGATTATAACACTTCAGAAAAATAAAATATTATTTTTGGGAATTTTTATAATTAAATAATATTATATTGAATATTTTAATATTTCGGTATAATTAAATACCGATAAATTAGGGGAAAAAAATTGGAAAAATTATGGAAAATTCTAAAAGAGCGTGTTTTATGGAATTATGCCATTTTAAAGTTTTCATGATTAATTATATGCTAATTAGTGCTAATCGCGATTAAAAATCGCTAATCGCGCTTTAAGCGTATTTGTGCAAAACATGCACCGTATCTTTTTCTACACTTGTTACATATTTTCCCATGGCTTCCTACATGTTTTTATCATGGTTGATGATTTATTTGAGAGGGGAAAAGAAAAGAAAAGAAAAAGAAAAGAAAAGGAATATAATAGAGGTATGGGTGAGAGGGAGAAATGTGAGGGGTATCTTTGACTTGGCCATTCACTCATCTCACCATTTTCATCTCATCCTTTCCTCTCCCCTCCCCCCTCTTACTGCTGCTGCTTCAGCCCTCACTCCCTCCCCTCTTCAAGCCTCTTAAACTCTATGAAAAACACTTCAAAATCCTACCCCCATTTCACAAATTTTGTGCACAAGCTCAAGGGAAGCACATTGGACCAAGAAAGCAAGGATTTTGGCCACTTGGGCCAACTCAAGAAAATTCTTGAGTTGCCGAATAAGGTAATTTCTGAACCATAAGCTTAGTGTTTCCATTACTTATACCCCCATGTTAGATTTGAATCGATATCGAGTGGTTTTGTGGACTTAGGAAAAACCTAATTAGGGTTAATGGGAATTGACAGTGGTGATGGGTAATTAAGCTCAGTAGAGGCCATACAAACCCCCTATTGTTAGAATTAAGACTCAAACCAGAGACTAGAAACCCGGAATACGAATTTAGAAACCGATATCGGAAGAATTGTGAATTCTGTGGATGTAAAATGGAATCTGCTAACACCCGGAGCCTCTAAAAATAATTTTGCAAACACTGTAGCACATGCAGGCACACAGGAAGCTACCACAGAGACCCGAGACCAAACCCTAACCTTTGGGCCACAAATTTAATCCCCTGGGCCGCAATTTGCGTCCTGGGTACCTCATTTTTGGTTCTTGCTTCGTCTGTAGCACCTATGTCAGTAAAAATAGACCCCTCCTATATGCAGAATTGGCTAATTGTCACCTGGGGAAAATCTGGGAGCACTTTGGTGTGTTTTAGGCTATGTTTTCCGTATTTTAAAATGCACTCTTGATATTTGGATTTGTATTGTGTTGTTGGATATTTGTACATCGACAACAAGGGTTGTTTGATTGTTTTTGCACGTGTAGGTCATAAGTTCTAACCTATGAGCACAACGTGCGCGGTATCGGTTTTCCGGATTCAATTTTAATACGTATTGCGACTGTTGATTATTATAGGTACCTTCGCAAGGATTCCGAGGCAACGGAGCGTGGCGTCATCGATTTCAGCGAGCGAAGACCAGGTGAGTGGATCTATATCCACGGGGAAGTCGGGTGGATGGCGTATAGCACCCCCGCAATGTATTGATGGAAAATTGATTGTAGAATATGTTTAGGAAACCTAGATTAGGAAACTAAGGTTACAATGAGGATAGCTATGAAACCATATTAGAAACTAGAGGATAGTTTGAAGTGATGTGTTACGGCTAATATGTGATGACGGAAATTCGAGGACCACGTTTGTCGATATTGCCGTTTAGGGTACTGTAGGACTAGATAGTCAATGTAGAGGCGTCATCCGAACCATACCCTTTTCTAAACTGAAGAATCGTATGTATTTTAAATATATACTTCGAGGGATGTTACGGATTTTCAAATGATATCTTTTCCTTAAAACACCGTAACCCCTATTTTTTAAAACTACGATCCGCTTCTTTTAAAGTCTGATTGTATGGTTCGGGTGTGTATGTTAGATTAGATAACTATACTTATAATAGAGATAGAATGTTTAGGTAAACTCGACTTGATGTGAAATATAAATGCGATGAAAGAATATAAGACGAATATGATGATCTGATGTTTTACCTTATGCTGCATTCATGACATGATTATTGCATTGCATATACCTGTGTTAGTACACTTACACCATTATCGATGATGCGTATGTTACACATACACAGATTTTCCGGCTCACACACTTCATCATCGATAATCGCCATGTCACTACACTGTAGGATTGCTGCATCATGATATGACTCTATACATCATTTACTTGCTGTAGATACCCATGCACTTATATACGATGTTGCATTTGACTTTGGAGATATTAGGAACCGCAAGGCATATTTTCAAAACTGGAATTCTTTAAAGGAGCGGTTTTCCCTTAATATGATATATCACTGTTCCTTGTTGCATGATATACGGATATGCTTACATTTCCATCATATGTCGCATACATCATGCTTTATGATTTTACGCATTGAGATATTCTGTTTTTATGAGATTTCTGGATTTGAGAACCGTGGACATTTTAAAAGAGATTATGTGTTGTTTTAAAAAAAACCCGGTTTCTCTTGTTATGATATTTCAGTGCGTCCACCATGTGTTTTCTCGGTTCTGAGAGCGACATGTGAAACCTTATTCGAGAAGGCGGATGAGGCCGATTGCGGGTATATGGTGGACCCGGTATGGTACCCAGGGGCGAGAACGGATCTGTCTTGCAGTAGGCGATGAGCCTGGCAGAGGGACCACTACCTACCGGTGATAGTATTTAGGCTCGGCGGATATCCGGAGGATACCGACCGGAGTTGAGAGATGAGATGGGTCGATCCAGACTGAGGGGCCCGATATATGAGGATTTACATGCCGATGCTGGACACGGTTTTCATGATGTTTTCGAGTGTCGATGCTAGGCACTCAGGTTCCATGATTTTAATGTGTCGGGAGGGACACCGTTGATATATATCCTCATACTTTCATGCACACCCCTTTATGATATTTACGTGCATGCATACCTTGATTATGGGTGGACGAGATCCACATGCATACATACCTTGATTATGGTTGGACGAGATCCATATTCATGCATTGAGTATTACAGTTGGATGTTATCCGCATGCATATAGGTATTGACTACCTTGTTGGCATATACAGATCCGGTCACCCTAGATATCATAGTATTACCTTTATGATATAGTTGATCTAGGAGTCGTTGTTTATTCGATTTCTATCTGTTGATATTTTCTATTCACAAGTTGGCAACTCACCCCCGTTGTGCCACAGTTCTTGCAGGTTGACCGCTTGGATCAGTAGCGGCTTCGCTGGCACACAGTTGCATTCGGGTGTTTTGCATTGGTAGGTGGGATATTTGTATCATTCCCACTCTTGTATCTATATTTCATATTGTATCTAGTTAACTCCATCAATCAAAAGTTGTAAATTGTATAAGTGATGAGACTTAGTGAGACTTTTAGTTGCGAGATTTGAGCGATGGGTTTTATATTCACTTTTGAGGTTATATCTTACTCATTTCTTTATCTTTTTGTGGTGAACTTCACCGTTGGGTGTCGTATACTTATTTATACTGTATTGCGTGGTTGTGATCCGCCGTTTGGCGAAGAGCTAGCTCCCGCTTGGGGGATGCCATTATTCTTACTATGTATTTGTGGTTTTGGATCAAAATATACAAAGGAGGTGCTGCCGAAATTTTTAAAAAGACGAAATATGTTTTCAAACTAGTAAATTTCACTTGCATCATTCTTGTTCCTTTTCTATGCATTAAGAAAACTTGTTTTCATTATGCCTTTATTTCAAAACCTCACCTCCTTTATTTTTCTAAAAAGGTTTAGATTTCTGGGTTTCAGCTTACTTGAATTCTGTTACGCCTTTAGACGTTGCGTGATTCAAGTGCTGGTCACGAGCTAATTTTTCGGGTCGTGTCAATCACCCGAGGAGTAAACCAACTCATCAGTGGGTATCGAGATCCAACTATCATCGCATGATAACTTGATGGAATCCACTCAAGTCACCATACTCCATAAGGTATGCGCATACCTGGCGAGTTTCCTGTATGTTTGAAACTCCCGATGTGTGTTTTTACCCCAAGCGGCCTATGACCTTGACAGAGGTCAACATATCATAAGTCGCAAGTCAAGTTCAACCCGTCATTGTCCTGGATTAACTTAGACCAACCCACACGTGCCCTTAACAGAGGTCAAAATGACCGTGCGACTGTCCTAACTAATCGCATATCTATGCAACAAACAAGCATTACCCAGCTACCAAGCACTGTGCTTTGACAAAGGTTAACATACACAGCATGAATACTAAGTAATACCTGTAAGAAATGACGGAGGGATACGACTGGTTTTTGGCGAAAAACCTTTAACGTAACGAACTTGATATCGTTGAAAGAATCCAAGTGGTTTTACAAATATATAGTGGCGAAAACTTTTGCTAAAGAGGTCACTCCCGATGAAAGGATCTCGGCTCTTTCCTCGTAGAATGAGGTGCTAGATATTCATAACCGAATACCACTGTGCAAAGCAAAATAATCGACTATAGTGAAGTTATTACGCTGACGCAAACTTCTGCCCATGGGGTCACTCCCGGTGAAGGGATCTCGGCCCTTGCCTCGTAGAATGAGGTGCTGGATATTCATAACCGAATACCACTGTGCAAAGCAAAAAAAAACGTCTGTAATGTCTGTTTTTAAAAACTTGGTTCCAACAACATCAAATAGCTTTGTTTTCCTTGCATTGATCTGAATCAACGCAGTCCCATCAATTAATCACACCAGAAAAGAACGAAAATATGATATACGTATATGCCATCCGCATTCGCCACTGGGTCCCATCATCACTCGTTAGGTTACTTAACTAACGACAGAGCGGGGACTGAACTAGCGCGGGTGTAAAACATATACAACATCTACTAGTATATATATCAATATACAATAATCGCTCCAGGCGTGATAAATGCAACATCACAGAAAAGTAATAAGCATCACAAAACAATACAGATAATTTGGGAGCCCCGGGTTTCCTTTGAGCCGCAGGTGAAACCGACGTTCCCCGGGTCGTGTGGATAGCCTGTGCAATGAAAGCCTAGACCCCTAAGAGCGCGTCAAGTTACCCGCCAAAACCAGAAGTGAGGCAGCCCCCTTCAGCAAAGTGAATGGGTCACCCAGCACTTCACGGAATCCGGTAATTTGAGCACCCCTCATTGGGTCAATTTGTACCCCATACGAGTGCGGCGAATAGCCCACCAATTCTAGAGTGAGGCCCCCTCCTTCTCAACGCCATAAGATGTGGACCTGTTGCCCTCCAGAACCCGGCTATCCGTGCACTCCATCGCGAGGTAGTCCTAGTAAAGAAAAGAAAATATATACAACGGTGACATCGACCTCAACCCGGTCGTGCCCCAAAAGAATAATATACAAACAGGTAGTGACGGCAGTCCACATGTCGGACGCTCGCCCCGCGATATCAAATGTACAAATAAAACTAAACTGCACTATCATTGCACCCAAGCTATCCACCACGACAAATCCGCAACATCACAGCACAACACAGAACATCAACGTGAATGTCACGTTCGCAAACCCGTCTAAAAGAACTATAGCGATTAGACAAGTTATACCGATCAAATGACATTCACGGTCGCAGATAGAAATGTATGTACTGTAAAGTTTAAACAATGTTAGAAAATATCGAGTTCGAAATAACTCCAAATAGCCCGAAACAACTAGATAAACCATATCAAAACTGGGCTAAACAAACATTACCACTGAACCTACATTCCAGAGACCAGAACACACATGAAATACGAAGTCCGGACTCTTCTTTTAGGCCGGCCAGCTCGGAATATAGTGTAATGTGGCCGGTTCAAATTGTGTGGAATTGGCTCGTATTTGGTGTGTGCTCTAATGGTCATGTCGGTAGTCTTCTGCAATTGCTAAAAAAAATTTTGAAGACACTTTAAAAAATGACAGAACCTGAAATGTTCAGGGCAGTGAATTAGAGTTGTTTCGGTTTTGATAGTTTTACATTGTCTAAACCACTAGTATACGGTTAATGGGTTGGCTCTGATACCATGTTGGGTTACGGCAGTGCCCCGGCCATCAATCCGTGGCCAAATGCGGAACAAAAATTTGTAAAACTTGACGCTACCACAACCATTTACCTGGATCGAACCATTAACTGTTTACTAGCTAACTGTAAAGTGTTCAGAGATTATACCGATCGATCTGTGTTCTTCGGTCTTCAATCTCTGTGCCAAGCTCCTCGCTGGCTGCCCCGAACAAGTCCGCTCTCCGGTCTCCCTCGTCGAAGATGATCCACCTCGAGGATTCTTAATACGGGCTCCCGCTTCAAACCGAAGCAACTCGAACAGCTACTTTGCTAACCTAGGTGCCCAAGATGATGTAGAGATAGTGTGTGAATACTTTGTCTCAAAAAACTCTAGGATTCTCAACACATGAGAGGGATAGAGTGGAGGTTAAGAAGAAGCCATGTATGTGTGAAGTGTGAGCTCAAGTCTTAGGTTGCAAAAGAAAAAGCAATGTGCAAGGAATAACCATGTGGCTGCCTTTTATTTTTCTTTTGTTGTGTGGTTTTTGTGATGATCTAGCCAAAAGGAAAATCATAGTACAAAATTATCTCTTACCATCACAAATATCTCACAACAAATATAAACAATAAAGCATGGTCCATGCTTTATCATTAAATGCCACAAGACAAAACTTGCCCTCACACTTTACACATAATCAATATTAAACATTTAACCAAAAACCCTAAATGTTTAATATAATAAAAAGAAACGACGTCTTCAAAGTAATCTTGTAACAGATTACAAGAATACCACTCATCTGTATATACATACCTGTATCCGTATTTCGACTGAACACGAATACAACGAGACGAAAATAATCCAACAAAATAATACTAGGATCCGGTTTAAACCAAAGCCCACTAGTATTATCCGTCCGATCATGATCCGTGCACAAGTGCACGTATATGATCGAACCCTGCCATAAAACCATACGGCTTCTATAATGTTTCGCCCGAACCAGGAAAACCCTCTGTGTGGGACTCTAAAGACTCGTCAATACGCTGGCAGTGGGTTTAACCACAAGCACGTCAGTAGCACTAGCTGTACGTAACGGCTACCCAGGTATTGAGCGAAAGGGAGGCAGATGAGCGAACTCATCTTGAAATCCTACTGAGCATGACAGTGACAATATCCGTACAGTCCGGTCCGTTCGTCTATGAGTATCGCATATCGGGTCTAGGGGGTGGATAAAGTCAGACCTCAAATACCGCGATATTTAGTGTCGGTATGAAACCCATCACCACAAGAGAAACTACTGATCCTAGATCGGTAATTCTCGACTACCTTGGCCAAGAATTTCTGGTGATGGCCATCCGTGCACACCGTGACCTCTACCCCCAATACCGGGAGAGACGAATCCCCTGACGATCCGCTCACTGCCTCTATGTGGCTCGGGACTGTACCCAACTAAAACCTGTTTGCACGACTCCTTCGAGCCGTGGTAGGGTAGTAATCAAAGCACAGTGGGAACTCACACGAGACAAATGACGATCTCAGGTCGATAGACTAACCTGTACACATGTCACCTTGGAACTTCTATCTGACAATAGGTATAATACCAACTAGCATGTTCCCGGCGAGTCCATCCGGTGTACTCAAAACCCAATGAGCACCTGTATAGGTGAACCAACTAACACCAATAGCTTGTGAGACCGGCCATCGCCCCTCGTCGGGGTCTCGATACGTATACACTAGTCTACTCATGGAGTATCGATGCCTAGTCTCGAAACTCCCACGACTAGGGACACTTTAAGGATGTGCTTATAGACTACCCAACTCTCACGTATATGATCGCCATCATACAGCTGGTCGTCAAGCAAGAATCCTATGGGCTCTATCAACATGTAATAGTGAACTGTAGTGTCACTTGAAGCATGTACACGATGATAAAGACAAACCAGATAGCATACTATCATCTCGAGTAAGACTGTTCTACCGGTATATGTCCTCCCTCAATCATTGCAATCACGTGCCTGCAATCCAATAATTGATTTTGAGGGCACTATAGCCAACACTTGCCAGATCTCATAGTCTAGGACAACAGTAGTGGAAAGCTTGGGTCATCAAAACCTCCATGTCACCGTTTTTGAGGAGACCGAAGTACCTCTCGGATGGCTGAGCTTACTGACCAAATCTGCGGAGTTGCTAATGGATTGTTGAATCCAATTGAATCTTTAGGTTCTACTAAATTTTCAGTAACCGTTAGTGGTTCTGGAATCAGTTCCAGTTCTGCCATACTCCCACTAATGTTTTCTGAAAAAAATTATTTTACTAAAACGGGTGAGGAGTCAAGAACAATATAACTATTGATCCTCCAAATGGTAGAATATTAACCTTCGTCAAAACCTAGGATAACCCACAAACTGCCATTGCTGAAACATGCCTTGAGTTTATCCGGATTCTGGTTTTAAGAATAAGCCATATTACTCCGTATACCTTAACATCATTAAGGTATAATCCATTCTATATCCAATATAGAAATAAAGACACTAATTTAATTAGAATCAGATTCAAAATACATGCAGCCGTTTCCAGTGCATATCGACTAAATCGAAAAAGGTCATGCAACATTACTCATCAAGGAGCACACTCACGGATGAGTAACTTGAGAGAGAAGCAAGTTCTCAAATATATTACTTATGACGGAATACCTAGAATAAGTATCTACACCTTCGATCACCTCGAAAAATTCTGATACTTTCAACGTATGGTTCTCTACTTTATTCTTATACCTATAACTTCTCAAAATTTGGACCTGTATTTCAATGAAATACGTGTCTAAAACCAGAGAAGTCATAAGTAAATGGAATCTAGTACAAGTACCAATCCCCTTTGTCCTAAAGGACATCGGACAACATACAATACTTTGTATAAGTCCTCTGAGTTTAACAACTCAAATCATGTACGTCGTAAGTTGAAAACTGCGTTATGGTTAAGAAGAATTTCACCGTTAATGAATGCACCTTACCTAATCATCAACTGATAAAGGTAAATGTCATAAAAATAATTTCAAAATGTTATATCTCACTTTATAAAATAAACGTACAGATATATCAGTTTGAAATTGGTGCATAACAACGGATATTCAAAACCAAATATTTGCCATTAGGCAAAACCCAGGCGATTTTCTCAAATATCACCAATTACAAAGAATTCTGATATTGAGCATCTAATCACCCAATTCCCAATGTTCAACTCCCACCCAGCATCTGTAACGCCATACAGATGTGAGAATCAAGTCTGGTAAATACATACACTGGAGTTAGAAACTAATTGGGAAAGCAGTTTTCAATTAATACCGCACAATAAAACCGAAACATAAGTGTTATGAGGGGGTGGCCGGGTATTCCTAGTAATGCCACTTCCACTATCCAGATTTATGATAGTAGTCGCAATTTTCCTTAGACTCACTCCAATCCCTTTATATGTCTTTACTTCTGTAGGGTTCCTAGGCAGTCATACAAGGGTCTATAAGGCATCAACCATGCCCGATTTAAAATTTAGACGTGCCGAAAAAACCCAAAGCTGGAATCTTTGCTAGATTATTAGGGTTTAACATGCAAGTAAATATCTTTACAACTAAGAGTGAGGGATTACAACCTTTGTAGTCCGCTCCTTCGCTTTATAAGCTCTGAGTAGAAGTCCCTTCGCCGTGATCCATGATCTCCTGGACTCAAGAGAGGCTCTACAACCCGAATGATCCATGCTAGCTTTTAGTCTTCCTTTTCTCCGATGATCTACCTCGAAGTTTCTTTAACTCAAGTTTTTTCTCACTAATGAGATGAACACCCTAATCTAATTGGCTAGATTAGATGAGGATGATGAAGTAGGATTTATGCTCTCTTTTATTATCAAATTCTCACTTTAATTCATCACCTAAAGAAAACCTAGAAAGCTTTTTCAAAGCTCAAGCAAGAAGAAGAAGAAGAAAATTCCTTTTGTGATGAATAATGAAATTGAAGTGATAATTACAAATGCAACCATGGTTGATAAAGAGAAGGCTAACCATTGTAGAGAGTTAACTAGGGTTAAGGGTTTGGGTTGAGTTAAAGAATGAGTCACTAAAATATCAACCATAATATCTTAGCTCAAAACAAAAGAAAACCATCTAGAAGGTTCATGGAAGAACTAACCCAAATCAAACCATGTTTAATCTCCACTAATCTTTTTGCATTAGTAATTATAACATGTTACAATATTATATATCACATATATAATATATTTTGTAACAAAAGAAAATAATACAATTAACATATATCGCATATATATATCAATGTATTATCCGTTGAGAAAATGAATCAATAAAGCGAGCCAATATTAGATAATATAAAGTAATATATCATATATATAATTATACATTAAATTATCGAATCAACACTTGACCCGACAATTCGGCTATATCGAATATAACCGACTAATATATCATGTACCGATTCATCGAATCAACACTTGATCCGATGACCCGGCTCATATCAAAATATCGTGAGTATATAATACGGTATCTCATATCGCATTATCCTCGGTCATGCACATATCACATATGTGCCCCTACTCCATTTTTCCTGAGTCAAGAAACCTCTGTGTAGGACTCTAAAGAATCGTCAATACGCCGGCAGTAGGTGATGATCATATCAAACACCCACAAGCTGCAAGGGGTCAGCTAAACGTAGCAGCCACCAAGGTATTGAGCGATCAGAAGATCAACAAGCAAGCATGTACATTCTCCTGTGAATCCAAACAGTAACACTCCCGTATAGTCCGGTCTCTTCGTCTGATATGTTGCATATCTAGTCTAGGGGTGGTATACGTCAGACCCCAATAACCGATAAGTCATGTCGATATGAGGCTCATAACAGGCCGAGAACCTACTAATAACACTTACCAGTAGTACTCAATATCCGCCCTGTCCAGGGACTTCCAGTTATAGCCAATCGAACACAGCACAACATCAACTCCCTATACCGGGAGAGACAAAACCCCTCCTATCGCTCATTGCCTCCATGTGATTCGGGGTTGTACCCAAAAGCCATCGTTTTGCACGCCCTCTTGGACGTGGTAAGGTAGAAATCAAAGCACAGTGGGAATCACACAAGAATCTATGACGATCTCGGGTCTACAGACTAACCTGTACCAGTGTCACCAGAGAACTGCCATCTGACGTGAGGTATAATACCATCTGGGAGTTCTCGGCGAGTCCGTCCAGTATACCCAGTCTCCACTGAGCACCCGTACACCATCCTTGATGTCAAACACCGATGGATATGGGATCATCCATCGCCTATCATATGGGTCAAGATGCGTATACGCTAGTCTACTCTGGTGCATCGATGCCCTATCTCGATACACCCTCGACTAGGAACAGTTATAGGATGTACTCGTCGACTACCCTGGCCCCACTAGTATGATCTCATCATAGTCCCAGTAGTCGAGTACATATCCTAAGGGCTTTATCAACATGTGAGAACAAGACAGTAAACTAATACAAGTCAACATGTTAAGATAAAGTGAAACCAAATAGCATACTATCATGACGAGCAAGAAAGTCCTCTCTATATATATCTAAGCATCCACTATAATATACATCATATGTACAACAATAGCCTCTAGGGCATATATATAACAAACAATCTCCCACTTGCACTAAGGCCAGCTGTTGTAGTATCTCATACCCAGCAACTCGAAGAGTCTCTCAAACTGTGTCTGGGGAATGGCCTTCGTGAGTGGATCCGCAGTGTTGTCCTTCGTATCAACTCTCCTGACCTCGATCTCTCTGCAATCAACTATCTCCCGGATCAGGTGATACCGCCTCAGAATATGTCTGGACTTCTGATGGGACCTGGGTTCCTTAGCCAAAGCCACAGCTCCATTGTTATCGCAATACAAAGGTATTGGATGCTCAATAGACGGAACCACACAAAGTTCAGTAATGAACTTCTCTATCCATACAGCCTCTTTGGCAGCATCGTTGGCAGCGATGTATTCAGCCTCCATCGTCGAGTCTGCAACGGTATCCTGTTTGGAACTCTTCCAACACACCGTCCCTCCATTGAGGGTAAAGACCAATCCCGAGTGCGACTTAGAGTCGTCCTTATCACTCTGAAAGCTGGAATCGATAAAGGACTCCACCTGGAGTTCTCCGTTACCATACACCAAGAACATCTCTTTAGTCCTTCTCAAGTACTTGAGAATGTTCTTCACAGCTATCCAGTGACTCTCTCCAGGATCTGCTTGATACCTACTCACTACACTTAGTGAGTATACTACATCGGGTCTGGTACATAGCATCGCATACATGATAGAGCCTACAGCCGAAGCATAGGGTATCCCTTGCATGCGAGCTCTCTCCAAATCAGTCTTGGGAGACATCTCTTTGGAGAGAGTGAGTCAAGAGATCGTGGGAAGGTCCCCACGTTTGGATTCTTCTATACTAAACCTCTTTAGTATGATGTCAATGTACCTGGATTGGGACAATCCCAGTATCCGTTTAGATCTATCTCTATAGATCATTATTCCCAGTATGCAGGAGGCATCACCTAGATCTTTCATTGAGAATCTTTGTGATAAGAAGAGCTTGACCGATTGCAGCATAGGAACGTCATTTCCTATCAAGAGTATGTCATCGACGTATAATACGAGGAAGACTACCTTACTCTCTGCAACCTTTTTATATATACAAGGTTCATCTACGTTTTTGATGAAGTCAAACTCTTTGACTACAACATCAAAGCAGATGTTCCAACTCCGCGATGCTTGCTTTAACCCATAAATGGATTTAAGCAGCTTGCACACCTTTCCGCTGCTCCCACTATCTATGAAGCCCTCTGGCTGAGTCATGTACACACACTCTTCTAAATCACCGTTTAGAAAGGCGGTCTTAACATCCATTTGCCAGATTTCATAGTCATGGTATGCAGCAATGGCAAGTAAGATCCGGATAGACTTAAGCATAGCCACAGGAGAAAAGGTTTTGTCATAATCCACACCTGGTCGTTGACGAAAACGCTTTGCAACAAGTCTAGCTTTGAAAGTCTCAACTTTTCCATCTACACCAATTTTCTTTTTAAAGATCCACTTGCTCCCAATGGGCTTTACCCCTTCAGGAGCAACTTCCAAAGTCCATACTTTGTTGGTGTACATAGATTCTATCTCAGATCGCATTACATCCAGCCATTTCACAGAGTCACTACTCGTGATGGCCTGCTCGAAACTAGTGGGGTCATCATCTTCCATGATGCAATCCTCGCTCCCACCATCAATGAGAAAACCGTAGTATCTCTCAGGTGGATGAGAAACCCTACTAGATCGGCGGAGAGGCTGGGGTTCGTCGGGAACTACTGAATCCTCTGGTTCTACCAAGTCTTCTGTTACAGTTTATGTCGCTGGAACCTATTTCAGTTCTACCTCAATGCCACTAATTTGTTTCATAAGAAAACCTTTTTCTAAGAAAGTGGCATGTCGAGAAACAAACACCTTTTGTTCCTCGGGGTGGTAGAAGATATACCCTTGTGAATTTTTGGGATATCCTACAAACTTGCATAAGACAGACCTTGCCTCGAGTTTGTCCAGATTTTGTCTTTTGATATAGGCCGGACAACCCCATATCTTAACATACTTAAGAGATGGTTTCTTCCCTTTCCATATCTCATATGGAGTGGTAGGCACTGATTTGGTAGGAACCATATTCAATAGGTGTATGGTTGTCTCAAGCGCATACCCCCAGAAGAAAATAGGCAACTCAACAGTGCTCATCATAGAGCGCACCATATCTAATAGGGTGCGATTCCTCCGCTTCGATACACCGTTGTGCTGTGGTGTATAAGGAGGAGTAAGCTGAGAGAGAATCCCATTCTCTTTTGATAGTCCAGAAACTCATTGCTCAAGTATTCTCCTCCTCGATCAGATCGAAGGATCTTAATACTTTTGCCCGTTTGGTTCTCTACTTCGTGCTTATATTCTCTGAAATTCTCAAAATCTTCAGACTTGTGTTTCATCAGGAACACATGTCCATATCTTGAGAGATCGTCAGTGAATGTAATGAAGTAGGAAGAACCGTTCCTAGCATGTGTAGACATGGGACTGCATACATCACTATGTATCAGTCCCAAGAGTTCCGTAACTCTTTCTCCGTGTCCACTAAACGGAGTTTTGGTCATTTTACCTTTGAGACATGAATGGCAAGTATCATAAGAAGATAATTCGAACGGATTCAAATATCCATCCTTATGTAACTTAGCTAGCCGTTTCGCATTGATATGACCAAGTCTACAATGCCACAAGAAGGATTCGTTCATTTCTGAACTCTTCCTCTTGTGTGTGTTTTGTATATTAAGGACTGTATTTTGATTGAGAACGTATATGCCATTATGTAACGAGGCTGATCCAATCAACTTTTGATTCAGGAATATGTTCATAATACTATCCTGTACTACAAAATTATATCCATTTTTACTTAATAAAGAAACTGATATAATGTTGCACATCATGTTCGGTATATAATAGCACTCATTCAGAATCAGTGTATTACTACTTGGTAATACAAGGTGATATTCGCCAACTGCTTTGGCTGCAATGCTTGCACCATTCCCTGCTTGTACGGAATGATCACCTTTTCCCAGTTCTCTACCTTTACGTAGCCCACGTAACAATTTACATATGTGGGATCCCGATCCGGTATCTAATACCCAGGACGTAGGGTGAACTGAGAAATAGTTCTCAATAACTAACACACCCGAAGAAGATGCATCAACATGCTTGTTCTTCATTTGGGCAGCGTGAGAATCCAGATATTTTCCTGTTTCCTAATCAGTCTTATAACTCTTATAAGAAAGAACGGGACCAACGACCCCCTGCTCAGTATAATAAGCGGGTTCAGTCAATACATCCATTTTATTATCTTGATTAAGTCCTGACATGGTCGCTACCTGGAGAGAGAGAGAAGGAAACATTTTAGCGTATGCTCTTCCAAAATTAGATTGGTTATTATCTTATCTAATCAGGATGTCTCCCACTGTTTTTATCAAATCTTCCTTCAAACCCTAAAAGGTAAGATTAGCCGGGATTAAGTACACCCTACAATTTCGTCAATCTTTCAGCCAGATCAATGTCGGTACTTGAGGGAGGTTCCCCGTGCTTTCACACGGACCTAATTAAAATAAATCTCGTTTTCCCAGAGGCTTAACCCCGTTAACACCTTTCTAGACACCTACTTGATTGGCTAATTGTCCTGTGTAAGATTCTCCCAGGAGTAACTCTTACTCGTAGTGGGTATCAGGATCCATCTATCTAATAGAAGGTATGCAATCTGATTGCAAATTTCAACACTTGAAATTCCCGATAATGCTATTGCCCCTAACGTGCTATGACCTTGACGAATGCCAAACAACCCATAGTCCGCTAGTCAAGTTCAACCCGTACATTTCTTGATTGAATTAAACCCACCCGCACGACCCTTGACGAATGCCAAACAACGCCGTACGAATACCCTAATCCAATCGCATCATATGCTACAGATAAGTAGTAAATAGCTACCGTACACTACGCCTTGACGAATGCCAAACTACCGTAGCACGAATACTAAGTAATATATATCTGAAATGTCGGAGGGCTACGCAGGTTTTTCAGAAAACCATGAGCGTAATGAACTTGATATCATCGTAGAATCGAGTGATTTTGAAAATGAGTGTTTTTGAGGCTTTTCTAGTTTCGCTAAAGAGGTCACTCCCGGTGAAGGGATCTCGGCTCTTTCCCCATCGAATAAGGTGCAGGGTATATCATATATACCGCTGTGCAAAGCAAGAACTATATAAGCTGTCAAAAACTAAACCGTGAGTTTGTAGTAGCTGCCAGTTTAGCTAAAGAGGTCACTCCCGGTGAGGGGATCTCAGCTCTTTCCCTATCGAATAAGGTGCAGGGTATATCATATATACCGCGGTGCAAAGCAAGACTGTAGCTACCTTTTTTATAAAGTTTTGATTCTACAACATCTTTTAGGTTTCTTTTCTTTTTATTAATCTCATTAATATATCCCATCAGCTTATGCTTCCTAAGCATAACAGAAGAAACGAAAGCAGTAATATTTATATATCAGCATATATATATAGTATAAGCATTCGTCTCAGGCAGTTATATGATCTCATCACAGAACATTGCAGCAGAAGATAACATATGAAATATTGGATATTCAAGGACGTCCGTGTTTTATTTCGACCCTGTATAAAACACGGATTCCACGGTCGCGATGAATAGCCAAACCCACATCCCTAGACCCCTACGAGAGCGGCAAGCAACACTGCCAATTCTTAGGTTAGGAGACCCGGTCTCGACTCCTCGAGATGGCCTCCCACTGGACCCTAGAACCTGGTTACTTGTGCTCCCCTCCTTAGGTCTACCTAATGCGGAAAAGTAAACAATATACAATAGTGACATCATCCTCATCCCGGAAGTGCCCCAATAAAAGAATATTACATACAAATGAATTTTACATGAATGAAAATAAAAACCCTCATCTCACATAAAACCCCCGGCTATTCAGAACACGACGATCCAATATAACATATCACAGCAACACATAATATCTCATATCATCAACGTAACTAAGTATGCATACACCGATCGTCGTTGATGTATAGCAACGAAAACCGGCAATACAACTACATACTACACTTACGGTCACAGAAAAGAAAGTGTAAAACTACAACATTTGGAATCCACAATCTCTTTAGATATCATAAATCCGAAATATCACATACTTCGCATTTCATGCCTAACTATATGAATTCCACATATTTTATCACATTCCAGATAAATAGACAATATTAAACTTTCCAATCGAATAATCAAATACCCAAGATTTCCTATATAGCTCAACACTTGAGCGGAGTTCAAAAAGTCCCAGAATACGTCACAGTACCAATGGTCCAGCCATAGAAGGGTCAAGCCAACGCCTCACATGTGGCAATGCCGTACTGCCCCAAACCCTAAGGTTTAGAGGCGGTTCAGACGGTCACATAATCGAGTTAAGGTTTGTGTTCTTCTAGAGGGTCCACCGCGTTACTTGCACGTTTTTCCGAAAGATTTAAACTCAAGAAAAATTCAACACTTGAAAGTTTTTCGTGCCGGGAAAAAATGAGTTAATGATATCCGTTCGAACATTTTAACAGTTTCTAAATTATCCGGAAAACAGAACGAAATTAAACTTTCCGATAGAATCAACGAATTCAAAATAATCCCCAGAACACTCAACACTTGAGTCAGATTAAAAATACCCAGAAGAATGTACAAGTACCGACGGATATTACTGCATAAAACACTAACCCTAATTCTACTGTTCCGTCACGGAACCGCCGCGCAAGCAAGGTATAGCCGCGGTTCCACGGCTCTTTAGTGGAATTAGGATGTCGTGTTTTACAGTAACTCTTAGAATTCCCTGCTGATTTTTTTGAGTATTTTTAATGCAGAAAAAATCACATTTTTACAAAATTTCCAGAGAGGGGGTCATTTTCGATGTTTCGGGGTTCGATTGGAGTTTTAACTTCGTTTACACGTCGCCTAATGCTCTAGCTTGGCTCTGATACCACTATAGAGTTCCTAGGCAATCATACAAGGGTCTATAAGGTATCAACCATACCTGATTTAAAATTTAGACGTGCCGAAACAACCCAAAGCCGGGATCTTTGCTAGATTATTAGGGTTTAACATGCAAGTAAACATTTTTACAACTAAGAGTGAGGGATTACAACCTTTCTAGTCCGCTCCTTCGCTTCATAATCTTCGAGTAGAAGTCCCTTCGCCGCGATCCATGATCTCCAGGACTCAAGAGAGGCTCCACAAGCCGAATGATCCATGCTAGCTTGTAGTCTTCCTTTTCTCCGATGATCTACCTCGAAGTTTCTTTAACTCAAGTTTTTTCTCACTAATGAGGTGAACACCCTAATCTAATTGGCTAGATTAGATGAGGATGAGGAAGTAGGATTTATTCTCTCTTTTATTATCAAATTCTCACTTTAATTCATCACCTAAAGAAAACCTAGAAAGCTTTTTCAAAGCTCAAGCAAGAAGAAGAAGAAGGAAATTCCTTTTGTGATGAATAATGAAATTGAAATGATAATTACAAATGCAACCATGGTTGATAAAGAGAAGGTTAAACATTGTAGAGAGTTAATTAGGGTTAAGGGTTTGGGTTGGGTTAAAGAATGAGTCACTAAAATATCAACCATAATATCTTAGCTCAAAACAAAAGAAAACCTTCTCGAAGGTTCATGAAAGAACTAACCCAAATCAAACCCTAACGATATTTAATCTCCACTAATCTTGTTGTATTAGTAATTATAACATGTTACAATATTATATATCACATATATAATATATTTTGTAACAAAAGAAAATAATACAATTAACATATATCGCATATATATCAATATATTATCCGGTGAGAAAATGAATCAATAAAGCAAGCCAATATTAGATAATATAAAGTAATATATCATATATATAATTATACATTAAATTATCGAATCAACACTTGATCCGACAATCCGGCTATATCGAATATAACCAACTAATATATCATGTACCGATTCATCGAATCAACACTTGATCCGATGATCTGGCTCATATCAAAATATCGCGAGAATATAATACGGTATCTCATATCGCATTATCCTCGGTCATGCACGTATCACATATGTGCCCCTGCTCCATTTTTCCTGAGTCAAGAAACCTCTGTGTAAGACTCTAAAGAATCGTCAATACGTCGGCAGTAGGTGATGATCATATCAAACACCCACAAGCTGCAAGCGGTCAACTAAACGTAACAGCCACTCGGGTATTGAGCGATCAGAAGATCAACAAGAAAGCCTATACATTCTCTAGTGAATCCAAACAGTAACACTCCCGTACAGTCCGGTCTCTTCGTCTAATATGTTGCATATCTAGTGTAGGGGTGGTATACGTCAGACCCCAGTAACCGATAAGTCGTGTCGATGTGAGGCTCATAACAGGTCGAGAACTTACTGATAACACTTACCAGTAGTACTCAATATCCGCCCTAGCCAGAGACTTCCAGTTATAGCCAATCGAGCACAGCACAACATCAACTCCCTATACCGGGAGAGACGAAACCCCTCCTATCGCACATTGCCTCCATATGATTCGGGACTGTACCCAAAAGCCACCATTTTGCATGTCCTCTTAGACGTGGTAAGGTGGAAATCAAACCACAGTGGGAATCACACAAGTCTCATGACGATCTCGGGTCTACAGACTAACCTGTACCAGTGTCACCAGAGAACTGCCATCTGACGTGAGGTATAATACCATCTGGGAGTTCTCGGTGAGTCCGTCCAGTATACCCAGTCTCCACTGAGCACCCTCCTTAATGTCAAACACAGATGGATATGGGATCATCCATCGCCCATCATATGGGTCAAGATGCGTATACGCTAGTCTACTCTGGTGCATCGATGCCCTGTCTCGATACACCCTCGACTAGGAACAGTTATAGGATGTTCTCGTCGACTACCCTGGCCCCACTAGTATGATCTCATCATAGTCCCAGTAGTCGAGTACATATCCTAAGGGCTTTATCAACATGTGAGAACAAGACAGTAAACTAATACAAGTCAACATGTTAAGATAAAGTGAAACCAAATAGCATACTATCATGACGAGCAAGAAAGTCCTCTATATATATATCCAAGCATCCACTATAATATACATTATATGTACAACAATGGCCTCTAGGGCATATATATAACTAACAACTTCTTACCTTCTGTACACCATACTTAGGCTAATTGGTCACCTGCCTAAGATTTGGAAGAAGACTATCCAATAAGTGTAATAGGTGTACTCTCCTAATATTAGGAGCTCTCGCAACCTGAGAGAAAGGAAAAAGAAAAAATAACCGAATAATCTTATTCAATTTCTCCATAACCAGAATCCATTCTCGAACTGAAACAAGTTTTTTCGAGTTCGTATGTAACTATACGATGATATACCCAAGAAATATGGATCTTTGTAGTGATATGGAGTGTTTTGGAGAAATGCAAAGGGGAAATAGGAGTGGCAGGGATATATACGATTTTTCGTGAATCAAGACAATCCAAAACCAAAGTTTGTAAGAAAGTTCGGTTAACTTGGTTCATGAGTTTCAGTTTAAGGTCAGGTCATGGTCGCTGCCAAAGAGAGAGAGAAAAGAAACACTCAGCGTGCACTCTAACCTATATTAGATTGGTTAATTACTTTATCTAATCAGGATGGCTCCCACTGTTTTCTCGAATTCTCTTTCAAACCCTAAAAGGAGAATTAGTCGGGATCGTCTGAAAATCACACGAGGAGTAACACCTACTCCTCAGTAGGAATCGGGACCCAACTATCATTGCGTGATAACTTTGACAGAAGCCGACCAAAATTATCATACTCCAGAAGATATGCGCAAACTTGACAAGTTTCCTTTATATTTGAAACTCCATAAATGGTTTTACCCCTAGGACCTAAGTGACGTTGACACAGTCAACAAATCAAAATAACCTAGTCAAGTTCAACCCGTCATTATCATGATTGTATTAAACCCACCCGCACGAGCCCTTGACACAATCAACAAGGCCGCATGACTGTCCTAACCAATCACATCTATATACTACAAATAAGCACCACTTAGCTACCGCACACTACGCCTTGACACAGTCAACAAACGCATCACAAATACTAAATACTACTCGTAGGAAATAGCGGAGGGCTACAGCTGGTTTTTGGAAAAAAACCTTTAACGTAATGAACTTGATATCGTTGAAGGGACCGAGCGGTTTTACAAATATATAGTGGCGCAAACTTTTTCTAAAGAGGTCACTCCCTGTGAAGGGATCTAGGCTCTTTCCTCATCGAATGAGGTGCTGAATATTCCTAACCGAATACCACGATGCAAAGCAAAAGAATCGACTATAGTGAAGTTATCACAAAGACGCAAACTTTTGCTTAAGAGGTCACTCCCCGTGAAGGGATCTAGGCTCTTGCCTCGTCGAATGAGGTGCAGGATATTCATGACCGAAGACCGCTGTGAAAAGCAAAAGGAAATGCTTGTAATATCAGTTTTCAAAAATTGGTTCCAACAACATCATTTAGGTTTGTTTTCCTTGCATTAATCAGAATTAATGCAGTCCCATCAATTAATCATATCATGGCAGAAAGAAACGAAAATAGGCACGCACATATATGCCATCCGCATTCGTCACAGGGTCCTGGGTCTTCACCGTAAGATTACTTAACTTACGGCAGGGAGGGGACAGGACTAGCGCGGATGCAAAACATATATAGCGTCTACTAGATATATACAATATATATATATATATGAACATTCATCTCACGCATGATATCAAGTAACATCATAGAAGTATCACAACAGAATCACAGCGGAAGAAAAACCAATATGAAAATACGGACAAAACTAGGAAAAGTACATTTCAATGGAACCAGATATGAAAAGCAATTTTCTTGGTCATGTTTATAGCCCGTAGTATCAGACCCTAGACCCCTACGAGTGCGGCGAGCCACCCGCCAATCCCAGAATAGAGGAAACCCCAGTCAACGAAGTGAGTGGGCCGCCCAGCACTTCCGAAATCCAGTGACTTGGGCACCCCTCCGCGAGTCAATCCTATATCCCCTACGAGTGCGGCGAATAGCCCACTAATTCTACAGTAAAGCATCCCAGTCTCAACACAATAAGATGGAGGCCCATTGCCCTCTACAACCCGGCTACTTGAACACCCTGATTGATAAAGTTTTTCTGTGTTTAAATTTACCGCAATCAAGACGGTGTCGCTTGGTAGCTAGCCGGTTGAGTACCGGTCGATCCATAGGGAAAAGGAATCCTTTTCTTTATGTTCTAACGAGTTAAGTCCAATTAAGTTGGGTTTTGTTTTAAGATCTATGAATGAGAATAAGTTGGTAAAAAGCTTGCTAGGGTTAGAATTAGGTTAGTTCGAAATAGGGATCCTTCTCACTTCTTTCAATGCCCTAGTTATAAATATAGGTGTTAGGGTAATAGTCAACAATGGGGATTAGTACGACTGGGAAGAAACTTAGTTTCTTCCTTTTGGTCCTTGTCCGTCCGTTCTTGGCTCTTAGTCCTAACCTCCGGTTAATTCAACCACAACCAGTCTAACTAGGGAATCACCGCTATCATGTAGGATAGGGTGCCGTAGTGAGCGGATTATGGTTGATTTAAAGAGAGTCCTTAATTAAAATTATTTAGGCAAAGAAATGAGTGAGAGAAATTTCCTTCTCTCAAACCTTCCCTCTCCTACCCTAACAAGTCAGGAATTACTCACTCATTAGGAAGATAACTATAAAATTCATTTTTCTTTTATTTTAATAGATGAACTAAATTGCAGATAATAAAAGAACAGATAAAAAATTGCAGGAATTAAAATTCAGATAAAAAGAATGCGAGATAGAATTGAAAAAGACTTACTTTATTGATGACCTCTCAACGATTCATTACAAAGGGAATTAAATCTAGAAATTGAAAAGAGACTAAAAAATAAAGAGAGGCATGCCTTCATTAGGCTTTTGGCTTTCCTATTTATAGATAGAAAAAACCCTAGGTTACATTCTGATCCATACATGTATTTCCTAAACTACCCTAAGAAAACCGGGTCAAAGCACCGACACCTCCACCGGCATGTGCACCGACACGTGCACTATACGGTCGTGGTTCCGCGGCAGAAAGTCCTGTTTGGCAGCGGTTCCGCGGCCAATTGGTGGGATCTTGGGCTCAATTCTTCAGGGTTGCTTCATGTTTCTTTTACCTTCTTTTTTCTTCACTTGGTTCCTCAGAATCTCTTCTATTTTCTTCCAGATTTCCAGCAGTGCAGAATGATGTGGACTTTTACCTTGAGCTTCGTGTTGAAGTCTTGAATCTTGTGCTGCCCTTACGCTTTGTGCATTGAACCGTCTAATGATTTTCATTTGTTCCTTGAACTGGTAGGCGGCGTTATACGGATTCCTCTATTGTTGGTCGTAGTCTCACATTTGTAGCGACTTTTCATGAATTTCACTGTAACAATCTGAGAACCTGTAACCTGCAAATATTTAGCAGACATGGATCAAAAGCACCTATTTTTATGTAATGTGATTAAGAATGGGCAATATAATAATGCAAAATTCTGCTATGAACAAATACACCCAAACTTATCTTTTGCTCGTCCCGAGCAAAGCCAATTTTATTCTCGAAAAATCCTAACCTCACTTTCGCAGGGAACACGATTGCACTGAGCTCGTGCAACAAGCCGTTAAACCTCTAGGTGTCCCTAGTAGGAGGAGTGTTGTCTCCTGAGGGTTTTCAGCGGATACTACCCACAAAATCCGATCAATTTGGCCATTGACTCTAATTCTTCAATTCAGTATTCTAGCAAGAAATTCTATTATCTTCAACTTAGAAATCATCAACCCGTATTTTTCACACTTCCATATCATTTAACTTAAGATCATATACGTTTTGTCAATTTATAAAGCTTTCAGCATCTCCTATGTTTTCCTTCTAAGGCGCAATCTTAACTCAGGAATTTTTATCATCTCTATTGAAGATATAAGCCCTATCTTTTATTCCTATCTCTCCTCCAAACTCCAATTATATACCCCTACGTGTGTGTAATTATCACCCCCTACACTTGAAAATTCAATTCAAGCTATCATACTCTTGTCCATCTTCCAAAATACTTTTAGTTGGTGAATTTTAGATGAAATTACTCACACATCCTTCATGCGACCGTTAATACTTCTTGAGGTACTAAACGACCGATTACAAAATGTGCTTGTGCACTTAGGCGTAATTCCTCGTCTTGCAATACCTAAGGCTTCGCAGTGACTCCCAAACCAGTTGGTCTAAGGCACTAGGTGATAAATCACCCTCGCTATATTTTTTATTTATCCTGCCTTAAGTAATTACAAAACTAGTGTTAATTTCTTTATTTATCTCTTTATTCACCACATATACTTTTATTTTATTTTCCTTCATATTAAGGATTTTAGACAAGAGCATTTCAAGGTATCCTCTACTATCCCAAGTTTCAAGATGTGTGTGAGTGCGTAACGTAGGGTATATATTTTCAGAATTTGGACTTAAGGTTCAGAATTATTTTTCAGACTTATACTTCAAATAGAGCTTTCAATACTCTTCCCTTATTTCGATTTAGCCCAAGAACTGAACTCAAAATTTATCTATTTCTAAATAAACTGCAAGGACATATATTTTCTATAATTGAACTTTAAGAAAGGTTATTTTTAGGGTTTTTAATTTACCAAGTTTAGCATCTTGTTTTTCCTAACCAGTCAACCGTCATGTTGAACTTAAGTCAAATATGGCCAAAATTGAACTTTTCATTTTTTTTTAAATTTTTGATTTTTATGGGTTTTAAAATAAGTATGCAAATGCAAAAATATACATATGAATGCGAAAGAAGAAAGCTTACTGAGCACACCCCCAAACTTAAACTTGACAGTGCCCCACTGTCAGGCTACACCAGGAGGGTGAAAATTGTCGGTACTCCCCTGTTTGTTAATTTATTATTATTTTTATTATTATTATTATCAGAAAAAGAAAACAAAATATATATACACAAAAAGGTCCCCCCAAATTTAAGTGAAACAGTATTTCCACTGTTGCTATTTTTTTAAATCTCATAAACCTGTAAACTTGGAAGGAAAAATTTATTAACGGGGACATGAAATATGATCATGAAAATCTCCCCCAAACTTATTTTTGGCTCACCACTTTTAGTTTAAAAAAATTATTTTCAAGAGCCAAATTATACCCCCCCCCCAAACTTAAGTTAAATAATGCTAAGCTTTTAAAGAGGGTGTTCAAAGTTATTGGTCAATACCAAGCTTTGCAAAGACCAAAAGTCAACACCGACCATTCGATGAATTTATCAGTGAAGCGCACCGGTTGGTTGAAGAACATGTTGTATAGAGTCAGGAAGAAATGGGGTACAGATAAGTGGTGTAATGGAAAAGGTTCATGTCTCGATTTGTAGAGACGAAACAATAATGGTGAATGGAAACGAGAATGTGGATGATTAGGAATGGGAAGAATGGTCACATTCTCGTATGGGATAAGAAGAAATGGTGGTGGTTTGACTTCTTCTGGTGGAGGTTGATTAATCACAAAATCCGTGTCGTTTAAGAATGCGAGTTCGTCAGCGAAAATATCTTCGAAACTTTCATCGATGGTCTGATTGAACGTTTCAATGTCAATAAGTGTCGCGCCAGAATTCAACACACTTGATTTTTCAAAAATTATGGAGGTAGGAGACTCGTAAGGCTCATCTATCTTATTCTCAAAAGAGTCTAAATCAAGTTGTTTTTCTAGAATTATCGAACTCAAAATATCGGATTGTGATTCATTAACACTCGCTGTCATTAAAGAAAGATTAGAAGAAGAACCAGAGAAAGTGGAAGAAAGAAGTGGACTACGAACTTGAGGGTAGAAATGGAGTGTATAAATTAGCACAATTTGTAATGACCGATGTGTAAAAAGCGATTGTGCTAATATATCAACCCACTGAGAAATGAGGTCAATTCCCTTAAGATTCATGAGAAAACATGGGTACGTTGAACTTGGTAAACCAGACATTGAAAATGAAAGTGTAACGGTTTCTTGCAAGGTCGAAACGAGGATGGAGGGAAGTGATTGAGGAAGGGTATCGGTTAAAGATTCAGGAGGGTGTGCGCAGTCAATGAAAGAGTTACAATGAATTGGAAAATCCGACTCCTCAAGTAAAACTATTTCATCCTCAATAATTTCCTCAATACTCTCCATGCAATTCTCATCAAAATCAAGACGCATATGAAGTTCGGGAGAAACATTTAATGACTCGGGATGATGAATTGGAGAGAAAAATTCAGTCAAATCTGCGGGTTCATCATCCAAAATATTCCCAGCGTCGATATCCTCAATCAAGTGAAAATCAATTTTCTTAGACACCTCATCAAAAGCATGGGTATTAATCAATTCAGGTTCTAGAGTGGAGGTGTAGAGGTCAAAAGGATTGGTGATGGTTTCACTCGAAAGGGACCCTTCACAATCAAGTAAATCAAACACTACAAAGTTGCACAACTCATTAATCATTCTATCTTCAATTGATGAATCACGTGGGACACTCGATAGACATTCAAAACCGGAGTTGTGGGATTCAATTGGGGATGGGTAGATTTGATTTGGAAGGGTGTACAGCTCACTCACACCACTCAAATTTGCAATCTGTCCAACCACCTCATCATACATTGGAAAATTTGGAGCTAGTTGGAAACCAGCTACCGGGTCACTAGGTTGTAAGAGGGCGGCCATGGACGCATTCAGATCCATCATCTGTTGGCATGACGCTACCCTAAACTCTTCCAACGCCTGTTCCAAACTAGACATGGGTTGTGAAGGAGTTTCAGTAAAAGATTCAAAGTTGTTTAGATAGTGGAACCTCCCAAATGGCTGTGTATAAGCAATGTCTAGGGAAGGTGCGAAAGTAGGATAGGACTGGTAGGAATTGAATGGTTAGACAGGGGTAGGATCAACATACGGATAAGAAGGTGAATGGAATTGTTAATCCAAAGAATTCGCATTGGTGAAAGGAGTGAAAGATCGGTTACGAGATTGTTCAATATGTTCAGCAATAGACCTGGGTTTCGGAGTTACAACAGGACTCGAAAAAGGAGTATCAACGTAAGAAGGTGGTGAAGGTTAAAATGATTGATACAAGGTGGATTGCGGAGTCCAATTGGTTGTCCTAGACGCGTCTATCCGATCTTTCAAAGAAATTTTGGGCATGGAGGGATCGTTCGAAATTCCACCAAAACAAGAACTGTAGGAAGTAATGCCTGGTTGTGGGTACCAAAGTTCGACAAGAGTTTTGCGAGGTGGGGTACTCATGATGTAATGAAAGAAAGGAGAAGAAAAAGAATGTGATTTTTTTTTAATTTTTTTTTGTAAAAAATTGTTTGTTTTTGGAGTTTAGAAATTTTTGAAAGAGTTTTGCAAGAATGTATACGGACTTACTTCAAACAATCACAGTTAAAATATGCACAACCAAATCTAAAGCTATGGTCTTCTAAGTCCACTAGACTACTCCTAACTGTTCCAAAGTGACAAGTTGTGAGATATCCCTCAAATCGTCTCTTCACTGCCAATTATGGCCAGGTAAGCACAAATGAAGAAAGGAGGGTTCCGCTCACGAATCACCATGAGACGGGCCTTTTAAAGTTACCTTTCTCACTTATCTAGCCTAGGCACCACAAAGTCAAGTTTAGATAAACGATTGAATGCCCACAACCTTCCTCTGTCCTAATGAGCACGACAGTCCTTAGTTGGCTGAGTCTAGGTATTTTTTAATTTAGCTCAAAGGTGATGCATATGCTTTTTAGTGAATTTTGGGGTCTTAGGAAGGGTAATGAAATTCCCACCCAATCTTGATTGGTGTTATAATCCCTTAGATTCCGTATTAATTATGCAAAGTAGTTAACACATCAAAAATCTAAAACATTTGCAATTTTTTTTTTATTTGGCAACGCAAAGAATCCTGCACAAAAACAATTTATTGGATTGGAGAAAGAGAATATGTGCAAAGAAACCTGCAGGAAAAAAATTTCAGTGGAGTGCAGAGGAAAGTGGATGAGAAATGAGATACTCACAGAGATTTTTGGTTGCTGACGTCACCCGTTGACCGCGGTTCGCGGTCAAACCCTTGTTGCTGCCGCGGTTCCGCGGCCTAACAGAAGGTTGACTGCTTCAAATTTTTCTCTCTGTGCTGAGTTGGTTTTCCTCTACCTGTTTAGATCTCCTGAATATTGATTTGTTTACTGAATTTGCACCAGATCTGAAACAGAGTTTGCTCCAAAGCTGCACACTTGCACAAAAATCTTTCAAAAATAACAAGATGATTTTCATTTTTATTTTTTTATTTTTGGTTTTTGGTTTTTCAATTTTTATAATTTTAAATTTTTTTTAATTAACCCGAAATTACACAAAGAAAAAGACTACCGTTTCTCCGACAACGGCGCCATTTGATTGATGAAGCTTTTCTGTGTTTAAATTTACCGCAATTAAGACGGTGTCACTTGGTAGCTAGCCGGTTGAGTACGGGTCGATCCACAGGGAGAAGAAATCCTTTTCTTTATGTTCTAACGAGTTAAGTCCAATTAAGTTGGATTTTGTTTTAAGATCTATGAATGAGAATAAGTTGGTAAAAAGCTTGCTAGGGTTATGATTAGGTTAGTTCGAAATAGGGATCCTTCTCACTTCTTTCAATGTCCTAGTTTTGAATATAGGTGTTAGGGTAATAGTTAACAACGGGGATTAGCACGACTGTGAAGAAACTTAGTTTCTTCCTTTTGGTCCTTGTCCGTCCGTTATTGGCTCTTAGCCCTAACCTTCGATTAATTCAACCACAACCGGTCTAATTAGGAAATCCTTAATTAAAATAGTTATGAATATAGATGTAGGATAGGGTGCCGTAGTGAGTGGATTATGGTTGATTTAAAGAGATTCCGTAATTAAAATTATTTGGGCAAAGAAAGGAGTGAGAGAGATTTCCTTCTCTCAAACCTTCCCTCTCCTACCCTAACAAGCGAGGAATTACTCACTCATTAGGAAGATAGCAATAAAATTCATTTTTCTTTTATTTTAATAGATGAACTAAATTGCAGATAATAAAAGAACAGATAAAAAATTCCATGAATTAAAATTCAGATAGAAAGAATGCGAGATAGAATTGAAAAAAACTTACTTTATTGATGACCTCTCAACGATTCATTACAAAAGGAAATTAAATCTAGAAATTGAAAAGAGACTAAAAAATAAAGAGAGACATGCCTTCATTAGGCTTTTGGCTTTCCTATTTATAGATAGAAAAAACCCTAGGTTACATTCTGATCCATACTTGTATTTCCAAAACTACCCTAAGAAAACCGAGTCAAAACACCGACACCTCCACCGACATGTGCACCGACACGTGCACCATACGGCCGCGGTTCCACGGCAGAAAGGCCTGTTTGGCCGCGGTTCCACGGCCAATTGGTGGGATCTTGGGCTCAATTCTTCAGGGTTGCTTCATGTTGCTTTTACCTTCTGTTTTCTTCACTTGGTTCTTCATAATCTCTTCTATTTTCTTCCAGATTTCCAACGGTGCAGAATAATGTGGACTTTTGCCTTGAGCTTCGTATTGAAGTCTTGAATCTTGTGCTGCCCTTGCGCTTTGTGCATTGAACCGTCTAATGATTTTCATTTGTTTCTTGAACTGGTAGGTGGCGTCATACGGATTCCTCTATTGTTGGTCGTAGTCTCACATTTTTATCGACTTTTCATGAATTTCACTGTAACGATCTGAGAACCTGTAACGTGCAACTATTTAGCAGACATGGATCAAAAGCACCTATTTTTATGTAATGTGATTAAGAATGGGCGATATAATAATGCCAAATTCTGATATGAACAACCCCGCCGCGGGGTTATCCTAGTGCATGTAATGAAAAACTGAATATACAACGGTGACTACGTCTGCAACCTGGACGTGCCCCAAAGAATAATACAAACCGCAATGACGACAGTCCACATGTTGGACGCTAGCCACTCAATATGAATATACATTACATCATATAGAACTACATCTAATACTACGTACACCGGGCTGTCCATCGCGATAAATCCAACATAACCATAATCACAGAGGAACATAGAACATCAACGCGAATATCATGTTCGTAAACCTGTCTGATTATGCATAAAGTAACCGGTCGGATTATACTGCGCTATGGTATTCATGGTTGCAGAAACAAATACTCAGAAAAACACATATTTATAATTTCGATCGATTAAAACTTTCTGTATTGGCCCCCCAAGTACAAACTAGTACACAAACAAATCTGGACCAAAACCATATATTCCAAAAATCATATTTTCATGTATTAGAGCTCTAGAAAAAATTTAGGGCACTATAGCCAAAATTGGACTGCGGTTCAGTGGCCAAATGGCGCATTTGGCTTCTGTTCCGAGGTCGAATTTTGGGTTTAGGTGCCCAAATTTTTTTATTAGCTCTAATTTTGCCTGCACATAATTTTAATACAACCTGAAATTTTTTTTGAACAACTTTGAAATTCGAACAGTAAGCATGTTTTTGAAATTGTGATTCGGGAAATCCCGTCAATCCAAACTCTAAATTAGTGTAAACAAGTCTAGGCTTTAGCATGGCTCTGATATCACTGCTGGGAATTTAGACATACTAGCAAACTAATTTTGCAAGATGGTAACATGGATTTCAAAAATATCTAGTTTGCTAAAGTTCCCAAACCTAGAATCGAACTAAAGAGTTAGGACTTACTAACAAAACTTAGTGAGCTAAACTAATCTACTATGTGTAGAATACTCACATCCTCAAGCTCTCTTCAAGTGCTCCGGATCGCGCATGCAAGCCGGTCCTCCTTCGTCGAAGATGATCCACCTGAGGGGAACAATCCAGGCTCCAGCTTCGCCTAACGAAGCAACCGACGCTTCGCCTAACGAAGCAACCGACGCTTCAAGCTCGCTTGGAATGGAAAGTGGAGATTTAGGAATTTTCCACTATCTTTTTCTCTCATTTCTTAAGCTCAAGTGAGCAATTAAAAAAGAAGGAGGAGGAGGTGAAGAAACATAGGCAAGAGCAACTCTAGAAAAGAATGAGAGAGTGAACCAAGAAAAGAATAGCATGTAGAAAGAATGGCTTATACATTTTACAACCATGGAAAAACCACAACCTTTTTCAATTAAACAAATAAAGCTCATACCTCTCTACATATCTCCAAGCATGCTCATACTACCTCACCCTCCACCTCATTTGCAAATGATTTTCTAAAACAATTCATATAATGAGGTGTCCATCTTCTAGAAGATATTCCGTATAAATACAAAATACAACCCGGTATACGTATCGAAATACATATATGCATATTCCTATAAAAATACGAATAGCCAAGAGAGAAAATGAATAGTGAACAATAATATTAGGATACATATATTAAATATATATATATATATATATATAAATTATTAAATCAAAACTTGATTTAATAATCTGGCTTAATCCTAAGCCGTTAGCATTATCAACCGTCTGATTAAAGTCCGTGTAGCCTATACACATATTTAATCGGACACCTGTATGTACTAACATACGTCATCTACATCATATCGCCTGAACCGTGAAAATCCTCTGTGTGGGACTCTAAACACTCGTCAATACGCTGGCAGTGGGTTTAACCACAAGCACGTCAGCGGCACTAGCTGTACGTAACGGCTACCCAGGTATTGAGCGAAAGGAAGGCCGACGAGAAAACTCATCCGAACCCCTGCTGACCCTGTCTGTAACAATCTCCATACAGTCCTGTCTGTTCGTCTAAGAGTATCGCATATCGGGTCTAGGAGGGTAGATAAAGTCATACCCCTAATAACACGATATTTTGTGTCAATATGAAGCCCATCACCCATTGAAAAACTACTGATCTAAATCAGTAATTCTCATTCATCTTGGCCAAGGATTTCTGATGATGGCCACCCGTGTACAACGCGACATCTACCCCCTGTTTACTGTCGGAAACCGGACCGAGACTTTGGGACGTCTGGCCTGAATTCTGGGGGCAGATGCTATTTGGATTTATCCGTCCACCTCTCCGAAGATACCAAGTTGATTTATGACACCATATATCAGAGATTTGGACAGATGCGACCGTTGCAGTAGACTTTATCAGATCCCCCTCATTTTATGAGGGGCTTTTGATTGTGAGGATGCTCTTCCCTGCACGCGCAAGCCCCTACAGTTAATTACATTATCGTATTGTGATAACCACTTTCTCCTGCTCCGGAAGTTCACTTCGTGTTGTGTGTGTTTTTGTTTGTTTTGGTTGCCCGTGGATTGTATACGGAGACTAATTTATGTCGTCGCCCATAGGGCGCGGAGTATTCTAAATCCGTATATTTGAGATTTGGGCTTAGGTCAAGAAATTTTCTTGATGGGGCACATGTTGGTGGCTTGGTTTGCCAACGGGAATGAACTTAGGACGCAAATCTTACATTTTTGAGGTACATCGGTTCATAGGATATTTTGGTTTGATCTAAGGATCATTAGCCATATTTGAGACTAAGATCGACTTATGAGCAGTAAGGATATGGGCTCAACTAATTATTAGATCATATATGAATAGCCCATGGATAGTATATGATAGTCACTATAGAGACAGTCCGCAGTACGAAACATATTAGTTTAAGGACGTCACGGTCCAACATTTCCTATTTGGGATGAATGTTAGTTTAAGGACATTTCGGTCCAACATTCCCATTTTGGGGACGAATGTTAGTTTAAGGACATTTTGATCCAACATTCATCTTATGCGCACGTGTATTTGTTACGTGACGGAGTGAACAATGGTGACTTGGAATGCACCCAATTTGGGGTGCAGTCAGATTTGAGGTGTGCACGTCAATTTGGAAGTGCATCAACATGGGATATATCATTCCCAGTCTTGATGAAGTTTTACAACAAATTGGGATGAGAAAAGAGTTGTTGGTTGTCGGGACCTGCTACCTCTCTGAAAACATTGATGGATTACAATGACATATATCAGAGGTATGGAGAGATGTACCCTTGAACCAAATCCCGTATTTGACGGAAAGATCATGATGGATCATCTAAGAATCATTAGCCTTATTTGAGACTAAGATTAACTTAGGAGATATGTGATGAATATCATTTTGGATATCATCAATGAGAGATTACTAGTCATGTTTGAGACTAAGATCAGTTTGGAAATCACGAGAATATGGGCTCGCTTGATTTAAAATCAAAGAAGTTTAACTTCAGGAAATTTAGCCAATTTGGGCTAAAATTGGGTTTCTTTAATACCCAGCAGTGCTAAGCACTCGGTTGCATATAGCGCTCACGTGAAGCACTACAATAATGCTAAGTGCTAATCTTTTGTGGCGCTCACGTGTATTTCACGTGAGGCACTGGGCGCTGCCCAATCAGTGCTAAGCACTCGGCCGTTTTGGCTGCATATGAAGTGCTAAGCACGTTACTTAGCGCTCACGTGTATTTCACGTGAGGCGCTGACCTTCTGTTTTGGGCGCCCACGTGTATTTCACGTGAGGCGCTGAGTTCTTTTGAAGATTTAATCTCTGTTTATATTTTTAGAGAACTTAAATCTCTGTTAATGGTATTTTGACCATTAACAATCATCAAGATCACTATTTTGAGGGTCTGGGATCAGGTTCTTTAAGAACTAAGTTCTTGTTTTATGAGGGAACTAAGTTCCTAGAGTATTATGAACTCCATGTTTTCCATGTTCATACTTTCAAAAGAGATTAGACCTCTGTTAATGGTATTTTGACCATTAACGACCATCAAGATCACTATTTTTAGGATCTTGGATCAGATTTTTAAAGAACTAAGTTCTTGATTTGACGGAACTAAGTTCTTGGAGTATTATGGACTCTATCTTATTCATGTTCTTCTTTGTTTTTCCCTGAATCTTTGATTCTCAAGAAGAAGATATTCCCGATGAGAATTAAATTCTCAACTTGTGGGAGACTTGTCTTGTGGATCTCAGATCCAGAGAAAGAACTAAGTTCTTTGAGAATGATTAAACCCTTAGATATGGTATGTTAGGTAAATGAGATATTTTGATCTCTTCTTTTTTCTTTACCCGGGGTTTTTTAGGAGGGAGATCTTCTTCCTTGAGAGAATTAAATTCTCTGTTATTTTGAGAGCCTTCTTTATTTTTACTGAAGCTTATGGGGGGTCTCCTTTTTTCCTCCTCCCTTTTGATTAATCTCTTTGCTCCTATTTATAGGAGAAGAGAAAAATCAATTTGTTGAGAAAATCTCTCATTGAAAAATCATGATTGATTTCATAATCAATCAAAAATGTTCTTTTAGATCAATTGGTGCATTTTATTCACCGTTGGATTTTTAATCCAAAGGCTTTCTGTTTAACAGAGAAGATTTCTTGTTTGTTTAACAAGATTAGGAAATATTGTCCTAAGATAGAATTTTTTTCTATCATATGAATATCTTGTTAGTTTAACAAGATTAGAATTTTATTCTATCATAAGATTAGGAAGATATTTTCCTAATATTGAATTTTATTCTATCTAATAGAGAAGATCCTTCTTATTTGTTTATCAAGATTAGGAAATATTTTCCTAAGATAGAATTTTATTCTTTCATATGAATATCTTGTTATTTTAACAAGATTAAGAAATATTTTCCTAACCATAGAATTTAATTCTATCAGATGGTTTAATTGGTGATATTTTTATCACAATTGGATTTTAAATTCAAGATTCTCTATTAGAGAAGATCTTTCCATATTAGAAGGAAAATATTTTCCAAATAGAATTTTTCATCTGTTGATTTATTATCACCATTGGATCTTTGATCCAACGACTCTATTTAACAAAGAATATCCCAGTTTTTACGGAAGTATCCCTATGTAGAATTTAATTCTTCTTGCTTTTAATTTGGGCACCGGCGCTCACGTGTTGTGCACGTGGGCGACATTTAATTCTTATTTATGATAGGCGCTACTGTGCTTTGCACATTGGCGCCCATGTGAGGAGCACGTGTAGCGCCACCATAGGATTTAATTCTACAATATTGGCGCTGGCGTCCTCATGAGGGGCATGTGAGGCGCTGCCTAAACAAAATTTTAACAGAGCTTGGCTCTTTTATTATGTTTAAATATTAGAGGAACAGGCGCTCCTGTGTTTTGCACATTGCCGCCCATGTGAACTTCACGTGCGGCGCTACCTGAGGTGATAGTTTTATGCTTTGTATGTGGGTGCATATATTTAACACGTAGAGCTTTCCCTTTATTTTTATAAGGGAACATCAAGCTCTAAGCCAAAAAAATTTGGCGGGAACAAATGCCCCCACTACTTTTCCCACGTAAGTATGTACGTGGGTGAAGTAGTGCAATGTTATGCATGGCCGTAGAATTGATGGCTTAGGAGACAAGTTTACAGTCCTTGTAGCCTAAGGCTTTTTTTATCTTCATGAGCCGTAAGGGTCTCAAGAAGGTTTTTTGTCCCTATGAGTCATGAGGATCTCATAGGTGCATATTCTCCCTAGAAATCGTGAGAATTCCTAAGTGTTCGTCACCTCCGTGAGTCGTAAAGATCTTACTCAGGTATTTTTCCTTACGAGTCGTAAGGACCCGTAAGTAGCTTCTTCACTTTATTGGCGAATGTGTCCCGCGGATAGTATACAAGAGTCAGTTTGGACTTTCTTGTTGGGCAGTGATAGCTTAGGAAATAGGTTTAGATCTGTCGCCTAAGGCTTTTCAATTTTATGAGCCATGAGGGTTTCATAAAGATGTTTCTCCGTACGAGTCGAGAGGATCTCGTAGGTATATTTTCTCCTTAGAAGTCATGAAGACTCCTAAGTGCGTTTTCTCTTGAGAGTCGTAAGGATCTCACAAGAGAATTTTCCCCTTACGAGTCGAGAGGACTCGCAAGTGGTTTCTCCTCCTCGTCGGTATGCGACTTTAGAGAATGTGGCCCGTATATAGTATACAAGAGTCAGTTTGGACCTACTTGTAGGGCCATAGTGCTTAGGAAACAAGTTGATATCACCGTCTCCTAAGACTTTTCACTTTCATGAGCCGTGAGAGTTTCTTAAAGATGTTTTTCCCTACAAGTCGAGATGAGTCGAGAGGATCTCACAGGTGTATCCTAACGTGAAATATAGATAACCCCTATTCTTTACGACATGGGTCCGTTAGGTTTATAGTACTAGGGTTTTAGTTGTAGTACCGTCGCATTGACTGAGGTATTCCTCGATATGCAGGCTTTAAGCTGTTGATCGAGTAGCCCCAAGACTGTCGTGTCTCTGATCCCTTCTGAGGTTGGATAAGACGTTTTCAAGTAATTTTCTTAGGTCATATTACAGTTGGAAGAGCAAGCGTTAGGAATTTTCTATGACGCTTTTTACTTGAGATTAGGTTCAATTTGGATCCCCAATGAGTCATAACCACTCCGCTCTGGTGTGGGATGATCTCCAATAGTCTTTTAGGCTTTATATGAGTTGCCGTCGAGACCCGAAGCTAGGAATATGCCGTCACTTAATTTTTGTTTTGATAATGTCGTGTTGTTTCTTTGCTGAAGTAGGGTAGACATCTGTAGGTCCTCTATGTTGTATGTATTGCAATTGAAGCTCGGAGCTAGGAATATACCATTGCTCTAATTTCATTTGATAGTCGCGTCCGCATCCTGCTGAAATGAGAGTGAACGCTGTGATAGTCTCTTGGTTGTATATGAACCGTCAAGACTTGGAGGTAGGATTTTGCCGTGACTCCATTTCTATTTGACCCTTGGGTCTTTGATGACGTTGCATCTACATCCTACTTGCATGAGAAGCACGTCGAGCTGAAGTTAGGATCTTGACGTCACTCCTTTTTGATTTGGCTCCTTGGAGCCTTTGTTGACGCCGCATCTGCACCGAGAAGGAATGTCGAGCTGGAGCTGGGATTTTTCCATTACTCCTTTTTTGTTTGACCCTTGAGTCTTTGATGACGTTGCGTCTATATCCTGCTGGAATGAGAAGCACGTCGAGCTGGAGTTAGGATTTTGCCGTCACTCCTTTTTGATTTGGCTCCTTGGATCCTTTGTTGACATTGCGTCTGCATCCTGCTGGCATGAGAAGCACGTCGAACTGGAGTTAGGATTTTGCCATCACTCCTTTTTGTTTCTTCAACCCTTGGGTATTTGTTGACGTTGCGTTTGCACTGAGAAGGAACGTCGAGCTGGAGATAGGAATATGCTATTGCTCCTTTTTTGTTCGACCCTTGGGTCTTTGTTGACGTCGCGTCTACACTGAGAAGGAACATCAGGCCGATCTCTAGGCTGTAGATGTTGCCATCGAGATCTGGAGCTAGGAATATGCCGTTACTCCACTTTATTTTGGTGATGTCATACCGATTCTTTTCTAAAGTTGGGTAGACATCCAAATGACCTTTATGTTGTATGTATCACCATCGAGATCCGGAGGAAGGAATATGCCATTGCTCCAATTTCATTTGACAGTTACGCCCGCACCCTGCGGGAATGAGGAGAATGTCGAGCTGGAGCTAGGATTTTTACCATCACTGCTCTTTTGTTTGTTGACGTTGCGTCTGCACCGAGAAGGAACGTCAAGTTGGAGCTGGGATTTTGCCATTACTCATTTTTGATTTGGCTCCTTGGAGCTTTGCTGACGTTGCGTCTGCATCCTGTTGGAATGAGAGGAGCATCGAGCTGATCTTTAGGCTATAGATGTTGCCATCAAGGTCTGGTTCTCCCTTTGACAGAGCCTGGTAGGAAAATATGGTCCCTTTTCCTTTATTTGTGCCAATGGATCGTGTACAAGAGTCAATATGGACATACTTCCAGGGCAGAAAAATTTCATTTTCATTTTTTTCCATGATGCTCTATCTTTTCAGCTTTTTATGTCGCGAAAGTCGCGATTGTCCAATTATTTCGGCTATTTTGTTCGCGGTGCCCAATCATTTCGACTATTTTTTTATATTTTTACTCGCTGCTTTTTATTGAGAGTTGCCCAAACATTTCGGCTGTTTTTATATGCATATTTTTTGCTCGCTGATTTTTATTGTGAGTTGCCCCATCATTTTGTCTATTTCATATGTATTTTTTTGCTACTCGCTGCTATTTTTATTGCAAGTTTGGAATCTGATACCAACCTTGGTATCAGCATCGCTATGACTGGAATATTTTCAGGAGCGAAATATCATTTTCCGTGAAAGGACTTAGAGTTTGACACCTGTTTGGGCATCAGTATCGCTACAACTGGGATATTGCCATGAGCGAATCATCATTTTCCTTGACAGGACTTGGAGTTTGATATAGCATCGCTGCAACTGGGATATTGCCAGGAGCGGATCATCATTTGCCTTGAGAGGACTTGGAGTTTGACACCTGTTTAGGCATAAGTATCGCTACAACTGGAATGTTTCCAGGAGTGAATCATCATTTGCCTTTGTTAATTTGAACAAAGGTTGCTTAGAAAACAGGGTTAAGATCCTGTCAGCTAAGGCTTTTGACTTTATGAGCCGTAAGGGTCTCATAAAGGTATTTCTCCCTATGAGTCTAGAGGATCTCGTAAGTGTATTTTCTCCTTAGGAATCGTGGGGATTCCTAAGTGATATTTTCTCTTGTAAGTCATAAGGATCTTCCAAGAGTGACTTCTCCTTATAAGTCGAGAGGACTTACAAGTGTCGTTCACCATATGAGGACTTTTCTCGCCATTTGTAGAACTTGGTAAGGGAATATTTATTCGTGCCCGTGGATTGTATACAAGGGTCAATATTGGACCGCCTATAAGGCAACCTGGAGGATATGACGGCTTAAGAACAGGTTCAGATACCTATAACTTAAGGCTTTTGAATCTTTTGAGCCGTGAGAGTTTCATAAGGGGAATTCTTCTTAAGAGTCGTGAGGATTTCGTAAGTGTAATTTCTCCTTAGGAATTATGAGGATTCCTAAATGTGCTGCTCCTTTGTGGGTCGTAAGGATCTCACGCAAGTATTTTCTCCTCACAAGATCGAGAGGACCTTGCAAGTTCACATGAATTTTTTATTTTACGAGTTTCGCCCTATTCGGGTTTTCACAAACTCGCCGGCAGTCCTGCTGTTTTTACTCACGGCGCCCTTTCGGATTTTCATCCGTGCGCATTTTGCTTATGGACATACCATTTTTTAATGAGATTGCGCCCTTCCAAGTTTTCACAAGCTCGCCGGTAGCCCTGCTGTTTTTACTCACGGCACCCTTTCGGGTTTTCATCCGTGCCCATTTCGCTTATGGACATACCTTTTTCTCACGAAACACTCGGAAGTAGCTTCGTCGCAGGTGACCCATCAGTTTGCCGGTGGGATTTGGGGGTGGCTTCATCGCTGGAGTAGCTGTGTAGCCGGTAAGGCTTGAGTTGCAACCCTCGCCGTTGAGACTTTGATTGCAACATAGATCTCAAGGGAGCATATCACCATATTTGGGGGCGATATGCTAGTTTAGGGACATTTCGGTCCATTATTGCCATGTTTGAGGCGAAATTTTACTTTAGGGACATCTCGGTCCGTTATCACTATTTTTTAGGCGACACGCTATTTTAGGTACATTCCAGTCCGTTGTTAATTTAGGGACATCTAGGTCCGTTGTTAGTTTAGGGACATCTCGGTCCGTTATCGCCATGTTTGAGACGTAATTTTAGTTTAGGGACTGTTTACCACCAAAAATGGAGATGAAACCGCGTAGGTCGTCTTGCCTGAATTTAGAGGCAGATGCTATTTGGATTTATACGTCCTCCTCTCCGAATATACCAAGTTGATTTATGGCACCGTGTATCGGAGATTTGGACAGATGCGTTCGTTGTAGCAGACCTCGTCAAATTCCCCCTCGTTTGTGAGGGGTTTTTTATTGTGGGGACGCTCTTCCCTGCAGGCGCAAGCCCCTGCAGTTAATTACGTTACCGCATCGCGATAACCACTTTCTCCTGCTCCTGAAGTTCACTTCATGTCGTGTGTGTTTGTTTTATTTTTGGTTGCCCGTGGATTGTATACGGAGACTAATTTATGTTGTCGCCCGTAGGGCGTGGATTAGTCCAGATCCCTATATCTTAGATTTGGGTTTGGGTTGATTTAAGGATCGTTGATCTGTTTTGAGATCAAGATCGACTTAAATGTTTGTGAGCAGTTGGGGCTCGATTGGTTTTTTATTAAGGATACGTTAGTCCAATTTGAGACTAAGATCTACTTAACAGGGTGTTAGGATTATTTTTGTTTCAGATCCAACAAGAGAGCGTTTGGGCTCTGTTGTTTTAGTTTAAGGACGTTTCGGTCCCTTATCGCCGTTTTGGCGGCGAAGTTGTAGTTTGAGAACATTTCGGTCTGTAGATCACCATTTAGGAGGTGAGGGTTTAGTTTAAGGACGTTACGGTCCGTTGTCGCCATTTTGGAGACAATGTTTAGTTTGAGGACATTTCGATCTGTAGGTCACCATTTTTTAGGTGAGGTTTTAGTTTAAGGACGTTACGGTCTGTAGATCATCTTGCACGCACGTGTACTTGTTACGTGTCGGGATGAGCAACGATGATATGGGAGACATCCAGCTTGGGGTGTAGTTTGATCTGGGATGTACACGTCAGTTTGGGAAGTGCACTGAAGAGCAGTTGGTTGTTGGGACCCACCACCTCTCTGAAGACGTTGAGAAATTACAACGACATGTATCAAAGGTGTGGAGAGATGTACCCTTGAACCAATTCCCGTGTTGAGGGAAAAGATCATGGTGGATCATCTAAGAATCATTAGCCATTTTTTAAGACTAAGATTAACTTAGGAGAATATGTAATGAATATCGTTTTGGATATCATCAGTTGAAGGGTCATCAGTCATATGTTTGAGACTGAGATTAGTTTGGAAAACATGAGCACAGAGACTCGCTCGATTTGGAATTCAAATAGGTCTTAACCTCAGGAAGACTTAGCCCATTTGGGGCTGAAGTTGATTTCCCATAATGCTAAGCACTGGCGTATGTTCAGCACTCATGTTTTCCCACGTGAGGCTCTGAATCAGTGTTAAACACTGCACTTTGGAGGCACTTATGTGTGGGCACGTGAGGCGCCCCAAAGTAGGAGTTGTTTTCTGGGTTCTATTCCCCCTTTATTTTATAAGTGCTAAGCACTTGGTTATGTTCAGCACTCACGTGTTCCCACGTGAGGCTCTGAATCAGTATTAAACACTGAACTTTGGAGGCGCTCACGTCTGAGCACGTGAGGCGCCCCAAAGTGGGAGTCGTTCTCTGAGTTTTATTCCCCCTTTATTTTATAAGTGCTAACCACTCGATCATTGTGGCGTTCACGTGTGAGCACGTGAGGCGCCCTAAAGTTGGGCACTGCCTTTTGGGTTTTATCCCCTCCTCTTTTTTTATAAGTGTTGAGCACTTGATTGGAGATCGCATGTAGAACACGTGACTGTGGTCCTCGTTATAGTGTTTAGACAATAATGAATCATCAATCTTTCCTTCTTGGTGTTTTGGAGATTTCGATCTCATGTTAATGACCCTAAAGTTTGGAGGATCTCATGATTCTTGTTTTGTAAGAATTAAATTCTTTTTATAGGGTTAAACCCTAGTTTTCATATATTTTGTAAGAATCAAATTCTTTTTATAGGGTTAAACCCTAGTTTTCACATGTTTTATAAGAATCAATTCCTTTGAACGCAATTCTTTCCCCTAGGTTTTGAATCTGCATGACAGAATCTCCCCGATGAGAATTAAATTCTGAACTTGTGAGGAGATCTGCTTCTGCAGATCTCAACCAGAGGAAGAACTAAGTTTGACTATGAAAGGTTAAACCCTTAAAGATGCAAAGAACGGTCTTTTTGTTTTTTCCTTTACCTAGTATTTCAAGGGAACAAGTCTTTTCTTTTGAGAATTAAATTCTCTTACTGTATATTCTTTAAGTCTCTGGGGAGTTCTCTCTCTCTGCAATCGTCTCACTCTCCTTTTTTTTCTTCTTCTTTGTTTGCTCCTATTTATAGGAGAGGAGAAAAGATCGATCTCGTTTATCAAATCTCTGATTGAGAGATCAAGAATGATTTTTAGATCAAACGGTGAATTTTATTCACCATTGGATTTTATTCTAAAGGCTCTCTGTTTAACAAAGAGGATCTTTCCTATTTGTTTTTTTTGTTTAACCAGATTAGGAAATATTTTCCTAAGATAGAATCTAATTGTATCATATGAATATCTCGTTAGTTTAACAAGATTAGAATTTTATTTCATCATAGAATTTTATTTACATGAATATCTTTTATAGAATTTTATTCTATCAGACGATCACCGTTGGATCTTTGATCCAAAGGTTCTCTGTTTAACAGAAAATATCTTTCTAGTTTAAGGAAGATCAGGGAAACATTTCCCACATAGAATTTAATTCTATTAGATAGTTCATCCCAGATTCTTTGTTAGAGAAGGATCTTTCCATATTAGAAAGATTTAAGGAAATATTTTCCAAATAGAGTTTTAATCCTGTTGTTTAGAATTTAATTCTATCAGTATCGAAGGTGTTAAGAGCACTCACGTGTAGCACGTAATCCCAATGGGATTAGGCTTGTTCGCTTATATGCAACATCGTATGAGTGTATCACGTGTTAACACGTGAGCCTTTTTGGCTTGCCATTTATTTGAGTGCAGTGCCTATATGCTTTGCATATAGGCGCTCACGTGCTTACACGTGAGGCTCAATTTTAGCCTATCAATTGCTTAAATGCATCGCCTATAAGCTTTGCATATAGGTGCTCACGTGTGGGCACGTGAGGCTCCATTAGCCTAGCAGTTGTTTTAACTGCAATGCCTATATGCGTTGCATATAGGCACTCACGTATTAAACACATGGCGCTGTTTTAGTGGGGAACTTTCTCCCACCCCTTTTTTATAAGGGAACAGGGACATCTCGGTCCAATGTCGCCATATTTGAGGAGAGGTTCTAGTTTAGGGATATCTTGGTCCGTTGTTATTTTAAGGACTTCTCGGTCCATTGTTAGTTTAGGGACTTCTCGGTCCATTATCGCCATGTTTGAGGCAAAATTTTAGTTTAGGGACATCTCGGTCCAATATCGCCATATTTGAAGCGAGATTCTAGTTTAGAGACATCTCGATCCGTTGTTAGTTTAGGGACTTCTAGGTCCATTGTTGCCATATTTGAGGCGGATAATTAGTTTAGAGACTTCTCGGTCCTTTATTTTTCATTCGGTCGGGACGTTACATAACTCATCCCTTCCGACTCTTGTTTGCTGAGGCGCTGCTGCCTATCCTCTGTATGTATGGACACTTCACACCTCAAGCTCTTTTCACCCTTTTGGACTGCTTCCATTATTATCACAGCAATCAGGTTTTTTTTTGCGGGAAATACCGGGTATTTTAGACGGCACATGCCCCATGCTCATCAATGTCGCTTTCCGATACTGATGGAGCATCTTCTTCATATACGAAGGAACGAGATATCTTGTCATTCCTTCTACCGAGTCTTCCTCTTCCTTGTAAGAATGAACTTGACATGGGGGGTTTTCCCCTCATCGTCTGATTCGGAGTGGGACATGGATTTCGCATCCCTCCCATAGTTTTTTTGTTCAAGCGGGATATTCCACTTGATTGTAGGACCCGTTTGTAGGTCCTTTGATATCCTTTCTGGTTCTTTGAGAGGAAAGGACCATCTCACGTAGAGATTCTTCCGCCAGTGAGAAATATGCCCTCTGTGTATATCTCGGGGGGGCGAGTACATACGCCGTCGCTATTTTGGCGATAGGTTGCTTCAGAGCTGCTGATTTTTTGTTGACCGTTGGCGACAAACGCCACCTTGCTTCTGCTTTTCATGCATCTTCATCGGATGATGAAGGGTCTTGACCCATCTAATCCAATCGAGTCATTTTATCCATGAGCTCTTGGAAGGTTGTCGGCTTGAAGAGGGCCATAAATGGGAACACCTTTGAATTTGGGTCAAGGGTGGCTATGCACATTCCCACGGCTGCAGCTTCGTCGATGCGTTGCTCGCATTTTGACCAGAGATTTAACCATCGGGTAACATATTGAACCCAGGTTTCATTCAGTCCAACCCTTTCGTTGACCAACGCCGCCACGGTAGTGTGTTCATTCTCACCAGCGAATCTCTGACAGTAGAGCATATCCATTTCGTCGAAGGTCTTCACAAAATTATTTAGGAGTTCCGCATACCATTCGAAGGCGATGCCCGCCAGACTGCTGACGAACTGTCGGAGGAGCGGTATATCATTTCCTCCAGTATTGCCGCACATGGTTTTAAATCGCGGAATGTGCTGACGAGGATTCCCAGTTCCTTTGTACATGTGGAACGTTGGAAGTGTGTACTCTGGCAGGTACTGTATTTGATCGTACCAGGCCGGATACGGTCGACCAGCCTTTATTGACCTATTTGCGGCTTCACTGGCATAATGAGTTTTGATTTTCTGAGCGATATATGCATCCAGTTTTACTTTTGGGATCATTTCCTCCTCAGCCGTTGATGAGGCTCGCAGAGGCTTTGAAATGTCACCCTTATCTTTAAAAGCGACTACTAGAGATTCATATGCTAGTGGTTCCGAATGGAACATCATTCCAACCATATTCTGGATCAGAAGGGCCATCTGGTTCATTTAGTGGACTTTTCTACCGCTTCTTTATCTTTCTTTTTAAGAGCGTGCTTTAGGAAATCAATATCTGACTCTTTCCCTACTCTTTCTTCGGGTGCGTCCTCGGGATTTTCCTTAGGCGATAGATTAGCGAGTGCTGCCGCCTGAGGAAGCATCTCCTGCAGCTTTTCACGTTGCAGTTGAGCCTTTGTTAGGGACCGAGTATGCTGTCCGCGACCAGTATAAGTGTGACATTCGTCTTTGGAGTTCACCATGTAGACTGTGTGAACTTCTATACCCCCTGGCTTGGGGCGTTTGGAACTTTGACCCTCGAAGTTTGTGTCACGCCCCGCTTCCCAGTGTATGGAGAAGTAGACGTAGCGAGGCATGCGACATATTTACTCAGAAGTAAACACGTTAAGCGTAAATAAACAATAAATAAATAAAAGCACAAGAATAACAAGAGATGTAATATAAACAACAACTTTTATTAACATTCATTCTTTACATTACAACTAATTTGAAAAGGAAAGTATAAGGATGTAAGCAATGCCTAAACAGTGGCATATGAACTGAAAAGTAAGTAAGTACAAGTAAGCTAGTAGTCGTGTTGCTCGGATATCTGCTGCAAGTACTCCTGGCTGGGCTTGGTTTCCTGAGAGTCGAGTCCTCCTGACGAACATTCCAAAGAAAGAAGAGACAGAAATGTCGTCAGCGAATTAGCGCTCGGTAAGTCCCAAAAGAAAGAATGGAATAGACAAGTTAAGAGAATAGAACTGGTAATTGGTACAAGTATATATTTGTTACACTAACGTAGTTGTTTGTAGTTTGGTACAGAATGTATCAGTGTATACGAGAGGAGTCTAACTATCCCGTGGACTATGTGAACAGGAAAGTACAAGGCCTTGTCAAAACCCATGAGACAACGACAATGGATGTTAATCTAGTGTCTTTTAGTGTCCATCATCGTACCACTTTTAATACATTCCGTACCAATCTACCCCGTTAAAACCCCGTAATGTATATTGTATAAATTATAGTTATCAGACTTGCCGAGACCTTGGATATAAGTTGTTCATGTAAACAGTTTCAGGATATATCAAGTAGTCATGTAGTCAAGTCAAGTTATAGCCATGGTTCGGTCAACTCAAGTTATGTTTGCATGTTGATATTGTTCTAGTATTCAGTTTCCGGTTCAAGTATACATGTTGAATTTGATTCATGTTTGGATTGGATTCATGTTTGGATTGGATTCTGGTTGGATTCAGATTGAGTTAGTCTCAGACTTGAATTAGACACTTTAAACAGATTTGGATCCTGAATTAAGTTCGAGAGCCATCAATAACTACTGCACATGGACGGCAGAATTTGTGTCTTTTTTCCAAGACAATTACCATTGATAACACCATTAAGTTTTTCTACCTTAAATAGGCAAGCACTCACTTTCTCCAGCTCCCTGAGGCTCAAGAGAATTGATCCCTCTTAAACTTATATTTACTAAAATCCTTAAATGTAATTTTATATAGCTCGAGGGGTTTTATGAAAAATAGTTTATATACTTTCAAAATAAATCTTGAGTATTTATTTATATTATTTAAGGTTTTCATGGAGGTGAATTGTAAAGAGTGAGGTATATTAGTGAATATATACATAACTTGAATAGTTCAAGATATTTTAGTGTAAGACTTGTCTTGTATTGATTCTTGATGGTATTTCAGTGAAACTTGTCATTCTTTTTATTTTTATAAAAATATAGAATTTTATTATAACTTGAAAATATGTGGTTTGATAATATTTATATAATATTAAAAATTAATTTTTATTATTAAATAGAAAATCTCGTTTTTCTTAAAAATCGTATTAAAATTCATTCGAGACCGAATGCTCAGTGAGAAGGTCTGCATCTCTCTCTACTAGTCCGAGGATGTGCGATAATCCGCACCATCCAATAGTGGGTTCCCCAAAATAGGTTGTAGAGGTATAATCGCAAAGAGTTTGAAATACAATTCGAAAGAAAACTGGGTTTTTCTTATAGTTCATGGTATTTTAATGAAAAGTTGTAATCGCCACAAAAATATGTTTCAAAGAGTATCGTGCTATATAAACATGTGTGTATGTGAGGGGTAGGACATTACCCCGTGAAGTTTTCTAAAGGTAATAGTAAGCAAAACAATTAAATATGGTAGAAATAAAGTTCATGGTATTTAAATGTAAAACTCAATTTAAAGTTATTTAGTATGATGATTTAGGGTGAAAGTTGTTTCTAATTATTTTTTTCATGATTAACCATTAATGGGTAGAATATGAATGAGCAATACTTAAGAAAAGATGTATTTTCCAGGGTTTTAAAATCAAATGTCGGTATAACTCCTCTTACCGACATATTTTGGAAAAAAGATCATTTTAAAAAGAAAGAGTAGAATGGGGTGGGACTTACTAGCTAGAAGTGTGAAGATGAGGTAGAAAAAGATTGTGTGGTCGCCGTGGCATCGCGGAGTCGCCGGAACTTGCTCGATTCCTCGCCGGAAGCCGACTTCTTGCTAACTCCACTCTACTCTACTTGTACCTGAAACACTTTGATAATTTTGGTTAGGAATTTCAGAATGTTGAGGGGCTAGAGTATGAGGTTGTAATTATATTATGAAATAAGGGTTTTGGAATTGAAAGAATGAATTAAAATGCATTAAAATTTTGATTTAAAGATGAAATTGAATTCTCTGTTTTAATTCAGAGTAAACAAACAGTGCAGGGGTGATGGGGGTAAGCCAAAGGTTTTGTGTGCAAGACACGGGCACCATTGCCCACGGTTGGACCGTCGGCGCCGGCCCCAAGCCCAATCTCACCGGCCATATGTAAGAAGGGGGTCATCGGATTGAAGCCACGTGTCCTACTCAGTATATATATCATTTTACACATGTTTGTTTTCTCAGACTTTTTATTTCTACGTGCAGTGCAGTGTAAACTTTTGGGCTTCCAAATAGTTTAAAAGAAAAATCAGGAAAAATAATATGTGGCTGATAGGACTCGAACACAGGGGCTATGTCACAACGGTATAAGGCTTTACCAATGAGCTACAAGTGTTTTCTTGCTGTTCTTAAATAAGAATAACTTTTAAATTGTGCTCAGGCTTGCAAACTCCTTTCTGTACTTTAACAAGAAAATTTTTGTATAGAAAATTCAGAGTCGTTACAGTTTGCCTTGGGCACTTAGGCGTTATTAGGACTCTCTTTTTTATGGGAAGCTGCTTTAGGAGGAATCATTGTATCATAATCCGTCTTGGGATGAGTTCCCTTGTATTTGAAAGGGGATTTGTCAGAATTTGGCTGACGTTTAAGGGAAGAGTCGCGGTTGATGACTGAGCCCTTCACCTGCTTCCACATCTTATATATAAATGAGGAAAGTTCTTTTAGGGAGCAAACTGTTTTCTACTCGCGTCGGATTTCGACGGTCTGCGGAGATTTCTTCAGTACTGCAGTGGGAGAATTTTTTCTGACCCTTCGCGGTAGTTTGAAGCTGTTCCCGATTGGAACAGCAGCATTCATCATCAGAGTTAAAACAGGTAGAGTCAACGCTGATGGAGAACTGCCCCCAGCTTGTTTTGTACGACGCCAATATCGACGTCGACCGTTTCTTATGGCCGGAATTTGATTAGCCTCAGAAATTTGCTGAGCCTGCCCCCTGTTTTCTTCGAGAGCTTGAGTATTCTGCCCCCTACGTCGACTATGGCCTTTGGAAGGTACCGGTTGTTTAGAAATCGATTCCGTCGGCAAAGTAGAAACTTTAAGAGCCAGCCTGTGGAAGACAGACTTCTTCTGGGATTCCTACTTCGGCGTTGAGATACCGAGGGTGGAATGTGGGAGCATAGACTTGAATATATGCTCATTGATTTCTTGTAGAGCCGGATTGAAGAGATTTGAGGCTGCAAGTGGCCCATACTTGACTCCACCAGATGTAACAGAGCCTGAGTTGCGATGAGTGGAAGCAAACTCCATTCTACATAGAGACGAAATGCCGGATTCAGTATCCCATCACCCAAGGGCAACTACAAACATCTATACAACGATTATTTGATCGTGGAAAAACACGACACACGAAGTGTGGAGTGGAAAGAAAAAGAGGTCCTACCGGGCTTGCCAAAATCTTTTCACTTCCGGAAACCAGACCGAGACGTTGGGATGTCTGGCCTGAATTCTTGGGGCAGATGCTATTTGGATTTATCCGTCCACATCTCCGAAGATACCAAGTTGATTTATGGCACCATATATCGGAGGTTTGAACAGACGCGGCCGTTGTATCAGACTTTATCAGATTCCCCCTCATTTTATGAGGGGTTTTTTATTGTGGGGATACTCTTCCCTGCAGGTGCAACCCCCTGCAGTTAATTACGTTATCGCATTTCGATAACCACTTTCTCCTGCTCCAGAAGTTCACTTCGTATCATATGTGTTTTTGTTTGTTTTGGTTGACCGTAGATTGTATACGGACACTAAATTATGTCGTCGCCCGTAAGACGCGGATTAGTCCAAATCCGTATATTCGAGATTTGGGTTTAGGTCAAGAATTTTGTGTTGGCTATAGTGTCCTCAAGGCAATTATCATAATCGCGGACTTGTGATTATGATGATTGAGTGAGGACCTATACCAATAAAACAATCTTACTCAAGATGATAGTATGCTATCTGGTTTGTCTTTATCATCATATACGTGTCGATAGAGCCCATAGGATTCTTGCTTGACTGCCAGCATTATGATGGCGATCATATATGTAGGAGTTGAGGTCTATAAGCGCATCCTTAAATGTCCCTGGTCGTAGGAGTATCGAGACCGGGCATCGATACTCCAGTGTAGACTAGTGTATACTGATCGAGACCCCGACGAGGGGCGGTGGCCAGGTCTCACAAGTCATTGGTGTTAGTTTGTTCACCTAAGATAGTATGCAGGTGCTCATTGGGTTATGAGTACACTGGACGGACTCGCCGGGAACCTGCTAGTTGGTATTATACCTATTGTCAGATAACATGTAACACCTTAGGATATGTTTAGTGAATAATTATATTTAAATATTGGGTTTTTAACAAAAAGTTTACCAAATTGTGTTTTAAATATTTTTCCTAATTTAATAAATATTTTTCTAAAATTTTCCTAGGCTTGCACACACATGTGCATGTAAACTAGGGTTTTTAAAATAAGTTTTACCATGATTAGTAGCCATAGTGGATTAATCTTGAGGATTATAGTCTTATGGGTTTTAATTGAGTTTAATTAGTTAATTAAAAGTTACTTTAATTTGAATTGTGTGGGTGTTGACTTGTGAGAGAGAGGGAGAGTGCATCATGGCTTTAAGCCATGCTTGCAATCATGAGGAGAGAGAGAGAGGAGGGTTGACAATTGGGTGATAATTGTTCCTCTCATTTCTTTGTTTCTCTCAAGTCTCACACACCCACACACTCACACAACACACCCACTTACCTTCAGCTCCAGAACCAAGCAGCACAGCAGCAGCAACAGCAAGAAGCAGCAGCAACAGCAAGAAGCAGCAGCAGCAACAGCAAGAAGCAGTAGCAGCAGCACAGTGAGCAGCAGCAGCACCAGCACCAAGTGCAGCCCTTCCTTGCACCTCTTCTTCTTCCTCCAGCTCCCTAGGGTCAAGTGTGAGGTATATTTCCTAAACTTATTCCCTGGTTTGCTTGGTTAGAGTAGTTTTGCATCGGTTAGTGGTTTTTAGTGTGATTTAGTGCGATATGAGGTGTTTAGTGGGAACCTTGTGCTAATGTGGTGAGAATTAGTTTCAGTAGGTTGTTAGTGGGTTGTTGAGACCATATTAACCTAGTTTAACCCCGATTGCACTAAAATACCACCAGTTTCCCTAATTGATGCAAATTCGTCGTATTGTGCAAAAACTGAGTTTTCTGGAACTGCTTTTGACCCGATGAGTTCTGAGTGAATTTGGGAAGACTGCAGTATAGTGGAGATATGCTGATACCCCAGATTTAACCCGACCCCCTAACTGCTACAGTAGGCCGCCAATTAATTCGTTCTGGCCGCAATTTGCGGCCAGGTGGGTAGGGTTTGGGTTGGGGTTTGGTCCTGTAAGTGTCTGCTAGTGTGTAGGGTGCTGTGATGTATATATTTTTGTAAGTTTAGTTCTGTATAGAAATCTGGGACCAAATACCTGTTTTGCCGTTTTTCTAAACCTTCGCGACACGCGTGTTACGTGAGTGGGTTTGGGGTTTTGCGTATCGCGACGCGTCGGGGTAGTTTCAGGCGCGTGATCACACGTTTTAGCGTATCGCGCACACGCACGATTGGTTTGCGACACGGGTTTCTAGTTGGACCGTAATGTCGCGTTTCTGTGAAATTGAGCTTATGTGTGATATATGTTATGTGATTCTAGGTTCGCAGGCCAGTGAGACGGACGCTGCGAAGAAGGGCAAGCAAGTTGTTGGATACACTTAGCGCGAGACTCGGTGAATAGATTTCACATCTACGGGGATATCGCCCGCATGGCGTTTTGCGTCAGGGCTGATAGGACTTTATTATTATATGTTGCATGTACCCCATAGACTGTCATCGCATATTGCATTCCCTGCTACACATATATATATGCTTAGAACTGATAGAACACTGTACTATTACTAACGGTTTATGTTGCACGGGCACTAATTTACATGCTACACACACACCGTTAGTAATTGCCATGCCACACTCACTGTAGAGCTGTCATGATTATATTGCTGCAGTTTATCTTACATATGATTGGTGGTGATTTCCTGGAAATTGGGAGCCGCATGACATCTTTAAAAACGGAAACTATTTTTAAAAGCGGTTTTCCCCTTATGCTCATACCATGGATTGATTTACATTGTACCTCGCATTGGATTTACTTATTGGTGTTGGATTTCATGCGATTTCTGGTTTTGAGGACCGTGGAAGTATTTAAGAAAAGATGCACTATTTTGAAAAACCCGGTACCTCGTGATATGATATTTTGGTGTGTCCACCACGCGTTTTCTCGGTGCTGAGACGTGTGCTTGAAACCCGATTCGAGGAGTGGATGATCCGTCTGCGGGTTCGTGGTGGGCCCGGTATGGTTCCCCTCGGCGAGATGATCGATGGGTTTTGCCGATTGAGCCTGGAGGCGGGCGAGTACCACCGGTGATTGGTTGGACCTGGCAGTTGTCCGGAGGATACTGACCAAAGTCGAGAGATGGATGCGGGATGATCCGTACTGCCGGGGCCGAGGGCCGACACCGCAGACGGACCCCGTGGGCCGATTCGGACTGACGGAGCCCGATATACGAGGATTTGCGTGTCGATGCTGGACACGAGTATTTTATGATATTTTGGGTGCCGATGTTGGGCACTCGTGATTTCTCAGAGATGTACAGGATTTGAGGGCCGATGGGTGTGCCGGCGCCTGAGTGTATTTGGGATTTGGGTGCAGTCTGAGGCACCGATTATTGCATTCCATGTTGACATATCCATGTAGATGTTATTTATCCCATGCTCAGTATTGATTACTATATACCTCATCCTGTAGCATTTACCTGATAGAGCACTTGCATTACTATTGCATCCACTGTTTGGCATGCATTGACATCATCTGCTGGCGTTAGTAGAGCCACGCTATATGTGCATGCTCGCGATCACCTTTATATGTTATCTCTATTCATGAGTTGGCAACTCACCCCCGTTGTGCCACAGTACTTGCAGGTTGCCCTTGGGAGTAGTCGCGGCTGGCTGTTTACCGCATCTTTTGGCACATATACCATTGCTGAGGCAAGTTAGCCTTTTGCTGTTAGGTGGGTTTTTGGGCGGTATCTGTTATCTTTCAGTTGTATATTGATGTATCTAGTACTCTCCATCTACCTTTCTGTATTGACTTAGAGACAGTTGTGAGGACGATGTGTATGATTTTGTACTCTGGTGTCGAGCTCGCATGTGAGCCGGCTTTATTTTATGCAGTCTTACCTTTTGTGATATTGTCCTTGCTTTACTGTGTATTCTTCGCTACGGCGTCGTATATCATATAGTGATGCTTTATTCATTTCACTTGTCATTTCTGCTACACCTTGCTTTTGCCCGACTTGCGGGGCAAATGTTTTAAAAGGGAAATGTTGCCAAAATTATAAAAGTTATAACTCTTGAACTTAAAAGGATTTCTACTAAATTAATAAAATGTTTTTCGGACATGCATGACTGTTTTTACGAAAATGTTTTAAATCACTCTATATTTATTGGTTTTGATTTCTGGGTTGGGCTTACTTAGCCGCGTTACGCCTGTAGACGTTGCGTGCTTAAGTGCCGGTCACGAGTCGAAATTCTCGGGTCGTGACATAACAGTTCCCAGGTGACATGTGTACAGGTTAGTCTGTCGACCTGAGATCGTCATTTGTCTCGTGAGAGTTCCCACTGTGCTTTGATTACTAACCTACCACGGCTCAAACGAGTCGTGCAAACAGGTTTTAGTTGGGTACAGTCCCGAGCCACATGGAGGCAGTGATCGGATCGTTGGGGATTTGTCTCTCCTGGTATTGGGGGCTGATATCGCGTTGTGTACGAATGGCCATCACCAAAAATCCGTGGCCACGGTGGACGAGAATTACCGATCCAGGATCGATAGTTTCTCAGGTGGTGATGGGTTTCATACCGACACTAAATGTCGCGTTGTTAGGGGTCTGACTTTATCCACCCCCTTAGACTCGATATGCGATACTCTTAGACAAACAGACCGGACTGTACGGATATTGTCACTGTCGGGCTCAGTAGGGGTTCTGCATGAGTTTGCTCGTCGGCCTCCCTTTCGCTCAATACCTGGGTAGCCGTTATGTACAGCTAGTGCCGCTGACGTGCTTGTGGTTAAACCCACTGTCAGCGTATTGACGAGTCTTTAGAGTCCCACACATAGGGTTTCCCTGGTTCTGGAGAAATGATGTAGTAGCCGTATTGGATACGTGCAAAGTTCCGATCGATTGATGTACATTGTACTCGGGTTTTCGATTGGACAGTTGATAATACTAGCCGGCTCGGTTTAAGCCGGATTATTAAATCAGGTATTGATTTAATAATTTACGTATATGTATTTTGGTACGTATATTCTACTATTATATTCTTTGTGTTATTCTATCTCTTTGGGTATTCATATTTCAGTACGAATACAGATATATTTACAGTAGAATGTAATCCGTATTTTTTACCGGATAACATTCTAGAAGGTGCCACCTCATTTCTTGATTTGACCATTTCATAAAATGGTTAATGAGGTGGATATTTGGTAATGGAGGTATGGTGAGAACCATACTTGAAATAGTGCACACAAATGAATTGTTAATTCATTTGTATCCACTATTCAAGTATGGGAGGATTTTAAATTTGGAAAAATTATTTTTACAAAACCTATCATGCTATTTTCTCTTTCCTAAGAGAGCTCATTTTTGGAAGCATGATAGTTTTTCTTCACTTAGTTTTTCTTCTTGAGCTCCTCTCTCACCATTTTCCTTCACCTCCTCTAGATTTCTATGGATGCTATCACCTTCTTTGTTTTGAGATAGCTAACACTAAGATTCTACACACTACATCCTAGGCTCTCTAGGGTAGCATCCTAGAGACCCTAGTTGCTCCATATGCATCGTGTTGAGGAGCTAGAGCCGGAATTACATCTCTCGGGTGGATCATCGGAGATGAAGGAAGACCGGAAACCAAACCACATCAACGAAACACTAGGAGCTTCGAATGAAGACCGAAGGACATGGATCAACTCGGTATAACGATTCTAACTCTTAGTTTAGCTCGCTAGTTTAGGGTTTAAGGTCGATCCGGGATTCGGGTAACGGTAGCGCCGGTTTAGAAATTTTTGTTCCGCATTTTGGCCGCGTTTTGATGGCCGAGACGCTCCCGTAACCCTTCATGGTATCAGAGCCACCCTTTTAACCCAAGTAGCAAGTTTACACAAGATTAAAATCTCGATCGACAAATTTTTCCGAATCGTTTTTCCAAATTGATGTGTTTGCTGTCGATTTTTAAAAGTGGTCAAAAAATATTTTAAGGCAGCTTAAAAATACATGCAGGCAAAACTAAAGCTACAGAAAAAATTTGGTGACCTAACTCCAAAATTCCACCGCGGAACCGCCGCTAAATGTCACATTTGGCGGCGCTTCCGCGGCCCTTTTTGCGCTATAGTGACCAAAAAGTTTTCTGGAACTCTAGTTGGTGGAAAAATGATTTTTGTGATATATGGTTTTGGCCCAGATTCTTTTGACTACTAGTTATGCACTTGGGGCCAATTTGGGAAAGTTTGATCGATCGAAATTTTAAGTGTGTGTGATTATCAGTACTTACATTACTACCTGCGACCGTGAATGTCACTCGATCGGTAAACCCGTCTAACTGCTATATGTTCTTTTAGACGAGTTTGCGAACGTGACATTTACGTTGATGTTCTGTGTTTGTGCTAATATTGTGGATCGGATCATCGTGGTGGATAGCCTGGGTGCAGTGGTAGTACAGTTTATATTCATTTGTACATTTGATATTGCGGGGCGAGCGTCCGACATGTGGACTGCCGTTACTGCCAGTTTGTATATTATTCTTTTGGGGCACGACCGGGTTGAGGTCGATGTCACCCTTGTATATTATTTTCTTTTCTGTACTAAGATTACCCCGCGGTAGAGTACACGAATAGCCGGGTTTTAGAGGGCAACTGGTCCGCATCATATGGCGTTGAGACGGAGGGGACCTTACTCTAGAATTGGTAGGCTATTCGCCGCACTCGTAGGGGGTATAGATTGACCCAGGAGGGATGCTCAAGTTACCGGATTCCATGAAGTACTGGGTGGCCTATTCACGTTGTTGAAGGGGGCTGTCTCGCTTCTGGTTTTGTGGGTAACTTGCAGCGCTCGTAGGGGTCTAGGTTTCATTGCACAGGCTATCCACACGACAGGGAACGTCGGGTCTCACTTGCGGCTCAAGTGAAACCCGGGGCTCCAGATTATCCACTATTCTGTGTTGCTTCTGTGATGTTTCTATGATATTGCTTATATCATGCCTGGGACGAATGTTATATATATATTTATATATAATAGTAGATGTTGTATATGTTTTGCACCCGCGCTAGCCCAGTCCCCGCTCTGTCGTTAGTTAAGTACCCTAAGGGTGATGACGGACCCAGTGGCGAATGCGGATGGCATATACGTACATTTTATTTTCATTCTTTTCTGCTGTGATTAATTGATGGGACTGCATTGATTCTTATCAATGCAAGGATAAAACAAACCTATATATGATGTTGTTGGAACCAAGTTCTTTTAAAACTGACATTATAGACGTTCTCTTTTGCTTTGCACGGTGGTATTCGATTGGGAATATCCTGCACCTCATTCGACGAGGCAAGGGCCGAGATCCCTTCATCGGGAGTGACCCCTTGGGTAAAAGTTTGCGTCAACGTAATAACTTTACTATAGTCGTCTCCTTTTGCTTTGCATCATGGTATTCAGTTTGGAATATCTTGCACCTCATTCGATAAGGAAAGAGCCGAGATCCCTTCACCGGGAGTGACCTCTTTAGCAAAAGTTTTCGCCACTATATATTTATAAAACCACTCAGATTCCTTCAACGATATCAAGTTCATTACGTTAAAGGCTTTTCACCAAAAACCAGCCGTAGCCCTCCGTCATTTCAGACTAGTATTGCTTAGTATTCGTGCTACGTATGCCGTGCATTAGCCGAAGCATAGTGTTCGGTAGCTATGTAGTGCTTTTCTGTTGCCGAGATAATGCGATTGGTTAGGACAGTCGTACGATCATTTTGATCTTTAGTCAAGGCTCGTACGGGTGGGTCTAATGCAGTCAAGATAATGACGGATAGAACTTGACTAGGACCTTTTGACATTTTGATCTTTAGTCAAGGTCACTTGGGTCCTAGGGGTAAAAAAAATCACATCGGGAGTTTCAAATATACAGGAAACTTGCCAGGCATGCGCATACCTTCAGGAGTGTGATGACTTGAGTGGATTCCATCAAGTTATCATGCGATGATAGTTGGATCCAGATTTCCACTGCTGAGTAGCATTACTCCTCGGGTGATTCCGACTAATTCTCCTTTTGGGTTTGAAGGTGAAGGAGAATTCGAGAAAACAGTGGGAGCCATCCAGATTAGATAGAATAATTAACCATTCTGATCTAGGTTAGAGTGCACGCTGAGTGTTTCTTTTCTCTCTCTCTCTCTCTGTGGCTGTGACTATGATCCGACCTTTGACTAAAGCTCATGAAACCAAGTTGACCGAACCTTCTTAAAACACTTTGACTTTTGGAATGTCACGGTGTCGCATACATCATTGCCACTTCTATATCACCATTACATTTCTCCAGAACACCTCGTATCACTACGAACATCCACTTCCATTGGATAAATCCATCGTATAGTTACATACGAACTCGAAGGAAGTTTTTCGAGGATGGATTCTGGTTCTGGAGAGATTGAATAGGATTATTCGGTTGTCTTTTCTCTTTACCTTCTCTCAGGTTGTGAGGGCTCCTAGGATTAGGAGAGAGTACACCTATTGAGCTTATTGGATAATCTTCCTCCAGACCATAGGCAGGTGTAGAACGGTAGGGAAGGAAGAAAACCAACAAGATTAACTGTGGTGTACAGAATGTAATAAGTAAAGACATATAAAGGGATTAGAATAATTGCAAAAGAAATTGCGATCACCATCATTCACGACAAAGACCGTGTATACCCCTGCCACTCCTACATCCACTTTGCTTTTCTCTAGAACACTCCGTATCACTACGGATATCCACTTCCATTGGATATGCCATCGTATAGTTACATACGAACTCGAAGGAATTCGTTCCAGATTCGAGAATGGTTTCCGGTTCAAGAGAAATTGAATAGGATTATTCAGATGTCTTTTCCCATTACCTTCTCTTAGGTTGCGAGGGCTCCTAGGATTAGGAGAGTACACCTATTACGTTTATTGGATAGTCTTCTTCCAAACCTTAGGCTGGTGCCGAAGGGTAGGGAAAGAAGAAAACCAATTAGCCTAAAGAAGGTGTAAAGAAGGTAATAAGTAAAGACATAATAAAGGGATTGGAGTGAGGGCAGGTAAGTATATGGTTACTGTCGTGAATCAGGATAGTGGAAGAGGCATTACTAGGAATACCAGTCAACCCTTTTGAAACATTTTCATGTTTCAGTCTGACTGTGCGATGTTAATTGAAAACTGTTTTCCCAATTGGAATCTAACTCCAGGGTATGTATTTACCAGATCAATTTCTCACATCTGTATGTTATTACAGATGGTGAGTGGGAGTATGATATTGGGAATTGGGTGATTAGATCCTCATTATATCGGAATTCGTTGAAATTGGTGATATTTGAGGAAATCATCTGGATTTTGCCGGATTGCAAATATTTGGTTTTGAATATCCGTTGTTATGCACCAATTTAAAACTGATATATATGTACATTTATTTTATAAAGTGAGATATAACTTTTTGGTATTATGTCTGTGACATTTACCTATATCAGTTGGTGATTAGGTAAGGAGCATTAAACAGCGGTGTAATTCTTCTTAACCATAGTATAGTTTTTCAACCTACGACGCACAGGGTTTGAGTTGTTGAACTCAGGGGACTTATACAAAATATTGTATGTTGTCCAGTGTCCATTAGGACAATGGGGAAGGTACTCGTACTATATTCTGTTTACTCATGACTTCTCTTATTTTAGACAGGTATTTCGTTGAAATACAAGATTCAGATTTTGAGAAGTTATAGGTATAAGAATAAAGTAGAGAACCATTTATTGGAAGTATCAGGATTCTTCGATGAAGTCGAAGATGTAGATACTTGTGTTTGGTATTCCATTGATAGTAATGGTTTTGAGAACTTGCTTCTCTTTCGGATTACTCATATATGGATGCACTCTAAGATGAGTAATGTTGATTGTCCTCTTTCCATTTAGTTGATATGCACTGGAGACAGCTGCATGATTTTAAATCTGGTTCCAATTAAATTAGTGCATTTGTTTCTATATTAGATTTATATAGAATCAATTTATATCTTGACGATGTTAAGTTATAGGGAGTTGTCCGGCTGATGCTTAAAACCAGAATCCGGATAAACTCGAGGCACGTTTCAGTAATGCCAGTTTGTGGGTTATCCCGGGCTTTGACGAGGGTTAACTTTCTACCATCAGGAAGATCAATATTTATATTGTTCTTAACTCGCCACAGTTTTAGTAAAATAGATTTTTTCAGAAAACAGAAGTAGGAGTATGGTAGAACTGGAAGTGATTCCAAAACCACAAACGATTACTGAAAATTTAATAGAACCTAAGAATTCAATTGGATTTGATGTTCCATTAGCCACTCCGCAGATTTGGTGGGTAACCTCAGGCACCCGAGAGGTACTTCGGTCCTCTCAGTTACGGTGACAGGGAGGTTCTTGTTTACCCAGACTTGCCATTGCTGCTGTTCTAGACTATAAGACCCGGCAGGAGGATGAGTATAGCGTCGTTCTAAACTAGCTTTAGAAGTGCACGTGTATATGACTCTGTCATAGGGTTGTTATAGTCAGTGGGAGCAGCGGAAGCATAATGGGCAAGTAGCTTGTGTCTATTTATAGATTAAAGCGGGTATAGCGAAAATAGATCATCTATTTTTTGATGTGACAGTCATAGGTCTTGACCTCATCAGAATAGGAGATAGATCTGGTAAGAAGGTAGTAGGGTGTGATGTCCTGGTAATTAGGATGGCATGCACTTGATAGGAAGAGATATTCCTATGCTACGATCGGTTATACTGTGGTTGTCACAAAGTTATTTCTCCACATAGGATATGGATATAATATCAGGTTTTCTGGTTACTAGATCTATGGTTTTAAATCTAGATTTGGGAAGTATCCTAATCTGGGTACTTTGACATTAAATGGACGACTCCTGCCATGGTGGTGTACCTGCAGGTGATGGAGTCACCCTCTCTAAAGGTGTCTTACAGACTAAAGGGGAAAGGGATCTGCATGATTAGCATATCACTTGCTTAGGCAATTGAGTTAATCATGAAATGTCAAGTACCACACCAGATGTTTTTTCACTAGCTGCAATAAACATATATTAATCCAATCCTGGAGAAACATTGGGAAGCAGTTATTGAACATAAATGGATGTTCTAGAGATATGGTAATGGCAGGCTCCTTCGGGAGACGGTTATCATTTCAGGCTTCCAAGGTGACCTGCATGACAGAGTGACAGTCAGAGTTATAGTTTTTCCCTCCTTTGAGGGACAGTATGTTGGACAGGTGGTCCAAGCGGATACTGAGGAAGGCATGGCGCATGTTACTGATTAAATTCAGTGGATGACACAGTCTAGGAGGTTTGCTGGATTTGGAGTTCGTTTGTGAACTGGGTCCCATCAGATATCCAGACAAATTCTAAGACAGGTAATGCTCATTTCGGGAGATAGTTTTCTCCGCGAAGTTGAGATAAAGAGAGATACAGAAAGAAACATTAGAGCAGATCCACTCACTAAGGCTATTTCTCGAATGCAATCGTTTTCGCAAACGGGCTTTGCGAAACTGATTAGTAGAGAAGTTGGGTGTTCGGTATCACACGGGCTGTGAGTATGCGACATCGCAATAATTGGCCTTAAGTGCAAGTGAGAGATTGTTGACTATAGTGCCCTCAAGGCAATTATCATAGTCGCGGACTTGTGATTATGATGATTGAGTGAGGACCTATACCGATAAAACAGTCTTACTCAAGATGATAGTATGTTATCTGGTTTGTCTTTATCATCATATACGTGTTGATAGAGCCCATAGGATTCTTGCTTGACTGCCAGCATTATTATGGCGATCATATATGTAGGAGCTGGGGTCTATAAGCATATCCTTAAATGTCCCTAGTCGTAGGAGTATCGAGACCGGGCATCGATACTCCAGTGTAGACTAGTGTATACTGATCGAGACCCCGACAAGGGGCGGTGGCCAGGTCTCACAAGCCATTGGTGTTAGTTTGTTCACCTAAGATAGTATGCAGGTGCTCATTGGGTTATGAGTACACTGGATGGACTCGCCGGGAACCTGCTAGTTGGTATTATACCTATTGTCGGATAGCAGTTCCCAGGTGACATGTGTACAGGTTAGTCTGTCGACCTGAGATCGTCATTTTTCTCGTGTGAGTTCCCACTGTGCATTGATTACTACCCTACCATAGCTCAAAGGAGTCATGCAAACAGGTTTTAGTTAGGTACAGTCCCGAGCCACATGGAGGCAGTGATCGGATCGTCGGGGATTTGTCTCTCCCGGCATTGGGGGTTGATGTCGCGTTGTGTATGGATGGCCATCACCAAAAATCCGTGGCCACGGTGGACGAGAATTACCGATCCAGGATCGATAGTTTTTCAGGTGGTGATGGGTTTCATACCGATACTAAATGTCGCGTTGTTAGGGGTCTGACTTTATCCACCCCCTTAGACTCGATATGCGATACTCTTAGACGAGCAGACCGGACTGTACGGATATTGTCTCTGTCAGGCTCAGTAGGGGTTCTGCATGAGTTTGCTCGTCGGCCTCTCTTTCGCTCAATACCTGGGTAGCCGTTACGTACAGCTAGTGCCGCTGACGTGCTTGTGGTTAAACCCACTGCCAGCGTATTGACGAGTTTTTAGAGTCCCACACAGAGGGTTTCCCTGGTTCTGGCGAAATGATGTAGTAGCCATATTGGATACGTGCAGGGTTCCGATCGATTGATGTATATTGTACTCGGGTTTTCGATTGGACAGTTGATAATACTAGCCGGCTCGGTTTGAGCCGGATTATTAAATCAGGTATTGATTTAATAATTTACGTATATGTATTTTGGTACGTATATTCTAGTATTATATTCTTTGTGTTATTCTATCTCTTTGGGTATTCGTATATCGGTACGAATGCAGATATATTTACAATAGAATGTAATCCGTATTTTTTACCGGATAATATTCTAGAAGGTGCCACCTCATTTCTTGATTTGACCATTTCATAAAATGGTTAATGAGGTGGATATTTGGAAATAGAGGTATGGTGAGAACCATACTTGAAATAGTGCACACAAATGAATTGTTAATTCACTTGTGTCCACTATTCAAGTATGGGAGGATTTTAAAATTGGAAAAATTGTTTTTACAAAACCTATCATGCTATTTTCTCTTTCCTAAGAGAGCTCATTTTTGGAAGCATGATAGTTTTTCTTCACTTAGGTTTTCTTCTTGAGCTCCTCTCTCACCATTTTCCTTCACCTCCTCTAGATTTCCATGGATGCTATCACCTTCTTTGTTTTGAGATAGCTAACACTAAGATCCTACACACTACATCCTAGGCTCTCTAGGGTAGCATCCTAAATACCCTAGTTGCTCCATATGCATCGTGTTGAGGAGCTAGAGCCGGAATTACATCTCTCGGGTGGATCATCGGAGAGAAGGAATACCGGCAACCAAACCACATCAACGAACCACTAGGAGCTTGGAATGAAGACCGAAGGATACGGATCAACTCAGTATAACGATTCTAACTCTTAGTTTAGCTCGCTAGTTTAAGGTTTAAGGTCGATCCGGGATTCGGGTAACGGTAGCGCCGGTTTAGAAATTTTTGTTCCGCATTTTGGCCGCGTTTTGATGGCCGGGGCGCTACCGTAACCCTTCATTTTGCTTGATGGGGCCTACGTTGGTAGTTTGGTTTGCCAACGGGAATGAACTTAGGATGCAGATCTCATATTTGTGAGGTCCATCGGTTTATAAGATATTTGGGTTTGATCTAAGGATCATTAGCCATGTTTGAGACTAAGATCGACTTATGAGCAGTAAGGATATGGGCTCAACTGATTATTAGATCATATATGAATAGCCCATGGATAGTATACAGTAATCACTATGGAGACAGTTCGCAGGGCGAAACATATTAGTTTAAGGACATCGCGGTCCAACATTCCATGTTTGGGACGAATGTTAATTTAAGAACATTTTGGTCCAACATTCCCGTTTTGGGGACGAATGTTAGTCTAAGAACATTTTGGTCCAACATTCATCTTGCACGCACGTGTATTTGTTACATGACGGAGTGAACAATGGTGACATGGAATGCATCCAATTTGGGGTGCGGTCTAATTTGAGATGTGCACGTCAATTTGGAAGTGCATCAACATGGGATATATCATTCCCAGTCTTGATGATGCTTTACATAAAATTAGGACGAGAAAAGAGTTGTTAGTTGTCGGGACCTGCCACCTCTCTGAAGACGTTGAGGAATTACAACGACATATATCAGAAGTGTGGAAAGATGTACCCTTGAACCAAATCCCGTATTTGAAGGAAAGATCATGATGGATCATCTAAGAATCATTAGCCTTATTTGAGACTAAGATTAACTTAGGAGATATAGGATGAATATCATTTCGTCATCAATGAGAGATCACTCGTCATGTTTGAGACTAAAATCAGTTTGGAAATCACGAGCATATGGGCTCGCTTGATTTAAAATCAAAGATGTTTAACTTCAGAAAACATAGCCAATTTAGACTAAGATTGGGTTTCTGTAACACCAAGCAATGCTAAACACTCGGTTGTATATAGCACACATGTGTATATTGTAACACCCGGCCCCTTTTATACCAAGTCCGTATTTTGTTACTTTAGAATTCCATTTATTTTATGTGTTTTATTTAGAAAATTATTTATTTATTGTAACCTCATTTTCTTCATCAATAAGACCCAAACCCTATATCACCTCATATTTCCTCAGCCCAACTTCCTTTGTCAAGAACTAAACTAAATTCTTTTCTAAATCCCCAGATTTTTCCATGCGGCCCAGCCCCTCAACCCACACACAAAATTAAATGGAAAATTCATGTTTTACCTCGGTCCAGCCCTCACAATTCTATCGTTTAATTCTTTAGCCCGGCCCCATTTCCTTTTTACATTTAATCTTCAATTCGTTTTTATTCTGGCCCGAGCCCAGCCCCTTAGCCCTCTCCAATTCTTTAAAATCCCCAGCCTAACTCCTTTTCTTTAAATTGTTTTTCTTTTTTTTTCTTCAGCCATTCATTTTCCAGAGCCCAAACCCCGGCCCTTTCCATTCCATTTCCTTTTGTTTTTCCTTGGGCCGGCCCGCTCAGTTTCCCATTTAATTCTTTCCTCTTCTTCTCGGCCCGGCCCTCTCTCCTTCAACCCATGCCCTTTCTTCCCCTACCCGACCCGCTTCACTGTACATCTCCTTTAATTTCCAACGGCTCCTTCCCATAACTCCCGCTCGCGACCACGTTCTCCCCCGCCTCCTCCGCCCTCGCTCGTGCGAGCGTTACCGCCCTCGACGCGCGACCACGTCTTCGCTACCTCTCCTCTCTCCACACCTGCACTTTTTTCTGATCTCATTTCCTCTCGCCCCGCCTCGTTCTCTTTCCCCCTCTCGTCTCCCGCTACCCATCACCGGCCCCCTCCATCACCATCACCATCACCAACCTCGTACTCCCTCGCTCACTCCTCCTCACGAATCCAAGCCACCATCCCTCCCTTCTCCACTCCACAGAGCCCCTACACCCACTCCCCTGCACCGGTGCTCGGCCACCCACTTCACCCGATCTCGACGCTCGACGTCGACTAGCTCCTCACTGCCCCACTGCGCCGTCATCGACCCCATCGTCATCATCGTCGTCGTTCTCGTCATCACCCAGCTCCCTCTCTCTCTCTTCCTCACTCTGCTTTCTCTCTCCCTCCCTCTCAGTCCCTGTCTCTCTCTCTCGTTTCTCTCAGTCTCTCTCTCATCTGCCTCTCTCTCAATCCCTCTATCTCTCTCTCCCTCCAACTTTCTCTCTCTCTTTGCTTTCCCTCTCTGTGTCTCTCTCCTTCTCACTCTGCTCTCATTCCCTCTGCACTCTTTTTCTCTCTCCTGCTATCTCTCTCTCTCTCTCTCCTTCTCAGCAATTCTCTCTCTCTCTGTGGCCAACCTTCCACCTTCCGGCCACCACCACACAAGCAGCCCATCATCAAGAGTTGCGACCACCGCAGACAACCCGTGCTCACCCGGAGCTGTTGCTGTCGTCGTGCCAATTCGTCGCGCGACCGTGCTGTATTACGCTGCCGTGCAACGCCTTGACACCTCCAGGCAAGTTTTTACTTGCTTTCATGCTATTCTCTATATGTTACAAGTTAATATTATATATATACCTCATGTTTGTATTATGTTAAATATTGCAACACAACTGTTCGATGCTTGTTCCCTTAGGAAAATAATATCAAAGTTGACGGAACTCAATAGTATAGGTTGGCCCGTAGTGTTGAGAACATAGTGTGTGAATTTCGTGGGATAATTTGATCGTTAACGACTAAAACAACTGGCCCCAAGTTTAACCGTAAAACTGTGATTCTGTTGTATCTGAAAATTGTTAAATTCACCATAAATCATATACATATTAGAATGGTGCGTTTGAGGGCTCAAATCGAAGCTAACTCGACGAACTTTAACCCTGTGCTGGTTTCCGGATATCCCTGTACTTAAATCATGAAGATAATTGTATCGGAGTACGACTCTGGACTGCAGTCCAGAGCGACTCAAATAGTGTTTTCTGTTCCGTACTGGATACCATGGGATTTCCCTTAACTCGTAGGTTGCGGAACTCCGCTGCTTATTGTAGGTAATTCTGTTAGCTAGACAACACTTTTGGTTTCATCCTGTTTCGTTATCATTTACTATTTAATCTGTAATTTAGAAGATCGGGACACACAACAGTCCCAGCAGAATCAGAATTGACATGTTGATATTAAACAGATTATAACTCCTAACGTGCAGACGCGATTGAAGATCCGTTTGTTGCGTTGAAAACTTTACTGAAAACCCTAGAATTCATCCAACTGTAGCGTCGCTAAATTATGATCCCAACAGGGATTAAAATGCGTTGCGAAATGGATTCCTGATTCTGAACCCGGATTTCCAGCCGCGTGCGCTTAAAATGAAACAGTTATAACTAATGATCCTGAAATCCGATTGGCTCGAAACTAACTTAGATGGATAGATAACTGAACATATTAATCACTACCTGTTTATCATTTCGCCAAATTACATACATATACTCCATGATAAATCGCGCAAGTAATAGACTGTTGTTTTTATGACACCTTAATTATGCTTTTATACTGTTCATGCATCACGTCATACCCATATCAAGTTAATGATAACCTAGTGACATCGTGCAATTTACCCAGTGTTAGATTTTAGTGTTGATTGTGGCAAGTACGTCAGTGATCGTGTATTCGTGATTAAGTGAAAGTGATAGGTACTTGTGCACAATCAGTGTCCCTTTATTCTATTGCATTGTCGACGTCTGTGGGATACGTGTACGTGTGACTATAAGTGGTATGGGACACTTATAGAAGCGCTTGCACGGATGTCACAGATAAGGCATCCGACGCTGCCATTTGTCTTAGGTATTAGTCGGGACGTGCTTGATGGAGGTCCTGCCTCCAGTTCTCGCGCAGACTTGTCACGGATCGATTAGTATTTAGGGTGATGGTTAGCGTTTGATGTAGACCACGGGGTGTGGGGTAGTTCAAGTGTGAATTCAACAGAATCTCGGGAGTCCCATGCCGGCTTATATATTTAGGGAGTTATATGGAGATTTACAGGGTATGTGCTATAGACACCGTGATACATTCGTTACATGTTGGGCCCGTGGTCCCTTGCCCTTGGGTCCTACCCTTGGGTGGAGGACACTCACGAGTGGTTGACTCTCACACTTGGACTGACGATAGGCTTATTGACCTGTACAGTGAGACTTAGAGACTGATAGGGTTACCGTTGTTTACATTCCTCATATACTGTATTGACATACATGACATATCGTTATACTGCCTTACTGCTCCGCTGCATTTATCGCTGCTCATTTATGTTCATGCTGTTATTGATTTTCTGTTATTCATATTCTTTACCACTGTTAGAACTGTCGCTCGATTTCATATATATTATATTGCTTTTGTGTCGCTCTGACGACCTGAGTATGCATGCTCATTGTGAGGAGAAGATTTAGCTTGGATCAGAACTAGACGTGCATCACAGACTTCTTGATTTGCTACTCCGAGTTACTTTCGTTTGTTCCACTTCAGGTCAGTTTATATTATTGTTTCCTTCAGTTACTGCATTTCTCATTACCTGCGCATCGTTTACTGTTTACCATGAAAAACTAGAAGCCGAAGTGCGACTACGGCAGGACATTTCCTTGACCGTAGGAGCATGGCTGGCCTTGTCTACCTCTCGTATTCCGTATTTTGGGAAGCGGGGCGTGACATGGTTTAGTTGGTATCAGAGCCCAGGTTTTGCATCGATTGGGATTGCAGATTTCCGTGTACAGTTTGGCAATCTAAGACATCCTTCGGTCTAGATTGTAAACTTGTTGTTCTTGATCCATATTCACATCGTGTGTTCAGCTATCCACTCGCTATGGTTTCGGATGACCTGGCAAGATTACGTGGTTGCAATTGCACTACCGTATTCTGTTTAGGTGACTTAAAGACATACCGTTGATTCTCCACTTATAATAAATTCAGCATCTCTGATATTTTTGAATCTTTGTCCTATCCATTTTGATTCGTAATCTTGTGACTCACATCATCCTCAAAATTGTTATTTCAGGATCATGTCTTCCAACGACTCTTCGTCTTTATCCGCTCCCCAGAATCAGACTGTTGAGATCCTTAGTGTACTACAAGGTTTAAAGGAAGCCCAGGAGCGAACGAACGACCTATTAACTGAAGGGCTGAGAAGACAGGTGAGTCAGACCCCAGCGGGAGCCTCCTATCATAAAGGGATTCCTATTGGACGAGGAAGGGAGAAGAAGATGAAGCGTCAATAGAAGCATCAGAAGAACCCTTGCTGTGGATATTGTAAGAGGCCAGGACACCTTCAGAGGGATTGTCGCCGTGCTCAAGGGAAATGTCTGATATGCGGTTCCGACAAACATCTCATCAACGGTTGCCCAGAAAGGAAAGAACTACAAGGAGAAAACTCGTCCACACTCCCCACTTCTACCAAGTGAGGATTACCACGTAGTTCGGACTTCGACGATAAGGCGGACCTAACGCAGGACTCAACTCACGCGACGAAAATGCAACGTTCTAGTAGTCGAAGAAGGATTTTTCATGTTATCGACTTACAGTAATAATGTTGTCATCTTTTATGAATGTTTCTTTCCGTTTGAAATCTTGTATGCGTTGAACTTTTGGTTGAATACAATAAAATCTGAATCGTGTTATATGTATCATTCTCTTGCTTCCTCTTTATCTAATTCTATTCATTATCACAGTATTTTCATTCTGATCTTTCAGTTCCTGCAACCGCATATTTTCTTATATTTCGCACTATGAACTTTCCTTGATGTGTTCCACTATCTAATCATGAATTTTCCTTTCAGGCCATGGCCCACCCTGGAGCAGCGCCGCATCTAGACGAAGATGCACAGTCATGCGCTTCCTTAGATCACACACTGACGAGTTCCGATGATGAGGTCAATGTTCCACAGGTCGACTTCGAAAACAATGATTCAGAGGACGAAGGAGCAGACGTCCCAGAGTTTAGCATGATATCTGATTCTGACGAAGAAGAAGGAAATCCTGAAGCGAACCCTATAGAGGAAGACCCGATAAAGGAAGACCCCGAGGAAGAACCGATAGAAGAGAATCCAGCGGAGGAAAACCCCGTGGAAGAAAATCCAGAAGAAGAGAATCACATGGAAACGGATCTCGATGAAGAAGCTTTATCCGAGGAAGAAGGACCAGAAGATCAAGACCCCATGGTGGAAGGACTTCCAATAGAGGTACCTGCGAGACGCTATGGAAATGGACGCCCCTATCTGAGTGCGCGCGCCTACCGCAACCTGCTGAATCTTCACAACCGCGGCTGACGGAATTTCTTTTGATGTTGTCTTTCAGGCCAAATGAAATGTGTATAGTTTAGGGCCACTTTTCACCTTTGAGAATGTCTTGTTTCGAATTTTTCTTGAATGGAATAAATCTTCTGAATTCTTAAACCTTTTGATTATTGATTCGCTTGATACTTGTTTATTGCCATATCCATTCATTTTTCTGCTGGGATTACCTGACTGTCCACCCCTACTTGTTGTAAAGTTTTCACCCTCGTTTCGATTGGAAAGTACCGCACCCTGATCCTTAGAATGAACCGCCATTCATCTTTCGTCTGTGCCTCGATTGAGATCCTTCTGGGAGGAGAAGTTCATAGTGAAACCCTTGAGTTAACCAACCTTTCAAATTCTTGATTCATACGATGTACCGAAAGTTATCCTCCCCATACTGTTTCTCTTGTAGTCCTGTGTGACTCACCCTTACCTTTGTGTTGACCCGATTCCAATTTCCTTGATCTTCAGCCTAAAGCCGTCATCCTTCAACCTTTTGTATCAGCCACATCCCATTGTAATCTCTACCCTACCTAAGCTTGGACACACTTATGTTTTCTGTGTTACCCCGAGTATATTTAGGGGCACTATTATTTTAAAATGTAGTTTTAGTATTTTGCATCTGTCAAAAGTACGTGTTATTGATTACCCCGTTTTACGTATTTTTAAGTGCATTATTATTATTCTTTTTAGTAGCGCAACCTTGAACTGCGTATATTTTGTTACATGTTTCTTATTTTCACTATATGAGTTTCTAAGCTATTTTGAAACTATTTGACCGATGCATTATCCTAAAATGTTTTAACCTACCGACTAGATTTCCACTACTTTATTCTTGTTATTTTATTTTCAGGTTTTTGAGCCGATGTTTATTATTACCAATGTTTGTGCCTTATACTATTTATTTCTGATGTACTACTTTTGATGTACTTGCATATGCATATATCGGAGTTTCGATCTTATTGAGTACGTCTCGAATGATGTTGTCATATTGTTGTTATTTATATTTCCGTATATTTGTGACTACTCTTATAGTTGTTCCTATTTTATACCTACTTAAATCTATATCTTGTATGATACTCTTACGTATTTTATATTCTCGAAAATTTCTTCGTCCACTCATTTCTAGTAAATCTTTATGTGTTAAATTGCAAAATAATAGCTTTCGCATATGGTTGTATTACTTATAGTTTATTTTAAATTTCGAGGACGAAATTTTTGTAAGGGTGGTATGATGTAACACCCGGCCCCTTTTATACCAAGTCCGTATTTTGTTACTTTAGAATTCCATTTATTTTATGTGTTTTATTTAGAAAATTATTTATTTATTGTAACCTCATTTTCTTCATCAATAAGACCCAAACCCTATATCACCTCATATTTCCTCAGCCCAACTTCCTTTGTCAAGAACTAAACTAAATTCTTTTCTAAATCCCCAGATTTTTCCATGCGGCCCAGCCCCTCAACCCACACACAAAATTAAATGGAAAATTCATGTTTTACCTCGGTCCAGCCCTCACAATTCTATCGTTTAATTCTTTAGCCCGGCCCCATTTCCTTTTTACATTTAATCTTCAATTCGTTTTTATTCTGGCCCGAGCCCAGCCCCTTAGCCCTCTCCAATTCTTTAAAATCCCCAGCCTAACTCCTTTTCTTTAAATTGTTTTTCTTTTTTTTTCTTCAGCCATTCATTTTCCAGAGCCCAAACCCCGGCCCTTTCCATTCCATTTCCTTTTGTTTTTCCTTGGGCCGGCCCGCTCAGTTTCCCATTTAATTCTTTCCTCTTCTTCTCGGCCCGGCCCTCTCTCCTTCAACCCATGCCCTTTCTTCCCCTACCCGACCCGCTTCACTGTACATCTCCTTTAATTTCCAACGGCTCCTTCCCATAACTCCCGCTCGCGACCACGTTCTCCCCCGCCTCCTCCGCCCTCGCTCGTGCGAGCGTTACCGCCCTCGACGCGCGACCACGTCTTCGCTACCTCTCCTCTCTCCACACCTACACTTTTTTCTGATCTCATTTCCTCTCGCCCCGCCTCGTTCTCTTTCCCCCTCTCGTCTCCCGCTACCCATCACCGGCCCCCTCCATCACCATCACCATCACCATCACCAACCTCGTACTCCCTCGCTCACTCCTCCTCACGAATCCAAGCCACCATCCCTCCCTTCTCCACTCCACAGAGCCCCTACACCCACTCCCCTGCACCGGTGCTCGGCCACCCACTTCACCCGATCTCGACGCTCGACGTCGACTAGCTCCTCACTGCCCCACTGCGCCGTCATCGACCCCATCGTCATCATCGTCGTCGTTCTCGTCATCACCCAGCTCCCTCTCTCTCTCTTCCTCACTCTGCTTTCTCTCTCCCTCCCTCTCAGTCCCTGTCTCTCTCTCTCGTTTCTCTCAGTCTCTCTCTCATCTGCCTCTCTCTCAATCCCTCTCTCTCTCTCTCCCTCCAACTTTCTCTCTCTCTTTGCTTTCCCTCTCTGTGTCTCTCTCCTTCTCACTCTGCTCTCATTCCCTCTGCACTCTTTTTCTCTCTCCTGCTATCTCTCTCTCTCTCTCTCCTTCTCAGCAATTCTCTCTCTCTCTGTGGCCAACCTTCCACTTTCCGGCCACCACCACACAAGCAGCCCATCATCAAGAGTTGCGACCACCGCAGACAACCCGTGCTCACCCGGAGCTGTTGCTGTCGTCGTGCCAATTCGTCGCGCGACCGTGCTGTATTACGCTGCCGTGCAACGCCTTGACACCTCCAGGCAAGTTTTTACTTGCTTTCATGCTATTCTCTATATGTTACAAGTTAATATTATATATATACCTCATGTTTGTATTATGTTAAATATTGCAACACAACTGTTCGATGCTTGTTCCCTTAGGAAAATAATATCAAAGTTGACGGAACTCAATAGTATAGGTTGGCCCGTAGTGTTGAGAACATAGTGTGTGAATTTCGTGGGATAATTTGATCGTTAACGACTAAAACAACTGGCCCCAAGTTTAACCGTAAAACTGTGATTCTGTTGTATCTGAAAATTGTTAAATTCACCATAAATCATATACATATTAGAATGGTGCGTTCGAGGGCTCAAATCGAAGCTAACTCGACGAACTTTAACCCTGTGCTGGTTTCCGGATATCCCTGTACTTAAATCGTGAAGATAATTGTATCGGAGTACGACTCTGGACTGCAGTCCAGAGCGACTCAAATAGTGTTTTCTGTTCCGTACTGGATACCATGGGATTTCCCTTAACTCGTAGGTTGCGGAACTCCGCTGCTTATTGTAGGTAATTCTGTTAGCTAGACAACACTTTTGGTTTCATCCTGTTTCGTTATCATTTACTATTTAATCTGTAATTTAGAAGATCGGGACACACAACAGTCCCAGCAGAATCAGAATTGACATGTTGATATTAAACAGATTATAACTCCTAACGTGCAGACGCGATTGAAGATCCGTTTGTTGTGTTGAAAACTTTACTGAAAACCCTAGAATTCATCCAACTGTAGCATCGCTAAATTATGATCCCAACAGGGATTAAAATGCGTTGCGAAATGGATTCCTGATTCTGAACCCGGATTTCCAGCCGCGTGCGCTTAAAATGAAACAGTTATAACTAATGATCCTGAAATCCGATTGGCTCGAAACTAACTTAGATGGATAGACAACTGAACATATTAATCACTACCTGTTTATCATTTCGTCAAATTACATACATATACTCCATGATAAATCGCGCAAGTAATAGACTGTTGTTTTTATGACACCTTAATTGTGCTTTTATACTGTTCATGCATCACGTCATACCCATATCAAGTTAATGATAACCTAGTGACATCGTGCAATTTACCCAGTGTTAGATTTTAGTGTTGATTGTGGCAAGTACGTCAGTGATCGTGTATTCGTGATTAAGTGAAAGTGATAGGTACTTGTGCACAATCAGTGTCCCTTTATTCTATTGCATTGTCGACGTCTGTGGGATACGTGTACGTGTGACTATAAGTGGTATGGGACACTTATAGAAGCGCTTGCACGGATGTCACAGATAAGGCATCCGACGCTGCCATTTGTCTTAGGTATTAGTCGGGACGTGCTTGATGGAGGTCCTGCCTCCAGTTCTCGCGCAGACTTGTCACGGATCGATTAGTATTTAGGGTGATGGTTAGCGTTTGATGTAAAACAACGGGGTGTGGGGTAGTTCAAGTGTGAATTCAACAGAATCTCGGAAGTCCCATGCCGGCTTATATATTTAGGGAGTTATATGGAGATTTACAGGGTATGTGCTATAGACACCGTGATACATTCGTTACATGTTGGGCCCGTGGTCCCTTGCCCTTGGGTCCTACCCTTGGGTGGAGGACACTCACGAGTGGTTGACTCTCACACTTGGACTGACGATAGGCTTATTGACCTGTACAGTGAGACTTAGAGACTGATAGGGTTACTGTTGTTTACATTCCTCATATACTGTATTGACATACATGACATATCGTTATACTGCCTTACTGCTCCGCTGCATTTATCTCTGCTCATTTATGTTCATGCTGTTATTGATTTTCTGTTATTCATATTCTTTACCACTGTTAGAACTGTCGCTCGATTTCATATATATTATATTGCTTTTGTGTCGCTCTGACGATCTGAGTATGCATGCTCAGTGTGAGGAGAAGATTTAGCTTGGATCAGAACTAGACGTGCATCACAGACTTCTTGATTTGCTACTCCGAGTTACTTTCGTTTGTTCCACTTCAGGTCAGTTTATATTATTGTTTCCTTCAGTTACTGCATTTCTCATTACCTGCGCATCGTTTACTGTTTACCATGAAAAACTAGAAGCCGAAGTACGACTACGGCAGGACATTTCCTTGACCGTAGGAGCATGGCTGGCCTTGTCTACCCCCCGTATTCCGTATTTTGGGAAGCGGGGCGTGACATATATCATGTGAGGCGCTACAATAATGCTAAGCGCTAATCTTTTGTGGCGCTCACGTGTATTTCACATGAGGCGCTGGGCGCTGCCCAATCAGTGCTAAGCACTCACCCGTTTTGGCTGCATATGAAGTGCTAAGCACTTTACTCAGCGCTCACGTGTATTTCACATGAGGCGCTAGCATTCTATTTTGGGCGCCCATGTGTGTTTCACGTGAGACGCTGAGTTCTTTTGGAAATTTAATCTCTGTTTATATTTTTAGAGAACTTAAATATCTGTTAATAGTATTTTGACCATTAACGATCACCAAGATCACTATTTTGAGGATCTGGGATCAGGTTCTTTAAGAACTAAGTTCTTGTTTTATGAAGAAACTAAGTTCCTGGAGTATTATGAACTCCATGTTTTCCATGTTCATGCTTTCAAAAGAGGTTAGACCTCTGTTAATGGTATTTTGACCATTAACGACTATCGAGATCACTATTTTGAGGATCTTGGATCAGATTTTTAATGAACCAAGTTCTTGATTTGACGGAACTAAGTTCCTGGAGTATTATGAACTCCATCTTCTTCATGTTCTTCTTTGTTCTTCCCTGAATCTTTAATTCTCAAGAATAATATCTTTCCGATGAGAATTAAATTCTCAACTTGTGGAAGACTTGTCTTGTGGATCTCAGATCCAGAGAAAGAACTAAGTTTTTTGAGAAGGGTTAAACCCTTAGAAATGGTATGTTAGGTAAAAAAGATATTTTGATCTTTTTTTCTTTACCTAAGGTTTTTTAGGAGGGAGATCTTCTTCCTTGAGAGAATTAAATTATCTGTTATTTTGAGAGCCTTCTGTATTTTTATAGGGGGTCTCCTTTTTTCCTCATCCCTTTTGATTAATCTCTTTGCTCCTATTTATAGGAGAAGAGAAAAATCAATTTGTTGAGAAAATCTCTCATTAAGAAATCATGATTGATTTCATAATCAATAAAATTAATCTTTTAGAACAATTGGTGAATTTTATTCACCATTGGATTTTTAATCCAAAAGCTGTCTGTTTAACATAGAAGATTTCTTATTTGTTTAACAAGATTAGGAAATATTTTCCTAAAATAGAATTTTATTCTATCATATGAATATCTTGTTAGTTTAACAAGATTAGAATTTTATTCTATCATAAGATTAGGAAGATATTTTCCTAATATAGAATTTTATTCTATCTAATAGAGAAGATCCTTCTTATTTGTTTATCAAGATTAGGAAATATTTTCCTAAGATAGAATTTTATTCTATCATATGAATATCTTGTTATTTTAACAAGATTAGGATATATTTTCCTAACCATAGAATTTAATTCTATCAGATGGTTTAATTGGTGATATTTTTATCACAATTGGATTTTAAATCCAAGATTCTCTATTAGAGAAGATCTTTCCATATTAGAAGGAAAATATTTCTCAAATGGAATTTATCATCTGATGATTTATTATCACCATTGGATCTTTGATCCAACGGCTCTGTTTAACAAAGAATATCCCAGTTTTTAGGGAAGTATCCCCATGTAGAATTTAATTCTGCTTGCTTTTAATATGGGCGCCGGCGCTCACGTGTTGTGCACGCGGATGCCATTTAATTCTTATTTATAATAGGCGCTCCTGTGCTTTGCACATTGCGCCCATGTAAGGAGCACGTACAGCACCACCATAGGATTTAATCCTACAAGATTAGCGCAGGCACTGGCGTCCTCGTGAGGAGCACGTGAAGCGCTGCTTCAACAAAATTTTAACAGAGCTTGGCTCTTTTATTATGTTTAAATATTAGGGGAACATGCACTCCTGTTGCACATTGGCGCCCGTGTGAACTTCACGTGCGGCGCTACCTGAGATGATAGTTACATGCTTTGCATGCGGGTGCACGTATTTAAGAGGTGGAGCTTTCCTTTTATATTTATAAGTGAACAGCAAGCTCTGAGCCAAAAAAAATTGGCAAGAACACCCCGAATACCGGGAGAGACGAACCCTCGACGATCCGCTCACTAACTCCATATGGCTCGGGACTGTACCCAACTAAAACCTGTTTGCACGATTCTTTTGAGCCATGGTAGGGTATTAATCAAAGCACAGTGGGAACTCACACGAGACAAATGACGATCTCAGGTCGACAGACTGATCTGTACTCATGTCACCTGAGAAATACTATTTGACAATAGGTATAATACTATCTAGCATGTTCCCAGCGAGTCCGTCCAGTGTAACTCATAACCCAATGAGCACCTGTATACTATCTCAGGTGACTAACTGACACTAATGGCTTGTAAGACCGGCCACCGCCCCTCGTCAGGGTTTCAAAAAGTATACACCAGTCTACTCCGGAGTATCGATGCCCAGTCTTGATACTCTCTCTATTGGATATAGTGCCCTCAAAGTCAATTATTGGATCGCAGGCACGTGATTGCAAGGATTGAAGGAGGACCTATGCCGGTAAGACAGTCTTACTCAAGATGATAGTATGCTATCTGGTTTGTCTTTATCATCGTGTACATGCTTCATGTGATATCACAGATCACTATTACACGTTCGTAGAGCCCTTAGGATTCTTGCTTGACTACCAGCAGTTTGATGGCGATCATATACGTGAGAGTTGGGTAGTCTATAAGCACAACCTTAAAGTGGTCCCTAGTCGTAGGAGTTTCGAGACTGGGCATCGATACTCCATTAGTAGACTAGTGTATACAGTCGAGACCCTGACGAGGGACGGTGGCCGGCCTCACAAGCCATTGGTGTCAGTTGGATCACCTAAGATGTATACAGGTGCTCATTGGGTTATGAGTACACCGGACAGGACTCGCCGGGAACATGCTAGTTGGTAATATACCTGGCGTCAGATAGCAGTTCCCTGGAGACATGTGTACAGGTTAGTTCATCGACCCGAGATCGTCATTTGTCTCATGTGAGTTCCCACTGTGCTTTGAATACTACCCTACCACGGCTCAAAGGAGTCGTGCAAACAGGTTTTAGTTGGGTACAGTCCCGAGCCATATGGAGGTAGTGAGCAGATCGGCAGGGGTTTCGTCTCTCCCGGTTTTGGGGGTGAGATCACGCTGTGTCTAGAAGAGCCATTACACGAAGTCCTTGGCCAAGGCAGGAGATTTACTGGTAGGTATTCCAGTAGTATCTCAGGGTGTTCTGGGCTACACTCCGACACGACTTGTACTGCTTTTGGGGGTTTGACTTTTACCAACCCCCTAGGCCCGACAAGTAATACTCATAAACGAACGGACCGGACTGTACGGATATTGTCACTGATAGGCTCAGTAGGGTGTTAGGATGAGTTCGCTCATCGGCCTCCCTTTTGGTCAATACCTGGTAGCCCGTTACGTACAGCTAGTACCACTGACGTGCTAGTGGTTAAATCCACAGCCAGTGTATTGACGAGTCTTTAGAGTCCCTCACAGACAGTTTCTCAAGTTTCGGGCGAAACATTGTAGAGGCCGTATGGTATTATGGCAGGGTTCGATCATATACGTGCATTCGTGCACGGATCATGATCGGACGGATCATACTAGTGGGGTTTGGTTTAAGTCGGATCCTAGTATTAGATTTGTTGGATTGCTTTAGTCTCATCGCATTTGCATTCAGTCGGAATACGGATGCAGGTATGTATATACAGGTGAGGGGTATCCTTGTGATCCGTCACGAGTTTACTTTCGTAGATGCCATTCTCTTTTTATTGTGGTAAACATTTAGATAAATGTTTACAAATGGAAATAATGAGCTCAAAGTCATGATGAGAGCATTTATTGTGACACATGCATAGGTGATGACTCATGGTCTCTTTATTTGTGCATATGTCACATTTTGGATTGATTTGGTGTGTTGAAATGATAAGAGAAGGGAGGGAGGGCAGCCATATGGCTAAGGGTTTGCTCTTGTGTTTATTCTTCTTGCTCTCACATTATCATTTCAACACAAGAAAAGAAAAGCTCTTCTTCTTCTTTTTCCTCTTTCTTCTTGAGCTCACTATCTCCATTAATGGTATCCACTTAAACCTTCATCCATACACTCTCATGCGTTGAGAATCAATGGATGCTTTAGACAAAGTGATCACACGCATTCTCTACTTCACCTTGGACACGTCGGCAAGCAAACTTCGTGTCCGAGTTGCTTCGGTTCGAAGCGGGAGCCCGTAAAAGGATTCATTGATGTAGTGCCCTTTCCGAGGAGGAAATTGGAGATCGAGCGAGATTGGAGATGCCGCAAGGAGCTAAAGATGGTGGCTAAAGATCGAAGGACACGGATCGATCGGTATAGCTTTTCTAACCCTCTTTAGATTGCTAGTTTAATGTTAATGGTTCGATCCAGATTAAAGTATGCGTTAGCGCCAGGTTCAAGTTTATGAAAAGTTTTTGTTTCCGCATTTTGGCTCGGATTGACGGTCGGGGCGCTACCGTAGACTTACTTGGTATCAGAGCCACGCCATTAACCTTAGCTAGCTTGTTTAGACAATGTTAATGTATCGAAACCGAAACGAAACCCAAACAATGCCACTGCAGTTCATGTTTCTGTTAATTTTAAAAGTGTCCAGAAAAATATTTAAACAAATGCAGAAGACCACTCATGAGACCATATGACCATTGCCCAAAAACGAGCCGCACCCCTCGGAAAAAAACCGGCCACCGAGCTTGTAATTCCGGCGAGGCCGAACTTTTTGATGTCTTTGGGCTACGTATTTGGGCTGTTGTCTGGTCTCTGGGATGTTGGTTCAGTGGTATTGTTTGTTTGGCCCAATTTGGATATGGTGTTATCAGTTTGTGTGGGCTATTCGGGGGTTATTTCGGATTCGATATTTTATAATATTGTTTAAAGTTTATAGTGCTTTACATTATATCTGAGACCGTGAATGTCATTTGATCGGTAAATCTTGTCTGATCACTATAGCCCTTTTAGACGGATTTGCGAACGTGACATTCACGTTGATATTCTGTGTTGTGCTGTGATGTTGCGGATTTGTCGTGGTAGGTAGCCTGGATGCAATGATAGTACAGTTTGGTTATATTTGTACATTTGTTATTGCGGGGCGAGCGTCCGACATGTGGACTGCCGTCACTGCCTGTTTGTATATTATTCTTTTGGGGCACAACCGGGTTGAGGTCGATGTACCCGTTGTACATATTTTACTTTCTGTACTAGGATTACCCCAAGGTGGAGTGCACGGATAGCCGGGTTCTAAAGGGCAACGGGCCCGCATCTTATGGCTTTGAGATAGAAGGGGCTTCACTCTAGAATTGGCGGGCTATTCGCCGCACTCGTAGGGGGTATAGGTTGACCCAAGGAGGGGTGCTCAAGTTACCGAATTCCGTGAAGTGTTGGGTGGTCATTCACTTTGCTGAAGGGACCTTCCTCGCTTCAGGTTTTGGCGGGTAACTTGCCACACCCGTAGAGGTCTAGGATTTCATTGCACACGCTATCCACACGACTAGGGGAACTTCGTGTTTCACTTGCGGCTCAAAGGAAACCCGGGGATCCCGGATTATCTGTATTGTTCTGTGATGCTTATTACTTTTCTGTAATGTTGCATTTATCACGCCTAGAGAGATTATTATATATTGTTATATATATACTAGTAGATGTTGTATATATTTTACACCCGCGCTAGTCCAGTCCCTGCTCCGTCGTTAGTTAAGTAACCTAACGGGTGATGACGGGACCCAGTAGCGAATGCGTATGGCATATACATACATCGTATTTTCGTCCTTTATTGGTGTGATCAATTGATGGGACTGCATTGATTCGGATCAATGCAAGCTAAACAAACCTGTTTGACATTGTTGGAACAATTTTCAAAAAGCTGTTATTACAAGGACGTTTTCATTTGTTTTGCACAGTGGTATTCGGTTGTGAATATCCAGCACCTCATTCGACGAGGCAAGGGCCGAGATCCCTTCATCAGGAGTGACCCCTTGGACAGAAGTTTACGCCAGGGTAATGTAAGTCCACGTTACCCACCCCGGTGCTTACGGGGAGGCGGAATAGGTAAAAATCAAATTTTTAACACAAGGTAACATGGACTAAAACTTGAGGATCTTTGCTAAACCATTGCTAATAAACTACAAGAGGTTCTATCTACTATACTTAGGAGATTATACCTCATGCAACAAGTCCTTCGGGTCTTCTCTCCGCAGTCCTTCTCGTCCATGCAAGCTCTGAGGATCGATCTGGATCTTGGTCACCTCCGCGGCCTCCTTGAGTCGAAGACGATCTACCTGAGAGTCTGTAGTCCGAGCTCCACCTCAAGCCGAGGTAACTAGGACAACAAGTTTGCTACTCTTGATGTCCTAGGTGATGTAGAATATGGTGGTGGATTTGTTTGTCTATTTAGATCCTTATTTTCTCAACACATGAGAGCTAAGGAAAAATCTAGAGAGGAAGAAGAAGGAGAAACCATGGGAGCTCTCTCTTGGATGAGAGAGAATGAGTAAGAGATAATGATCCATAAACATAATAATTACTAATCTCTTATCATGATAAAGTTGATGGCTACCCTTGATTTGACCATTATCATCACAAAAATAAAACCAAAAGCAAAAGAAGGATCTAGTGCTCTCAAGAAATGTCCAAGTCAACCATGGTCAACTAGGTCAAATGGTCAAGCATGGTCAAATGGTCAAAGCAATTAGCCATAACACAATTATCATTAAAAAGATTAGTAAATATTTTCCTCACCTCATAATGGTTTTGACCGAACCAACAGTCAAAACCCTAATGAGGCACCTCCTTTTTCTTCGCCCCTCACATCCGTGCATACACACCCGCATCCGCATTCCGTAGAATGCGAATGCACAGAAGACAAAACTAATCCACCCATACAATACTAGGATCCGGCTTAAACCAAAGCCCACTAGTATTGTCTGCCCGAACAGAATACGCGCACAAGTGCATGTAAGTGATCGTAGCCTTGCCATAAAACCATACGGCCTCTACACCTTTTGCCCAGTGTAGGGAAACTCTCTGTGTGGGACTCTAAAGACTCGATTCTACGCTGGCAGTGGGTTTAACCACAGACCGCAAGCGGCACTAGCTGTACGTAACGGTCTCTAGGTAGATGTCGATAAAAAGGCCGATGAGGTAAACCCATCCGAACTCCTACTGAGCCTGAATGTGACAATCTCCGTACAGTCCGGTCTGTTCGTCTAAGAATATCGCATGTCGGGCCTAGAGGGCGGTAAACGTCAGACCCCTAATAGCGGTACAAGTCGTGCCGGAGTGTAGCCCAGACCACCTTGAGAAACTACTGGAAACACTACCAGTAATTCTCGCTTTCCCTGGCCAGGGACTTTGTGTAATGGCTCTCCTAGACACAGCGTGATATCAACCCCCAATACCGGGAGAGACGAATCCTATCTAACCGCCACTGCCTCTAAGTGCTTCGGGACTGCACCCAACTACTACCTGTTTGCACAACTCCTTTGAGCCGTCGTAGGGTAGTGATCAAAGTGCAGTGGGAAAACACTCGAGGCGAAGTAGCAGTGTCAAGTCGACGGACTAAGCTGTACTCCTGTCACCTGGGAACTGTTATCTGACGATAGGTATACTACCAACCAACAATTCCCGATGAGCCCTGTCCAGTGTACCCGTAACCTAACGAGCACCCGCATACTATCTCCAGTACGACGTACTAATGGCTGTGGGACAGACCATTTCCCCTACTGGGATGAGAAGCGTATACGCTAGTCTACTCCGGAGTATCGATGCCCCGTCTCGATAATCCTACGACTAGGGACCTGTATAAGGATGTGCTTATAGATTACCCAACCCCCACTAGTGTGACTGCCATCACAACGCTGGTAATCAAGGAAAGATCCTAAGGGCTCCACTAATATGTATAAGCGATATGCTAAAAGAAACACACACAAATATTGAAGTAGAAACAAACCAAGTAGCATACTACCATTTTGAGCAAGATTGTCTATACAACTGTGAATATCCCAAGCTTCCATTAAGTAATATACAAACTAGTATGATACAGTAATGGCCTCTAGGGCATATACACTAATAATCTCCCACTTGCACTAGGGCCATGTACTGGCGTATCGAAGACCTATCATCTCGATCAGCCGCTCGAACTGAGTCTGGGGTATGGCCTTCGTGAGAGGATCTGCAGTGTTATTCTCCGAATCTGCTCTCCTCACCTCGATCTCCCGGCGATCTACGATCTCCCTGATCAAGTGGTACCACCTCAAAATGTGTCTGGACTTCTGATGGAACCTGGGTTCCTTCGCTAAAGCTATAGCGTCGTTGTTGTCACAATACAGTGGTATTGGATCAACAATGGTTGGAACCACCTGAAACTCCGTGAGGAACTTCTTCATCCAGACAGCTTCCTTTGCGGCATCGCAAGCAGCTATGTACTCTGCTTCCATAGTTGAGTCAGCAACGATTTCCTGCTTGGAACTCTTCTAGCAAACCGCCCCTCCATTGAGGGTAAAGACATAACCCGACATGGACTTGGAGTCATCCTTGTCACTCTGGAAGCTGGAGTCAGCAAAGGCCTCGATCTGGAGGCCTTTTCCGCCATACACCAAGAACATCTCCTTAGTCCTTCTAAGGTACTTGAGAATGTTCTTTACTGCTATCCAGTTTTCTCCCCTAGGTCCGACTGATACCGGCTTACAACGCTTCATGTGTATGCTACATCTGGTCTGGTACACAACATCGCATACATTATGAGCCTACCGCAGATGCGTAGAGTATAGATGACATGCGAGCCCTTTCCAAATCAGTCTTGGGAGACATCTCTTTGGAGAGGGCGATTCCGTGACAAGCCGGTAGATTACCGCGCTTTGAATCTTCCATACTGAATCGTTTCAGTATGGTGTCGATGTACCTGGACTGCGAAAGTCCTAACATTCTCTTAGATCTATCACGATAGATCTGGATCCCCAGAATGTAGTTGGCATCGCCCAGGTCCTTCATGAAGAACCTCTGTGACAAGAATTCTTTGACTGACTGTAGCATAGGAATATCATTTCCTATTAGGAGAATGTCATCCACGTACAAGACGAGGAATACTACAGTTCTCCCTACAATCTTACTGTAAATGCATGGTTCATCCGGATTCTTGATAAAGCCGAATTCTTTGACAGTATCATCAAAGCAGATGTTCCAACTCCGCGATGCCAGCTTTAGTCCATAGATCGACTTAAGCAACTTGCACACTTTACCGCTGCTCCTACTCTGAATGAAACCCTCCGGCTGATCCATATAGACGCACTCTTCCAAATTTCCATTTAGGAAAGCCGTCTTTACGTCCATCTGCCAGATCTCATAATCGTGGAAGGCAGCAATGGCAAGAAGGATCCAAATGGATTTGAGCATAGCCACTGGAGAAAAGGTCTCGTCATAGTCCAAACCAGGTCTTTGACGAAAACCTTTTGCAACAAGTCTAGCTTTATAGGTTTCAACCTGCCCATCTACACCAATCTTCTTTCTGAAGATCCGTTTGCAGCCTACGGGTTTTACCCCTTCTGGAGCAATATCCAAAGTCCAAACTTTTTTGGTGTACATGGACTCCATCTCGGTCCGCATTGCATCCAGCCATTTTACCGAGTCACCGCTCTGAATGGCTTGCTGGAAGCTAGCAGGCTCATTATTTTCAATGATGCAATCCTCTCGATCCCCGTCAATGAGAAAACCGTAGTATCTCTCGGGCGGATGAGACTGCCTACTACTCCTGCAGAGTGGCGCTGGAATGTCCGGTTCTCCTGAACCTTCTGATTCTACCAAGCTTTCAGTAATAGCTTGTGGTTATGGAATTTCTTCCAGTTCTATTGCGCTCCCACTTATCTAATTTTCTAAAAACTCAGTTTCCAAGAAGCGGGCATGAAGAGAAACAAAGACCTTTTGCTCCTCTACGTAATAGAAAACATACCCCTTGGAGTTCTTTGGGTATCCCACAAACTTACACGGTACTGAGCGTGCCTCGAGTTTGTCCGCATGCTGCTTTTTTACAAAAGCCGGACATCCCCACGTCTTAAGATACTTAAGACAGGGTTTCTTCCCACTCCACATCTGATATGGTGTGGTGGGCACTGACTTAGTAGGAACTTGGTTCAAAAGATATGCAGTTGTTTCTAGTGCATAACCCCAGAAAGATCGCGGTAACTCAGCCTTACTCATCATGGAACGAACCATATCCAATAGAGTTCGATTCCTCCTTTCCGATACACCGTTGTGTTATGGTGTGTATGGAGGAGTAAGCTGAGAGAGAATTCCATTCTCTTTTAAGTAGCCCAGAAACTCGGCACTTAAGTATTCACCACCTCGATCAGATCTCAGTGTCTTGATACTTTTGCCTATTTGTTTTTCAACTTCATTTTTGTATTCCCGAAATTTCTCAAAGGCCTCGGATTTATGCTTCATCAGGAAGACATGTCCATACCTAGAGAAATCATCCATAAAAGTAATGAAGTATGAATAACCACTTCGCGCATATGTGGACATTGGACCACACACGTCACTGTGTATGAGTCCCAAGAGCTCGCTTGCTCTTACTCCGTGTCCAGTGAACGGAGTCTTTGTTATCTTTCCCATGAGACAAGATTCACAAGTAGCATAAGACTGATACTCGAACGGATTCAAGTATCCCTCTTTATGTAACTTTGTTAACCGTGTCTCATTAATGTGACCCAGTCTACAATACCATAAGAAAGCCTGATTTGTTTCCGGAGACTTTTTTTTAAGTGTGTTCTGGACACTGAAAACCTGAGCTTGATTCAATACGTATATTCCATTTTCTAATGAACCTGACCCAATCAGAACTTGATTTAGGTGGATGTGGACCACATCGCTTACAAAAGTAAAATCATATCCTTCCTTAAAAAGTAAGGATACAGATATGATATTACAAACCATACTAGGTACATACAAACAGTTACGCAGAATCAATATCTGCCCACTTGTCAATCCAATGTGATATTCCCCTACGGATTCAGCTTCCACGCTCATTCCGTTAGCAACCCTGAGAGTGATATCATCTATCCTGATAACTCTACGGTTTCTCAAAGCCTGTAATGAATTACAGATGTGAGATCCTGATCCGGTATCCAGTACCCAGGAAGTAGAGTTAATTGACATACAGTTTTCTATTACAAACACACCCGAAGCCGAAGCCACAACATGCTTCGAATTCTGGCTACTGGCTTTCAAAGCCCTGCAATTCTTCTGCCAATGTCCTTTCCCGTAACAATAGGAACGTCCCTCCTTCACTACATCCAGTCCCGAATCTTTTGCCCTTCCCTTTCCATCTTCTTCCCTGGTTTCCTTCAGGGTATAAGTAGAGGGCAGAGACTATAGAATCAAGTCAGTATTTGACCCATTCTTCAACGTGGTCTTCAGGTCCGTGAGCTCATCAAAATAGCTAGTCTCTGTAAGGACGTTGCCCCCTACAGATGACCCGACAGCCAACCTCGCTTGAAGCAATTCGTTCGAGGTCTCATATCTTGCGATACGAGATTGCTCTCCATATAAATCTTTGTTATGGAGAAAGATAGAAACTAAGTCCATCTTCTCGTGCTGCCTCTGGTATGCACCATCAACTGAGGCCAACACGAGGCACTTGGCATTCGCACAGTCTTTTTCCGATGTCTTACGGATATCAATATCCGCAACAGTGGAAACTGGTCCTGAGACGGCTGGGGTTTGATTAGTTAAGAGGTGTCCCAGCTTGTCATGGGTAATGGACATCTGGACAGACCTTTGCCAGTCATAATAGTCAGATTCAGTCATTTTATTATCTAGATGTAACCTATGTGTGGTCACTGGGTCGCTGCAATTAAGAGAGAGAGAAGAAAACACTTAGCATGATGCTCTTGCAAGTTTAGATTGGTTTTTAGTTTATCTAAACAGGATGGCTCCCACTGTTTCTCGAATCCTTCCTCAAACCATAAAAGCAGAATTAGTCGGGATTGATCTCACCGTACAATACTTGCTTAACCATTCATCCAGGCTGGTGTCGGTACTTCGAGGGAGGTTTTACGACGCTTTCGCGAAGTTCCTTAATTAATAAACTCTTTTCCCTATGGGCGTAGCCCCGGTAACACCTTTCTAGACACCTACTTGGTTTATAGCATTGATCGTTAAATGAAAAGTTTCCCGAGAAGTAGCGGATACTCACAGTAGGATCGGGATCCAAATATCATTGTGAGATAATACTGAAGGAATCCTACCAACATTATCAAACTCCAAATGGTATGCAGCACTAGCAAGTTTCAGTTTCTTTAGAAACTCCCGATGTGGATTTTTGCCCCATGCTCTTATGACCTTGACTAAGACCAACAAATCGTAATTCACATGTCAAGTTCTACCCGTCATTGTCCAGGTTGATTTGAACCCACCCGTATATACCTTTGACTATGGCCAACAAAGTAATACGACTGTCCCAAACCAACGCATCTATCTATGCAACATATGAATACCCAGCAGCTACCAATTACTATGCCTTGACTAAGGCCAACAAACATAGCTTGAATACTATTGAATATTCATACGAAATGACGGAGGGCTACGAATGGTTTTGGTAAAACCGTGAACGTAGTGAACTTGATATAATCGAAGGAACCTTGATAGCTTTTAAAAGGAGTGGTTTAAGCTCCGCGTTTTTAAAAGTTTTCTGTTTTGGAAAAAACCGAGTGGTTTTGAAATTGTTCCAACGATTTAACTTTGGTTTATTTTCTTTGCATTAATATAATGCGTCCCATCAATTAATCCTACCATTGCAGAAAACAATGAAAATATGATGTACACTTATGCCATCCGCATTCGCCACGGGGCCCCGTCATCACTCGTTAGGTTACTTAACAAATGACAGAGCGGGGGCTGGACTAGCGCGAATGCAAAACATAAGCAACGCCTACTAGATATCATATATAGATATATACATTCGTCAGATGCAATGATAGCCATTCCAGATCTCAGATGAACATATTAGATATGCTAAGAATCCGCGTTTCGTTCGAGCCTGCAACGAAAGACGAATTACACGGTCGCGATGAATAGCCAAACCCTACCCTAGACCCCTACGGGTGCGGCAAACTACCCGCCAAATACCCGAAGTGAAGCAACCTCCCTCAACAACGTGAGTAGGCCACTCGGCACTTCAAAGTACCCGGTAGTTTGTGCACCCCACCTTGGGTCTATCCTAAGAGCAAAAACAGTAAAAGAAATAATATACAATGGCGGCTACAACCTCAACCCGGATGTGCGGCCATAAAATAATATTACATCAAATTACAAATTTTACATTGAATGAAAAAAGAAAAGAAAACTCTCATCTCACATCCCCAGCTATTCATCACGACGATCCAACAAATTCATATACACAAACCAACATCACAGATCACAGATATGCACAACCCCCACTAATCGACGTATAGCGATTAGTAGACGTTCAGTATATATATCACATCACAGAAGATCCGATCAGCAAAAGTACTTAGAATTTCGATCGATAACTTGATTTGAAACTACCCCAAGTACAACAAAGTACTCAACATAATCTGGGCAGAAACAAACTATCAGAAAAATCACAGAATACAAATCTGGACAGACTGCAGAAAAACGAGTTGACTTGGCGTCGACTCGGCCGCGGATCCACGGCTAAACCCTTGGTTTGGCCGCGCTTCCACGGCGATCTGACCGATTCATGATCTCGTTTTTCTTGTGTGTCCTTAAGAAAGCCTGCACGTATTTTTAAAGTCCTTGGAAAAAATTTTGAACCAGTTTTTAAAATCGACAGAAAACGTGCATTTTTGACGTATTTTTGCGATTTTTCCGGCGATCGAATTTCTAACACTTTGCTAACAAGTTAGTAATGGTTTAGCGAGGTTCTGATACCACTGTAAGTCCACGTTACCCACCCCGGTGCTTACGGGAAGGCGGAATAGGTAAAAATCAAATTTTTAACACAAGATAACATGGACTAAAACTTGAGGATCTTTGCCAAACCATTGCTAACAAACTACAAGAGATTCTATCTACTATGCTTAGGAGATTATACCTCATGCAACAAGTCCTTCGGGTCTTCTCTCCGCTGTCCTTCTCGTCCATGCAAGCTCCGAGGACCGATCCGGATCTTGGTCACCTCCGCGGCCTCCTTGAGTCGAAGACGATCTACCTGAGAGTCTGTAGTCCGAGCTCCACCTCAAGCCGAGGTAACTAGGACAACAAGTTTGCTACTCTTGATGTCCTAGGTGATATAGAATATGGTGGTGGATTTGTTTGTCTATTTAGATCCTTATTTTCTCAACACATGAGAGCTAAGGAAAAATCTAGAGAGGAAGAAGGAGGAGGAACCATGGGAGCTCTCTCTTGGATGAGAGAGAATGAGCAAGAGATAATGATCCATAAACATAATAATTACTAATCTCTTATCATGATAAAGATGATGGCTACCCTTGATTTGACCATTATCATCACAAAAATAAAACCAAAAGCAAAAGAAGGATCTAGTGCTCTCAAGAAATGTCCAAGTCAACCATGGTCAACTAGGTCAAATGGTCAAGCATGGTCAAATGGTCAAAGCAATTAGCCATAACACAATTATCATTAAAAAGATTAGTAAATATTTTCCTCACCTCATAATGGTTTTGACCGAACCAACGGTCAAAACCCTAATGAGGCACCTCCTTCTTCTTCACTCCTCACATCCGTGTATACACACCCGCATCCGCATTCCGTAGAATGCGAATGCACAGAAGATAAAACTAATCCACCCATACAATACTAGGATCCGGCTTAAACCAAAGCCCACTAGTATTGTCTGCCCGAACAGCATACGCGCACAAGTGCACGTAAGTGATCGTAGCCTTGCCGTAAAACCATACAGCTTCTACACCTTTTTCCCATTGCAGGGAAACTCTCTGTGTGGGACTCTAAAGACTCGACACTACGCTGGCAGTGGGTTTAACCACAGATCGCAAGCGGCACTAGCTGTACGTAACGGTCCCTAGGTAGATGTCGATAAGAAGGCCGATGAGGTAAATCCATCCGAACTCCTACTGAGCCTGAATGTGACAATCTCCGTACAGTCTGGTCTGTTCGTCTAAGAATATCGCATGTCGGGCCTAGGGGGCGGTAAACGTCAGACCCCTAATAGCGGTACAAGTCGTGCCGGAGTGTAGCCCAGAACACCCTGAGAAACTACTGGAAACACTACCATTAATTCTCGCTTGCCTTGGCCAGGGACTTTGTGTAATGGCTCTCCTAGACACAGCGCGATATCAACCCCCAATACCGGAAGAGACGAATCCTATCTAACCGCCACTGCCTCCAAGTGCTTCGGGACTGCACCCAACTACTACTTGTTTGCATGACTCCTTTGAGCCGTGGTAGGATAGTGATCAAAGTGCAGTGGGAACACACTCGAGGTGAAGTAGCAGTGTCAATTCGATGGACTAAGCTGTACTCCTGTCATCTGGGAACTGTTATCTGACGATAGGTATACTACCAACCAACAGTTCCTGACGAGTCATGTCCAGTGTACCCGTAACCTAACAAGCACCCGCATACTATCTCCAGTACGACGTACTAATGGCTGTGGGACAGACCATTTCCCCTGCTGGGATGAGAAGCGTATACGCTAGTCTACTCCAGAGTATCGATGCCCCGTCTCGATAATCCTACGACTAGGGACCTGTATAAGGATGTGCTTATAGATTATCCAGCCCCCACTAGTGTGACTGCCATCACAACGCCGGTAATCAAGCAAAGATCCTAAGGGCTCCACTAATATGTATAAGTGATGTGCTAAAAGAAACACACGCACATATTAAAGTAGAAACAAACCAAGAAGCATACTACCATTTTGAGCAAGATTGTCTATACAACTGTGAATATCCCAAGCTTCCATTAAATAATATACAAGCTAGTATGATACAGTAATGGCCTCTAGGGCATATACACTAACAGGTAATAACTTCACTATAACCGATTGCCTTTTGCTTTGCATCGCGGTATTCAATTGGAATATCCTGCACCTCATTCTACGGGGAAAGAGCCGAGATCCCTTCACCGGGAGTGATCTCTTTAGCAAAGATTTTCGCCACTATATTTATAAAAAGCTATCTGGTTCCTTCAACGATATCAAGTTCATTACGTTAAAGGTTTTTCGTCAAAAACCATTCGTAGCCCTCCGTCATTTCAGAAGGGTAGCACTTAGTATTCATGCTATGTTTATTGACCTTCGTCAAGGCATAGTGTATGGTAGCTGCTTGTTACCTTTCTGTTGCTTAGATAGATGCGTTGGTTTGGGACAGTCGTATAACCTTGTTGACCTTCGTCAAGGGCTTGTACGGGTGGGTTCAAATTAACCTGGACAATGACGGGTAGAACTTGACATGTGACTTATGATTTGTTGACCTTCATCAAGGTCATAAGAGCATGGGGTAAAAAATCACATCGGGAGTTTCTAAAGAAACTGAAACTTGCCAGATATGCGCATACCTTCTGGAGTGTGATAACGTGAGTGGATTCTATCATGTTATCATGCGATGATAGTTGGATCCCGATTCCCACTGATGAGTTGGTTTACTCCTCGGATGATCCCGACTAATTTTTCTTTCAGGTTTGGAGGAGAATTTGAGGTTACAGTGGGAGGTTTCCTGATTAGATAAAGTGATAACCATTCTGATCTAGGTTAGAGTGCACGCAGAGTGTTTCTTTTCTCTCTCTCTTTGGCCGCGACCATGGCCCGACCCTAGACTATGACTCAGTGACCAAGTTAACTGAACCTTCTTAAAACACTGGCTTTTGGATTGTCAGAGTTGCATACCTCTTTGCCACTCCTTCTTTTACCCTTTTCTCCGGAACATTTCGTATCATTACGATCATCCACTTCCATTGGATAAAACCATCGTATGGTTATATACGAACTCGAAGGAACTTGTTCCAGATTCGAGGATGGTTTCCGGTTCTGGAGAAAATGAATAAGACTATTCAGTTGTCTTTTCCTTTTACCTTCTCTCAGGTTGCGAGTGCTCCTTGGATTAGGATGGTACACCTATTACGCTAATTGGATAGTCTTCATCCAAACCATAGGCAGGTGCCGAACGGTAGGGAATGAAGAAAACCAATTAGCCTAAGTGTGGTGTACAGAACGTAATAAGTAAAGACAAATAAAGGGATTAGAAAGAGAGCAAAGTAAAATACGACTACTATCATTCACGACCAAACCAAGTATTTCATCGCCACTCCTATTTCACCTTTGCATTTCTCCATAACACCCCGTATCACTACGAAGATCCACAGTTTATTGGATAATCCATCGTATGGTTATATACAAACTCGAAGGGACTTGTTCCAGTTCGGGGATGGATTCTGGTTTAGGAGAAATGAGAATAAGGTTTATTCAGTTGTCTTTCATCTTTACTTTCTCTCGGGTTGCGAGTGCTCCTAAGATTAGGAGAGTACACCTATTATGCTTATTGGATAGTCTTCTTCCAGACCATAGGCTGGTGCCGAATGGTAGGGAAGGAATAAAACCATTTAGCCTAAGAAGGTGTACAGAAGGTAATGAGTAAAGACATATAAAGGGATCTGGAGAGATGGCAAAGGAAATATACGGTTACAGTCATGAATCTGGATAATGGAAGAGGCATTACTAGGAATACCAGGATACCCCTACGAAACATTTTCATGTTTCAGTTTCATTGTGTATTGTTAATAGAAAATTGATTTCCCAATTAACCCTTACTCCAGGGTATGTATTTACCAGGTATGATTCTCACATCTGTATGGTTTCTCAGATGATGAGTGGGAGTAAATCATTGGGAATTAGGTGATCATCCTCATTATGTCGGAATTCGTTGCAATTGGTGATATTTGAGGAAATCGCCTGGGTTTTTGCCGGACGGCAAATATTTGGTTTTGAATATCTGTTGTTAAGCACCAATTTCAAATTGATATATCTGTACGTTTATTTTTATAAAATGAGATATAACTTTTTGAAATTATGTTCATGACATTTACCTATATCAGTTGATGGTTAGGTAAGGAACATTCAACAAAGGTGTAATTCTTCATAACTATAGTACATTTTTCAACCTACGACACACAGGGTATGAGTTATTAAACTCAAGGGACTTATACAAAGTATTGTATATTGTCCAGTGTCCATTAGGACAAAGGGGTTGGTCCTCGTACTATATTCTGTTTACTTGTGACTTCTCTAGTTTTTAGATAAGTGTTTCATAGAAATACAGGGTCTAAATTTTGAGAAGTTATAGGTATAAGAATAAAGTAGAGAACCAGGTGTTGCAAGTATCGGGATTCTTCAAGATGATCGAAGATTTAGATACTTGTGTATGGTATTCAGTTAATAGTAATGGTTTTGAGAACTTGCTTCTCTCTCAGGTTACTCATGTTTGGATGTACTCCTAAGTTGAGTAATGCTGGTTGGCCTCTCTCCATTTAGTTGACATGCACTGGAGACAGCTGCATGATTTGAATCTGGTTCTAATTAAATCAGTGCCTCTGTTTCTATATTAGATATAGAATGGCTCATATCTTAACGATGTTAAGGTATATGGAGTTGTCCGGCTTATGCTTAAAACCAGACTCTGGATAACTCAAGGCACATTTCTGTAATGGTTGTTTGTGGGTTGACCCGGGCTATGACGAGAGTTGACTTTCTACCATCTGGAAGATCAATAGTGATATTGTTCTTGACTCGCCACAGTTTTAATAAAAATGGATTTTTTCAGAAAACACTAGTGGGAGTATGGTAGAACTGGAAGTGATTCTAGAACCACAAACAATTACTGAAAAATTTGATAAGAACCTAAAGATTCAATCAGGTTTGACATTCCATTACCCACTCCGCAGATATGGTGGGTAACCTCAGGCACTCGAGAGGTACTTCGGTATGCTCAAAGACGGTGACCGGGAGGTTTTTATTTACCCAGACTTGACACTATTGTTGTTCTAGGCTATGAGACCCAGCAGGAGGATGAGTATAGCGTCGTTCTAAACTAGCTTTAGAATTGCACGTGTATATGACTCTGCCGGAGGGTTGTCGTAGTCAGTGGGAGCAGCGGAAGTATAGTGGACAAGTAGGTTATGTCTATTTATAGATTAAAGCAGATATAGCGGAGATAGATCATCTATTTCTGATGTGACAGTCATAAGTTTGACTTCATCATAATAAGGGGATAGATTTGTTAAGAAGGTAGTAGGGTGTGATATTCTGGTATATGGATGACATACACAGAGTAGGAAGTGAAATTCCTATACTATGATCGGTTATACTGTGGTCGTCATACTGTGGTTTCTCCACATAGGATATAGATATAATATCAGGCATTCTGGTTACTAGATCTATGGTTTTAGATCTAGATTTGGGTAGTTTCCCAATCTGGGTACTTAGACAGTATTCTAAAGGTATTTAGAATGGACGACTCCTGACATGGTAATGTACTTACAGGTGATAGAGTCGCCCTCTCTAAAAGTGTCTTACAGACTAAAGGGGAGAGGGATGTGCATGATTGGCATGTCACTTGCTTAGGCAATTGAGTCAATCATGAGATGTCAAGTACCACACCAGATGTTTTTGCACTAGCTGCAATAAGTTGATATTAATCCAATCCTGTAGAAACGTTCGGAAGCAGTTATAAAACATAAGTTGATGTTCTAGGGATTTAATAAATGGCAGCCTCCTTTAGGAGACGGTTATCATTCCAGGCTTCCAAGGTGACCTGGATGACAGAGTGACTGTTAGAGTTATAGTTTTCCCTCTGACGAGGGGCAGTAGTTTGGACGGGTGGTCCAAGGGGATACTGAGGGAGGCATGGTGCAGGATACTGATTAAATTCAGTTGACGATACAGTCTAAGAAGTTTGGATTTAGAGTTCATTTATGAACTAGGTCCCATCAGATATCCAGACATATTCTAAGACAGGTATTGCTCAATTCGGGAGATGGCTTTCTCCGCGAACTTGAGATTAAGAGAGACATAGAAAGAAACATCATGACAGATCCACTCACCGAGGCTATTCCTCGAACGCAATTGTTTCACAAACGGGCTTTGTGAGACTGATCAGTAGAGGAGTTGGGTGTTCGGTATCACACGGGCTGTGAGTATGCGACATCGCAATAATTAGCCTTGAGTGCAAGTGGGAGATTGTTGGATATAGTGCCCTCAAAGTCAATTATTGGATCGCAGGCACGTAATTGCAATGATTGAGGGAGGACCTGTGCCTGTAGGACAGTCTTACTCAAGATGATAGTATGTTATCTGGTTTGTCTTTATCATCGTGTACATGGTTCAGGTGATATCACGAATCACTATTACACGTTGGTAGAGCCCTTAGGATTCTTGCTTGACTACTGTCAGTATGATGGCGATCATATACGTGAGAGTTGGGTAGTCTATAAGTACATCCTTAAAATGGTCCCTAGTCGTGGGAGTTTCGAGACTGGGCATCGATACTCCACTAGTAGACTAGTGTATACAGTCGAGACCCCGACGAGAGGCGGTGGCCGGTCTCACAAGCCATTGGTGTCAGTTGGATCACCTAAGATGTATACAGGTGCTCATTGGGTTATGAGTACACCGGACAGGACTCGCCGGGAACATGCTAGTTGGTATTATACCTGGCGTCAGATAGCAGTTCCCTGGTGACATGTGTACAGGTTAGTTCATCGACCCGAGATCGTCATTTGTCTCATGTGAGTTCCCACTGTGCTTTGATTACTACCCTACCACGGCTCAAAGGAGTCATGCAAACAGGTTTTAGTTGGGTACATTCCCGAGCCACATGGAGGCAGTGAGCGGATCGGCAGGGGTTTCGTCTCTCCCGATATTGGGGGTAAGATCGCGCTGTGTCTAGCAGAGCCATTACACGAAGTCCTTGGCCAAGGAAGGAGATTTACTGGTAGGTATTCCAATAGTATCTCGGGGTGTTCTGGGCTACACTCCGACACGACTTGTACCGCTTTTGGGAGTCTGACTTTTACCAACCCCCTAGGCCTAACATGCGATACTCATAGACGAACAGACTGGACTGTACGGATATTGTCACTGACAGGCTCAGTAGGGTGTGAGGATGAGTTCGCTCATCGGCCTCCCTTTGGGTCAATACCTGGTAGCCCGTTACGTACAGCTAGTACCACTGACGTGCTAGTGGTTAAATCCACAGCCAGTGTATTGACGAGTCTTTAGAGTCCCCTACAGACAGTTTCTCAAGTTTCAGGAGAAATGTTGTAGAGGCCGTATGGTATTATGGCAGGGTTCGATCATATACGTGCAGTCGTGCACGGATCATGATCGGACGGATCATACTAGTGGGCTTTGGTTTAAGCCAGATCCTAGTATCAGATTTGTTGGATTACTTTAGTCTCATCGCATTTGCATCCAGTCGGAATGCGGATGCAGGTATGTATATACAGGTGAGGGGTATTCTTGTGATCCGTCACGAGTTTACTTTCGTAGATGCCATTCTTTTTTTATTGTGGTAAACATTTAGAAAAATGTTTACAAATGGAAATAATGAGCTCAAAGTCATGATGAGGAGCATTTATTGTGACACATGCATAGGTGATGACTCATGGTCTCTTTATTTGTGCATATGTCACATTTTGGATTGATTTGGTGTGTTGAAATGATAAGAGGAGAGAGGGAGGGCAGCTATATGGCTAAGGGTTTGCTCTTGTGTTTATTCTTCTTGCTCTCACATTATCATTTCAACACAAGAAAAGAAAAGCTCTTCTTCTTCTTTTTCCTCTTTCTTCTTGAGCTCACTATCTCCATTAATGGCATCCACTTAAATCTTCATCCATACACTCTCATGCATTGAGAATCAATAGATACTTGAGACAAAGTGATCATACACATTCTCTACTTCACCTTGGACACGTTGGCTAGCAAACTTCGTGTCTGAGTTGCTTCGGTTCGACGCGGGAGCCCATAAAAGGATTCATCGATGTGGCGCCCTTTCCGATGAGGACATTGGAGATCGAGCGAGATCGGAGATGCCGCAAGGAGCTAAAGATGGTGGCTAAAGACCGAAGGACACGGATCGATCGGTATAGCTTTTCTAACCCTCTTTAGATTGCTAGTTTAATGTTAATGGTTCGATCCGGATTAAAGTATGCGTTAGCGCCAGTTTCAAGTTTATGAAAAGTTTTTGTTTCCGCATTTTGGCCTCGGATTGACGGCCGGGACGCTACCGTAGACTTGCACTCTCGACTAAGGACATTTAAGGATGTGTTATAGACCACCCAGCTCCCATGTATATGATCGCCATCATAATATTGATAGTCAAGAAAGAATCATATGGGCTCTATCAACATGTAATAGTGGTCTGTAATACCACATTATGTATGTACATGATGATAAAGTCAAACCATATAACATACTATAATCTCAAGTAAGACTGTTCTACCAGTATAGGTCCTCCCTCAATCATCACAATCGCCTGCCTGCAATTACAATAATTGACTTGATGGCACTAAATCCAACAATATAATGGTATCTACATTCTAAATCAAAACACGGTTTTCAATATACAAAATACGCGCAAGAGGAAAAGTTCAGATACGAACGAAACCTACTTGTGGCATTGTAGACTTGGTCATATCAGTGAGAAAAGATTAAGTAAGTTGCATAAAAATGGATATCTGAATCCGTTCGAATTTTCATACTATGAAACTTGTCAGTCTTGTTCCAAGGGGAAGATGATCAAATCTCCGTTCACAGGGCACGAAAAAAGAGCGAAAGAGCTCTTAGGACTCATACACAGTGATGTGTGGTCCAATGTCTATACATGCAAAGGGTGGATTCTCGTACTTCATTACATTCATTGATAATCTCTCTAGATTCGGATATGTATTTCTCATAAAACACAAATCCGAAACTTTTAAGAAATTCAAGGAATATAAGAGCAAAATGGAGAATCAAACAGACAAAAGTATTAAGATCCTCCGATCTGATAGAGGAGAGGAGTACTTAAGCACAGAATTTCTCGACTACCTAAGAAGAATGGAATTCTCTCTCAGTTTACTCATCCATATACACCATCGCACAACGGTGTATCGGAGCGGAGGAATCATACCCTATTGGATATGGTTCGCTCCATGATGAGTAGTGCTGAGTTGCTACTTTCATTCAGAGATATGCGCTTCAGACAACAACATACCTATTGAATGATGTTCCATCCAAATCTGTGTTTAAGACTCCATATGAAATATAGAGTGGAAAAAGACCATATCTTAAACGTATTAAGATATGAGCTTGTCCGGCCTATGTTAAAGTACAAAATCCGGACAAACTTCAGGCACGCTCAGTTTTATGTAAGTTTGTGGGATATTCAAAACATTTGACTGAATATTTGTTCTACCATACCGAGAAACAGAATGTGTTTGTTTCTCATCACGCCACCTTTTCAGAATGACAATTTCTTGCAAAAAAAATTAGTGGGGGCACGGTAGAACTGGAAGAAATTCTGGAACCACAAACTGAAACTGAAGATTTAGTGGAACCTCAAGATGCTCAACCACTCCACAGATCTAGTAGGATTTCTCATCCGTCCGAGAGATACTACGGTTTTCTCATAGATGGGGATCAAGAGGATTGCATCTTGAAAGAAGATGATCCTACTAGTTTCAAACAGGCCATTACCAGTAGGGACTCTGATAAATGGCTGGATACTATGCGATCCGAAATGGAGTCCATGTACACCAATAAAGTTTGGACCTTAGATATTGCTCCTCCTGGGGTAAAACCCGATAGATGCAAATGGATCTTTAAAAAGAAGATTGGTGTAGATGAACAGGTGGAGACCTATAAGGTTAGACTTGTTGCAAAAGGTTTTCGTCAAAGACCCGGTGTGGACTATGATGAAACCTTTTCTCCAGTGGCTATATTGAAATCCATTCGGATCCTACTTGCCATTACTGCCTTCCATGACTATGAAATCTGGCAGATGGACGTAAAAACTTCTTTTCTGAATGGAAGTTTTGAAGAGCGCGTTTATATGGATCAGCCGGAGGGATTCGTAGACACTGGGAGCAGCGGGAAGGTGTGCAAGTTGCTTAAATCCATTTATGGATTAAAGCAGGTATAGAGGAGCTGGAACATCTATTTTGATGAGACAGTTAAGGAATTTGACTTCATCAGAAATGAGGATAAGCCTTGTATCTAGAAGAAGATTGTAGGAAGAATATTCCTAGTTTTGTACGTGGATGACATTCTTTTGATAGGAAATGACATTCCTATGCAACAATCGGTTAAACTGTTCTTGTCACAAAGGTTCTCTATGAAAGACCAGGGTATTGCCTTCTACATTCTGGGAATTAAGATCTACAGAGATAAATCCAAGAGATTGTTGGGACTTTTACAGTCCAGGTACATAGAAGTCATATTAAAGAGATTTAGTATGGAAGATTCCAAACGCGGTAATATACTCGTATTACACGGGATCACCCTTTCAAAAGAGATGTCTCCCAAGAGTGATGAGGAGAGGGTTCTCTTGAGCATTATACCCTACATTTCGGCGGTAGGATCTATAATGTATGTGATACTATGTACCAGACCATATGTAGCTTACACGCTTAGCGTGGTGAGCCGGTATCAGTCAAACCCAGGAAAGAACCACTAGACAGCAGTGAAGAACATTTTAAGTACCTGAGAAGGACTAAGGAACTGTTTTTGGTATACGGTAATGGGGACCTTCAAGTGGAGTTCTTTACTGACTCGAGATTCCAGAGTGACAAAGATGACAGCAAGTCTGTCTCAGGTTTTGTGTTTACCCTCAACGGAGGGATGGTCTGTTGGAAGAGCTCCAAACAGGACACCGTCGCAGACTCGACGATAGAGGCTGAATACATTACTGCTAACAATACCGCAAAAGAAACGGTTTGGATAAAGAAGTTCATTACTGAACTTAAGGTGGTTCCATCAATTGTTGATCCAATACCCTTGTATTGCGATAACAATGGGCCTATGGTTTTAGCGAAGGAACCACGGTTCTATCAGAAATTCAGACACATCTTGAGGTGGTATATCCTGATCAGGGAGATCGGAGATCGCCGGGAGATCGAGGTGCGGAGAGTAGAAACAAAAGAAAACACGGCGGATCCATTCACTAAGACCCTCCCTCAAGTACAGTTCGAGAGACTATTTGAGATGTTAGGTATCTGATACGCCAACAACTGGCCCCAGTGCAGACGTTGGGTATTCGATACGCCAATATATGGCCTTAGTGCAAGTGGGAGATTATTGGATATATATGCCCTAGAGTCCATTATTGTATATATATAAATAGTGGATGCTTGGACATATGTATGTACATGACAATCTTGCTCGATATGATAGTATGCTATTTGATTTGTCTTTATCTTAACATGTGTATATGTTTTACTTGTTATTACGTATCGTTAATACATGTTGATAAAGCCCGTAGGATTATTGCTTAACTACCAGCGTTATGATGGAGATCATACTTATGGGGGCTGGGTAGTCTATAAGCACATCCTTAAATGTCCCTAATCGTGGGAGTATTGAGATAGGGTATCGATACTCGAGAGTAGACTAGTGTATACGTTTTTAAACCCCAACAAGGGACGATGGTTGGTCCCATAGCCATTAGTCTTTAGTACCTAAGATCGTATAGATGTGCTCAATGGGGGTGAGTACATTGGACGGACTCACCGAGAACTGGCTAGATGGTATTATATCTATCGTTAGATAGCAGTTCTCTGGTGACATGAGTACAGAGAGTCTGTCGACCTGAGATCGTCATTTGCCTCGTGTGAGTTCCCACTATGCTTTTATTACTACCCTACCACGGCTCTACTGAGTCGTGCAAATGGGTTTTAGTTGGGTACAGTCTCGAGCCACATGGAGGCAGTGAGCGATTGTTGGGGATTCGTCTCTCCGGGTATAGGGAGTCGATGTCACGCTGTGTTCGGTTGGCCAACACCATAATTTCTTGGCCAGGGCGGATTGAGAATTACTGATTGTTAGATCAGTAGATTCTCGGATGGTCTTGAACCACATCGGCACGACTTATCAGGTTATTAGGGGTCTGATATTTTCCACCCCTAGACCCGGCATACGATACTCTTAGACGAACAAATCGGACTTAAGGAGATTGTCACGGATAAGCTCGGTAAGAGTTCAGATGAGTTTGCTCGTCGACCTTCTTTTCGACAGATACCTGGGTAGCCGTTACGTACAGCTAGTGCAGCTGACGTGCTTGTGGTTAAACTCACTGCCAGCGTACTGTCGAGTCTTTAAAGTCCCACACAGAGAGTTTCTATGGTTTAGGCGATACAATATAGAGGCTGTATTATTATACATGCAAGGTTCCGATCATATACGTGTAATAGCTACACGAATTTTTGTTCGGACGGATAATAATAGAGGGCTTAATATTAAGCCGCATTATTGAATCAAGTATTGATTTAATAATGATCTAGTATTATACTATTAGATTATTTTATCTCTTGGTATTTGTATTTTTTGTAGTACGACTACGGGTATGTATATACGGTAAGGATATTCTTGTATTTACACTAGAATGGTTCTAAAAGAAGACACCTCATTTTGTTTTAATCTATTTGTTTAAATAGATAATGAGTTGGAGAGATGAGGTGTAATAAAGCATGGATTGAAACATGGCTGCTTATTTTATTCATTCATTTATGATGACTATTCAAGAATGGTTACAATATTTATATTGTAAATGAAATACTTGATATTTTCTAGACTTAGCCATTCTTCATTCATTCTATACTTGAGATTCTCTTTCCTCCTTTGAGCTCTTCTTTTTCTTCGAACCCTAATATTCTCATGAGTTGAGAAATCTTAAGATTTATGAGATAAACTATTCTATTAACATATTGTACATCTACTAAACCATCTAGATTAGCAAACTAAGTGCTTTAGTTATCTCAATTTTGAGGTTGAAGCTTGAACTATAGACTCTCTGGTGGATCGTCTTCGACGTGAGGAGGTCGACGACCAAGCTCGATCCCGACGGACGAGGAGCTTAAGAAGGGGATTAGAAGACCCGAAAGATTTGAGCACATAGATATAATCACTTCCATAGTTGATTAGAACCTATACAAGTTTTTGTTATTTAGGGCTTACGGTAGTTCTTAGGGTTATAGTCGGTGCTACCTGCTTAAAATTGGTTTTTGAAAATTCCACCTCTTTACAAACCTAAGTAGAGTGTGCAACACCGGCAAACATTTGGACAATTATAATATTAAAATTCGCTTAGGTTGTTAAATGACTGGAGACCAATAGCTCCAAAGAGATTGAAATGGCACCTCCACAAACTATTTTTCATAAAATTTCAATGGCGTGGAGCTTTTGTATTAGATAATTGTCTTTGCCGCAAAACAATCTAAACTTTCATACAACAAACTTTAAAACAGCTGAAGAATGAACTTAAGGGCTGTTTCCATGGAAACCAAACTACCTGTATTGGGCTGTCAAGAAAAGAAAAGGGTTTTGCAGAATTCCATTTGATAATTTTAGATAAAATCAGGTTCTCCATCATCGATGTTGATGTTGCAGTACACGGCTGAGATTGAGATAAATCTCAACCAAATCAGTGTATTTTTTTTCCGGCATTAACCCTTAAGCCCTAATCTAAACACACACACCACACAACACATCCATACACACCACCCACAAGCATGCACACAACACACACCTCTATCCGGGGGCCTAAGAATTTGCTCCGAATGCGTTAATTTGTGGCCACTCCTCTTTTAGGATTCCTGGAGTTCGAACCCCGCACTCTTTCTAAAAAGGGAAGTGCTCATATTAACTGAGCTGGTGCTCATTGGTAAATCATGGTACTTATTGATGTCCATGGACGGTAGACAATATGTTTATGCCTCAAAATATTCGGGATTCCTTACCCACCTCTATTTTGCATTTTTCATCAAATATGATGCATTTAAAAATCAAACCTCTGCTTTCCACAATTAATCTTGGCAATTCACACTATTTTACCCCATATTTTTCATTTCAAATTGATAAAGTTAAATAGGCAGCTGATGATATTTCTCGTACAATAACTTATTTGATGCGGACGTTTGTATAGGAAAAGTGCACCCATGATATTGACTTGAGATTTTAACGAGGAGAAAGGAATCTACAGAGCGGGTCTGTAGGGATGCGTACGTGCTTGTTGGATATGATTCGATTCCCTAACCGGATGCTTTGCCTGTGTAATTGGGTTCTCCTTCACCTGCTATGGCCGGTCATCTTTCCATTATAAGAGTAAGATTTTATTTTTTATTTAAAATATGGTAAATTATAATGAATCAACTTTTGGAAAAAAACAAAACAAAATATCTATATACCGGCCTTATATGCTAAAAGAACCGTAAAGCCGCTGAAAAAATATCTGAGAACCGTGATCATTTTTCTCTCATGCTGATATGCCTATTATACCAATAAAAGTACTTTTGGTACCAACATGGTCAATTCCATATAGGCTGCCCGGTTTGTTATTGATCAATTTTGAGGTATAGTGTGCATGATCAGTAAACCAGTAGCATATGTGGAATCTATCAGGATGGTAGATTAAGTTGTTTCTGTACACCAAGCAGGTTGAATTGATTTGTATCTCACTCTCAGATCTAGTAGATGGGAAAAGAACTATACAGCGCCTTTGTAATTAGCTTTATTGTTGATGCTAGATCGATATTTATCTCATAAGAATATGACATCAGAAAGCAATCAAGCATCGATGGTAGAGATAATTGATGCATCGTTAAGTTAGTGTCGAGTTGTAATACCCAGTTTTTTTGTAAATATTTTCCGTACTGTTAAATAAATGTTTACCCCAATAAATATTTTTCTATTTAAATTTTCTTCAATTAATATTTTCCCCTACATTATTATTCCAAATTATTAAATCCAAACCCAATCCCTAACCCAATCCCAATCCCTAACCCGACCCAACCCGGCCCGGCCCATGAACCCCAAACCCAAAACCTGAGCCTTACCCTCTCTTTTCTCCTTCCCTCTTCCTTGTTCTCTCTCCATCGCCTCCTTCCTCACGAGAATCCCACGAGACCGGCTCCTCTCCTTGATCTCGCCCCACGATCACTTGTTGGCCTCCTCATTTTCCTCTACCGAACTCTCCCCTCATTCTCTATCTCACTCCCTCTCATTCTCTCTCTCTCTCTAACTCTTCACTTTCGAAAAAAAACCATCAAACTTCCCACCGTCGCCTCATCGAACCCAAGCCCACTGCAACTCCATCACCGGCGACCCATCACTCCCCTGCAGCCTCCACCGCCGTGACCACCACCTCGACCTCTCACCTACACCGCTACGAGTACCACCCCTGCAACCAAGCCCATCCTCCTCCTTCCCTCACTGCACCCCGAGACCTCGCCACCGCCACTGCCAACACCACCACCGGCCACCGTCGTTTGCAACCACCACTTTCACCCTAAGCCCATTTCGACGGCATAACCTCCCTCTCCTTCTTCCTCTTCGTTTCTCCTTCAAAACCGAATCCATCACTGCAAACCCATCGCAAGCCAGCTCCAATCGCCGCCGGCGCCAGTACCACCTTCGCGTTCAACCTCCCTCGCCGCAGCCAAGCTTCACCGCTGCATGCCTAGCTCCAGACAAAGAGCCGAGCCTACAAGCTCAAGCCTTGGCCGAGCCTGGCTGTTGCCGTGCCGTGTCTAGTCCGTGTATGTGTCGTGCCTAGCTCCAGACGGATTGATAATATCCGCTGTTTGTAGGGAAATATGCACTGTTTAAGGTTAAGGTGTGCAATCTGCCTATGCGGAAAACTGCAGTACATACCGACGGTTTAAAATACATTTAAAATAGCCATTGTAATCAAATTGAACGAAACCACCACCTATAGTTAGCTAACAGGATTATCTTCACAATGATATAGGAACTGGATTTCCAACATATTTTCATTTTCATACAGAGTTACACATGCATTTAAATTCAGGTGTCAACATGAAATACTGCTCTGGACTGCAGTCCAGAGCCGTATTTCCATTTGGTTTTCGTCTCTGTGTTATAATAGTATTAAAATATAAAACATAGAGGGTTCTATTATCAAGTCGGCTTCGATACAAGCCCTAGAACACAATGTTCTGGTAATTATCTGATTTACTATGATTTTCATAAGCTATCTGTGTGAAAAATTTCAGATTTGACGAAACTAAATGGGATGTCATTTCATGGTGTTAAAGTTCATATTTTTAACCCAACTTCTTACGTGGTATTCATTATCACTAAAGGAATCTATTAGTCATAAATTCTGCCATTTTAAAAAGGGTTTTCATTTGAGTAACATATCGAGCACTTAGATCATGTTTATGTATACTAAATATCGTCAACTCAAACGAGTTGATTTAAGACAACAACTAATTTGTGTAAATATCTAAGTGGTTTCAATACGGTTTAATGGATTCAATTGTACTTAAACCAATATCATTATAGCCTATGGTTATAGATAAAGTTACGATGTTTTAGCAATAGGATCATGTACACATACATTTAATTAATAATTATTTAATCTAATTAGGATATCTATATTTATCATGATAAAGCAAGGGAAGGGGGTTCCACTAGCTTTAGACGATAAACGGCAACACGGTAGTGAACGACGACGGATGGCATGAGCTCGACGCACGCATGGGCTAGACACGGCATGACAACAGCCAGGCTTGGCCAAGGCTTGGGAATGTGGGCTTGGCTCATTATCTAGAGCTAGGCACGGAGCGGCGAAGCTTGGCTCCGGTGAGGGAGGTTGAAGGCGAGGGTGGTACTGGAGCCGGCAGTGATCGAAGTTGGCTTGCGATGGGCTTACGGTGATGGGTTTGGTTTGTTAGTGTGATATGCCCTAGAGGCCATTATTGATAGTACTAGTTTGTATATTACATTTTGGAAGTTTGGGATATATACACGGATTTATGACAGTCTTGCTCGATATAGTAGTATGCTACTTGGTTTGTATCTATCTTAATATGTGTATATGTTTCTTTTAACATATCGCTAATACATATTGATAGAACCCTTAGGATCTTTGCTTGACTACCAGCGTTGTGATGGCAGTCACACTAGTAGGGGCTGGGTAGTCTACAAGCACATCCTTATACAGGTCCCTAGTCGTAGGATTATCGAGACAGGGCATCGATACTCCGGAGTAGACTAGTGTATACGCTTCTCATCCCAGCAGGGGAAATGGTCTGCCCCACAGCCATCAGTACGTCGTACTGGAGATAGTATGCAGGTGCTCATTGGGTTATGATTTACACTGTACGAACTCGTGGGGTACTGCTGGTTGGTACTATACCTATCGTCAGGTAGCATTTCCCAGGTGATATGAGTACAGCTTAGTCCGTTGACTTGACACTGCTACTTCGCCTCAGGCGTGTTCCCACTGTTCTTAGATTGCTACCCTACCACGGCTCTATTGAGTCGTGCAAACAGGTAGTAGTTGTGTGCAATCCCGAAGCACTTGGAGGCAGTAGCAGTTAGATAGGATTCGTTTATCCCGGTATTGGGGGTTGATATCGCGCTATGTTCGGAGCGCCATTACACAAAGTCCCTGGCCAGGATAAGCGAGATTTACTGGTAGGTACTCCAGTAGTTTCTCAGGGTGTTTTGGGCTGTACTCCGACACGACTTATTGCTCTATTAGGGATCTGACGTTTACCGCCCCTCTTAGGCCCGATATGCGATACTCTTAGACGAACAGACCGGACTGTACAGAGATTGCCACAGACAGGCTCAGTAGGAGTTTGGATGAGCTTGCTCGTTGGCCTTCTTATCGATAGATACCTGGGTAGCCGTTACGTGCAGCTAGTAACACTTACGTGCTTGTGGTTAAACCCATTGCCAGCGTACTGTCGAGTCTTTAGAGTCTCACACAGAGAGTTTCCCAGCTTCGGGCGAAACGATGTAGAGGTCGTGTGGTTTTATGACAGGGTTCGTTCACATACGTGTACTTGTGCGCGTGTGATGTTCGAGCAAACAATACTAGTGGGCTTTGGTTTAAGTCGGATCCTAGTATTTGATTGTTGGATTAGTTTCGTCTCATTGTATTCGTATTTTTCGGAATACGGATGCGGGTATGTATATACGGATGAGAGGGGTAGAGAAAGAGAAACCTCATTAGAGTTTTGACCATTGACTTGATTAAAACCATTATGAGGTGGAGAAAAGTATTTTTTATTTTTGCTAATGATAATTATGGCATGGCTACTTGTTCTTGACTTCTTGACTTGGATTGACCTTTTGACTTGAATTGACCACTTGACTTGGATTGACTTTTTAACCATGGATATTTTTGTGAGATATTTTGTGAGCTAGATATTTTGAGAAGATATTTTTCATCACATGGTTGTGGTCAAGTCAAGCTAGCCATCTCATTTATATTATCATTATCTAAAATCATTTCTCTATCCTCAAGTGAGCTCTCATGCTAACTCTCTCCTTCTTCCTCTTCCTCTCCAAAATCCTAGTGTCTCATGTGTTGAGAATCAAGGATTAGTGAGACTATGCAACCCAAAATCACACTCTACTCACTCTAGGTTACTTAGTTTAGCAAGCCAAGTGATCTAGTTGCCTCAACTTGGAGGTTAAGCTCAAGGTTGGAACTTTCGGGTGGATCTTCTTCGACTTCGAGAAGCCTACAAGGAGGTGCTATCAATTTCCACTCTAAGGAGCCCGCAAGGCGAAGGAGGACAGCGAGAAGACAAGAAGGACCCGATTCTACGAGATATAACATTCATCCGAGTAGTTAAACCTCATATAGTTTGCTAGCTAGGTTTTATGTTCGATCTTGCTTAAAGTCGATATTGCGAAGTCCGTAAAAATCATTTTTTGCTCATTCCGCCTCCCCGAGAATATGTGGGGTGCGTAACATTGACTTACAGTGGTATCAGATCCTTTCATAAACCCTAGATAGTTTGTAACGATGTTAGAATTCTGCCGTTTTTGTCGCCGAAAAACTGTCGACAAAAACAGTTTTCAAAAATGATACTTTGAGTTGTTTGCGCACCCCGCGGGCCCACGGTTTGAACCGAGAAGACGCGGGGTGAAGCGTGCACACCCCGAGGACACCCCGGGGGGGACCAACGGCCGGGACCACCCCCCAAGACCACCAATTAGTGGCCTTGGGGGCTGGTGACCCGAGAGCACCAGAAAATGGTGCTCTCGGGTCTGTCCTCCTTTGGGGGCCACCTCATGGTGGCCTCTATGGGTGGGCATCCCCTGAGGCCCCCCATTCGACGTATTATCATGTGTCTTCGTCTCCGCGAAGATTCGGACGGGTTTCGAGTTCGTTTCGACTCCCGGATTGGCTCAAAACTATCGATTTTGAAACATTAGCTCACTGGATTTTCAAGACTTGGAAAATTGTTTAAGTTTGCTAATTACGTGCGGAATTCTATTGTCATAGTTACTTTACAAGCTCTGTGATGTATATATGTGTTTGGAAACGTCGACTAATTGCTATATGTCGATTATTCGGGGTTGCACATATCTTTGATGTTGATGTGATGGTTTGTGTGTATGAACTTGTTGGATCGTCGTGGATGAACAGCTGGGAATGTGAGATGAGAGTGTTCACACTTTCATTCGATGTAAATTTTGTAAAGTGGTGTAATATTATTTTTGCGGGGCACATCCGGGTTGAGTTTGTAGCCACCGTTGTATTATTTCTTTTACTTTTTTTGCTCCTAGGATAGACCCAAGGTAGGGTGCACAAACTACCGGGTACTTTGAAGTGCCGAGTGGCCTACTCACTTTGTTGAGGGAGGTTGCTTCACTTCGGATATTTGGCGGGTATTTTGCCGCACCCGTAGGGGTCTAGGGTGGGTTTTGGCTATTCATTACGACCGTGGAATCCGTCTTTCGTTACAGGCTCAAACGAAACGCGGAATTCCTAATATATCCAATGTGTTCATCTGTGATCTGGAATGCTTATCATTGCGTCTGACGAATGTATATATCTATATATGATATCTAGTAGACGTTGCTTATGTTTTGCATCTGCGCTAGTCCAGCCCCCGCTCTGTCGTTAGTTAAGTAACCTAACGGGTGATGACGGGGCCCCGTGGCGAATGCGGATGGTATAAGCGTACGTTATATTTTTGTTGTTTTCGGTAATGGTAGGTTAATTGATGGGACTGCCTTACATTAATGCTAAGAAAACAAACCAAAGTTAAATCGTTGGAACAATTTCAAAACCACTCGGTTTTTTCAAAACAACAAAACTTTTAAAATGCGGAGCTTAAACCACTCCTTTTAAAAGCTATCAGGTTCCTTCGATTATATCAAGTTCACTACGTTCACGGTTTCGCCAAAACCATTCGTAGCCCTCCGTCATTTCAGTTGAACATTCAGTAGTATTCAAGCTATGTATTTTGACCTTCGCCAAGACATAGTGATTGGTAGCTGCTAAATATTCATCTGTAGCATAGATAGATGCGTTGGTTTGGGACAGTCGTACTGCTATTTTGGCCTTCGTCAAGGGTATGTACGGGTGGGTTCAAATTAACCTGGATAATGACGGGTAGAACTTGACATGTGACTTATGATATGTTGGCCTTCGTCAAGGTCATAAGAGCATGGGGAAAAAATCCACATCGGGAGTTTCTAAAGAAACTGAAACTTGTTAGTGTAGCATACCATTTGGAGTGTGATAATTTTGGTAGGATTCCTTCGACTTTATCACACGATGATATTTGGATCCCGATACTACTGTGAGTATATGCTACTCCTCGGAAGATTTTTCACTTAACGATCAATGCTATAAACCAAGTAAGTGTCTAGAAAGGTGTTAGCCGGGCTACGCCCCCAGGGAAAAGAGGTTATTTAATTAAGGAACTTCGCGAAAGCGTCGTAAAACCTCTCTCGAAGTACCGACACTGGCCTGGCTGAACGGTTAAGCAAGAATTGAACGGTGAGATTAATCCTAACTAATTCTTCTTTTATGGTTTGACAAAGGATTCGAGAAACAGTGAGAGCCATCCTGTTTAGATAAACTAAAAACCAATCTAAATTTGCAAGAGTATCATGCTAAAGTGTTTCTTCTCTCTCTCCTAATTGCAGCGACCAAACATGACGGGCCTTAAGTTACTATTAGACAAAAATATATTGACATGACCAAACTATAAAGATTGGTTCAGGAATGTCAAGATGGCAATCACTTATGACAAATTGGGCTATGTTCTTACTACTAAAGCCCCCGCCGTCCCAGGTCCAGATTCCAGCGTCGCGGATAAGGAAATCCGTAAGACGTGGAAAATTGATTGCGCGAAAGCCAAGTGCCTCGTGCTGGCCTCCATGGACAATGAACACCAGAAGCGGCACGAGAATATGGATCTTGAATCCATATTCCTCTATACCAAGGAATTATATAGAGAGCAATCTCGTATCGCAAGATACGAGACCTCGAAGAAGCTATTTCAGACGAGGTTGGCTGTCGGGTCATCTGTAGGGGAACACATCCTTAAGATGATCGGATACATTGAGGAGCTCACGGACCTTGGGACCACGTTAGAGAACGAGCTGTATACAGACTTGATTATCCAGTCCCTTCCTTCCACCTACGCCCAGTTTATCTTGAATTTTAATATTCAAGGTAAAAAAGTTGAACTACCGAAACTCCTCAATATGTTGAGGAGCGCTGAATGCACCCTGAAGAAATCCAGGGAAACACCAGCTCTGTTTGTTGGTGGAGCTTCATCTTCTAGATCCAAGGCGAAAGCCAAAGGAAAGAAGAAGAAGGCCCCCACCAAACCGAGAGGCGGTGTTAGTAAGGTGGAAGCAAAGGGAAAGGCAAAAGTGGCGGGGCCGACAGTAGGAAATGAAGAATGCTTCTACTGTCATGAAAGGGGCCATTGGAAGAAAGATTGCAGGGCTTGGAAGGCTAAGAACCAGGACCCGAAGCAAGTTGTGGCTTCGGTTTCAGGTGTGTTTATAATTGAAAACTGTCTGTCAATCAACTCTACCTCCTGGGTATTGGATACCGGATCAGGATCTCATATCTGTAATTCTTTGCAGGCACTGAGAAGCCGTAGAGTTCTGAAGACCAGTAATATGACCCTCAAGGTTGCTAACGGAGCGAGCATGAATGCTGTGTCCGTAAGGGAATATCACTTTGGATTGACGAGTGGACATATTTTGGTTTTGCGCAACTGTTTTTGTGTACCTAGTTTGACTTGTAATATCATTTCTGAATCTTTGTTATCAAAAGAAGGTTACGATTTTGCATTTGTAAGCAATGTCGTAAACATCCACCTTAATCATGGTCTGATTGGGTCAGGTACTCTAAACAATGGCATATACGTATTAAACCAACTACAAATTTTCAATGTCCAGAACACACATAAAAGAAAGACTCCAGAAATAAATCATGCTTTCTTATGGCATTGTAGACTAGGTCACATCAACGAAACAAGGTTGACCAAGTTACATAAAGAAGGATATTTGGATCCGTTCGAATATCAATCTTATGCAACTTGTCAATCCTGTCTCAAGGGAAAGATGACAAAAACTCCGTTCACTGGACACGGAGTAAGAGCGAGTGAGCTCTTGGGACTAATACATAGCGACGTGTGTGGTCCAATGTCTACACATGCAAGAAATGGTTATTCCTATTTCATTACTTTTACGGATGATTTTTCTAGGTATGAACATGTATTCTTGATGAAACATAAATCCGGGGCCTTTGAGAAATTCCGAGAATATAATAATGAAGTGGAAAAACAAACCGGCAAAAGTATCAAGACACTAAGATCTGATCAAGGTGGTGAATACTTAAGTACCGAGTTCCTAGATTACCTAAAAAAGAATGGAATTCTCTCTCAGCTTACTCCTCCATACACACCACAGCACAACGGTGTATCGGAGAGACGGAACCGAACCTTATTGGATATGGTACGTTCCATGATAAGTAACGCTGAGTTACCGTGATCATTCCGGGGCTATGCACTAGAATCAGCTGCATATCTTTTGAACAAGGTTACTACCAAAACTGTGCCTACCACACCATATCAGACGTGGAGTGGGAAGAAACACTATCTTCAGTATCTGAAGATATGGGGATGTCCAGCTTTTGTCAAAAAGCAGCATGCGGACAAACTCAAGGCACGCTCGGTACTATATAAGTTTGTGGGATACCCAAAGAACGCCATGGGGTATTTTTTCTATTACGCAGAGAATCAAAAGGTTTTTTGTTTCTCGTCATGCCCACTTTTTGAAACATCAATTTTTAGAAAAAGAAACTAGTGGGAGCGCAATAGAACTGGAAGAAATTCCAGAACCACAAGCTATTACTGAGAGCTTGGTGGAACTAGAAGTTCCAAAAGAACAGGACATTCCCGCGCCACTCCGCAGGTGTCACGACCCAAAAGAGCACGTGACTGGCCCTTGAACCATATGAAGTCTATAGGACTCCATCTGATCCAAGTAAGCCAAAAGCCCAGAAATCTAAAACCATTTTAAGAGTAAATAAAGAAAACTGGTTTAAAGAAGTGAAGAAAAACATGTTTGAAGTCAAGGTTTTTAAATAACTAAGCCGAATATGCATTTTAAAAAAATGTAAAGTCTTTTCTAAAAATTTCGGCAGAGTTTCTTTTGTAAATACTGGCCCCGAACGGGGTACAACAAGAACAATATATATATATGCAATGAATAAAAGGCATCCCCAAGCGGGAGCTAGCTCTTCGTCAATCGACGGTCACAACCACGCAAGCAATATAATATACAACGCCGAATGGCGAGGGTCAAATCCAAAAGAAACTCAATAAGCATGAAAACCGCAATACTACTAAGCGCGACTCTAAGGTCGAATAATACATCACTAATGTCTAAGTCTGAAACAATATACAAGTTTTGGTTGATGGAATTCTAGATACAAAGGAATAATACAAGTACAATGGTGGTTCGGATACAAACGAACCCACCTACCAAAGCAAATCACCCTCACTAGAAGCAGTGTGCCAGAAATGCCGCAATAGAACCTGTACGGCAAAACCTGCAAGAACTGTGGCACAACGGGGGTGAGTTGCCAACTCGTGAATAGAGAATATCTACAAGCAGAAATCGAATGCATGACATAATCCTAAGTCAATACAATCAGATAAATAAACCTCAAAGAATAAGCCTGAAGCATGAAAAGGTGGCAATGTAACATCTAATCGTGTATGTAGTACCAAGTACCTATGCCAGTGCATCAGGTAATAACATGTCGTAAATATAAGGTATGTCTGCATGAAGTGAATATGATGAAGTATCAAAAAGAAAGTCAATACACATATATTAGCGTCCCATTCCACTAATATTGGTGTAAGGGTATATATAACAGCGCCCTCATACCCTGTTATATATACAAATGAAGTATGATGTAGTAAAAGTCTGTATATATGTGGATCCCGTCCACCTGTCACCCAATGACAATATGCATCATGCATGTAAATGTGAGGATATAATAAAAATCATGGAAACATCATGAAACCTGTGCCTAGCATCGGCACGTAAATCCTCGTCCATATGGGGCTCCGTCTACGGTATCGGCCCTCGGCCCCGGCAGCACGGGCCAACCCATGTCCATCTCTCGGCTCCGGTCGGTATCCCCCGGATATCCGCCGAGCTCAAATACAATCACCGGTAGGTACTCGCCCACCTCCAGGCTCAATCGGCATAATCCTTCGATCTTCTTGCCGGGGGGAACCATACCGGGCCCCACCATGTACCCTCATACGGCACACACTCCTCGTATGGGGTATATAATCAGAACCGATAAATCCCATGGTGGCTGCGGAAATATCATAATCAAGCAAAACGGGGTTTTCAAATAAGTACATACTCTCCTTTGAAAAATCCCCACGGTTCCCAAATCCAGAAATATCATGAAAACGAATATCTCAATGTGTATAATCAGAAAGCATGATGTATGTGACATATAAATGAGATGCAAGTATAACAGTATATCATGCAACATAGAATACTGGCATGCACATACAAAGTCATATGCTGATGCAATAACACTATGTGTAGTGACATGGCAATTATCGATGATGAAGTGTGTGAGCCGGCAAACAAGTGTATGTGGAACATATGCATCATCGATAATGGTGCTGGTGTCCTAACAGCATGATGGTAATATAGCAATAAACACATGCAAGGCGATGTGAATAGCATGAATATGCGGAAATCGAATAATCAATGCAACAGTAAGGAATCTACATCCATATGTATATATCCTGCAGTGGTGCCTTTTGAAATAAGACGAATCGGGGTTTTAGTGAAATAAGGGTTACGGTGTTTTTAAGAATAGATACGCCTTTTGAAAATACCCGTAGAACCCCTTTACTTGCCCTTAAGATATTCCCGATTCGCTAGTTTTGAAATAGGTATGACTCGGATCTAGTCTAACATCTACTAAGCCAAGTCCATCAGTGTAACCCTTCGAAAATCGTTTAGGCGGTTTTTCGGTAATCGGCTAATTTTTCGGCTTTTTCCGTAAAAAGTCAAAATAGGTATTTTTCATTGTAGACCTAATTATACAAAATTTAGATAAGATATTACTATAATTTTGTCACTAAAATGTCACTTATAATTATCTAGTTAAATAAAAAAAAATCGTAATTAATTATTTTTTTTATTATTTTAAGCCTTTTTAAATACATTAAATTAGGGATAAATACAAATTTAATTAGGTAAATTTCATAATTAGGAATCTTTATAAGCTAAAATATGGTGTTAATAAAATTATTTCATGTCTTGCAAACTTTTGGTTTTAGGGTGGAAAATTTTATGAAAAAATGAATTAAAATGAGGCTTTTTGTGAAAATATTGATGTGAAAGCATTAAATGATAACATATGATGTTTTATTGACCTAGAAACTTCTCCAAAAATCCCTCACCTCCCTCCTCAAGCTGCTGGCCGAACTCACTTGCAGGAAATCCCCTCACTTCTCACTTCTTTTTGCTTCAAATTTCATGCCAAAATTCAATAAAAATTCACAATTTCCATCTCCATTCAAACCAAAACCCTAATCCAACCTTTCCCAAACCCTAATTTGTTTGAGAAGTGGAGAAAGGAGGCATCTTTAGAGGCTAATTGCAAGAGGATCATAGCTTAGGAGGTATAAATCCTAAACTAGTTGTTAATTTGTAGTTAATAAAGCTAGTTTAGTATTTTAAAGTGATTAATTTCATTGTAATGGTTAGTTTTGAAATTTCAAGAATGGGTTTTGATGTTAAATTAGGGTTTAAAGCATGGTTGTTAGATTTAAGTTAGGGTTTGGTTATCTAATTGATTGGAGTGGTTAATTGTGTAATGATATGCTCGCTAAATCGATTAAATTTCGATGTTTGCATCGAATCGGTATTGAATTTGCTTACTAGATTTTTACGAAAAATAGAATGCGATCAAATTGCGTTATGTTAGCGATATAATTATCTTCGTATAGGACTATTAGAGTGCGAGAACGCGGGGTCTCTTCTAGTCGGGTTGTAGTTTTGTCGATTTCCCCGAAATGACGATTCTAGTTAAAGGTTAGCGATTTTTCGTGCGTTTTCCCACGCACCGAGTGCATGCTATGAGTAATTCGAGAGCGTTGATAATTGTATATTGTGACTTGCATCGTTTTAGGTTTTATAATCTTATGCTTGGTATTGTGCAAATATAGGATCGGTCGGGGAAACATCGGACACGGCGCGTAAAGGCAAGGCGGTGGTCGGATCGGATTAGCGGGGATTTCAGGTGAGTAGATGTATTCATCTATGGGGGAATCGTTTGAATGGCGCGAGGCGCCCCCCTAGTTAGGATTACCCTACTTTTTGCAAGATTCATATTGTTAGCTAGCTTATCCATTCATGTACACTGCATACCCTTATAGCCAACAGTATATTAGATTGCATGAACATTCATCTATACTTATGCGATATCACTTTGTAGGACACGAACACCATTACCATTGGCATCTGTTGCATGCGCACCATTCATGTGACACACACGCCTTTGGTAATTGCCATGCCACGTGCACTATAGAACCTGTTTATCATAATATCGCCACCTGCATTCATACTTGATATATGAAATTGCATAGCATACGTATACCTCGCATCATCATCATATTTATATAGATTTCTAGCAAAATTCACATCGTATGCATTGATATCATAGACATTTATCATATATAACATGTGGACATTATGATTTTCTTGAGGATTTCAGTATTGCTGCGATTTCTGGATTTTTGGGGAAAACCGCAAGAATTTAACAAAACCTTATATTTATCATTTTCAAAACAAAGTTGCGGTTTTCTCGTGATGTATGTGTCTTCCACCATGAGCTTTCATGTTTTCTGTTGGATTTCGAGACCCGATTCGAGGAGTGGATGAACCGTCTCGGGTACATGGTGGGCCCGGTATGGTACCCCGGGGTAAGAAGATCGAGTTGTAGACGATGAGCCTGGCAGGGGAAGACTATCTACCGGTGATGTCTGGCGCGGCGGATATCCGGAGGATACGGACCGTTGTCGTGAGATTTATGATATGGGCCGATCCGGACTGACGGAGCCCGATATTGAGACAGATATGATTCCTTTTAGGTGTCGATGCTTGACAAGGGTTTTCAGATGATTTCTTGATGGTATTAAGCTATTATACAGATATTCATGTTCTAAAGTTAAGAATTCAATACCCTTAGCATTTAAAACACTTAAAAACTTAATAATGACATTGCATACCTGTGCATGCATACTAGAGATATTATACCACATATGGACATGCATGTTGTGGTGCATTGCGTGCATTCTTACGATTGCCTTATTAGATGTTATATTTACTCACGAGCTGGCAACTCACCCCCGTTGTGCCACAGTGTCTTGCAGGTCGGACCCATCAGTCTTGTAGCGGCGGGCTATCTTATCATCAGTTCCTTTTGCTCAGACTCGCGACATCGCCCGTAGGTGGGTTGCGAGCACACTTTATTTCTTTTTGCTTTATCATTGTATCTAGTATTCTCCATCTACCACTTTATATTGTATATGCGACCTAGTGATGAGACTGAGAGATTTGTATATTTGTGGTTTCTTTTGGGTCGAGCTCACTTGAGCCGGCGTTGTGTTTCTGATATTTTGCGTTTCTTTCATGCTCTTTTCTTGATATTGCTATTATATTGCATGTGGTTTTGATCCTCCTTGGGCGAAGAGCTAGCTCCCGTTTGGGGATGCCATTTTATGATTACAGGTTTATTATCTTGTTGTACCCATTTTGGGGGATAGAAAATACAGGGGAGACTCTGCCGAAATTTTCGGAAATTTTTGATGTTTTAAAAAGGGATTCTATGCAACTTAAATGATTTTAAAAACCGTTTTCATTAAAGGTTTTCCTTCACTCTCTTTTGATTTTGGTTTAGATTCTTCTGGGCTTTGGCTGATTTAGGTTACGGTACGCCTTTAGACGTCTCGTAATCTAAGTGCCAGTCGCGTTCCGTACTTTCGGGTCGTGACAAAGTTGGTATCAGAGCGTAGGTTTTACCTTTCTGAGTGTAGGACGACCTTGGTAGATGGAGTAGGTGACTTAAGCAGAGTGGCGTAGCGTGGGTATGATCCGCGGTATACTTACGATACGGTACTCCGCCTAAGTGACCTTAGGACATATTGCTTGTATTTCCTTTCTTGATTCCTTGCATTCCTTGATTCAATTGCAATGTCCTTATCAGTCCTGTTTCTTATTCTAGCTTCGATGCCGCCAAAGACTACGAGAGCTCAGCGGGCTGCCGCTAGGGATGAGATTCGAGCAGGCTCGTCTGAAGCGAGGATCGAGCGGGATGATACGCCTGTCCCTCAGGGTCATACCGATCCGCCTTATCCTGACCGTATTGCCAGACTAGAGGCCGGCATGCAAGAGTTGCGACAGATGATGGGATCTTTAGTTGAGTCCAGCCGGTCACAGAGATCCGAGGACGTTCCTTCCACCGCGCAGACCACGATTGTACCTGCTGCACAGATGGTCGCTCCGGCTACTACGGAGACTATCCATGTTTCACTACAGGAGTTTATGAGATTGAGACCTCCAGCTTTTACCGGTACAGATGCGACAGAGGACCCACAGGCATTTCTTGATAGGATGGCTCGGATTTGCCGTTCGTTGAGGTGTTCTGATGATAGATTGGTGGAGTTTGCGAGTTTTCGTCTGGAGGGTCTTGCCCAGACATGGTACGATTCAGTAGAGAGAGGCCGAGCTGCAGGTTTGCCTTCTATGACCTGGGATGAGTTTACATCTGCATTTCTTGCCCGTTTTCTTCCGGAGAGTGTCCGAATGCTCGAGCCCGTAGTTTTGAGTCTTTGCGCAAGACTCCTGGGATGACAGTGTCGGAGTATGATATACAGTTTACCCAGTTGTCTCGATATGCTCCGTACCTAGTCGACACAGAAGAGAAGAGAATAAAGAGGTTTGTACGAGGGCTTGATACACAGCTATTCCTTGCCATCGGCACCCAGCACTTTGATACATACGCTGCCGCGATGGATGCAGCCTTACTTTTGGAGGAGCGTATTTCTGAGACTCCGGTCGTTTCTGGGCCGAAGAGGATCCGTACTGATACGCCAGCTCAGCGGCAGATGGGTAGACACCGCGATAGATTATTTCCGGGAGATGGTGGAGGCAGAGGATTGAGACCAGGTCAGTTATTTGGTTCATATCCACAGACCCAGCAGTCGTCTCCAGGATGTTTTCGGTGCGGGAGTCAGTACCACCGTGTCAGAGACTGTACCATGGGACGTCCGGGCGCGGCGACAGTCCCACATGTGACTTTACCACCCTCACCACCTTCTCAGAGAGCTTTACTTCCTACTCCTGATGATGCTTCACGCCAACCAGATGCTTCTAGAGGCCGTGGGCGTGGCGGTCCGGTTCAGAGAGGACGGGGCGACAGAGGCAGAGGCAGAGGCCAAGGTAGAGGCAGAGCACAGCCAGCTATTAGTAGTGGACAGGCCCGAGTGTTCGCGTTGACTCCTCAGGATGCACAGGCATCCAATGCCGTCGTGACAGGTACTCTACCAGTATGTTCTTTTGATGCACGGGTATTATTTGATCCAGGCTCCACACATTCCTATGTATCCACGTATTTTGCACCAAGGTTGGGCCGAGAGTCTTCTCCGTTAGATCAGCCGCTTGTCGTTATTACACCGGTAGGCGAGTCTTTTGTTGCCCGTTTTGTGTACCGATCGTGTTCCGTTCGTATCGGGGAGAGAGATTCTTCAGTTGATTTGATTCATCAGGAGGGGTATGGAAACCACCTAAATCTGAGTCGATATATATATATATAGTCGGTGATCCCGCCTCAATAGTATCGCGTACGATACAGTATATCATCCGACATCTTCGAGTCATGAGTGCGGATCTATCATCAATATAAAGCTCGTACGGTAAATCGTCGTACAACATCCCAATAGCTGGGTATGGGTCAATATCACAATCATCTCATCAATTATTTAGTATCCTCATCATCATATCACAAAATCTGGGGTACTGATCTAAGTCTAGTACAACTGATACCATCTATATCACTGCGTGTGTAAACACACGTCCAAAGACCCGCTAGAGATCACATGTCGTATCCCAAATACGAATCATATCAAAGTCTCCGATCTTGCGGCACAAAACCCAATGTCATCGACTCATCTCCAAAGTCATCAACTATCCATCATCATCACAGTATAAGTGTAGCAAATCAACATGTGTGTGCGTGTGGGTGTAAACCTATTCTAGGGTTCGCAACTAGGAAATATTCTAGTTTACTTCTAACCATATCACATCTAACACATCTCAAATAATCCACTACACTATACTATCATAAATAATATACATATAAGGTATACCAACTACGGACTGCGGGGGTGCTATACGCCATCCACCCGACTTCCCCCGTAGATATAATCTACTCACCTTGCGTCTTCATTTGTCGATGTCGCCACGCGCTTGCTTGTCGTCCCGAAGTCTTCATAGGGTACCTACACATCAAAGTATCGTATATGCGCATTAAACCAAATCAAAGCTAAAACGGCATACGAAACCCCAAACGATACGATAAGGAGCCTATAGGTTAGAACCTATGGGCACGCCTTCAAAACCATCAATCAATCCTCGATATCGTCGTATAAACGCCAAATAGTCGAGGTAAAGAACAATACACAATTGCAGAATTAAAAATACGGAATACGGAAACACGAATCCAAAACAGCAACTTAGGAAATAGGCTCCAGATTTCACCCTAGGTCAAATTAGATAAATCTATATATACCAGGGGTCTAATCTATACATGTAGGAGCTGCAGAACCAAAACGACACAGATTGGTGCTGGTCGGGCCGCAAATTGCGGCCAATTGGGTTAAATCGGCGGCCATGGAAAAGAGTTAGGGGCTGGGATCTTGGTGGTAGCTTCCTGGGTGCCTGCACATGTCACTGTCCAATCAATTTTAATTTAGGATGTCCCGGGTGATAGCAGATCCCAAATAACCTTCACAGATTTCACAAATTTTCCGATATCGGTTCTACAAATCCGTATTCTGGGTTTAAGCTTCAGGTTTGGGTCTCAATTATAGAACTAAGGTGTTGGTGTAGCCTCTACTGAGCTCAATTTCATATCATAACTCAAATTTTCCTCAAACCCTAACTAGGTTTTTACTAAATCCACAAAATCACACGATATCGATTCTAATCTTAAAATGGGGGTATAATTATGCAAAGACTAAGCTAATGGTCCAGAAAAATACCTCATTTGGCAACTCAAGAATTTTCTTGAGTTGCCCCTAGTGGCCAAAATCCTCGCTTTCTTGGTCCAATGTGTAGATCTTGAGCTTGTGCACACTTTTAATGAAATGAGAGTGGGGTTTTGGTGATGTTTTAGAGATGAATTGAGGGCTTGAAGGTGGAGGGAGAATGAGGTGCAGGAGCAGCAGCAGCAAGCAAAGAAGAGGGAGAGAGAAATGGTGAAGAAAATGGAGGAATGGCTAAGTCTTGGTCAAAGGTTACCCTCTCTCTCTCACCCATACCTCATTATCTTATTCCTTTTCCATTTTCTTTTTCTTTTCCCTTCTCCAAAATTCCTTTCTTACTCAAATAGTAACCCCAAATAACATGATAGAAAATACACAAGTGTGATAAAAATGATATGTGCATATTTTGCACAAAATTGCTAAAAACCCGATTAGCGATTTTTAATCACGATTAGCACTAAATTAGCATATAACTAATTATAAAAACTTAAAAATGGTATAATTCCATAAAATAACCTATTTTAGAATTTTTCATAATTTTTCCAAATTTTTCTGTATTTAATTATACCTAAATATTAAAATATTCAATAAAATAATGTTAAATTATAAAAATTCCCAAAAAAATCATATTTATTATTTTGAAACGTTACAGCAGGAGTAGTAGACTGTCTCATCCGCCTGAGAGATACTACGATTTTTCTCATAGACAGGGATAGAGAGGATTGCATCATTGATAATGATGAGCCAACTAACTTCCAGCAAGCCATTCAGAGCACAGACTCGGTAAAATGGTTGGATGCAATGCGGACCGAGATTAAGTCCATGTACACCAACAAAGTATGAACTTTGGACATTGCTCCAGAAGGGATAAAACCCGTAGGCTGCAAATGAATCTTCAGAAAGAAGATTGGTGTAGATGGACAGGTTGAAACCTATAAGGCTAGACTTGTTTCAAAAGGATTCCGTCAAAGACCTGGTTTGGACTATGATGAAACCTTTTCTCCAGTGGCTATGCTCAAATCCATTCGGATCCTTCTTGCCATTGCTGCCTTCCACGATTATGAGATTTGGCAAATGGACGTAAAGACCGCTTTTCTAAATGGACATTTGGAAGAGCGCGTCTATATGGAATAGCCAGAGGGTTTTATTCAGAGTGGGAGCAGCGGGAAAGTGTGCAAGTTGCTTAGGTCTATTTATGGACTAAAGCAGGCATCACGGAGTTGGAACATCTGTTTTGATGAGACGGTCAAAGAATTTGACTTTATCAAAAATCCATATGAGCCGTACATTTATAGTAAGATTGTAGCAAGAAATGTAGTATTCCTCGTTTTATACGTGGATGACATTCTCTTGATAAGAAATGACATTCGTATGCTATAATCTGTCAAAGGATTCTTGTCACACAGGTTCTCCATGAAAGACCTGGGTGATGCCTCTTACATTCTTGGGATCCAGATCTATCGTGATAGATCTAAAAGGATGTTGGGACTTTCACAGTCCAGGTACATCGACACCATACTGAAAAGATTCAGTATAGAAGATTCTAAGCGCGGTAATTTATCGTCTTGTCACAGAATCACCCTTTCCAAAGAGATATCTCCCAAGACTGATTTGGAAAAGGATCGCATGTCTATTATACCCTACGCTTCTGCGGTAGGCTCTATAATGTATGCGATGTTGTGTACCAGACCAGATGTTGCTTACGCACTGAGCGTGGTAAGCCAGTATCAATCAAACCCTGGGGAGAAGCACTTGATAGCAGTAAAGAACATTCTCAAGTACCTGAGAAGGACTAAGGAGATGTTCTTGGTGTACGGCGGAAAAGACCTCCAGATCGAGGCATTTGCTAACTCCAGCTTCCAGAGTGACAAGGATGACTCCTAGTCCATGTCGGGTTATGTCTTTACCCTCAATGGAGGGGCGGTCTGTTGGAATAATTCCAAGCAGGACACCGTTGCTGACTCAACGATGGAAGCGGGGTATATCGCAGCTTCTGATGCCGCAAAGGAAGCAGTCTGGATGAGGAAGTTCTTAACAGAACTTCAGGTGGTTCCGTCCATTGTTGATCTAATACCTCTGTATTGTGACAACAACGGGGCTATAGCTTTAGCAAAGGAACCCAGGTCCCATCAGAAGTCCAGACACATCTTGAAGCGGTATCATCTGATCAAGGAGATTGTGGATCGCCGGGAGATCGAGGTTCGGAGAGTTGCTACAGAGGACAACACTGCAGATCCATTCACAAAGGCTATCCCTCAGACGCAGTTCAAGAGGCTATTCGAGATGATAGGTCTGCGATATGCCAGCACATGGCCTTAGTGCAAGTGGGAGATTGTTAGTGTGATATGCCTTAGAGGCCATTATTGTATAGTACTAGTTTGTATATTACATTTTGGAAGCTTGGGATATATACACGGATTTATGACAGTCTTGCTCGATATAGTAGTATGCTACTTGGTTTGTATCTATCTTAATATGTGTATATGTTTCTTTTAACGTATCGCTAATACATATTGATAGAGTCTTAGGATCTTTGCTTGACTACCAGCGTTGTAATGGCAGTCACACTAGTGGGGGCTGGGTAGTCTACAAGCACATCCTTATACAGGTCCCTAGTCGTAGGATTATCGAGATAGGGCATCGATACTCCAGAGTAGACTAGTGTATACGTTTCTCATCCTAGCAGGGGAAATGGTCTGTCCCACAGCCATCAGTACGCCGTACTGGAGATAGTATGCAGGTGCTCATTGGGTTATGAGTTACACTGGACGGACTCGTGGGGTACTGCTGGTTGGTACTATACCTATCGTCAGGTAGCATTTCCCAGGTGACATGAGTACAGCTTAGTCCGTTGACTTGACACTGCTACTTCGCCTCAGGTGTGTTCCCACTGTTCTTAGATTGCTACCCTACCACGGCTTTATTGAGTCGTGCAAACAGGTAGTAGTTGGATGCAGTCCCGAAGCACTTGAAGGCAGTGGCGGTTAGATAGGATTCGTCTCTCCCGGTATTGGGGGTTGATATCGCGCTGTGTTCGAAATGCCATTACACAAAGTCCCTGGCCAGGGTAAGCGAGATTTACTGGTAGGTACTCCAGTAGTTTCTCAGGGTGTTTTGGGCTGTACTCCGACATGACTTATTGCTCTATTAGGGGTCTGACGTTTACCGCCCCCTCTAGGCCCGATATGTGATACTCTTAGACGAACAGACAGGACTATACGGAGATTGCCACAGACAGGCTCGGTAGGAGTTTGGATGTGCTTGCTCGTCGGCCTTCTTATCGACATATACCTGGGTAGCCGTTACGTGCAGCTAGTACCGCTGACGTGCTTGTGGTTAAACCCACTGCCAGCGTACTGTCGAGTCTTTAGAGTCCCACACAGAGAGTTTCCTAGCTTCGGGCGAAACCATGTAGAGGTCGTATGGTTTTACGACAGGGTTCGTTCACATACGTGTACTTGTGCGCTTGTGATGTTCGAGCGAACAATACTAGTGGGCTTTGGTTTAAACCGGATCCTAGTATTTGATTGTTGGATTAGTTTCGTCTTATTGTATTTGTGTTTTTCGAAACACGGATGCGGGTATGTATATACGGATGAGAGGGGTAGAGAAGGAGAAACCTCATTAGGGTTTTGACCATTGACTTGATTAAAACCATTATGAGGTGGAGAAAAGTATTTGTTATTTTTGCTAATGATAATTATGGCATGGCTACTTGTTCTTGACTTCTTGACTTGGATTGACCTTTTGACTTGAATTGACCACTTGACTTGGATTGACTTTTTAACTATAGATATTTTTGTGAGATATTTTGTGAGCTAGATATTTTGAGGAGATATTTTTCATCACATGGTTGTGGTCAAGTCAAGCTAGCCATCTCATTTTTATTATCATTATCTAAAATCTTTTCTCTTTTCTCAAGTGAGCTCTCATGCTAACTCTCTCCTTCTTCCTCTTCCTCTCAAAAACCCTAGTGTCTCATGTGTTGAGAATCAAGGGTTAGTGAGACTAAGCAACCCAAAATCACACTCTACTCACTCTAGGTTACTTAGTTTAGCAAGCTAAGTGATCTAGTTGCCTCAACTTGCAGGTTAAGCTCAAGGTTGGAACTTTCGGTGGATCTTCTTCGACTTCGAGAAGCCTACGAGGAGGTGCTATCCATTTCCACTCCAAGGAGCCCGCAAGGCGAAGGAGGACAGCGAGAAGACAAGAAAGACCCGATTCTACGAGGTATAACATTCATCCGAGTAGTTAAACCTCATATAGTTTGCTAGCTAGGTTTAATGTTCGATCCTTGCTTAAAGTCGATGTTGCGAAGCCCGTAAAAATCATTTTTTGCTTATTCCGCCTCCCCGCGAACACGTGGGGTGCGTAATATTGACTTACACGGTTTTGAAGGAGAAGCGAAGAGGAAGAAGGAGAGGGAGGTGGTGCTGTTGAGGTGGGCTTAGGGTGAAGGAGGTGATTGCAAACAACGGTGGCCGGTGGTGGTGTTGGCAGAGGCGGTGGCGAGGTCTCAGGGTGCAGTGAGGGAAGGAGGAGGATGGGCTCGATTGCAGGGGTGGTGCTCGTGGTGGTGTAGGCGAGAGGTTGAGGTGGTGGTCACGGCGGTGGAGGCTGTAGGGGAATGATAGGTCGCCGGCGATGGAGTTGCAGTAGGCTTGGGTTCGATGAGGCGACGGTGGGGAGTTTGGTGGGTTTTTTTTCGAAAGTTAGGAGTTAGAGAGAGTGAGAGAATGAGAGGGAGTGAGATAAAGAGAGGGGGGAGAGTTCGGTGGAGGAAAATGGGGAGGCTGGCGAGTGATCGTGGCGCGAGATCGAGGAGAGGGGCGGGTCTCGTGGGATTCTCGCAAGGAAGGAAGAGATGGAGAGAGGACGAAGAAGAGAGAGGGAGAAAAGAGAGAGCATGGCTCGGGTTTTGGGTTTGGGGGGGTTCATGGACCGAGCCAGGTCGGGTTGGGTTTGGGATTGGGTTTGGGTTTAATAGAGTTAGGAATAATAATGTAGGGGAAAATATTAATTGAAGAAAATTTAAATAGAAAAAATTGGAGAAAACATTTATTTAACAATACGGAAAATATTTACAAAGAAACCGGGTATTACACGAGTCAAATTTGCTCAGCCGAATTTTGCTTGTTTTGGAAGAGGTCTTTTAAATCACAACTTATACACTCAACACCATCCTTCCCCTCACCCCCACCCTATGCCCCAACCCCTCCTCTAAAAGAAAAACCCCATCCACCCACCCGTCTATTCACTTTACAAAATGATGAATATTGTAGTAAATACTATTTATGGATTCTTTTCCTTCTAATCAGATTGCCTTCTAGGGTATCAGTTCCCTTGTAGGTGGGAAAGGTCTGCTTTTGGGTCCTCGCTCTCTTGCAGCTGCCCTACAAAATAATTCGGATATTGATACTCTATGAAAGAAAAGTGTTAGGTTTTTCGCTAGGCATGCAAAGAAGACGAGCAAAAATAAAAACATGCAGCACCATTATTTAACGTGGTTCAACCAACGGCCCATATCCACGGGGCAAATATGAGAATCTCTTTATTAATGATCAAGAATACCGGTACATTTTATATTCTCTCTCATCTCGCTCATATCTTAAAACTCATACAAACACAAAGTCTACTCTTGGTAAAACCCTTCACCTTGTTCTATAGATGATTACCCTTAATCTTTGCCTTCGTTTGTTCATACAAACACAAAGACTGCTCTTCTGGTGAATCTCTCACCCGTCGTCTTTTCCTTCGTCTTATCTTTCTCTTTCTCTTTCTCATGTTTGGCCACCTTTCTCCGATGAGAACCTTCTTTATTTATAGCACAAAATAATAGAACTCCTACTCCAATTAGGATCATATCAAATCTCCAAAACAATTTCTAACAAATCTCTTCATAAATCTCCTGACAAATTTTTCAAAAAACTCTCCTACCAAATTTCCTAATTAAGCTCCTGAAAGATCTCTCATAAATCTTCCAACAATTTTTTAAATAATTCTCCAACAAATTTTCTTAATTAATCTGCAAAACGAATCTTTACCAAAACCAAATTCTAGAAGGACTCGGACTCGATCAACTCTGCAATAAGCCACTTCGGTCTTCATCATCGACTCTTGAATACGAACCAACTCTAACAAATCTTCACCTTGGTTTGTATTCAACGAGGTATTTTCAATCTCTTATCTTCAACAAAACTCCACCTTGACTCGAACTTCCTCTATGCCATCTTCTGATCTCCACCATCAGTTCTGAGACCAGTTTGTTAGGTTTTTCACTAGGCATGTAAGGAAGACGAGCAAAAATAAGAACATGCAATACCAATATTTAACGTGGTTCGACCAACGGCCTACATCTATGGGGCAAACATGAGAATCTCTTTATTAATGATCAAGAATACCGGTACATTTTATATTTTCTCTCATCTCGCTCATATCTCAACGCTCAAACAAACACAAAGACCGCTCTTGGTAAATCTCTCCACCTTCATCTATGGATAACTACCCTTCGTTTTTTCTTTCGTCTTTTCATACAAATATAAAAACTACTCTTCTGTTGAGTCCCGCACTCTACTCCTTTGCCTTCATCTCCTCTTTCTCTTTCTCATATTTGTCCACCTTTCTCTGATGAGCCCCTTCTCTATTTATAACACGAAATAATAAAACTCCTACTCCAATTAGGATCTCATCAAATCTTCAAAACAATTTTAACAAATCTCTTCACAAATCTTGTAACGACTCTGAAACCCCTATACAGAATTATTTGTTTAAATGTATAGAAAAGGGTATTTCAGCTTGTATAGGAGTTATAAGTTATTTTTGTTCAATAAAAGCAAGAAGTAACTTGTAGCTCATTAGTAAAACCTCTACACTACTACGACATAGCCTGTGTGTTCGAATCCCATCAGACCCAATTATATTTTTTAGATTTTTCCTTTTAATTTTTCGGAAGCCCAAGAGTTGCACGTGCAATACACGGAGAAACGAAAAGTTTCAGAAAAATCAAACAGGCGCAAAGAGGAGTAAACACCAAACTAGACACGTGGCACGAATCTCGAGGAAATCCAACCAAATCCGACCGTCCGTTTCCTTCTATTGGCCGGCGCCGACGGTTGGATTACCCCCAATCGCCTCCATTCTTTACACACTCGTCCCTTCAGCTCCCCTCAACTCACCAGCACTGTTTGATTTTCCTGCAATTAAACAGAGACTATTTAATTCACCATTTAACACACATTTTAATTCTTTTAATCCAATTTTTAATTCCCAAACCCTAAATTCTTCACTATAAATACCATCCCATACCTTAGCTCCTCTCTATTCTGAAAATTTCTATCAAAATTCTTCCAAAAGTTTCTTAGTACAAGTAGAGTCAAGTGGAGTTAGCAACCAAACTCTCTTCGTTGAAGATCAGAGTCATTTCCGGACCTTCCGTGACGCCACGGAACCCCCCCCCTCTTCTTAACCTCTTCCTAACACTACACAACGAGCAAGTCCCTCTTCTCCCCTTTTCTTTCTTCTCAAATCATCTTATAAAAATATATCGGTAAAGTGGAGTTAATTCTGATATATGTAATTGTAGGGTTCCTAGGCACTCTCAAAAGGTCTCACAAGGCATCAACCATGCCAATTTCAAATTTTACGGTGCCGAGAAACCCTAGACTACGGATCGTTAACTAGATGTCTAGGCGAAAGATACAACTAGTTAACAAATTAACCACAAGAACGGAAATACAACCTTTGTAGATCCGGTTCTCCACCTCCACGGCTCCATGATGAAGTCCTCTCCGCTGTCCAAATCAAATCCCAGGCTCTAGCGTCGGCTTCATCGGAGAAAGAGCGGGCTAGGTCATCGACGACGTGCCGAAGATGATCTACGTCGAGGCATCACTAGATCAAGCTCCACCTTCATCAAGCCTTGAAAACTTGTGAAGGAAACACACTCTACTACTTGGCAAGAGGTAGAGGATGAAGAAATAGGAAGTGGGTTCACTTTAGAATTGGATTTCTCACTCATTTTCATCAATCACCATTGATGAAGTGAAGCTTTCTTCATGAAAGAAGATGAAGAAGAAGAAGCTAATATTATGATAGAATAAAAAGATTAACTTGAAAAGATAATCCCATTCATTCTTATCATAATAGTTACCATGGTTAAGTGTAGAGAATGAACCAAGGTTAAGTGAATGGTTAGGTTAGGCATGAAACAAAAATGGTGGACTTTTTCAAAGCTTCATGAAGCTTCAATGTAAAACAAAGCAAGCCACCATTTCTTTTCTTTTGCCAAAATGAATGAATGAATGAATAAATAGATAATAAGTGAATAAACAAAACCCTTACCACTCTCACAACCATGGTTTAATCTTTACACAAATCCAAGTTAACATGTATCATCAAACATGACACAATCAAGTGCACAAAAGTATATCACATATACAACTTGTGCAATCCAAGTGAGAAAATCCATTTAAAGTGAACCAATACTAGTTAATGCAAAGTAATATATCAAATATATAATCATACATTAAATCATTAAATCAACACTTGATTTAACGATCCGGTCATATCGCATATAACCGACTAGTATCCTATGTATCGGCTTACCGAATCAACCCTTGATTCGATAACTAGGTTATATCGCATATAACCATTCGATACATTCATCGTGAGAATAGAATACGGTATCACATACACGCATTATTCTCGGTCCTGCACATATCTCATATGCGCTCCTATTTCGTTTCGCTTGAGCCAGGAAACCTCTGTGTAGGACTCTAAAGACTCGTCAATACGCCGGCAGCAGGTGATGATCATATCAAACACCCACAAGCCGCAAGCGGTCTGCTAAACGTAACGGCCACCCGGGTATTGAGCGATCAGAAGATCGACGAGCAAGCCCGCTCACACTCCAGTGAATCCAACCAGTAACACTACCGTACAGTCCGGTGTGATCGTCTGATATGTCACATATCTCGCCTAGGGGTGGTAAACGTCAGACCCCAATAGCTCGATAAGTCGTGTCGATATGAGGTCTATAACAGTTTGAGAAACTACTGGTAACACTTACCAGTAAATCTCAGCAACCCTGGCCAGGGATTTCCGGTTATAGCCAATCGAACACAGCGCAACATCAACTCCCTATACCGGGAGAGGCGAATCCCCTCCTATCGCTCATTGCCTCCATGTGATTCGGGACTGTACCCAAAAACCACCGTTTTGCACGCCCTCTTGGACGTGGTAAGATGGAAATCAAAGCACAGTGGGAACCACACAAGACTCTATGACGATCTCGGGTCAACAGACTACTCTGTACCAGTGTCACCAGAGAACTGCCATCTGACGTAAGGTATAATACCATCTGGGAGTTCTCGGCGAGTCCGTCCAGTGTACCCAGTCTCCACTGAGCACCCGTATATCATCTCTGATGTCAAACACCAATGGATATGGGATCATCCATCGCCCATCTGTATGGGTCGAGAAGGTATACGCTAGTCTACTCTGGTATATCGATGCCCTGTCTCGATACACCCACGACTAGGGACCTTGAAGGATGTACTTATGGACTACCATGTCCCCACTAGTATGATCCGCATCACAGTCCAGGTAGTCAAGTACACATCCTAAGGGCCTTACCAACATGTAACAGAGAGACAATCAGTATACGCGTTAAGGTAAAGAGCAACCAGATAGCATACTATCATGTCGAGCAAGAGAGTCCTCCCTATATATGTCCCAGCATCCACTACAATATACATCCTATGTACAGTAATGGCCTCTAGGGCATACATATAACTAACAATCTCCCACTTGCACTAGGGCCATCTGTAGCAGTGGTTGCAGTATCTCATACTCAACCATCCCATAAAAGTCTCTCTCTGGGAATAGGCCTTCGTGAGTGGATCCGCCGTGTTATCCTCTGAGTCTACTCTCCTAATCTCGATCACCCTGGAGATCAACTATCTCCATGATCAGGTGATACTGCCTCAGAATATGTCTGGATCACTGATGGGACGGGTGTTCCTTGGCACAAGCCACAACTCCATTGTCATACAATGGGAGGAACTTAGTTCATCTCATGAACCAATATACACCCAAACATCCTCTTTGGTAGCATCTTAAGTAGCGATGTATCCTGTCTTTATCGTCTAGTATGCCACTGTATTTAGCTTGGAACCCTTCCAACATACCGTCCCTTTACTGAGGGTAAAGACAATGCCTGCGACTGACATTCAGTCGTCATTATCACCCTGGAACCCTTCCAGTGATTCTCCCCAGGATCGATTGATACCATCTCACTACAACTAGTGAGAATCCTAACATCCAATTAGATCTATCTCATAGATCCAAAACCCAGGATTTAGAAGGTATCACTTTGATCCTATATGGAGAATCATTGTGATGAGCGGAGATTGACCGAGCGTAGCATAGGAAAGTCCATCCCTATCAAGAGCATGTCATCCACGTACTCTACGAGGATCGTCACTATACTCCCTACTACCTTTTTGTTTATATAAGGTTCATCTACCATTTTGATGATGTCAAACTGTTTGACTAATACATCAAAACAGATGTTCCAACTCTGCGATACCTTCTTTATCCTATAAAGCATCTTGTACACGTTTCCGCTGCTCCCACTGTCTACGAAGCCCTATGGCTGTGTACTTATAGACGTTCTCTTCTAAAACATCATTTAGAAAAGCTGTCATGACACCCAACCACCAGATATCGTAGTCATGGTATGTAGCCGTGGCAAGTAGGATCTGGATGGACTTAAGCATAGGTACTTGAAAATGTTTCATCATTATCCACAGCTGGTCAATGATGCAAACTTTTAACAAGTCTAGCTTTGAAAGCCTCAACTTTTCGATGTACACCAAGTAATCTTCTCAAGCTATACTTGCTCCTGATGGGGATTTAACCCTTCAGATATAGCAACCAAAGTCCATACTTTGTTGGTGTATAAGGATTCCATCTCAGATCGCTAAGCATCCAGCCATTCTTACAGAGTCTCACTCCTGATGGCCAGCTCGAAACTAGTTGGGTCATCATCTTATGATGCAATCCTCGCTCCCACTGTCATAGAGAAACCGAAGTATCTCTCAGGTGGGTGAGAAACCCTACTAGATCGGCGGAGAGGCTGAGGTTCGTTGGTAACTATTGAATCCTTTGGTTCTATCAAATCATCAGCTGTATTTTGTATAGCTGGAACCTTTCCAGTTCTACATAACAGATCTTGCCTCGAGCTTGTCCGGATTTTGCTTTTAGACATAGGCCGGACAACCCCAAATCTTAACTAGCTTAAGACATGGGCTCTTCCCATATCATATCTCATATGGAGTGGTAGGCAACTGATTTGATTGGAACCCTATTCAATAGGTATGCAACTTCATAAGTGCATAAACCCCAATAGGAAACAGGTAACTCAGTAGTACTCATCATAGAGCACACCTTATCATATAGGGTGTGATTGCTCCGCCCTGATATACCATCGTGCTATGGTGTATACAGAGGAGTAATACTGAGAGAGAATCTCATTCTCCTTTAGAATAGTCCAGTATTTTCGTGCTCAAGTATTCTCCTCCTTGATCTCATCATAGGACATAATACTTATACCCGTATTCTGGTTCTCTACTTCTCGCTTATATTCTATGAATATCTCAAAAGGTTCGGACTTGTGTTTCAACAGGAACATAGGTCTGAATCTCGAAAGATCATCAGAGAATGTAATGAAGTATAAAGAACCAGTCCTGGCATGTGTAGACAGGAGACCTTACATACATCATCATGTATCAGTCCCAAGAGTTCAGTAACTCTTTCTCTGTTTCCAATAAACAGAGCTGGTGTCATTATATCTTTGTGACATGACTAGCGAGTTTCACAAGATGTAAATTCAAACTGATTTAAATATGCATCTACATGTAACTACAGCCAGTCGGGTCGCATAGATATGACCTAGTCTACAATACCTCAAGAAGGATTCGTTCAGTTCTGAACTCTTCCTCTTGTGTGTGTTCCGTATACTAAAGAACTGTAGTTTGATTTAGAACATTAATGCTTTTAGATAACGTGCCTGAACCGATCAACTTTTGATATAGGAAATGTTCAAAACATTATCCAACTATACAAAATTTTATCATTTCTTTACTAATAAAGAGACTGATATGATTTTGTATATCAGGTTCGGTATCTAATAACATTCGTTCAGAATCAATGTATTTGTAATACAGGGTGACAGTGACAACAGACTTGGCTGCAACACTTGCCCCGTTTTCTGCCTCATGAAACTTATCACCCGTTCTCAGTTCTCTACCTATCTGTAGCCCTATGTAACAGATTACATATCTGGGATCCTGATCCGGTATCATATACCCAGGATGCGGAGGATACTGAGAAACAGTTCTTTGTAATGAACATACCCGAAGATGATGCATCAGCATGCACTCTCTTCGTTTGGGCGGCACGGGAAATCTGGTATTCCCCAATTTCCTGCTCTGTCTTATAACAATTATAAGTTGGAGCGGGACCAACGTTCCCCAGCTCAGTATAACAAGCGGGTTCGGTCATTATATCCGTTTTATTATCTTGATTAAGGCGTGATATGGTCGCTACCTGGAGAGAGAGAGAAGAAAACACTCAGCGTGCGCTCTTGCAAGAATAGATTGGTTATTATTTTATCTAATCAGGATGGCTCCCACTGCTTTTTATCAAATCTTCCTTCAAACCCTAAAAGGAAAGACTAGCCGGGATTAATTACACACTACAAGTTCGCCAATCTTTCAGCCAGGCCAGTGTCGGTACTTTGAGGGAGGTCCCCCGTGCTTTCGCACGAACCTAATTAATGTAAACCTCGTTTTCCCAGAGGCGTAACCCCGTTGACACTTTTCTAGACACCTACTTGATCGGCTAATTGTAATGTATAAAACTCTCCCAGGAGTAACTCTTACTCGCAGCGGGTATCGGGATCCAACTATCTCATAGAAGGTATGCAATCTCATTGCAAATTTCAACACTTGAAATTCCCGATAATATTTTGCCCCTAGTGTTCTATGACCTTGACGAATGCCAAACAACCCATAGTCCACTAGTCAAGTTCAACCCGTACATTTCTTGATCGAATTAAACCCACCCGCACGACCCTTGACGAATGCCAAACAACGCCGTACGAATACCCTAATCCAATCGCATCATATGCATAAGCAGATAAATACTAGTTAGCTACCGTACACTACGCCTTGACGAATGCCAAACTACCGCAGCACGAATACTAACTAGTACATATCTGAAATGACGGAGGGCTACGACAGGTTTTTATTAAAACCTATTGCGTAATGAACTTGATATCGTTGTAGAATCAAATGATTTTTAAAAATGGAGTGTTTTTGAAGCTTTTCTAGTTTTGCTAAAGGAGTCACTCCCGGTGAAGGGATCGTCGGTCCTTTCCTCGTCGAATGAGGTGCGGGATATATCATATATATCACTGTGCAAAGCAAAAACTCTTAAAAGCAATCAAAAGACAAACCGAGTGTGTAACATCTGCCAGTTATTGCTAAAGGAGTCACTCCCGGTGAAGGGATCTCGGTCCTTTCCTCATCGAATAAGGTGCAGGATATATCACATATACCGCTGTGCAAAGCAAGAACTATAGCTACCTGTTTTATTTTTGAAATTCGATTCTACAACATCTTAGGTTTCTTTTATTTTCATTAATCTCATTAATGAAGTCCCATCAATTAAATACCTAAACATCACAGATAAATACGACGTACAATTATGCCATCCGCATTCGCCTCGATGTCCCCTCGTGCACCGTTAGGTTAGGTAACTAACGGCAGAGCGGGGCAGGGCTAGCGCGGGTGTAAAACATAAGTAACGCCTATATAATATATCATATATACTATATACAGTATCCATCACAGAACATATCACATGATCACATCACAGATATCGCAGCAGAAGAATCATATGAAATATTGGATATACTAGGACGTCCGTGTTTTCAATACGAGCCAGTATAAAACACGGATTCCACGGTCGTGATGAATAGCCAAACCCACACCCCTAGACCCCTATGAGAGCGGCAAGCAACCCTACCAATTCTAGAGTTAGAAGACCCGGACTCGACTCCTCGAGTTGGTCTCCCACTGGACTCCAGAACCCGGTTACTTGTGCCCTCGTCCTTGGGTCTATCCTAGTGCAGAAAAGTAAATAATATACAAATGGTGACATCTTCCGCAACCTGGAAGTGCCCCAATAAAAGAATATTACATACAAGTTTTTACATGAATGAAAATGAAAAACACTCATCTCACATAAAAAACCCCGGCTATTCAAACACGACGATCCAATATAACATATCCAGCAACACATAACATCACATGTCATCAACGTAAGTAAATATGCGCATCCCAATTGTCGTTGACATATAGCAACGAAACCGGCGATATCACATATTACACTTACGGTCACAGAAAAGAAAGTGTAAAACTACAACAGTTGGAATCCGCAACCTCCTCAGACATCGCATGCCTGACCAAATGAATTCCTTAGACATCACATGCCTAACAATTATAAACCCCGCATTTTAGTCTCATTATCAAAAACACTTTTCAATATTAAGTCGGGCAATTCAACAGGATTCCCGACATCCTGATCGAATGCTCGTCGCAAACTTCAGTAGACGGCCGCACCCCCGATACCGTCGACGAAGTGCACCAAGGCGGAACACCGCTGCCGCGAGCACCCGAACGGATGCTTTCGGCGACGGGGTTCTCCTACAGTCACTTGGTCGGGGCTATGGAGTGAGGCTGTCTATTAAGTTTACCCGGCGAGTATCCGCGTACGCTACGTGATTGCGACGGACTTTTGATCGCATCAAAATTCCGTGGCAACCGATCAAGTGAGACTAAACTGCTATGTTTATAACATTCATTCAGTTATCACATAACTTTTGTGAATTCCAATTGTTGTATCACATTCCTGATAAACAGAAAATGTTAAACTTTCCGATTGAACATTCGAACACCCAAGTTTTCCCAATACAGATCAACACATGAAACAAGTCTAAAAACATTCAGTTCGTGCCTCAGTACCAACGGTCCAGCCGTAGAAGGGTCAAGCCAACGCATCACATGTGGCACGCCGTACTGCCCCAAACCCTAAGGTTCAAAGGGCAGTTCAAGACGGTCACATAATCGAGTTAAGGTTTGTTGTCTTCTAGAGGGTCCATCGCGTTACTTGCACTACTTAGAACGTCTTTAAACCATGGAAAAATCCAACACTTGAAAATTTCCCGGCAGGGGAAAAAGTGGGTATTTATATCCGGTCGAACTTTTTAACATATTCAAAAATTATCCGGAAAGCCACACAGACAAAATTTGATAATCCGATCGAACATTCGAATCCCCAAAACAACTCAGAAAATTCAACTCTTGAAAAAATATTAAAAATTCCCAGGAAAACCAGCACTGCATATTATGAATTACTGTGCAAAATTGGATGCCACAAAAGACAAAACGGCCGCGGATCCGCCGCACAAGCCATGCTCGTGCCGCGGATCCGCGGCGCATTGATGGAATTAGGCACACGAATTTTACAGTATCCCTTAGAATTTCCTGCTGATTTTTCTGCATATTTTTAATATGGAAAAATCCCAGATTTTAGAAAAAGTCCAGAGAGCATGTTTGGTTTAGGGTTTCGGGTTCGTTAGGGTTTCAAACTTCGTCTACTCTTCGCTTAAGGCTCTAGCTAGGCTCTGATACCACTGTAGGGTTCCTAGGCACTCTCAAGAGGTCTCACAAGGCATCAACCATGCCAATTTCAAATTTTACGGTGCCGAGAAACCCTAGACTACGGATCGTTAACTAGATGTCTAGGCGAAAGATGCAACTAGTTAACAAATTAACCACAAGAACGGAAATACAACCTTTGTAGATCCGGTTCTCCACCTCCACGGCTCCATGATGAAGTCCTCTCCGCTGTCCAAATCAAATCCCGGGCTCTAGCGTCGGCTTCATCGGAGAAAGAGCGGGCTAGGTCATCGACGACGTGCCGAAGATGATCTACGTCGAGGCATCACTAGATCAAGCTCCACCTTCATCAAGCCTTGAAAACTTGTGAAGGAAACACACTCTACTACTTGGCAAGAGGTAGAGGATGAAGAAATAGGAAGTGGGTTCACTTTAGAATTGGATTTCTCACTCATTTTCATCAATCACCATTGATGAAGTGAAGCTTTCTTCATGAAAGAAGATGAAGAAGAAGAAGCTAATATTATGATAGAATAAAAAGATTAACTTGAAAAGATAATCCCATTCATTCTTATCATAATAGTTACCATGGTTAAGTGTAGAGAATGAACCAAGGTTAAGTGAATGGTTAGGTTAGGCATGAAACAAAAATGGTGGACTTTTTCAAAGCTTCATGAAGCTTCAATGTAAAACAAAGCAAGCCACCATTTCTTTTCTTTTGCCAAAATGAATGAATAAATGAATAAATAGATAATAAGTGAATAAACAAAACCCTAACCACTCTCACAACCATGGTTTAATCTTTACACAAATCCAAGTTAACATGTATCATCAAACATGACACAATCAAGTGCACAAAAGTATATCACATATACAACTTGTGCAATCCAAGTGAGAAAATCCATTTAAAGTGAACCAATACTAGTTAATGCAAAGTAATATATCAAATATATAATCATACATTAAATCATTAAATCAACACTTGATTTAACGATCCGGTCATATCGCATATAACCGACTAGTATCCTATGTATCGGCTTACCGAATCAACCCTTGATTCGATAACTAGGTTATATCGCATATAACCATTCGATACATTCATCGCGAGAATAGAATACGGTATCACATACACGCATTATTCTCGGTCCTGCACATATCTCATATGCGCTCCTATTTCGTTTCTCTTGAGCCAGGAAACCTCTGTGTAGGACTCTAAAGACTCGTCAATACGCCGGCAGCAGGTGATGATCATATCAAACACCCACAAGCCGCAAGCGGTCTGCTAAACGTAACGGCCACCCGGGTATTGAGCGATCAGAAGATCGACGAGCAAGCCCGCTCACACTCCAGTGAATCCAACCAGTAACACTACCGTACAGTCCGGTGTGATCGTCTGATATGTCACATATCTCGCCTAGGGGTGGTAAACGTCAGACCCCAATAACTCGATAAGTCGTGTCGATATGAGGTCTATAACAGTTCGAGAAACTACTGGTAACACTTACCAGTAAATCTCAGCAACCCTGGCCAGGGATTTCCGGTTATAGCCAATCGAACACAGCGCAACATCAACTCCCTATACTGGGAAAGACGAATCCCCTCCTATCGCTCATTGCCTCCATGTGATTCGGGACTGTACCCAAAAACCACCGTTTTGCACGCCCTCTTGGACGTGGTAAGATGGAAATTAAAGCACAGTGGGAACCACACAAGACTCTATGACGATCTCGGGTCAACAGACTACTCTGTACCAGTGTCACCAGAGAACTGCCATCTGACGTAAGGTATAATACCATCTGGGAGTTCTCGGCGAGTCCGTCCAGTGTACCCAGTCTCCACTGAGCACCCGTATATCATCTCTGATGTCAAACACCAATGGATATGGGATCATCCATCGCCCATCTGTATGGGTCGAGAAGGTATACGCTAGTCTACTCTGGTATATCGATGCCCTGTCTCGATACACCCACGACTAGGGACCTTGAAGGATGTACTTATGGACTACCATGTCCCCACTAGTATGATCCGCATCACAGTCCAGGTAGTCAAGTACACATCCTAAGGGCTTTACCAACATGTAACAGAGAGACAATCAGTATACGCGTTAAGGTAAAGGGCAACTAAATAGCATACTATCATGTCGAGCAAGAGAGTCCTCCCTATATATGTCCCAGCATCCACTACAATATACATCCTATGTACAGTAATGGCTTCTAGGGCATACATATAACTAACAGTAATTTTAACCTTGGTACTCTCCTCTTTAAGCAAAATAGGTCAAACTAATTTTCTCACACTATTCGTAATCTTATTTGCAATCATTTAGATTTTAGTTTAATAAAGTTTTCATGAGAAATAATCAAATAACGAACTTTTTTATTAAAATACAATGAACTTTAGTATAATCTTTCTCGATAATTAGTTTATCTATGTTTAGGAAAACTTCACGGGGTAACGACCTACCCCACACGTACACTATGGTTGCATAGCATGATGTTCTAAACATATGGCTAATTTAAAGAATAGGTTTTACATTAAAATACCACATTTTTTAAAAATGGGTTTCTTTTAAATCGGTATTTTAAATCCTTGGTAATTATACCTCTACAACTTTCGTTAGAAAACCCGCTAATGGATGGTGCGGATTATCGCACATTCTTGGGATAGTAGAGAAAGATGCAGAACTCTTCACGGAGTATTCGGTCTCGAAAGGAAATAAAAATACGGTTTTTAAGAAATATGATTTTTCTAAATAAAATCTAAACTTTGGATAAAACTATGAATTCTTATTTTCAATAAAAACAAATTTTGAAACTATATTTTTATGAAAGATTAGAAATTTTAATAAAATACCAATAAGTTTCCAAAAGAGCTAGTTTTTATAAAAATACCATAAACTTTTAAAAGCTATGTTTTATCACCAAAACAACAAAACAAATAAAATACATGCTCATGAAAACCTTAAATATTATAAATCACTCTCGAGATTTATTTTTAAACTATATTAAAGTATTTTTCATAAAACTCTCTCGAGATATGCAAATAATATTCTAAGGACTCTAGAATTAATATAGATTTAAGCGGTATCATTTCTCTTGAGCTCCGGAGAGCCGGAGAAAGTGAGTGCTTGTCTATTCAGGTTAGACAATTTAATGGAATTATCAAATGGCAATTGTCTTGGAAAAATACACAAATCCTACCGTCTATGTGCAGCAGTTGTCGATTTCTCCCGAGCATAAGATTTTTAACAGTTTAAAACAATCCATATGAAAAAGACCTGAACTCGAATCCAAATTCGAATCTAAACTCGAATTTTAACCCAAGCCGAATCTAAACTTGAACTCGAACATGAACTTGAACCCAATCTACAGGAACAAACTTGACTCGAACCAAAATTGCAATTGTCATGACTCGCATATTACTCGATTCACTCGACTTCATTCTGCACCTTTTGCAATATATGTTTTCGAATAAGACATGTCATAATCAACCAATCAAATCAACTAGGACTATCTTATAATTATAATATATATTATACTCGGGGTGTTTGGGATAGTTTCTTGTGTGAATCCAACGGAGCTTCAGGAGTCCCGTATTAAGCTCTTTTTTATTTTACTCGAATATCAGTTGGGTTGACTCATCCACAGTCTAGAGCCCCGATACTAACACATGAAATGAGCACGTATTTTCTTGCTCCCGGGGTCCCACTCTTGAGCTCATGAATACTTCTACAGCCGCGTTGACATTCACACTTAGAACTTAACGTTAACAAAGTGACCATATAGAAACTTATAGTACATATTTAACCATGAACATATGCTTTTACTCGTCATATATATATATATATTCTATATTTGTCATTCTTTTACTCTTACTTTATCCTTGCGACTTACCAAACGCTAGTTTGCTGACGGGCATTCCACCCATCCTTATTTTCTTAGAATGTTCATTAGATACGGTCGAGACGGAAGAAGTGGAGCCTACAGAGAAAGACTACAACCGGATTTCTCCACAGGATTAGCCTAGCTTCACTTTTTATTCAGCTTATGTATGCCACTTATTTAGCCATTTTCCTTTATTGTATTTACTTTGCAGTTGAAACTCATGTATTTGTAAATATTGGAAGTTGAATGTAAATAAAAGTATTTGTTGAAAAAAGATTTACAGTCTCCATTTATTCTTGTATTGTATATTATTGTTTCAATACGCTTAGTATATTTATTTAGGGAATGACCTTCTCTGAATAAATATGCTGTGGGCTTGCCACATCATCGTTTCCGTCTACCGGGAAGCGGGGCGTGGCAAATCTCCTAACAAATCTTCAAATAACTCTTCAACAAACTTTCCTAATTAAGCTCCTGAAAGATCTCTTATAAATCTTCCAACAACTGTTCAAATAATTCTCCAACAAAATTTTCTAATTAATCTTCGAAACGAATTTTCATCAAAACCAAATTCTAGAAGAACTTGAACTCTATCAACTCTGCAACGAACTATTTCGCACTTCATCATCGACTCTTGAATACGAACCAACTCTAACAAAAAGAATTTTTTGATTTCTATTTATCTATATTTTATTGTGTGTATGGTGTGGATGGCCGAGGTTGCCAGGATCTATCCTGTACTTGCCCGGCGAACCTATTCGTTTCCTTTCAGGAAACTCGGTAGTCCCGTCTATGCGTAGGGATCCCACATGCCTCCCTAGTGTTAATGGAAGATGTCACCAAAGCCAAAGGCAAACCCAGGGCTTTTGGTGAGGGGGCATGTATCTCCTCTGAAATTTCGGGGAAAATGATTTAGTATTGACGGTTATTATATACTATATTTTTGAATGTATGTTGTATATATTTATTTCTTCCTATGTATTTAATAAAGGCATATAGCTCAATTAGTGGGACATCATGTTCTAATTCAAATTCCATGACACTCATCATTTTTTGATTTTATTTTATTTAGTATTTCTTTTAACACGTGAAGCTTAGCCCTATATAGAAAATATAAAGGAAAACCATTAAACCTCTAAATAAAACTTTGTTTTTTACCTTGTAAGAAATCCAATAGAAGATATAGTATTATAAGAGCATTTTCATATTTATTTATGATTTCGGTTGTTTAAATTTTAAAGTTGGGATAGCTTAAATACATAATGTATTACAGCATCTTGATATAACTTAATTGTGTGTGGTTTTCGGTAGCTTAAATATATATTTAATGTATTTCAGCGTCTCGATATAACTTAATTGTGCACGGTTGCCGATTTGTACCTTCTGACTAAAATTTCTTGAGCCGTCACTGAAAATCTGCAAATAATTTTGTCCAACTTGTTTGAACAGCCAACTACACACACCCATCAATGGCACGTGACCACAATGGATTATGGAATGGTGCATGCCCTATTGTGATTACTGATTGATTACAAAAAGGCACCCTATAATGCTTTTTTCTCATTCTTTTTTTTTTTGTTTTCTTCTATGCAATTATCATATATATTTTTTCCATTAACGTGCTTTGCATCTTTATTATTTTAAATAAAACAACAATACATATACGCAACCAGAAAAAGAAAATTTATTTTTGATGTTTTACTTGTTACTTACACTGTCAAAATCCAACAAAAAACATATTAAAAAAACATCATAACAACAACTCCGATTACAACAATATTTTTCTTTGCAAAGTCTGTCTATTTTTTATTTAGTAAATTATGATGTTAGATTATAAGATATTTGAATATAACTGCATTAGATAGTATGGTTATCATAAATCAGATAAGTTCTGATTTATGCTATTGAGATTATGATTAGTGTATAAAATTGTTAGGATTATTAATTATCAGTTAATTATGTTATGATGTGTATAAATTAAGATGATTTATCTTTTAATAAAATTGATCGAGTTTATTACTTTCTTATGATGATATCAAAACTAGGTTGATTACATTCGTGAATTTATAGTTTAATAACACGTCTGAGAGAGAGCCGTCTAAATATTCTTGATAGACCACCTTTTCTTGTGTCATAATTGCACATTTCCTATTTCTTGTACCATAGTTGCATCTTTTCTTGTACGGTCTATTTTCTTCTGAGAGACTAGACTCTACATGTGTTTGTACAATCCACGTGACGACCACGTTGCACGTGAGAGAGTGTTGAGATATGTGGATAACATAGAGCCGCATTGGAAAAAACTATGAGAGGTGCATGGATATAAAATATAAAATGAGATAAAACTCAACAAGGCTTGAGTCTTATTGATAGAACCTATTTATATCAAAAGCCCGTGTGTGCCCTCATATATATAGATATATAATTGCTCCTCGTTCATGAATATATTTAAATTTAATATGCAATCAGGAATATGGCATTGATTATCAAAAGACTTTAGCTCATGTTGCCAAGATCACATCCATTCGTGCGCTCATTACAGTTGCTGCAGCCTGTCGCTGGCCTATATTTCAGATGAATATTAAGAATTCTTTTCTTAATGGTGATCTTTCAGAGACGATTTATATGGAGTCTCCTCCCGGTATCTCCGTTTTTCCTGAGTATGCATGTCGTCTGCATTGTGCGCTTTATGGTCTTAAACAGGTACCCCGCGCTTAGTTTGAGATATAGTTAAACTTTTCTGACTGCAGGATTATCAAGAGTCTTACTGATTATGCACTTTTTATCGCTCTTTCTCCAAAGGCTTGAGTCTTATTAATGGAACCCGCTTATATCAAAATCTCTTATACACTCATATAAATAAAATATATATTCACCCCCTCAATCATGTATAATCAAATTTAATATGGTATTAGAGCTGACATTGCACATGTTGTTCATATTCTCAGTCAGTTTATGAGTACTCCTACATCAGTTCACTATGCAGCTCTCATACGGGTTCTTTGATAGTTTCATGGCACTCATAATCAGTCACTGTTGTTTCATTTCTATTCTGACCTTGCTTTACACGCATACTCTGATACTGGATGTGCTGATGACCCTGATACTCGTCGATCTACCACAGGGTTCCGTGTCTTATTGGGTACATCTTTGATTTTCTGGCTCAACAAGTTCTAAGATACTGTTTCTCGCTCCAGCACTGAAGCTGAGTACCGTGCAATGGCCGATACTGCTGCAGAGCTTAATGGCTTCATAGTTTACTTGTTGATATGAGTGTCGTCATTCTTTCTCATGTTCTACTTTATTTTGACAATAAGAGTGTTGTTCGTATTGCTGCAAATCCAGTTTTTTCATGAACGTACTAAACATATTAAGGTGGAATAGTTCACCAAGAGTACGACCGAGATCGGATTTCACTTCCTTACATCCATTCCAATAATCAAGTGGCCGATCTCTTTACGAAGCCTCAAACACGTACTCAACTTTCGCATTTCTTATCCGAATTCTCGCTTTATGATCCACCATGAGTTTGAAAGAGGCTTTTAAGATATTCATAAATCTTTCATATATCTTCTTATCTTTATCTCTTTGTATAGGGATTTAATATTATCTCTTAGTTTTTATCTCTTAGTATCGGAATTTAATCTTATACGATATACATAAAGAGGCATATTATATATTGTATTTTGATTAATCATAATAATATTTTCCTTTCTTGATTTCAATAATTCTTAACATGGTATCAAAGGTAGGTTGATAACATTCGTAGACTTGTGCTTTAATAACACTTCTGTGAGAGAGCCACCAACATGCCCTTGATAGACCCACCTTTCCTGTGCCAGTGTTGCATATTTCCTTCTCCTTGTGCCGTTGTTACACATTTCCTTCTTCTTGTGCCATAGTTGCACTTTTTCTTATGCGGTCTACTTATCTCTGAGAGACTAGTCTCAACATGTATTTGTACGATCCACATGATAACCATGTTGCACGTGAGGGGGAGCGTTGAGATGTGTTTGAGAATAGTCCCACATTGGAAAAATGAGATGTGTTTGGGAATAGTCTCACATTGGAAAAACTATGAGAGGTGCATGGGTATAAAATATAAGATAGAATAAATCTCAACAAGACTTGAGTTTTATTGATAGAACCCACTTATATCAAAAGCTCAAGTACACTCATAAATAAAATATATAATCACCCCATCGTTCGAGAATATATATAAATTTAATATGGTATCAGAGCTTACCCTACAATTGATTGGTGTCGTCATCATTGATTGATCCTCTCTCACCCGCCGACTTCCTCGGATCCGTTGACCTCCTTGCACCTCGCACGTGCCTTCGCCTTCGACCTCGCATCCACCGACTTCCTCGCACCCGCCCACCGCCACCATCGAAACCTACGTTAGCACTTTAAAAAGCCATAAATTTTATTTAAAATTCCTTATCGTAACGGCTTCGAGATCTCTAACCTCCCTGAGTATAACTGTCAAAAAGGTATCGAAGAACCCACATGAGAGCTGCATAGTAAACTGATGTAGGAGTACTCATAAACTGACTGAGAACATGAACAATATATGCAATGTCTGGTCTGGAAAGAGAGGTAAATAAGTGCACCAACCAATTCACGATGCTGAGTGGGGTTCGGTTGTAAGTCTACGTTACCCACCCCGGTACTTACGGGGAGGCGGAATAGGTAAAAAACAAAATTTTTATCACAAGGTAACATAGACTATCTTGAGGATCTTTGCCAAACCATTTCTAACAACCAACTAGAAGTTCTATCTACTATGCTTAGGAGATTATACCTCACGAAAATGGTCCTTTGATTCTTCCCTCCGCTGTCCTCCTCGTCCATGCAAGCTCTAAGAATCGATCCGGATCTTGGTCACCTCCGCGGCCTCCTAGAGTCGAAGACGATCCACCCGAGAGTCTATAGTCCGAACTCCACCTCAAGCCGAGATAACTAGGGCAACAAGTTTGCTACTCTTGATGCCCTAGGTGATGTAGTGGAAGAAGATGGGTTTGTTTGTCTATTTAGAACCTAATTTGCTCAACACATGAGACTATTAGGAATTTGTAGTGAGGAGGAAGAAGAAGCAAACCATGGGGGCTCTCATTTGATGAGAGAGAATGAGAAGAAGATAATGATGCATAAGAAAAATAATTACCATCCTTTTGTCATGATTGTGATGGTTACAATTGATTTGACCATTATCATGTCAAGTTAAATCCAAGCCAAAAGAAAAGTCTAGAGCTCAAAAAATATCCAAGTCAACAATGGTCAACTAGGTCAAATGGTCAACATAGTCAAATGGTCAAAGCAATTAGCCATAACACAATTATCATTAAAAGGATTAGTAAATATTTTCCTCCACCTCATAATGGTTTTGACCAAGTCAATGGTCAAAACCCTAATAAGGCATCTCCTTCTTCGCTCCTCACAACCGTGCATACACACCCGCATTCGCATTCCGTAGAATACGAATGCACAGAAGACAAAACTAATCCATCTATACAATACTAGGATCCGGCTTAAACCAAAGCCCACTAGTATTGTCTGCCCGAACATCATACGCACACAAGTGCACGCAAGTGATTGTAGCCCTGCCGTAAAACCATACGGCCTCTACACCTTTTGCCCAGTGCAGGGAAACTCTCTGTGTGGGACTCTAAAGGCTCGACACTACGCTGGCAGTGTGTTTAACTACAGACCGCAAGAGGCACTAGCTGTACGTAACGGTCCCCAGGTAGATGTCGATAAGAAGGCCGATAAGGTAAACCAATCCGAACTCCTACTGAGCCTGAATGTGACAATCTCCGTACAGTCCGGTCTGTCGTCTATGAGTATCGCATGTCGGACCTAGGGGCGGTAAACGTCAGACCCCTAATAGCAGTACAAGTCGTGCCGGAGTGTAGCCCAGAACACCCTGAGAAACAACTGGAAACACTACCAGTAAATCTCGCTTGCCCTAACCAGAGACTTTGTGTAATGGCTCTCCTAGACACAGCGCGATATCAACCCCCAATACCGGGAGAGACGAATCCTATATAATTGCTACTACCTCCAACTGCTTCGGGACTGCACCCAACTACTACCTGTTTGCACGACTCCTTTGAGCCGTGGTAGGATAGTAATCAAAGTACAGTAGGAACACACTCGAGGCGAAGTAGCAGTGTCAAGTCAACGGCCTAAGCTGTACTCCTGTCATCTGGGAACTGCTATCTGACGATAGGTATAGTACCAACCAACAGTTCCCGATGAGTCCTGTCCAGTGTACTCGTAACCTAACGAGCACCCGCATACTATCTCCAGTACGACGTACTGATGGCTGTGGGACAGACCATCTCCCCTGCTGGGATGAGAAGCGTATACGCTAGTCTACTCCGGAGTATCGATACCCCATCTCGATAATCCTATGACTAGGGACCTGTATAAGGATGTGCTTGTAAATTACGCAGCCCCCACTAGTGTGACTGCCATCACAACGCTGGTAATTAAGCAAAGATCCTAAGGGCTCCACTAATATGTATAAGCGATATGCTAAAAGAAATACATGCACATATTAAAGTAGAAACAAACCAAGTAGCATACTACCATTTTGAGCAAAACTGTCTATACAACTGTGAATATCCCAAGCTTCCATTAAATAATATACAAACTAGTATGATACAGTAATGGCCTCTAGGGCATATACACTAACAATCTCCCACTTGCACTAGGGCCATGTACTGGCGTATCGAAAACCTATCATCTCGATCAGCCGCTCGAACTGAGTCTGGGGTATGGCCTTCGTGAATGGATCTGCAGTGTTATTCTCCGAATCTACTCTCTTCACCTCGATCTCCCGGCGATCTACGATCTCCCTGATCAGGTGGTACCGCCTCAAAATGTGTCTGGACTTCTGATGGGACCTGGGTTCCTTCGCTAAAGCTATAGCGTCGTTGTTGTCACAATACAGCGGTATTGAATCAACAATGGTTGGAACCACCTGAAGTTCTGTGAGGAACTTCTTCATCCAGACAGCTTCTTTTGCAGCATCGGAAGCAGCTATGTACTCCGCTTCCATCGTCGAGTCAGCAACGGTTTCCTGCTTGGAGCTCTTCCAACAAACCGCCCCTCCATTGAGGGTAAAGACATAACCCGACATGTTCTTGGAGTCATCCTTGTCACTCTGGAAGCTGGAGTCAGCAAAGGCCTCGATCTGGAGGTCTTTTCTGCCATACACCAAGAACATCTCCTTAGTCCTTCTCAGGTACTTGAGAATGATCTTTACTACTATCCAGTGTTTCTCCCCTGGGTCAGACTGATACCTGCTTACAACGCTCAGTGCGTATGCTACTATAAGTGCACGGCGGCGCCCCGGCCGTCAATCAGACGGCCAAATGCGGAAACGGTGATAAACTTTAATTTTTGCGGACTTTGCAAACCGGCACCACCGCGCACTAAACATCCGGATCGTAACCATTAAACTAGTCTAGCTAACAAGAAGAGAGGGAAGAGATGTACCGACTGATCCGAGTCCTCCGGTCTTCATCTCCACTCCGATCTCCTCGCGGGATCTCCGTCCGTCTCCTCCTCGTCGAAAAGGGCACCACGAAGCCGGGTACTTTTACGGGCTCCCACCTCAATACCGAGGCAACTCGGGCGCGAAGTAGGCTAGCCGACGCGTCCAAGATTTGCTGTAGAATAGAGTAGAATAGCTGTCTCTTTTGGGGTTTATGAGGTTGCCAAGATGGAGGAATTTGAGCATGCATAGGAAAAGAAAATGGAGCCTCCATCAAAGATAGAGCTCGGCCACAAGAAGGAAATAAGCTCACTGGAAGAATGAATATTTGATGAGCTCAGCAAAAAAAAAACCTCTGCATTCACAAAGCACTCAAATGAATATATATATTAATTCATCCACCCACTAAAACTCAATTCCAGCACACACCCATGTTAACACAATGCAATCAAATATATATATTAAAACACTATACAAATTAAAACCTCACTCCCATCCCCAACAGTGGCCGGCCCCATTCCCAAACCCCATCACCAAATCACATCATCATCCATGCCTTAATTAATGCAATCAAATCAAAACTTATGCAATAAACCCCTCCTCAAAGTGTTATTTGCACAAATGCAAATAACCCCCTCCATCGGAAAAGTCCGGCCGGGAAAGAACAAAGGAAAACCGGCCGGAACGGAATGCAAACTGGCAACCCCAGAAAACTGGTCCCGTAATAAATTACAGGAAAACCCCGATACTGTGCATACACACCCGCATCTGTATTCCGTCCGGATACAAATGCAAAGAGACAAAACTACACTATCAAATACTAAGATCCGGCTTAAGCCAAAGCCGGCTAGTAAAAACTGTCCGATCACGATCTGTGCAATACCGCACGTATCTGATCGAACCCTGCCATATCTCCATACGGCCTCTACAGCGTTTCGCCCGAAAGCTTGAGTAACTGAAAGTGTGGTGGACTCTAAAGACTCGTCAATACAATGGCTGTGGATTTAACCACTAGCACGTCAGAGGTATAAGCCAATACGTAACGTGCCACCAGCTATTGACCAAAAAGGGACGTCGATGAGCGAACTCATCCTGACACCCTACTGAGCCTGTCAGTGACAATATCCGTACAGTCCGGTCCGTTCGTCTATGAGCATCGCATGTCGGGCCTAGGGGGTGGGTAAAAGTCAGACCCCCAAAAGCGGTACAAGTCGTGTCGGAGTGTAGCCCAGAACACCCTGAGATACTACTGGAATACCTACCAGTAAATCTCCTGCCTTGGCCAAGGACTTCGTGTAATGGCTCTCCTAGACACAGCGCGACCTCACCCCCAATACCGAGAGAGACGAACCCCCGAAGATCCGCTCACTGCCTCCATGTGGCTCGGGACTGTACCCAACTAAAACCTGTTTGCACGACTCCTTTGAGCCGTGGTAGGGTAGTAATCAAAGCACAGTGGGAACTCACACGAGACAAATGACGATCCCCAGGTCGATGAACTAACCTGTACACATGTCACCTGGGAACTGCTATCTGACGTCAGGTATAAGACCAACTAGCATGATCCCGGCGAGTCCAGTCCGGTGTACTCATAACCCAATGAGCACCTGTATACATCTTAGGTGATCCAACTGACACCAGTGGCTTGTGAGACCGGCCACCGCCCCTCGTCGGGGTCTCGACTGTATACACTAGTCTACTCTGGAGAATCGATGCCCTGTCTCGAAACTCCCACGACTAGGGACCTTTTAAGGATGTGCTTGTAGACTCCAGCTCTCACTTATATGATCGCCCTCATACTGCTGGCAGTCAAGCAAGAATCCTAGGGGCTTTATCAACGTGCAATAGCGACCTGTCAGGTCACCTAAAGCAGTACACGATGATAAAGGTAAACCTGATAGCATACTATCATCTCGAGTAAGACTGTCGTACCGGGATAGGTCCTCCCTCAATCATTGCAATCACGTGCCTGTGATCCAATAATTGACTCTGAGGGCACTATCTCCAACAGCTACATCTGGTCTGGTACACAACATCACATACATTATAGAGCCTACCGCAGATGCATAGGGTATAGATGACATGCGAGCCCTTTCCAAATCAGTCTTGGGAGACATCTCTTTAGAGAGGGTGATTCCGTGACAAGCCGGTAGATTACCGCACTTTGAATCTTCCATACTGAATCGTTTCAGTATGGTGTCGATGTACCTGGACTATGAAAGTCCCAACATTCTCTTAGATCTATCACGATAGATCTGGATCCCCAGAATGTAGTTGGCATCGCCCAGGTCCTTTATGGAGAACCTCTGTGACAAGAATCCTTTGACTGACTATAGCATAGGAATGTCATTTCCTATTAAGAGAATGTCATCCACGTACAAGACGAAGAATACCACAGTTCTCCCTACAATCTTACTGTAAATGCATGGTTCATCTGGATTTTTGATAAAGTCGAATTCTTTGACAGTATCATCAAAGTAGATGTTCCAACTCCGCGATGCCTGCTTTAGTCCATAAATGGATTTAAGCAACTTGCACACTTTACCGCTGCTCCAACTCTGAATGAAACCTTCTGGCTGATCCATATAGACACACTCTTCCAAATTACCATTTAGAAATCCCGTCTTTACGTCCATCTGCCAGATCTCATAATCGTGGAAGACAGCAATGGCAAGAAGGATCCGAATGGATTTGAGCAAAGCCACTAGAGAAAAGGTTTCGTCATAGTCCAAACCAGGTCTTTGACGAAAACCCTTTGCAACAAGTCTAGCTTTATAGGTTTCAACCTGCCCATCTACACCAATCTTCTTTCTGAAGATCCATTTGCAGCCTACGGGTTTTACCCCTTCTGGAGCAATGTCCAAAGTCCAAACTTTGTTGGTGTGCATGGACTCCATCTCGGTCCGCATTGCATCCAGCTATCTTACTGAGTCACTGCTCTGAATGGCTTGCTGGAAGTTAGTAGGCTCATCATTTTCAATGATGCAATCCTCTCGATCCCCGTCTATGAGAAAACCGTAGTATCTCTCGGGCGGATGAGACTGCCTACTACACCCGCGGAGTGGCGCTGGGATGTCCGGTTCTCCTGAAACTTCTGGTTCTACCAAGCTTTCAGTAATAGCTTGTGGTTCTGGAATTTCTTCCAGCTCTATTGCGCTCCCACCTATCTGATTTTCTAAAAATTCAGTTTCCAAGAAGCGGGCATGACGAGAAACAAAGACCTTTTGCTCCTCTGCGTAATAGAAAATATACCCTTTGGAGTTCTTTGGGTATCCCACAAACTTACACTGTACTGAGCATGCTTCGAGCTTGTCTGCATGCTGCTTTTTAACAAAAGCTGGACATCCCCATGTCTTAAAGTGTTTAAGACAGGGTTTCTTCCCACTCTACATCTGATATGGTGTGGTAGGCACAAACTTAGTAGAAACTTGGTTCAAAAGATATGCAGCTGTTTCTAGTGCATAACCCTAGAAAGATCGCGGTAACTCAGCCTTACTCATCATGGAACGAACCATATCTAATAGGGTTCGATTCCGCCTTTTCGATACACCATTGTGTTGTGGTGTGTATGGAGGAGTAAGCTGAGAGAGAATCCCATTCTCTTTTAAGTAGCCCAGAAACTCGGCACTCAAGTATTCACCACCTCGATCAGATCTCAGTGTGTTGATACTTTTGCCTGTTTGTTTTTCCACTTCATTCTTGTATTCCCGGAATTTCTCAAAAGCCTCGGATTTATACTTCATCAGGAAGACATGTACATACCTAGAGAAATCATCCATAAAGGTAATGAAGTATGAATAACCACTTCACGTATGTGTAGACATTGGACCACACACGTCACTGTGTATGAGTCCCAAGAGCACGCTCGCTCTTACTCCGTGTCCAGTGAGCGGAGTCTTTATCATCTTTCCCATGAGACAAGATTCACAAGTAGCATAAGACTGATACTCGAACGGATTCAAATATCCCTCTTTATGTAACTTCGTTAACCGTGTCTCATTGATGTGACCCAGTCTACAATGCCATAAGAAAGCCTGATTTGTTTCCGGAGACTTTCTTTTAAGTGTGTTCTGGACACTGAAAACCTGAGTTTGATTCAATACGTATATTCCATTTTCTAATGTACCTGACCCAATCAGAACTTGATTTAGGTGGATGTGTACCACATCGCTTACAAAAGTAAAATCATATCCTTCCTTAGAAAGTAAGGATACAGATATGATATTACAAGTTAGACTGGGTACATACAAACAGTTACGTAGAATCAATATCTGCCCACTTGTCAATCCAAAGTGATATTCCCCTACGGATTCAGCGTCCACGCTCATTCCGTTAGCAACCCTGAGAGTCATATCACCTACCCTGATAACTCTACGGTTTCTCAAAGCCTGTAATGAATTACAGATGTGAGATCCTGATCCGGTATCTAGTACCCAGGAAGTAGAGTTAATTGACATACAGTTTTCTATTACAAACACACCCGAAGCCGAAACCACAACATGCTTCGAATCCTGGCTACTGGCTTTGCAAGCCCTGCAATCCCTCTGCCAATGTCCTTTCCTGCAACAATAGGGACGTCCCTCCTTCGCTATATCTAGTCCCAAAACTTTTGCCCTTCCCTTTCCTTCTACTTCCCTAGTTTCTTTCTGGGTGTAAGTAGAGGGCAGAGACTGTAGAATCAAGTCAGTATATGACCTGTTCTTCAACGTGGTCTTTAGGTCCGTGAGCTTATCAAAATAGCTAGTCTTTATAAGGACGCTGTCCCCTACAGATGACCCGACAGCCAACCTCACTTGAAACAATTCGTTCGAGATCTCATATCTTGCGATACGAGATTGCTCTCCATATAAATCATTATTATGGAGGAAGACAGAAGCTAAGTCCATCTTCTCGTGCTGCCTCTGGTATGCACCATCAACTGAGGCCAACACGAGGCACTTGGCATTCGCACAGTCTTTTTCTGATGTCTTATGGATATCAGTATCCGTGACAATGGAAAATGGTCCTGAGACGGCAGGGGTTTGATTAGTGAAGAGGTGTCCCAGTTTATCATGGGTAATGGACATCTGGACAGACCTTTGCCAGTCATTACAGTCAGATTCAGTCATTTTATTATTTAGATATAACCTATGTCTGGTCACTGGGTCGCTGCAATTAAGAGAGAGAGAAGAAAACACTTAGCATGATGCTCTTGCAAGTTTAGATTGGTTTTTAGTTTATCTAAACAGGATGGCTCCTACTGTTTCTCGAATCCTTCCTCAAACCATAAAAGAAGAATTAGTCAGGATTAATCTCACCGTACAATACTTGCTTAACCGTTCAGCCAGGCTAGTGTCGGTACTTCAAGGGAGGTTTTACAACGCTTTCGCGAAGTTCCTTAATTAAATAACCTCTTTTCCCTGGAGGCGTAGCCCCGCTAACACTGTTCTAGACACCTACTTGGTTTATAGCATTGATCATTAAGTGAAAAAATCTCCCGAGGAGTAGCGGATACTCACAGTAGGATCCGGATCCAAATATTATTGTGTGATAATACTGAAGGAATCCTACCAATATTATCAAACTCTAAGGCCAACAAATCATAAGTCACATGTCAAGTTCTACCCGTCATTGTCCAGGTTAATTTGAACCCACCCGTATATACCCTTGACTAAGGCCAACAAAGTAATACGACTGTCCCAAACCAACACATCTATCTATGCAACATATGAATATCCAGCAGCTACCAATCACTATGCCTTGACTAAGGCCAACAAACATAGCTTGAATACTATTGAATATTCATATGAAATGACGGAGGGCTACGAATGGTTTTGGCGAAACCGTGAACGTGGTGAACTTGATATAATCGAAGGAACCTGACAGCTTTTAAAAGGAGTGGTTTAAGCGCCGCGTTTTTTAAAAGTTTTGCTGTTTTGAAAAAAACCAAGTAGGTTTTGAAATTGTTCCAACGATTCATCTTTGGTTTGTTTTCTTTGCATTAATTTAATGCGTCCCATCAATTTAATCCTACCATTGCAGAAAACAACGAAAATATAACGTACGCTTATACCATCCGCATTCACCACGGGGCCCCGTCATCACCCGTTAGGTTACTTAACTAACGACAGAGCGGGGGATGGACTAGCACGGATGCAAAACATAAGCAACGTCTACTAGATATCATATATAGATATATACAATCGTCAGATGCAATGATAGTCATTCCAGATCACAGATGAACACATTGGACATACTAGGAATCCGCGCTTCGTTTGAGCCTGCAACGAAATACGGATTACACGGTCGCGATGAATAACCAAACCCCACCCTAGACCCCTACGGGTGCGGCAAACTACCCGCCAAATACCCGAAGTGAAGCAACCTCCCTTAACAACGTGAGTAGGCCACTCGACACTTCAAAGTACCCGGTAGTTTGTGCACCCCACCTATGGTCTATCCTAGGAGCAAAAAATAGTAAAAGAAATAATATACAATGGTGGCTACAACCTCAACCCAGATGTGCGACCATAAAATAATATTACATTGAATGAAAGATAAATAAACACTCATCTCACATCCCCGGCTATTCATCCACGACGATCCAACAAGTTCATATACACAATCCATCATCACAGAACACAGATATGTACAACCCCCACTAATCGACGTATGGCGATTAGTAGACGTTCAGTACATATATCACATCACAGAAGATCCGATTAACTAAAATACTTAGAATTTCGATCGATAACTTGATTTGAAACTACCCCAAGCACAAAACAGTACTCAACAAAATCTGGGCAGAAACAAAGTATCAGAAAAATCACAAAATACAAATCTGGACAGACTGCAGGAAAAACGAGATGACTCGGAGTCGACTCGGCCACGAATGCGCAGCTAAACGCTTGGTTTCACCGCGCTTCCGCGGCGGACTGGCCGATTCACGAGCTCGTTTTTCTTGTGTGTCCTTCAAAAAGCCTGCACGTATTTTTAAGGTCCCTGAAATAATTTTTGGACCAGTTTTTAAAAACGACAGAAAAGTGCATTTTTAGTTCGTGTTATTCGATTTTTTAGGCGATCGAATTTCTAACACTTTGCTAACAAGTTAGTAATGGTTTAGCGAGATTCTGATACCACTGTAAGTCTACGTTACCCATCCCGGTACTTACGGGGAGGCGGAATAGGTAAAAAACAAAATTTTTATCAGAAGGTAACATAGACAATCTTGAGGATCTTTGCCAAACTATTTCTAACAACCAACTAGAGGTTCTATCTACAATGCTTAGGAGATTATACCTCAGGAAAACGGTCCTTCGATTCTTCCCTCCGCTGTCCTCCTCGTCCATGCAAGCTCCGAGGATCGATCCAGATCTTGGTTACCTCCGCGGCCTCCTAGAGTCGAAGACGATCCACCCGGGAGTCTATAGTCCGAGCTCTACCTCAAGCCGAGATAACTAGGGCAACAAGTTTGCTACTCTTGATGCCCTAGGTGATATAGAGGAAGAAGATGGGTTTGTTTGTCTATTTAGAATCTAATTTGCTCAACACATGAGACTATTAGGAATTTGTAGTGAGGAGGAAGAAGAAGCAAACCATGGAGCTCTCATTTGATGAGAGACAATGAGAAGAAGATAATGATGCATAAGAAAAATAATTACCATCTTTTTGTCATGATAAATTGTGATGGTTACAATTGATTTGACCATTATCATGTCAAGTTAAATCAAAGCCAAAAGAAAAGTCTAGAGCTCAAAAAAATATCCAAGTCAACAATAGTCAACTAGGTCAAATGGTCAACATAGTCAAATGGTCAAAGCAATTAGCCATAACACAATTATCATTAAAAGGATTAGTAAATATTTTCCTCCACCTCATAATGGTTTTGACCAAGTCAATGGTCAAACCCTAATGAGACATCTCCTTCTTCACTCCTCACAACCGTGCATACACATCCGCATCCGCATTCCGTAGAATACGAATGTACAGAAGACAAAACTAATCCATCTATACAATACTAGCATCCGGCTTAAACCAAAGCCCACTAGTATTGTCTGCCCGAACATCATACGCACATAAGTGCACGCAAGTGATCGTAGCCCTGCCGTAAAACCATACGACCTCTACACCTTTTGCCCAGTGCAGGGAAACTCTCTGTGTGGGACTCTAAAGACTCGACACTACACTGGCAGTGGGTTTAACCACAGACCGCAAGTGGCACTAGCTGTACGTAACGGTCCCCAGGTAGATGTCGATAAGAAGGCCGATGAGGTAAACCCATCCGAACTCCTACTGAGCCTGAATGTGACAATCTCCGTACAGTCCGGTCTGTTCGTCTATGAGTATCGCATGTCGGGCCTAGGGGCGGTAAACGTCAGACCCCTAATAGCGGTACAAGTCGTGCCGGAGTGTAGCCCAGAACACCCTGAGAAACTACTGGAAACACTACCAGTAAATCTCGCTTGCCCTGGCCAGGGACTTTATGTAATGGCTCTCCTAGACACAGCGCGATATCAACCCCCAATACTGGGAGAGACGAATCCTATCTAACCGCTACTGCCTCCAAGTTCTTCGGGACTGCACCCAACTACTACCTGTTTGCACGACTTCTTTGAGCCGTGGTAGGGTAGTAATCAAAGTACAGTGGGAACACACTCGAGGCGAAGTAGCAGTGTCAAGTCGATGGACTAAGCTGTACTCCTGTCACCTGGGAACTGCTATCTGATGATAGGTATAGTACCAACCAACAGTTCCTGACGAGTCCTGTCCAGTGTACTCGTAACCTAACGAGCACCCGCATACTATCTCCAGTACGACGTACTGATGGCTGTAGGACATACCATCCCCCCTGCTGGGATGAGAAGCATATACGCTAGTCTACTCCAGAGTATCGATGCCCCGTCTCGATAATCCTACGACTAGGGACCTCTATAAGGATGTGCTTGTAGATTACCCAGCCCCCACTAGTGTGACTGCCATCACAACGCTGGTAATCAAGCAAAGATCGTAAGGGCTCCACTAATATGTATAAGCGATATGCTAAAAGAAACACATACACATATTAAAGTAGAAACAAACCAAGTAGCATACTACCATTTTGAGCAAAACTGTCTATACAACTGTGAATATCCCAAGCTTCCATTAAGTAATATACAAACTAGTATGATACAGTAATAGCCTCTAGGGCATATACACTAACATCGGTAGGGTCGCTCCATCTGCTTGACGAAACTTCAGATGAAGCTCTATCGGTGTAGCTGTAGAAGTACTGACAGTAATAGTAAAATTATCAATCATGGCTCGTTCAAGAGATCAGAAATGTGCTTCTGCAGTGACAGAAGATAACCACGGGGAGAGTAAGCAACTTCGATCCTTAAGAAATAGCGTAAATATCTAAGATCTTTCATCTCAAATTGCTGCTGAAGAAGTTTCTTTAGATATGTGATAGTTGCTATGTCATCGTCAGTGATAATCATATCATCAACATAGATCAAGAGAAAAGCTCAGCCTTTGGATTAAGAGCGATAGAAGAGTGCATAATCAGAAAGACTCTTGGTGAATCCTGCAGTCATAAGAATTTGACGAAATCGCTCAAACCAAGCGCGTGGTACCTACTTAAGACTATAAAGAGCATGACGTAGATGACACGCATACCCAGGAGAAGCGGAGATACCAGGAGGAGGCTCTATATAAATCGTCTTTGAAAGATAACCGTTAAGAAAAGCATTCTTAACGTCCATCCGAAATATAGGCCAGCGTCGGGCTGCAATAAGTGCAATGAGCCCGCGAATGGAAGTGATCTTGGCAACATGAGCAAAAGTATCTTCATAATAAATTCCATATTCTTGAGAAAACCCACGAGCCACAAAACATGCTTTGTAATGTCGACTGGTCCATCTGACTTGGTTTTGACCTTATAAATCCACTTACAGCTAATGGGCTTGACATCTGATGGTAAAGGAACAAGATTCCACGTATGGGTATCACGGAAAGCCTGCAATTCTTCCTGCATAGCCTGCTGCCATTCTGGATATTTCATAACCTCAGTATATAATTTGGGTTCTTGAATAGAATGAATAGCAGAAAGAAAAGATATAAACTGAGAAGAATAATCGTTAGTCATGTAAAAGCTATAACGGGCAGGTAGGCGTTTTTCTCATGGAGAATTCCGACGAGGTGGATGAGAAGAAATAGCATCCGGAGAAGACAGTACATGCATACATGAATACTCAGTCGTCACTGTAACAGTGGAGGGAACAATAGAATGTGTAGGAGCATTAGGAGGTGTAACAGGAGATGGAACGAGAGTATATGTAGGCACAATAGTGGATGTAACTGACGAACATAATACACTTGACTGAACGTGGAGAGAGTTTATCTCATTCATGAGAAGGAAGAAGAATGAAACAAATATACCCAAACGTGCGTAAAATGGAATAATCAAAAGGGGATTTATAAATTCTCGAGTATGGAGTGGCATCAGGAAATAAAAAAATGGAGTAATGTTGATAAGAAGTACAACAGTTAAGAGAGCCCTAACCCTAACCATTGATTGATCCCGATCATCACCGTTCAAGTTTTCGAGACCTCACCGCTGCCTTCGAAGATTGAATCCTCGCCATTGAAGCTGTCGTCTCAAGCCCTCGCCGTTGCAGATCAAACCCTTATTGTCGCCCTCGACGTCGAAGTTGTCCACATCCTCGCCGTCACGCCTTCGCCTCCGCCACCTCAAAATCAACCTTCTGTTTAAGAGAGAGTGTGTTGGTCCTCGTGTCTTGCCGCAATTCGTCATCCTCGCCTCCAATCATCTTTGCCGCTTCTTTGTGCCTCGTCTTGTCTTCGGTTAATCTCAGATCTTCACTTCCTCGTGCATCGCCTCACCTCCGACATCCCAATCTATAATTTCTATTATGGTATCAGAGCCAATGACTCGATCTAAAATTTATCTTCATTTATATTTTTAGTTTATTATTCTAAAATAAATAAAGTTGCGTCAATAATATCTAATTCAGAAATGAGTTCTCTCAGTTTAATCATAAGCAGTTGCTTCCTAATATCAAGTCCAAACAGCTATTAATTCTTTATTTATGACGTATTCTAGCAGCATGATCTTCTTCCGTCCAAGCAACTATTCTTTTCTTATGACGTTTTCTAGCTGCACGATCTTCTTCTTTTAGCATTTCCAGTGAAAGAGAATGCAAGTTATTCGGTCCATCTTGCAATCCGCGAAAGAGACCAAAATGTATTAGTCCGCCATGCTCGATACTTTAGATCTGTATTTTTTCTCCGTCGTTTTACAAGTTGCATATTTTTCTTCAAGATATTATCCAAACTTTCGGTTATCTACCGTGAGTTTTAGAGAGATTGTTAAATTATGAGATATTTGAATATAGATATTATGGTTATCATAAATTAGATAAGTTCTGATTTATGTTATTGAGATTATAATTAGCGTATAAGAATGTTAGGATTATTAGTTATCAGTTAGTTATGTTATGAGATTTATAAATTGAAATGATTTATCTCTTAGTAAAATTAATCGAGTTTATTGCTTTTCTATGATATGAATTATATATATCTGAATAGCCGAGTCATACGGGAAGAGTCGATGTCCTTGATATACTCAAGTGGGAATGAATTGATAAATACTTTTTATATTTTCCCCTCTTTTCCTTAAGGTAGTGGTACTCCTCATAATGATAAAAATCTTGGCACGAGATGGTGCGGAGGTTGAATAGGATGGGGAATATTTTTCAGGATGAGTTGAACTAATTTTGTGGGGGTTGAACTAAAGTTCGAGAAAAGCCCATGTGTTCAGTGGTGGATGGGAACCTGTTAACGTGATGTAGATGTACAAGAAAGCCAATCAAGTCAAATTATTGAGTTTTTAATGATACTTCCTACCGTGACAGTGACGAGATTTTATATAGAATAAATTTTACTAAACCCTTTCCATCTTTTGGAGGTTTTAAGGATGAGAATAATGGAGAAAAGATGTCATAGGAGGAAATTTCCTCCTATGGCGTCGAAAAAATACAATCTCCATCGTGTTTTCCGACAATCAACATTCATCGTTTTCACCGTTATCATCTAAGATTTGGGTATACCAAATTTCATGTGATTCTACAATCTTTTCACTGTTGAATTAGTGGTTTCAAAATTAACTTACGGACAATAGAACTTTTTACATTGCTAAATCAACGGTAAAAAAGTTGTATAATCACATGAAATTTGGCGTACCCACATCTTTAGATAATAACGATGAAGATGATGGATTCCGATCGTCGGAAAACATGATAGAGGGCGTATTTTTTCGACGCCATAGGAGGAAATTCCCTCATGTGGCATCTTTACTCCATTATTCTCTTTTAGGATAACTATATATATATATATATATATATATATATATATATATATATATATATATTGATCCAATCTCATATTTTATTTTGAGGTACATTTCTCAAACTCACAATCCGTCGTGTTTTTCACCGATTTGCATCGCTCATCATGATCTACTTGTGTTAGATAGACTATATATTAAATTTACGAGATTTTGAGATCTCAACATATCCATCAAGCGGTTTTGTTTTTCATGCAAAGTAAAACCATCAATTTTTTAGTCTATTTAATGGATTAGTTAGAAATCTTTAAATCTCGTAAAATTTGATTCATAACCTGTGTAGATCACGATAATCGGTGCGGATCGATGAAAAACACGACATATTATATGTCTAAAAAGTGGAGTTCAAAATAAGAAATGAGATCATGTATATATATAGTAAAAATCCGTTAGGACGGGTTCACCTTTTTAAATTTACAAACCTGAATACTAGCCATTAGATCTAACCTTTGTTTTCAACGATTCCGATTAAAATAAATTAATAATTTTATTAAATAATAAAATAAATATTCTCTTATCTAATTTTTGGAATCCATTCATATCTCTATTCATTTATTTTGGGTAATATGGATCATGAAATATTTTGGATAATATTATTTTAGAATCATGGAGATTGAATTTGTTGGATATTTTGATATTTTATTTTTGTATTCATTAAAAATATTTTGGATAATATTAATTAGAATCATGAGGATTGGAATCATATAATTATGAATCCCAAAAATTAGGTAAGAGAATATTTATTTTGTTATTTAATGGATTTATTAATTTGTTTTAATCGGAACCGTTGAAAGCAAATGGTAGATCAAGGCTGTTATTTAGGTTTGTGAATTTAAAAACAAATTAGTAAATCCATTAAATAACAAATTAGTAATAATATTATCGAACCCACCATTACAGATCTATATATATAGAGAGAGAATAATGGAAGAAAAATGCCATAGGAGGGAATTTCCTCCTATGGCATCGAAAAAATATGCCCTCCCTCATTTTTTCCGATGATCGGCACCCATCATCTTCATTGCTATCATCCAAGATGTGGGTACACCAAATTTCATGTGATTCTATAACATTTTCACCGTTGATTTAGCAATGTAAAAAGTTATGTTGTCGGCGAACCGTTAATTTTGAACCCACTAAATCAACGGTGAAAAAGTTGTTGAATCACATGAAATTGGGTGTACCCACATCTTAGATGATAACGATGAAGATAATTAATGCCGGTCGTCGAAAAAAATAAGGGAGGGTGTTTTTTTCGACGCCATAGGAAGAAATTCCCTTCTATGGCCTATTTTCTCCATTATTATATATATATATATATATATTTCAAGTTAATCCCTATGTCTTCTAACTTATGTGCTGGAGAAATCAAAAGAATTTGAAGATCTCTATCGTATGCATTGAATAAGTGCAAAAATGAATGTTTTTCGGTAATTTAATATAAATTTCATCCGATGCATAGGTTAGAGATCTTCAAATCCTTTGATTATATATAGATTTAAAGGTAAAGTGATCATCTTGAACGGATCGGACTGTTAAAATATATTGTAGATCAAGAGTTCCCATTTTTATAAAACATAAACCGGTTTGTAATATATATATATATATATATATATATATATATATATATATATATATATATATATGAAACTAAACCATTGAGGCCAGGCCACATTTTATGAAATGAGGCCAGCCCTTCAAACACCTAAATCGTCGTGTTTTTCACCGATCCAACTGTACATCATAATTTATATGTATTAGATAGATTATGTATCAAATTTTACGTGATGTAGAGACCTCTTAGACAACCATCAAGTGGACTAAAAATTAACGACTTTCCTATACATAAAATATACCCAAAAATGCAATCACATGATGGTTGTTTTAGAGGTCTCTGAGTCCCATGAAATTTGATACATAACTTATCTAATACATATAGATAATTATGTGCAGTTAGATCGGTGAAAACACGATAGATTGAATGTTAGAGGAGTTTGCCTGATTTTATAAAATGAGATCGGACCTCAATGGATCATATACCCATACACACACACATATAGTACAACTATACTCCTATCGGTAGGATTTGGAATAAAATTCTATCAACTTTTTAATCATTAGATTTACTTGGGAATGTATGCAAATAATTATGAGGAAAATTTCTCATTTATTCAAATATTACCATAATTGTTTACACACATCCAATTATGCATCCAAAATTTAAAATTGGTAAGATTTGTTTCTAAATCCTATCATCTACTGATAGCATGCTAGTCACTCTTATATAAAATGATAATAGAGGAAATGTGTTATATGAGAGAATTTCCTTTTGTGGCGTCGAAAAAATACACCCTCTACGACTTTTTTCGACGATCAATGTCCATCATCATCATCTTTATTATGTAAGATGTGGATACACCGCTTTCATGTGATTCCATCACCTTTTCACTGTTGATTTAATTAGCGAGTGAAAAATTAACGTTTTAACAACAATAGAATTTTTTACATTGCTAATTCACCGATGAAAAAGTGGTGGAATTATATGAAATTTGGTGTATCCACATCTTACATGATAAAGATGACTATGATGGTTGTCGATCGTCAAAACAAATTATGGAGGATATAGATATTTGATGCCGCGTAACGAAAAAGAATCTAAAGGCTTGTTTTCTCTCTCTCTCTCTCTCTCTCTCTCTCTATATATATATATATATATATATATATATATATATAATGGAGGACAAATGCAATAGGAAGAAAACCTCTTATGACGTCGAAAAATACACCCTCTACCAGATTTTACCGAATCGAAACCATCTCGATTTAGTCATGTAAAAAGTTTTATTAACGGTAAACTGTTAATTTTGTACCTACTTGGTGTAATCATATCTTAGATGATAAAAATGAAATTGATGAGTGTCTATACTCAATTGAGGATTGATTTTTATTTACGCTATAAGAAGAAATTTCCTTCTATGGCCTTTTCCCTTGATTATTCTCTCTGTGTATGAGTGTGAGTGTGAGTGTGGGCGGGGTTTCGTATTTTTAAATTTACGAACTTTTTCATGTGGCGTCCTACAAAGGATCCGCGCTCAAGTTTTTCTGCACGCCTTAAATAGTGCATGAATGAATATGCGCATCGATCGGAAGTATTTTGTATATGTAGAAACATATGGATTTATTTCAGCCATACAGTTTTTAAACTTTAGAATAATGGAGAACAAATGCCGTGAAAGAAAAACCCTTTATCACGTTCGGAAAAACATCTGCTCCATTGTGTGTTTTTTCCGATTATCGGCACCTTCCATCTTGATCCTTATAATCTAAAATGTATATACACCAAATTTAATGTCATTTTAACTCATTTTCAGTGTTGGATCCAATATTTAAAATAACTCGCTACATTGCTCGCTATTTTGCGCTATGTAGCGTAGCTTACTCTATTCGCTATGAAACTTTGGAAAAAAGTTTAAATACAAAGTAGCTTACATTTTTTCTTCAAATAGCTTACGTTTTTAACAAATAGTATACGCTACGCTATGCGTATGCTATTTTCATATGAGATTTTCTATTGAAGTTTTTAAAATTTCAGTATTTAATCCTAAACTAAAAGTTCTAATCTCTTAATTTGAAATCGTATTTAGTAGTCATGTTTCTCAAATAGAGATTATTTAATTGATTTTCGATAGGTTTAATATTATTATGAATCATATATATGATCTCGAGGATTGAAAATTTTGAAAATATTGTTTTTTCCGGGGAATTTTAGGGAGTAGAGAAACTGCAACTGCAAAACATATTGTTATATTACTTATTGTTTTTTGTTCTCAAGCTAATTTTATATCTTTATAATAATATAATTTATTGTAAGTGAGATGATCATAGTAATAATTAATAATTCATGTAGCTTATGCTATGCACAACGTTTTTGCGTTTTTCGCTATTTAGTAGTGGAACGCTATGCTACACGCTATTGCTATTTTGAACACTGGTTGGATCTATTAACGTAAAAATTCTTAAAATGTTATATTATCGAAAAACCATTTATTTTGCATCCACTAAATCAACGGTGAAAATATGGTAGAATCAAATGAAATTTTGGTGCATGTATATTTTAACTTCATGAAGATGAAGATAGTAGACGATGGATGATAGACTTTTCTCGACGCAACAGGAGGCAATCCTATCATAGGACGTGCCCTTAATTATTCCGGAGATATATACAGAAGGAAGTGATACCTTTTAAACCGGTCTGCATTTTTTTAAAAACAACAATTTTATATTCATAACATATTTGAAAGAAAGAAAGCGTTCATGTTGTTCTTCTTACCCACAAACCTATGTATATAAAAAATCATAATATTTGAAGGTCTCTGCCACTGGGGGTGAGAAAAAAACCCGTGAACCGACAACCAACCGATTCAGTTCGATTCCCTCACTAAAACAATTCGGTGAATCGAACCGAACCAAAAGTTAAATATGTTAATTTTTTTTATTTTCAATCATAAATGCAAATATAATCATGTAACAAAAGTATATATAAACTGTGCAAAATACACCTAATATATATTTAATTCCATATTATACTATATAATGTTAATTTTTTTTAGAAGATTCATATATAGAGAAATAATCTTAATATAGAAATTAATCAATTAATTTGCACATTGGAGAGAATTATTTTCTTAAATTTTAGCTATAATTTCACACCGTCACTCTCTCTATTTCTCTACTAATCATTATTAAGTCTTTCCGAAAACCATAAACCCAACATTTATTATTAATTACATAATAAATGTACAGCCATGAGTCAATCAAATGCATAGAAACAAGTGTTGACAACCTCCTTGCTCGAGAAATAGACAAATCAAATACATGAAAAATAATGTAAATTTATTTTTTGGATGAAAAACCAATCTAAACCGATCTTTCTACTATTATAATGGACACTCTTGAGAAGTCACATTAAATTTCTCTAAGGCTAACTTTTTAACGAAAATAATTGTCATTAATAAGGAATTTGATAATGTCATGTCATCATAATAAGATAATAAAGAAAAATACTGCTCCTTACTTCCATTTTCACCAAATTTTGAAATCCAAATACAACCAAAAAAAATGGAACAGTAAGTTTCTATTCTGGTGTTTTGTACAAATCCATATAAAACTTTATTTATCCATGCCATCAAAATTATTTATGAGTTTTTTATTTGGAAAGAGAGAGGATAGGTGAGAAACAAAAAGAAGAGTCTAGAGAGAGATCATAACTAAAATAAAAAGGCACGTCTTTAACCAAGAAAAATATGCTTTCTTGATTTTTTTAATTTAAAATTCTGTGTGTGGAGTTAAAAGTTTGATGTGTAAAGATTCTTAGTTCCTATATTGTCTGAGAGGAGTACTTTTCCTACTTATGTGGTAGAATCCACAAAGGCTACCAAGTCTAATTGGATACAATGCGTGGTATATAGTGCACGCACCCAGGTAATGGAAAACATGACTCATTTTATATATAATGAGATCCTTGGTGGACTACATGGAATTTACAGGGTCGATAGTGTAACGAACGTAAAATCCTTGTACACTTTTCTTTATAATAAGACTCTTTCTTTTGAATTCGATGTATATTCGTTTCTTTTTAGTTATAAGCATGATCACGCTAGTATCCCTTTGGTTATGATATTGAGCCTTTATTCTAAAGGTCATAAGATTGAATCTTGATGCTGTCTTTTTCTTATTTTCCATTTCGTATTTTCATTTATATTTAACGGTATTTTAATTAGAATTCTTCTCTTCTACCGTGTTTAGCTTAACTCTTTTGTGGTGTTCTATTGAATCAATAAGTCTCTTGTTTTGAGTTGGTTTCAGTATAAGAATTATAGCCTATAGATCACAAGTTCAAAGCCCGCTGACCTATTTTTTTCTTCTTCTTCTTCTTTTTTGACTTTGACTTGGTTTTAAGGCCAAGTCAATCTTGTTGGATGTTATAGGTTTCTGGAGGCTTTTGAATTTTTAAACTCAAAATTCTGCATACAATTATATACTCCCTTCCTCCTAATCTTTTCTATTCATATATTTTCACAAGTCCACTATAGTCTTCTTCTTCTTCATCCTCTTGAGAGCCTGCTGCCTAATCTCCTTCATCCCTCTCCGGTCTCTACAAATCGTTAAAGGAACGTCGAGAGGATAAGCTCGCTCTCCTTTTCGCTCTAGTGATCTCGGTTCTTCAAACCGAGGCTTCCGCTTCTTTTTTCACTCGTATTCATACGAGCGGGAAAGACGATTCCCACGTCTCTTTCTTCTCACCCGACGCCTTTTAGGATCTATACCTAGTTATAATCAAGATATTCTCCTTTTCTTTACAACCGAACACAAATAAAAGATCATGGTATTTATAAGATACCGGACTAATTGAGAACATGCATATGTATTTTTGTTATCTTCCTTTTGACTGGTTACATGTGTGGATTTTTTGGTGCACCTCAGGTCACAGGTGCACCGTGCATCTTATAACACATGAACCACGAATATTTATAATTATGGCACAAGCAAGTTTAGCTTTTAATGCCTAAACTCGCCATTTTGATCTAATTTCGAAAGGACATAAAAACCTAGCATCGAAATCCATATTTATGAAATTTTGTTTGCAATACGAGTACTAATAAAAACGCAAGTCACTTTAAGTAAGTTTTACTAAAGTCTCTCATCTTAAAAGTACGATTTTTGGCGTTTTATAACCACCAAGAATCTGAATCGATGCTGGCCAAACTAGTACAGCGAGACGGAAAGGGGTATAACTCCCTTTTTTGTAACCCTTTTCGAGCAAACTCTAGATGCAAATCGATCACAACTGAGAGCCCTACAAATCTCTCCTACATGTTTTCACCTAAAAACAAACTGAAACGAACCTAATAGGCCGTAGAAGTTGACTCTGTAAATCTGGACTGTGTGCAGAACCCATCTACTCAGCCATCGTAGAATGACTATATCTCCTACCGCAGTAGACAGATTGGGGCGTTCTTTGATGCATTATAATCTTAACTCACAGATGCACGTTGTTTTGTAGGATAAGATTTTCTAATTCTGAAGTTAAACACCTTTAAACTGCACGCGAAGTTTCGATTATTATCTGAAAGACAATCTGGACTGAACAAGCACACTATCACCGTAAATCCTTTGACTCCTGCTATGGAAGTTTGAATCGAGCATTCTCTGATGCTTTATAACGATAATTCAGAGACACATGTTTTACTGCATTTTATGTATTTGCTAATTCTTCACTGATAAGCCTTAAAACCGCACATCAAGTCGAGGGTGTTTTCTCAAAAAACATTCTGGACCGATTTACGTCTGGACACCGTAACCGACATATCTTACTTGTCTGAACTCGGATCGAGGAAAACCCTGATGCCTTAGGACCATATTTCACTAACCTAATATCACATAAAAGAAATGACATCACGACATCACTATAGGCTATACATTTCTGCAGTCGATTGAAGTAATACCTTAGGGCCTTGAAAACCCTAACCTTATACTTATATCCATGTTATGATGTGATCACATGCACAATGATCCTCAGACCTGAACATTAAGAATTTCGTGAATCTCGTGAACTCGTGAAACCATGGAATTGACTTACACTTACAACGAATACACGTATGTCGTAACTCCTGCTTGAATTGTTAGAATTATCTTTGAATGCTAGTTATTGACAGGGTTTGCGGTAATTAGGGAATGGGTTGTACGAATTGATTTGGAAGCCCCCTTACTAACTATACATGAACCTCGTGTAGCTGTGGTACCGATAGGGAATGGTATGCTAACTCCTGAATCTCGTGGATTTCTGGAATCCGTTGTTCCATAGGGCAAACATAATACTTTTGAAGCAAATCAGACGCCTAATACCTAAACTCTACATTAACTTAGCAAATTTCACACCATACTGTTACATATCATACTGCTTATCTTGTATGCTTATTTTATGTTCATTATCATGTTCTCTCCATTGCTCGCATGCTATTGCTTATATATATATCCATGTTCAACCATGCGCCTTACCGAGCATTAGTTCGCTGACGGGCTATCTTTGAATGTTCGTTAGGTGACTTAAGTAGTGCCGATGAAGCTACCTTCAAGCTTGAACCAGTATGGGAGGACATGCCAGATTTCACGAGCAATGCAGACTTCTAGCTCTTCAGCCTAAAGTAAAGGTTTTGCTTCAGGTTTTTGCTTTATTACTTTTAGAAACAATGTTGAATATTTTAACAAGTTTGGAATTTTCTTTGTAATAAGTTAATGTTTGTGTGATTTCAATTCCCGCGTTTATTATCTGTTCTACACACTTGCGTATTTATACCAATAAGGTGTGCTTATCTATATAAATACGTCGCGGGCCGTGTTACGCTTCCACCTTATTCTTTGGGAATCGGGGCGTGACAGATTTTATTGGTGGCCCATACAGATCGGTCTGCATGAACATCGAAAACAGATAATGTAACAACACTTATTCTCTTTCTGTAGGATATTTTTCATCACCCCATTGAGATGGGAATGCGCGCGCGCTTGTCAGACGCATTACAGATTCCCCCTGCCTAGGATAGGTTGGGGTTTATTGATTGTGGGGATCCGAATCTCCGGTAGCCGCGGACTAAGCTGCCGTTAATTACCCCTCGCATTTGGAGCGAGAGAATCTCCGATTGACGGGTTAAACTGGTCATGCGAACTCAACGTGCAGTGTTGAGTTTTTACGGGGGTCCCGCTACCCGGATAGCGGGCTGGGGGTCAAGGGGCTAGTAGCCCCCTTGCGGGGTGCGGGATAGCGCCCCGTTAGAAATTTTTTTCTAACAGGGACAGTGTCGTGGAGTGTGTGTGTGTGTGTGTGTGTGTGTGTAAGGGGAAAGGGCATCCAAAGGATGCGTGGGAGAAAGCGCTCGGGCGCTAGCGCTTTGGGCTCTAGCGCTTCACGTGCCAGGCACTTGGGCGCTCGAGCGCTAGCACTTTGGGCGCTAGCGCCTCACGTGCCAGGCACGTGGGCGTTTGGGCGCTAGTGCTCTGGGCGCTAGCGCCTCACGTGCCAGGCGCGTGGGCGTTTGGGAGGTAAAAGGGACTTGGTCCCTGCAATGGGAGTTGTACTCCCAGAAAGGGGTCCCTGCAATGGGAGTTGTACTCCCAGAAAGGAACACTTATTATTTTGTGTGTGTGTATGTGTGTATGTGTTTGTTTGTGTGTGTGTGTGCGTGTATATGAGGGGTTAAACTCCTAGGATATCTGATGAAGAGGGCTTCTCCCCTTGAGCCTCGGATCTTTCCCAAAGTGGGGTTTCTGGAGATGGGTCTCCTTCTTCTTCCTGTCGTTTGGCCGGATCTTGGAGAAAGGAGGTGAGATTTAAAAATCTTCCCTTTTTGAAATCTAATGGAAGATCCAAGCTCCCCTTTATGGGTTTTGTGGTGAAAAACTATTTAGTTTTGGAAAAGGAAGAGTAAAACTCTTGATTTAATTCAAAAGAAAGAAGAAGGTTTTAGAATCTTGAGGAAGGAGAAAGAGGCACATGCCCTAGATTTTTGAGGGAATGAAAAGTATTTCTTTATTCATCATCATGTTGCCTTATATAGGTTTACATATTTACATATAGCCCATTGGGCTTTACAAAATGGTATTTTGCCCATCCCATGGCTCATGTACCATTTCTTTTTGCACATAAGCCATGGGCTTTACAAAAATTTGGCTTTATGCCTATTCATGCATAAAAAATTACATAAAAATTATTTATTACATGATTTTTTATTTTGGCATGGAGGAGGCTGGCCGCGGGCTCGACCTGGGCGTGGGCTCGCTTGACCTGGGCTTGGGCTCACCTGGCTTGGGGTTGACCTTGACTTTGACTTGGTCAACCGGGGTGCAATTTTCGACCCTAACAAAGTGCCCCTATTAATAAATGCACACCACATATGTGGGTCGTGTGCATGAAATTGATGGATCTTCCTTCATGTGGAGGCGACTTGCTTTGGTTCCCACTTTTTGGGACGCACTGCCCTTTTTACGACATGGATGGTCGACGCTTGACGCGTCTCTGAGACGGAGTGTCCGTAGTAGACGTTTCCCCGGCACGGAGTGATTTGGTTCCTGCTTTGTAGGAAGCCTGCGCTGCCCTTTTTACGACATGAACGGTCGACGCTTGATGCGTTTCCGAGACGGAGTGTCCGTGGTAGACTTTTCCCTGGCCCGGAGCGATGTGGTTCCCGATTTGTGAGAAGCCTGCACCGCCCTTTTCACGACATGAACGGTCGACGCTCTGACCTCGAGCGATTTGGTTACCGATTTGTGGGAAGCCTGCACTGCCCTTTTTACAACATGGATGGTCGACGCTTGACGCGTCTCCGAGGCGAAGTGTCCGTGGTAGACTTTTCCCTGGCCCGGAGTGATTTGTTTCCCAATTTGTAGGAAGTCTGCACTGCCCTTTTTACGACATGGACGGTCGACGCTTGACGCGTCTCCGAGGCGAAGTGTCCATGGTAGATTTTTCCCTGGCCCGGAGTGATTTGGTTTCCTCTTTGTAGGAAGCCTACACTGCCCTTTTTACGATATGGACGGTCGACGCTCTGCCTTGGAGCGATTTGGTTCCCGATTTGTGGGAAGCCTGTACTGCCCTTTTTACGACATGGACGGTCGACGCCCTGACCCGGAGCGATTTGGTTCCCGATTTGTGGGAAGCCTGCATTGCCCTTTTTACGACATGGACGGTCGACGCCCTATTTGACTTGCTCTGCTTCTTGCAGTGTAAGGGGTGATCTTGACTTGCTCCGCTTCTTGCAGCGTCGAGATTGGATTCTGACTTGCTCCGCTTTCTGCGGTGTCGGAGTTAAAGTTGACTTGTTGATTGTGATTTGGGCTGACATCAGTATCGCTACACAGGAATATGGTACCAGGAGCGGATCATCATTTGTCATGAGAGAATTTGGGGATTTTGGTTTTGGTTTGGCATCTGCATTGCTGCACTGGAATAATGCCAGGAGCAACTCATCATTTGCCCTTGGAGGATTTAGGAATTGGTGGCTTAGGGGACAGGTTTAGATCCCTATCACCTAAGGCTTTTCAATTTTATGGGCCGTAAGGGTCCCATAAAAGCATTTTCTCCCTACGAGTCGAAAGGATCTCGTAAGTATATTTTCTCCTTAGGAGTCGTGGGGACTCCTAAGTATGTTGCTCCTTTGTGATTCGTAAGGATCTCACGCGGGAATTTTCTCCTCACAAAGTCAAGAGGACTTTGCAAGTGCATTTCATCTCTTTTTTTATGAGTTTGTGCCCTTTCGGGTTTTCACAAACTCGCCGGTAGTCCTGCTGTTTTTATTTACGGAGCCCTTTCGGGTTTTCATCCGTGCCCATTTTTTCTTGTGTACATACCATTTTTTTATTTTACTTTATTTTATTATTATTTTTTTTAAATTTTTGGTGGGACTTTGAATATGGTCTCACCGGTAGGACTTGGGAGAGATTGGGATTGTTTTACGCCCGTAAATTGTATACGGTTTTACAGGATGGATGATCCAGACCGTAGGGCCGGAAAAATTTCGGGACTTTGTTGGTGTCTGCATCGCTACACTGGAATATGATATCAGGAGCGACTCATCATTCGCCGTTGGGGTATGGGATTTGGAATTTGGTTGGTGTCTGCACCGCTGCACTGGAATATGGTACCAGGAGCGACTCATCATTCGCCACTTGGGGTATGGGGTTGGCATTAGCTTTGCTAACACTAAAGCACAGGTGCTAGGAGCAATTCATCATTTGCCTTTGCCTGTTGGGGAGCGATGGCTTAGGAGACAGGTTTAGATCCCTATCACCTAAGGCTTTTCGATTTTATGGGCCGTAAGGGTCCCATAAAAGCATTTTCTCCCTACGAGTCGTAAGGATCCCGTAGGTGTACTTTCTCCTTAGGAGTCGTGGGGACTCCCAAGTATGTTTTTCCTTTATGAGTTGTAAGGATCCCACGAAGTTTTGTTCTCCTCATGTATCGTGAGGACACATGAGTGGGTCTTCCTAATGGAGCATAATTCCAAAGGCGGAGACCGACCGCTGGACCGGTGATTGCGGTGGGGCATGGGTATAATGAGAATTATTTGAGCCCGTGGATTGTATACGGTAGTCAATTTGGGGACTAACCATAGGGCTGGAAGAATTTTAGCAAATTGGATTTTATTTGGCGTCTGCATCGCTGCACTGGAATATGGTACCAGGAGCGACTCATCATTCGCCATTGGGGTATGGGATTTGGAATTTGGTTGGCGTCTGCATCACTGCACTGGAATATGGTACCAGGAGCGACTCATCATTCGCCACTTGGGGTATGGGGTGTGGAATTTGGTTGGCGTCTGCATTGCTGCACTGGAATATGGTACCAGGAGCGACTCATCATTCGCCATTAGGATTTGAGTTTGGAATTTGGTTGGCGCCTGCATTGCTGCACTGGAATATGGTACCAGGAGCGACTCATCATTCGCCATTGGGATTTGAGTTTGGAATTTGGTTGGCGTCTGCATCGCTGTACTGGAATATGGTACCAGGAGCGACTCATCATTCGCCATTGGGACATTCAGAATTTGGTTGGCGTCTGCATCGCTGCACCGGAATATGGTATCAGGAGAGACTCATCATTCGCCGTTTTATTATTATTATTATTATTTTTTGTTTTACCGTGATTGCTCTATCATTTCAGCTTTTCTTATCGCGAAGGTTGCGATTGCCCTATCATTTCGGTTTTTTTATTTGCGGTTGCCCTATCATTTCGGCTTTATTTTCATTTTTATTTTTACTCGCTGATTTTTATTGCGAGTTGCTCCATCATTTCGGCTTTTCTTTTCTTTTTTATTTACACATTTTTTCTTTTACGCATTTTTTACATTCCCAGTTTAACGACTTAGAGGTCGATTGTTCCCAGTTTAATGACGTGGTGGTCAGCTTGCCTATCCCAGCTTCTTGAACTTTGATCTTGGCAGAGCTGTGTTGATGACCGTAGCTCTGTGGCTTGCCGATACATCCGAGAACTGTGAGGTTTTTCCAAGCTTGTATTGGTCCTCTGCCCAATCTTTGAAAACACAGCAGTCTTCAATGGTATGACTCACTACCCTAAGGTATGGGCAGTATACGGGATTGCCGGTCATATTCATTTCATGTGGCCTCTTCGGAATAGGCAGTTGCAGACCGTTGTTCAAGGCTTCCTCGAATATATTGCGGACCTCATCTCTCCTGAAGGAATACACCTTCTTCTTTCTCTCCATTAGAGTAGGTGCCCTTACTGATGCTGGTCCTTGAGGCCGATCAGTCTTTGGTTCGCCCTTTTCAGATAATGGCACATTTCTGAGAGAGTTAGGTTCCCGAGGTGCTCCGGTCTGTATGAAATTGGCGGTCGTAGCTTGACTGTTTGCTAACACGCCTTTAGACAGTTCTATCTCTCCCGTCTTGTATTGCTTTTCGACCCAATCTTTGAAGATGAAGCAGTACTCAATGGCATGACCTATCACTCTGTGATAGGGGCAATATTTTGGGTCGTCGGTCATATTCACTTCTTGCGGCCTCTTTGATTCTGGCAGTTGTAGACCGTTTCTTAGGGCGTCCTTGAATATCTTATGGACTTTGTCCCTTTTGAAGGAATAGACCTTATCCAGTTTCTCTTTTAGAGGGGATTCCCCTTCGGTGTATGTATCGGAGGGGCTGGAGGCTGATTGTGACCATTTTTGCGAAGGCGCTCCGCTCTTAGGTTGAAGGGGGTATAAGTTGGCTGCCTCCGGGTATCAATCCCTGGCTCATGAACCAAAATTTGATTCTGCTGTAATTGCAATCGGGCGACTTGGGTCGCGAGATCTGCCGCGACGTTTGCCAATTCGTCGACCTTGGACTGTACCTTGGCTAACTTCTCATCCTTGTCCTGAAGCTGCCTCTGAAGCCATCGGAATAATGCTTGTTTTGTAGTTTCGGATATGACAATCGGGTCATCCTTATTTCCTGAGCTCAATTCCGTAGGAACCACGGGCTCCTCTGGCTTATCGGCCTGAGCGGACTCTTTATAATTTAGATCGAGCCGATACTGGGTACCGTCAACCAAATCATCACCATGGCTGTGAAGAAGAGGAGGGTTCGTTTCTTCATGTCTGAATGTAGACAGTGTGGACCACATACCCAGCCATCTCTTTATCTTTGGCGGCTGATTTTTCAGACAATCGTCGTGGCCCTTCATCTTTTGGAAAGGACAAGTGACGGAAGACGGTTGGCCCGGCAGGGTCTTTGGGCGGCGCTGTCCGGCTCATAGCTCTCTTGACCATCGCGGTCATGGCATTCTTCTGAACCAATTTCAGCGGTTCAAAAGAGTTAGTGAGATTTACAGCCGTTTCAGCTGTCGTTGCTCGGTAATCTCGTTCTTGGAACCTTACGATGTTCAAATTAGCAGAAGCCCTAGCCCTTTTGTTGGCTCTGTACCTGAGCCTTTTCTGTCTTAGCTTCTCAACTTTGAGGGCTTGACGGGCATCCGTCATCCAGGAAGCCGTCGTGAGTCGATTGACGGGGAGCTTATAGAAGATACTCGATCGAGCAGTTGTCACGGGCACCGCTGGAGCTTGCTCAAGACGCCTTATTGCTTTGTTGGTGTTGATGGACTTGCCCCCAGCTGGAGCAAAGGAAAGTCGTTCAAACACCGACCTGCGCTTGGGTAGTGGTGCCTTCGAGATCACCGCATTTGGCCTCCTGTCTTTTGAGGTCGGTTTATCCATCACTGGGGCTTGAAGAGCAGGGACAGTGTTAGCTGGCACGAACAGAATAGAGCTAAATGGTAGCGGCGGCTCCTCCCCCTGGCTCCCGAGACTGGCTGGAAGGACCGTCCTGGCATCCATCTTCATCGTGTAGGAGATAGGAGCCATGCTAAGAGCCGAGTTCATCTTTGGAGACATCGTTGAAAAGTGATTGCTTGAAAACCTGCATGAAAGAGCATTATTTTAGTATAAATATAGGTATGAATATCGATTGAGTTCGCATGAACGTTTAACCCGAAATATGGGAGGAGAGATTGGTCCCACCGGGGGTGCCAGAATATGTAGGGTGTTTTTCGTCACCCTATTGAGATGGGAATGCACGTGCGCTTGTCAGACACATTACAGATTCCTCCTGCCTAGGGTAGGCTAGGGTTTATTGATTGTGGGGATCCGAATCTCCATCAGCTGTGGACTAAGTCGCCATTAATTACCCCTCGCTTTTAGAGCGAGGGAACCTCCGATTGACGGGTTAAATTGGTCATGTGAACTCAACGTGCAGTGTTGTGTTTTGAAGGGGTTTTGGATATATCGGGGCCCCCATAGAGTTTTTACGGGGGTCCCGCTACCCGGATAGCGGGCTAGGAGTCAAGGGGGCTACCAGCCCCCTTGCGGGGTGCGGGGCAGCGTCCCGTTAGAAATTTTTTTCTAACAAGGATAGTGTCGTGGAGTATGTGTATGTATGTGTTTGTGTGTGTGTGTGTCTATATAAGGGTAAAGGGCATCCAAAGGATGAGTGGGAGGAAGTGCTCGGGCACCAGCGCTTTGGGCACTAGCACTTCACGTGCCAGGCACGTGGGCGCTAGCGCTTTGAGTACCATGGCGCTAGCGCTTTGAGCACCAGGGTGATAGCGCCTCACGTGCCAGGTACATGGGCGCTCGGGCGCTGGCGTCTTGGGTGCTAGCGCTAGCGCTTTGGGTGCCAGCGCCTCACGTGCCAGGCACGTGGGTGCTCGGGCGTAGCGCTTTGAGCGCCAGGGTTCTAGCACCTCACGTGCCAAGTACGTGGGCGCTCGGGCGCTAGCGCCTCACATGCCAGGCACGTGGGCGCTCGGGCGCTAGCGCTTTGAGCGCCAGGACGCTAGCGCTTTGGGCGCTAGCGCCTCACGTGCCAGTCACGTGGGCGCTCGCGCGCTAGCGCCTTACGTGCCAGGCGCGTGGGCGCTTGGGAGGCAAAAGGGACTTGGTCCCTGCAATGGGAGTTGTACTCCAAGAAAGGAACAGTTATTATTATTTTTTTTTGTGTGTGTGTGTGTGTGTGTGTGTGTGTGTATGAGGAGTTAAACTCCTAGGATATTTTGAAGCTGATGAAGAGGGCTTCTCCCCTTGAGCCCCGGATCTTCCCCGAAGTGGGGTTTCTGGAGATGGGTCTCCTTCTTCTTCTTGTCGTTTGGCCGGATCTTGGAGAAAGGGGGTGAGAGTTAAAATTCTCTCTTTTTTGAGATCTAATGGAAGATCCAAGCTCCCCTTTATGGGTTTTGTGGTGAAAAACTATTTAGTTTTGGAAAAGAAAGAGTAAAACTCTTGATTTAATTCAAAAGAAAGAAGAAGGTTTTAAAACCTTAAGGAAGGAGAAAGAGGCACAGGCCCTCGATTTTTGAGGGAATGAAAATTATTTATTTATTCATCATCATATTGCCTTATATAGGCTTACATATTTACATATAGCCCATTGGGCTTTACAAAATGGCATTTTGCCCATACCATGACTCATGTACCATTTCTTTTTGCACATAAGCCACGGGCTTTACAAAAATTTGGCTTTATGCCCATTCATTTATAAAAAAATTAGATAAAAATTATTTATTACATGATTTTTTATTTTGGCATGGAGGAGGTTGGCCGCGGGTTCGACCTGGGCGTGGGCCCGCTTGACCTGGGCTTGGGCCCACCTGGCTTGGGGTTGACCTTGACTTTGACTTGGTCAACCGGGATGCAATTTTTGACCCCAACACCTTCTTTGAAATCTACTCCTTTGAATTCCTTGAATTCATCTTGATCCTTTATTTCAATTTATTTAAAGATCACGTCTCGACTCCTTGAACTCCTAAAGCTTATGTCCATTTTATCTTTCATCTCTTATGACATGTTGTACATCGTTGTCTCGACTTTCGAATTTTCGGTTCAGAAGCATGTCATGTACTTCTAGCTCGTTGTATCCTTTCTTCTCGATCGATGGAGCCCGAATGTGACAAGCGGCCGCGTTATCTCTACCTTGTCCAGTAGTGGTACAATCCTTCTGAATTTCAAGGACGAAAATTATTTTAAGGAGGGTAGAATATAATGACCGTAAAATCCATGCACTCTTTTCTTTATAATAAGACCATTTCTTTTGAATTTGATATATATTCGTTTCTTTTTAACTATAAGTATGATCATACTAGTATCCCTTCGGTTGTGACATTGAACCTTTGTTCTAAAGGTCACAATATCAAATCTTGATGCTGCGTTTTTCTTATTTTCCTTTTTGTATTTTCATTTGTATTTGATAGTATTTTAATTAAAATTCTTCTCTTCTTCTGTGGTTAGCTTAACTCTTTTGCCATGTTCTTTTGAATTAATATGTCTCTTGTGCTGAGTTGGTTTCAGTATAAGAATCCTAACCTATAGGTCACAAGTTCAAATCCCAGTGACCCATTTCTTTTTATTCTTTTTTTTTTATTTTTGACTTTGACTTGGTCTTTGAGGCCAAATCAATATTTTTGGATGCTATAGGATTCTGGGGAGATTCCGGTGGAATTTGAATTTTAAAATCCAAAAGCATGCATACTATTATATACTCCCCTCCTATTTTCTTCTCTTCATATTTTTCATAAGTCTACCATAGTCTCCTTATTCATCCTTCTCTTGAGAGACCGCTGCCCAAGCTCTTTCATCCCTCTCCGGTGTGCTACAAATTGTCGAAGGAATGTTGAGAGGTTAAGACAGCTCTCCTCTACGTTCTAATGGTCTCGGTTCATCAAACCGAGGTTTCCTTTTCTTATTCTTTCGCTCGTATTCGTACGAGCGGGAAAGGTAAGTCGCGGGTCTCTTTCTTCTCACCCGATGCCTCTTAGGATCTATACCCAGTTATAATCAAGAAATTTTTCTTTCCTCTACAACCTAAAACATATAAAAGATCATGGTATTTATAAGATATTGGACTAATTGAGAACATGCATATGTATTTTTGTTATCATCCTTTTGACTGGTTACATGTGTGGATTTTTTGGTGCACTATAGGTCATGGGTGCACCGTGCTTCTTATAACACATGAATCACGGATATGTATAATTATGGCATAAGCAAGTTTAGTTTGCAACACCTAAACATGCCGTTTTGACCTAATTTCGAAAGGACATAAAAACCTAGCATCAAAATCCATGTTTATGAATTTTTTTTGCAATACGAGTACTAATAAAACGCAAGTTGTTGTAACTAAGTTTTACAAATGTCTCTCATCTTAAAAATACAATTTTCGGCGTTTTATAACATAACTTGGAATTTGAACCGTTGCTTGCCAAACCGATGTAGCGAGGCGGAAATGAGCACAACTCCTTTTTTGTAACCTGTTTCTTGCAAACCCTAGGTACAAATCGATCAGAACTGAGAGGCCTACAAATCTCTTCTACATGTTTTCACCTAAAAACAAACTGAAATGAACCTAATAGGCTATAGAAGTTGACTCTGTAAATCTGGACTGTGTGCAGAACCCCTTTGCGTAGCCATGTAGAATGACCATATCTCCTACTGCAGTAGACGGATTACGGCGTTCTTTGATGCTTATAATCATAACTCACAGACGCATATTGTTTTATAGGATAAACTTTTCTAATTCTGAAGTTAAACAAATTTAAATTGCACATGAATTCTGAATTGTTTTCTGAAAGTTAATGTGGACCGAACAAGCACACTGTCACCGTAAATGCTTTTACTCCTGCTTTGGAAGTTGGAATCGAGCGTTCTCTGATGCGTTATAACTGTAATTCAGAGACACGTGTTTTACTCTATGTTATGTATTTTCTAATTCTCACCTATAAGCCTTAAAACTGCACATCAAGTCAAGAGTGTTTTCTGAAAAAACATTCTGGACTGATATACGTCTTGAGACCGTAACCGTCATATCTCTCGTCCTAACTCAGATCGAGGCAAACCCTGATATGTTAGGACCATATTTCACTAACATAATATCACATAACAGAAGTGACATCATGACTGTTCGCACTTATTTAAATAAGGAAAATATCAAGCGCACACATATAATAAAATAGCTAAAGGCACTTGCGCAAGTGTTAAGTGCGCACATGGCAGAAAAGCAAATTTGATGACATGCGCAACTATATGCATGTATATATGAAGGCTAATGCATGAGATAGACAGCGACACGTGCGTAGCATGTGTGCACAGCATTGCAGTGCACACTTGTAGACAATGAAGTATGTGCTTTTGTTCAACATTGTCACAAAGATCTAAATCTTTATTGAGAAGGAAAATCTTCTGTTATTGATCAAATCAATCTTGAATCAAGATCTAACGGTGCGTAAGGCCTCTAAATTGATATAAATCAATCTAAAATCAAATGAATCTCAAACTAATTGCAATAAACCCTAAATATTTCTACACTATAAATAGTGACCTAAAAAGAGAAAAAAGAGAATGCACAATCTATTAAGAGCGGCCAGCAATCAAGTGTGCACTTCCTCTCGATCAAGAAACTTTCATCTTCTTATTTGATTTTTGTAACGACTCTGAAATCACTATACAGAAATTTCTTGTTATTGTACAGAAAAGAGTATTACAGCCTGTGTAAGAGTTATAAGTTAGATTTATTTAATAAAAATAAGAAACAACTTGTAGCTCACTGGTAAAGCCTCTACACTGCTGTGACGTAGCCTGTGTGTTCGATTCCCATCAGACACAATTATTTTTTCTGATTTTTCTTTTTAATTTTTGGAAGCCCAAGAGTTTCACGTGCAATATACGGGAAAATGAAAAGTTTCAGAAAAATCAAACATGCGCAAAATGGAGTAAACACAAATATACCCATATGGCATGAATCTTGAGGCAAAACCTCAAGAATCGACCGTCCATTCTCCTCATCTGGTCGGTGCCGACGGTCAAGATGAGCCCAATTGGCTCTTGTTTTGCACATACATCCCTTCGACTCCCCTTAACTGCTCTGCACTGTTTGATTTCCCTGTAATCAAACAGAGACCCTTTATTTCACCATTTAACATCTTTTTAATGCATTTTAATCCAAAATTTTAATTCCCAAATCCTAATTCTTCACTATAAATACCACCCCATGTCTTATTTCTTCACCATTATGAAATTCTAGCAAAAATTCTCTCAAAACTTTCTAAGTGCCAATTAGAGTTAAGCCCCTCAAGTGGAGTAGCGAGCGAAACTCGACGACCGGAGCATCTCCAACGAAACCACGACCCACGAGAGATTCTTCAACCTCTTCTTAACTTTCTAAAAACCGTAAGTCCCTTCATCCCTCTTTCTTTCTATCTCAAAACTTATTTTTAAAACAAACCGACAGAAGAGGAGTTATCTCCGATATAGTTTTCTTTTTAACATTTGTAAGCTATGTGATAAGAAAACGAGATCAAACTAACATGCTACACTAATCCTAACCTTATTCACATCTATTAGTTTTTAGTTGTAACAAATTTTCATATGAAACAAACATATAAGGAATTTTTTTCCATTAAAATACCATGAACTTTAGTGTAACCTTTTTTCGATATCCAGTATACCTAAACCCTAGAACCTTCACGGGATAATGAACTACCCCACACACACACTACGGTGTCATAGCACGGTATTCTAAGCATATGGGTAATTCAAAGTAAAAGCTTTTCATTAAAATACCACACTTTTTCAAAAACGTGTTTCTTTTAAATCGATATTTTAAATTCCTTGGCAATTACGCTTCTACAACCCTTGTTAGGGGACCCACTAATGGATGGTGCAGATTATCGCACATTCTTGGTATAGTAGAGTGAGATACAGAACTCCTCACGGAGTATTCGGTCTCGAAAGGAATAAAAAAATACGGTTTTTAAGAAACACGACTTTTCTAATAAAAATCTAATTTTTGGAAAAATGATATAAAATTATGAAATCCGTATTTTCAATAAAAACAAATTAAGAAGCTATATTTTTAAAATGAAAGATTAGAATTTGTTAATAAAATACAACCAAATTTCCAAAAAAACTAGTTTTCATAAAAATACCACAAACTTTCAAAAAAAAGCAAGGTTTTATCACCAAAACACCACAACAATTAAAATACATGTTCATGAAAAACCCTAAATGTTATAAATCACCCTTGAGGTTTATTTTCAAACTATATTAAAGTATTTTTCATAAAACCTCCTCGAGATATGCAAACAATATTTTAAGGACTTTAGATAAATATAGGTTTAAGCGGGATCAATTCTCTTGAGCCTCAGCGAGCCGGAGAAAGAGAGTACTTGCCTATCCAGGTTAGACAACTTAACGGAGTTATCAATGACAATTATCTTGGAAAAAGACACAAATCCTGCCGTCCATGTGCAGCAGTTGCTGATTTCTCCCGAACACAAGTTTTTAACAATTTACATCAATTCATATGAAAAGACATGAACTCAAATCCAAACTTAACTCAAACTCTAATCTAACTCGAATATAAACTCGAATATGAACTCGAATCCAATCTACTCGAACCAACTTGACTCGAACCCAGATTGCAATCGTCATGACTCGCACATTACTTGACTCACTCGAATACAATCTACACCTTTTGCAATCTAGGGTTTCGGTCAAGACATGTCAATCAATCAATATCAATCAAGTATATTAGCCAGTTATATATATTATACATGGAGTGTTTGGGATGGTTCGTCTCCATTTTCGTCGGTGAACAGATTCTGGGCGTGCCAAAATCTGTTCACCGCCGAAAACGGAGACGGACCGGGATGGGTTGTCTTGCTTGAATTTAGGAGCAGACGCTATTTGGGTTTATCCGTCCACCTCTCTGAAGATTCCAAGTTGATTTATGGCACCGTGTATTAGAGATTTGGACGGATGCGGCCGTTTATTGGTTGGATGGACCTTTCGTCATGCATATCCATGAGCAAGTAGGTCGCACCTTGGTAGAGCTTGTCTATGATGTACGGGCCCTCATAGTTCGGCTCGAATTTCCCCCATTTGGCATGATTGGGGATCATTAGTCGTTTGATAACTAGTACGAGTTTCGCCTTGGCGGAATGTTCTCGGCCTGGTTAGTCTTTCGTATGAGCGCGTCATCCTTGCTTTGTAAGCTTCCAAGTTTTGCTACGCGATGAGACGATTTTCATCGAGCTCCTTAAGCCGAAGATGAGCTTTTTCTTCATTCGTCAGTTCGTAACGAACCGCTACTCCTAGAGAGGGTAGCTCTATTTCCAAGGGGAGTACCACTTCCGTGCCGAATACCAACGCGTATGGTGTTGTATTCGTGGCCGTTTTGAACGTGGTTCGATACGTCCAAAGAGTTTCATGCAATCTTTCATGCCAATCTTTTTTATTTCTGGACACATGTCATCTATCGGTTCGGCGTCGGCGTGTGTCGCTCTGGAGAGCAACCGGTTTCGGGTCAATTGGTTGCTGTTGAGTGTTGGCAATGAAGGTCGCTTTCCCTTTGTCCTTTTCATTCCGGGGATCCATTTTTGAAGAGGACAGCCTATGGCCCATCTGGTCCATTTCGGCCAGCTTGTCGATCAAGGCCTGAAAGGTGGTCGGCTTGAAGAATATCATAAATTAGGATATAGTCATCTGAGGATCAAGGGTCCCTATGAACATGCCCACGGCAGGAGCTTCTTCTATGCGTTATTCTTATTTTGACCATAGGTTCCGCCACCGAATTGCGTATTAAACCCAGGTCTCTCCTGGCTTCACCTTGGCATTGATTAATGCCGTGATTTAGGTGCGCTCTCTTGCACTTATGAACCGCTGTGTGAATAGTAATTCCATCTCCGTGAATGTTTTGACAGATTCATTTGGGAGCTCGGAGTACCATTTAAATGCCGTTTCCGACAAGCTGCCAACAAACTAGCGAAGCAGCAGTTTGTCGTCGCCTCCAGTATTACCGCACAGAGCTCTGACTTGAGCAACGTGCTGGTGTAGATTGCCCGTCCCCTTATATACATGGAATTTAGGGATCGTATATCCTGGCGGGTACTTGATTTGATCATACCAGCCTGGATAAGGTTGCCCAGTTCTGACGACTTGGCTAGCCGCTTCACTCGCTTGATGAACTAGTATTTGTTGAGCTATGTAGTCATCAAGGGCAGCCTTGGAGATCGTTTCTTCCTTGGCTGCTGAGAAATCCGGTGGAGTGTTTGACGTTTCCTCTCTGTCGTCTTTGATGATTATCGGAGGGTCTTCGGCTGGAGGTTCCGGCTGGACCATCATCCCAACCATGTCTTGGAACAGAAGCGCCATCTGCTTTATATTAGGAGCCTGTTCCGCGGCCTCCTTATTAATCTTTTCGAGCACCCTTCATAGAAATTCTGTATCAGTCTCCTGCTCCTGGCATTGTTTAGACGTCGATTTCGGGCTTTCTTTTTGCCTAGTGAGTGCTGCCATTTTCGTCAGCATCTCCTGGAGCTTTTGTTGCTGCTCCTGAGCTTTCGTCAATGACTGAGTTTGTGCTCGATGACCCATGGAAGTACAACTTTCCTCTTTCCTGAAAGCCATGTACACCGTGTGCACGATCATGTCCCCAGACTTGGTGCGTTTGGATCCATCACCCTAAGGATTTGCCGCCGGTGGTGGTAGATTCTCTGGCCTTCTCTTTTTGTGAGAAGTCGAAGTCGAAGGAGCTATTGTAACAGGCGCCTGAAAAGTCCCTCGCAGCATGCTAGAAGGATGATTGTCCTCTCGTCGAACCTTCATTTTCTTCGGTCGACGAGATTAGTTCTTGTTGATCATAGAATCCTGGACTTTCCGCCAGACTCTGTAGATTCGGGAGGACAGCAGCTGAGGGGGCTGCTTCGGATTTGCATGTACCATATTTTCAACATGTGGGGGCAATTTCTTCAGCACCACGGTCGGAGAGTTCTTTCACACCCTCCCTAGCGGTTCAAAGCTGTTCCCAGTTGGAACAACAGCGTCAACTTCCACCATTGGAGCTGGTGGAGTAAGTCCAGAGGGGGAGTTGCCCTTAGCTCTTCTCACTCGGCGCCAGTGGCGACGTTGGGCATGTCTTGCAGATGGGATTGCCTCAGTTGTGGGAGTGGCTTTGTTATGCCCCAGCTTTGGTTAGGGGCAGCTGCTGGTGTCAACCTGTCGAAGACTGGCATCCATTGAGAGGGGACGATCAATCATTCGAAGGCTGACCTTTTGGTAAGGGAAGCCTTTTTGATGACTTGTCCATAGCAAGAGTTGGAATGGCCAATCTTGCGAAGGCCGATCTTTTAGTAAGAGAAGCCCCTTTGATGACTTCACCCGCCGGAGCTGGAACGTCTATCCATTTTGGGATAACCCCTTCGGGTATTTTGAGCCTCTTTGCGGGCCTACTTGGGCTTTGGTTCAGCCTGTTGAAGACTGAGGTGGTAGATTTGGACGACCCGTTGAGAGGGGCCGTAGTGGTTGCAAGTCGATCAAAGACCGACTTCTTTGGAGCTTCCTGTGATGGCACTAGGGCGTTGAAACTTGCTGGCGGGAGCATGGTCCCAAAGAACAATTCAGTGGTGGCCTAAGTCACCTGCTCTATCGGTATTGAAAAGATGGAGGCCGTATTGGGCCCGTATGTCACTCCTCCAGCGGGGACGGAGCGGGAGTTGCTGTTGCAAGTTCACTTGGAAACCATTGATCTTCTTTTCTCTGCACAGGAGCAAGACACCAAATCTTAATACCTCGATTCCAGGGGCAACCATAGTAAAGCGTGATTTGTTCATGAACATGATGCACGAAGTGTGGAGTGGAAAGATAAAAAGGTCCCACCGGGCGTACCGGAATTTGTTCACCGCCGAAAACGGAGACAGACTGGGATGGGTCGTCTTGCCTGAATTTGGGGGCAGATACTATTTGGGTTTATCCGTCCACCTCTCTGAAGATGCCAAGCTAATTTATGGCACCGTCTATCAGAGGTTTGGACGGATGCGGCCGTTGTAGCAGATTTCGTCAGATTCTCCCTCGTTAGTGAGGGGTTTTGTGATTGTAGGGATGCTCTTCCCTGCAGGCTCAAGCTCTTGCAGTTAATTACGTTATCGCATCACGATAACCACTTTCTCCTGCTCTATAGGTTCACTTCGTGTCGTGTGTGTTTTATTTTTGGTTGCCCGTGGATTGTATACGGAGAATAATTTATGTTGTCGCCCGTAAGGCGTGGATTAGTCCAAATCCGTATATTCTTAAATTTGGTTTTGGTTTAATTTAAGGATCGTTAATCTGGTTTGAGATTAAAATTAACTTTAATGTATGTTGAGTATACATTAGTCCAATTTGAGACTAAGATGTACTCAACAGGATTTTAGGATCATTCAGACCCAACAAAAGAGTATTTGGGCTCTATTGCTTTAGTTTAAGAACGTTTCGGTCCGTTGTTAGTTTAAGGACGTTTCGGTCTGTAGATCACTATTTTTAGGTGAGATTTTAGTTTAAGGACATTACGGTCCGTTTTCACCATTTTGGGAAGTGCATCCAAAAGCAGTTGGTTGTCGAGACACGCCACTTCTCTGAAGACGTTGAGGAATTACAACGATATGTATCAGAGGTGTTTCGCCACGGCAGCGCCCCGGCCGTCTATCCGAGGCCAAATTGCGGAATCAAAATTTTTCCTTACTTGGAAACCGGCGCTACCGCGGACAAAGAAAACCCGGATCGTTAACCATTAACCTAATGCTAGCAAACAAGAGATGGGAAGAAAAAGTATACCGAGTGATCCGAGTCCTCCGGTCTTCTCTTCATCGTCCCGATCTCCCGCGGAAAGTCTTGTCTTCATATCGTCGCCTCCTCGCCGGAAAGGGCACCACATCGCCTGCGTCTTTTACGGGCTCCCGCCTCAATACCGAGGCAACTCGGGCATGAAGCCGGCAACTCGACATGCTCAAGATATGCTGTAGAATGTGTAGTGTAGAGGCTATGTCTCATTTGGGGTTTGTTGCCATTTGAAGATGATGGAGGAGATGAGATAAGAAAAATGGTGCTTGCATTTTTCTAGCATGAATGAGATCAAGAAATGGAACTCTCAAGAATGAAAAACTTCTCATCTCTTTCTTTCTCTCAACCATTTTCATCAAGTGAGAAGAATTTGGTGGAGGAATGAATATGAAGCATGAAGGGAGGTGAGTGTAGGAGCACAAGAGGTGACCACAACCAAACAACATCATCACAAACTCAAATCAACCTCTAATCACCTCAAATCACCAAAAAGCAAGTGATGATGAAAGATAAGAATGGTATCAAAAAGATGCTATCATAATTAATCATCTTACAAATAAAACCTCCACAATATGTTATTTGCAAACTTGCAAATAACACCCTCCATCCTAAAAGTCCGGCCGGGAAAGAACAAAGGAAAACCGGCCGGAACGGAATGCAAACTGGCAACTCCAGAAAACTGGTCCCGTAATAAATTACAGGAAAACCCCGATACTGTGCATACACACCCGCATCTGTATTCCTACCGGATACAAATGCAATGAGACAAAATCTACACTGTACTAAACTAGTACCGGCTTAAACCAAAGCCGGCTAGTAAAAACCGTTCGATCCTGATCCGTGCAATACCGCACGTATCTGATCGAACCCTGCCATATAACTATACGGCCACTAGTACAAAACTGTCCGATCCTGATCCGTGCAATACCGCACGTATCTGACCGGACCCTGCCATATCTCCATACGGCCTCTACAGCGTTTCGCCCGAAAGCTGAGTAACTGAAAGTGTGGTGGACTCTAAAGACTCGTCAATACTATGGCTGTGGATTTAACCACTAGCACGTCAGAGGTATTAGCCAATACGTGACGGGCCACCAGCTATTGACCAAAAGGGACGTCGATGAGCGAACTCATCCTGACACCCTACTGAGCCTGTCAGTGACAATATCCGTACAGTCCGGTCCGTTCGTCTATGAGGATCGCATGTTGGGCCTAGGGGGTTGGTAAAATTCAGACCCCAAAGGCGGTACAAGTCGTGTCGGAGTGTAGCCCAGAACGCCCTGAGATACTACTGGAATACCTACCAGTAAATCTCCTGCCTCGGCCGAGGGCTTTGCGTAATGGCTCTCCTAGACACAGCGCGACCTCACCCCCAATACCGGGAGAGACGAACCCCTGCAGATCCGCTCACTGCCTCCATGTGGCTCGGGACTGTACCCAACTAAAACCTGTTTGCACGACTCCTTTGAGCCGTGGTAGGGTAGTAATCAAAGCACAGTGGGAACTCACACGAGACAAATGACGATCTCAGGTCGATGAACTAACCTGTACACATGTCACCAGGGAACTGCTATCTGACATCTGGTATAAGACCAACTAGCAGGTTCCCGGCGAGTCCTGTCCGGTGTACTCATAACCCAATGAGCACCTGTATACATCTTAGGTGAACCAACTGACACCAGTGGCTTGTGAGACCGGCCACCGCCCCTCGTCGGGGTCTCGACTGTATACACTAGTCTACTAATGGAGTATCGATGCCCTGTCTCGAAACTCCTACGACTAGGGACCTTTTAAGGATGTGCTTATAGACTACCAGCTCCCACGTATATGATCGCCATCATACTGCTGGTAGTCAAGCAAGAATCCTAGGGGCTCTATCAACGTGTAATAGCGACATTTCAGGTCACCTAAAGCAGTACACGATGATAAAGATAAACCAGATAGCATACTATCATCTCGAGTAAGACTGTCCTACCGGGATAGGTCCTCCAGCAATCATTGCAATCACGTGCCTGTGATCCAATAATTGACTCTGAGGGCACTATCTCCAACAATCTCCCACTTGCACTCAAGGCTAATTATTGCGATGTCGCATACTCACAGCCCGTGTGATACCGAACACCCAACTCCTCTACTAGTTAGTCGCACAAAGCCTGTTTGCGAAACTATTGCGTTCGAGGAAAAGCCTTAGTGAGTGGATCCGCCTAGATGTTTCTTTCTATGTCTCTCTATATCTCAAGTTCGCGGAGAAAGCCATCTCCCGAAATGAGCAATACCTGTCTTGGAATGTCTGGATGTCTGATGGGACCTAGTTCATAAATGAACTCCAAATCCAAACTTCTTAGACTGTATCGACAACTGAACTTAATCAGTATCCTGCGCCATGCCTCCCTCAGTATCTGCCTGGATCACCTGTCCAGAATACTGTCCCTCGTCAGAGGGAGAAACTATAACTCTGACAGCCACTCTGCCATCCATGTCACCTTGGAAGCCTGGAATGATAACCGTCTCCTAAAAGAGGCTGTCGTTATCACTTTCCTAGAACATCAACTTATGTTCTAAAACTGCTTCCGACTGTTTCTCCAGGATTGGATTAATATCAACTTATTGCACCTACTGCAAGAACAACATCTGGTGTGGTACTTGACATCTCATGATTGACTCAATTGCCTAAGCAAGTGATCTGTCAATCATGCGTATCCCTCTCCCCTTTAGTCTGTAAGACATCTTTAGAGAGGGTGACTCCATCACCTGCAGGTACACTACCATGCCAGGAGTCGTCCATTCTAAATACTTATAGAATGCTGTCAAGGTACCCAGATTAGGAAACCACCCAAATCTAGATCTAAAACCATAGATCTAGTAACCAGTATGTCTGATATAATGTCCAAGTCCCTTGTGGAGAAAACACTGTGTGACGACCAAAGTATAACCGATCGTAGTATAGGAATATCACTTCCTACTACCTTCTCAACAGATCCATCCCCTATTCTGATGACGTCAAACCTATGACTGTCACATCAGAAACAGATGATCTATCTCCGCTATATCTGCTTTAGTCTATAAATAGACATAAGCCAGATGTCCACCAATGCTTCCGCTGCTCCCACTGACTACGACAACCCTCTGGCAGAGTCATATAGACGTGCACTTCTAAAGCTAGTTTAGAACGACGCTATACTCATCCTCCTGCCGGGTCTCACAGTCTGGAACAACATCAATGGTAAGTCTGGGTAAACAAGAACCTCCCTGCCACCGTCCTTGAGCATACCGAAGTACCTCTCGAGTGCCTGAGGTTACCCACCTTATCTGCGGAGTGGCCAATGGAATGTCAAATCAGATTGAATCTTTAGGTTCCTTATCAAATCTTCAGTAATCGTTTGCGGTTCTGGAATCGCTTCCAGTTCTACCATACTCCCACTTCTGTTTTCTGAAAAATAACCATTTCCTTTTAAAATGTGGCGAGTTAAGAACAATATCACTATTGATCTTCCAGATGGTAGAAAGTCAACCCTCGTCATAGCCTGGGTCAACCCACAAACAGCCATTACAGGAACGTGCCTTGAGTTGTCCAGTGTCTGGTTTTAATCATAAGCCGGACAACTCCCCGTACCTTAACATCGTTAAGATATGAACTGTTCTATATCCAATATAGAACCAGAGGCACTGATTTAAATGAACCAGATTCAAATCATGCAGCTATCTCCAGTGCATGTCAACTAAATGGAAGGAGGCCGATCAGCGTTACTCAACTTAGGAATGCTTCCAATTATGAGTAACCTGAAAGAGAAGCAATTTCTCTTTATCATTACTATCAACTGAATACCATACATAAGTATCTACATCTTCGATCACCTTGAAGAATCCTGATACTTGCTACACTTGGTTCTCTACTCTATTCAAATACCTATAACTCCTCAAAACTTAGACCCTGTGTTTCTACGAAACATATGTCTAAGAACTAGAGAAGTTAAAAGTAAACAGAATATAGTATGAGGACCAACCCCTCTGTCCCAATGGACACTGGACAACATACAATACTCTGTATAAGTCCGCTGAGTCTGAAAACTCATTCACTGTGTCGTAGGTTAAAAACTGTACTTATGGTTAAGAAGAATTACACCGCTGTTTAATGCTCCTTACCTAACCATCCACTGATATAGGTAAATGTCGTAGACATAACTTAAAAAGGTATATCTCACTCTATAAAAATAGACGTACAGATATATCAATTTGAAATTGGTGCATAACCGCGGATATTCAAAACCAAATAATTGCCGTCCGGCAAACAACCCAGGTGACTTCCTCAAATATCACTGATTACAACGAATCCCGATATAATGAGGATGGTCACCTAATTTCCAATAACTTACTCCCACTCATCATCTGTAAAACCACACAGATGTGAGAATCATACCTGGTAAATACATACCCTGGAGTAAGTGTCTAATCGGGAAATCAATTTTCATTTAACATTATACAGTGAAACTGAAACATTGAAATGTTTCGGTGGGGTATTCCGGTATTCTTAGTAATGCCTCTTCCATTATCCAGATTCACAACTACAACCGTATAATTCTTTGCCACCTCTCCAAATCCCTTTATATGTCTTTAGTCATTACCTTCTGCACACCCCTTAGGCCAAATGGTTTTCTTCCTTCCCTATCGTTCGGCACCAGCCTATGGTTTGGAAGAAGACTATCCAATAAGCATAATGGGTGTACTGTCCTAATCCTAGGAGCACTCGCAATGCGAGAGAAGGTGAAGAGAAAAGACAACCGAATAAACCGTATTCCTATTTCTCCTGGACCAGAATCCATCACCGAACTGGAACAAGTTCCTTTCGAGTTCGTATATAACCATACGATGGAGTATCCAAAAACTTGGGATCTTCGTAGTGATACGGAGTGCCCTGGAGAAATACAAAGGTGATTTAGGATTGGCGAAGAAATACTCGGTTTGGTCGTGAATATCAGTCGCAATTTACTTTGCCCTCTTACTAATCCCTTGCTTTGTCTGAACTTAATACCTTCTGTACACCATCGTTATGCTAGTTGGTTTTCTTCATTCCCCATCATTCGGCACCTGCCTATGGTTTGGAAGAAGACTATCCAATTTGCGTAATAGGTGTACTATCTCCTAAACCAAGGAGTACTCGCAATGAGAGAAGGTGAAAAGAAAAGACAACTGAATAATCCTATTCGTTTTCTCCAGAACCAGAAACCATCCTCGAAGTCCTTCGAGTTCGTATATAACCATACGATGGTTTTGTCCAATGGAAGTGGACGTTCGTAGTAATACGTGGTGTTCTGGAGAAAAGGGTAAAAGTAGGAGTGGCAATGAGGTCTGCAACTCTGACAATCCAAAAGCCTGTGTTAAGAAGGTTCGGTCAACTTGGTCACTGAGTCATAGTCTAGGGTCGGGTCAAAGGTCGCTGCCAAAGAGAGAGAAAAGAAACACTCAGCGTGCACTCTAACCTAGATCAGAATGGTTACCAATTTATCTAATCAGGAAACCTCCCACGGTACCTCAAATTCTCCTCCAAACCTGAAAGAAGAATTAGTCGGGGTCACCCGAGGAGTAAACCAACTCATCAGTGGGAATCGGGATCCAACCATCATCGCATGATAACTTGACGGAATCCACTCAAGTCACCACACTCCAGAAGGTATGCGCATGCCTGGCAAGTTTCAGTTCTTTTGAAACTCCCGATGTGATTTTTACCCCTAGGACCCAAGTGACCTTGACTGAGCCAACATATCAAAGGATCCTAGTCAAGTTCAACCCGTCATTATCTTGATTGCATTAGACCCACCCGCACGAATCCTTGACTGAGCCAAAATGACCGCACGACTGTCCTAACCAATCTCATATCCATGCAACAGAAAAGCACTACATAGCTACCGAACACTACGCCTCGGCTAAGCACGACATACGCAGCACGAATACTAAGTAATACTAATCTGAAATGACGGAGGGCTACGACTGGTTTTTGACGAAAAACCTTTAACGTAATGAACTTGATATCGTTGAAGGAACTGCATAGCCTTTTTAGAAAATATAGTGACGAAAACCTTTACTAAAGAGGTCACTCCCGGTGAAGGGATCTCGGCTCTTTCCCCGTAGAATGAGGTGCAGGATATTCCAACTGAATACCACGATGCAAAGCAAAAGTAATCGGCTATAGTGAAGTTAATGCCCTGACGCAAACTTCTGTCCAAGGGGTCACTCCCGGTGAAGGGATCTCGGCCCTTGCCTCGTCGACTGAGGAGCAGGATATTCCAAATGAATACCACGACGCAAAACAAAAGTGAACGTCCTTGCAATAACATCTTTTTGAAAAAGTGTTCCAACAACATCAGATTAGGTTTGTTTATCTTGCATTGATCCGAATCAATGCAGTCCCATCAATTGATCACACCACAAAGAACGAAAATATACTGACGTACGTATATGCCATCCGCATTCGCCACTGGGTCCCGTCATCACCCGTTAGGTTAGCTAACTAACGGCAGAGCGGGGACTGGACTAGCGCGGATGAAAAACATATACAACATCTACTAATATATATACCAATATATAGTATTTCGCTCAAGGCGTGAATAAAATGCAACATCACAGAAATATGCAGCATCACAGAACAATACAGATATCTGGAAGCCCCGGGTTTCACAGAGCCGCTGCTGAAACCCGACGTTCCCCTGGTCGTGTGGATAGCCTGTGCAATGAAATCCTAGACCCCTACGGGTGCGGCAAGTCACCCGCCAAAACCTGAAGCGAGGCAGCCCCCTTCAGCTCCGTGAATGGACCACCCAGCACTTCATGGAATCCGGTAACTTGGGCACCCCTCCTGGGTCAACCTGTACCCCCTACGAGTGCGGCGAATAGCCCGCCAATCCTGGAGTGAAGCCCCCTCCGTCCCAATGCCATGAGATGCGGGCTTGTTGCCATCCAGAACCCGGCTATCCGTGCACCCCACCGCGGGGCAAACCTAGTACAGAAAGTAAAATATACATACAACGGGTACATCGACCGCAACCAGGTCGTGCCCCAAAAGAATAATACAATCAGGCAGTGACGGCAGTCCACATGTCGGACGCTCGCCCCGCAATATCAAAAGTACATAATACAACAAAACTGTACTAGCATTGCATCCAGGCTATCCCCCACGACCGATCCGCAACAACACAGCATAAACATAGAACATCAACGTGAAAGTCACGTTCGCAAATCCGTCTAACCGGGCTATAGCAGTTAGACGGGATTTACCGATCAAGTGACATTCACGGTCGCAGATATAATGTAAATACTGTGAAATAATGTGTTTAAAAATATCCGATCGATCAAACAATTAACAAGTGGGCCCCCAAGTAATACTGTAGCAGTCACAGAAGATCTGGGCCCAAATTTAATATCCCAAAAGCCCTATTTTCAGCCCAGAAAGCAACTGAAGAAAAACGACCAAGTGAACTCACCATAGTGCGGCGGAACCGCGGCCACAAGGGGGTTTTGGCCGCGGTTCCGCGCTCCAACTAGTGAATCACTTTATCGTTTTTCTACAGTAGCCTTATATTTTCTAGAACATCATTTTTCTGCAACCTGAAAAATTTTTAGACACCAAAAAATTCCAACAGAAAACTGATGTGAACAAAAATGATGTTTTTGGAATTTTGGTCGATCGGATAAGCAAAACGCATTAGAACAAGCTAGGCAAGGTTAATGGCGTGGCTCTGATACCATGTTTCGCCACGGCAGCGCCCCGGCCGTCTATCCGAGGCCAAATTGCGGAATCAAAATTTTTCCTTACTTGGAAACCGGCGCTACCGCGGACAAAGAAAACCCGGATCGTTAACCATTAACCTAATGCTAGCAAACAAGAGATGGGAAGAAAAAGTATACCGAGTGATCCGAGTCCTCCGGTCTTCTCTTCATCGTCCCGATCTCCCGCGGAAAGTCTTGTCTTCATATCGTCGCCTCCTCGCCGGAAAGGGCACCACATCGCCTGCGTCTTTTACGGGCTCCCGCCTCAATACCGAGGCAACTCGGGCATGAAGCCGGCAACTCGACATGCTCAAGATATGCTGTAGAATGTGTAGTGTAGAGGCTATGTCTCATTTGGGGTTTGTTGCCATTTGAAGATGATGGAGGAGATGAGATAAGAAAAATGGTGCTTGCATTTTTCTAGCATGAATGAGATCAAGAAATGGAACTCTCAAGAATGAAAAACTTCTCATCTCTTTCTTTCTCTCAACCATTTTCATCAAGTGAGAAGAATTTGGTGGAGGAATGAATATGAAGCATGAAGGGAGGTGAGTGTAGGAGCACAAGAGGTGACCACAACCAAACAACATCATCACAAACTCAAATCAACCTCTAATCACCTCAAATCACCAAAAAGCAAGTGATGATGAAAGATAAGAATGGTATCAAAAAGATGCTATCATAATTAATCATCTTACAAATAAAACCTCCACAATATGTTATTTGCAAACTTGCAAATAACACCCTCCATCCTAAAAGTCCGGCCGGGAAAGAACAAAGGAAAACCGGCCGGAACGGAATGCAAACTGGCAACTCCAGAAAACTGGTCCCGTAATAAATTACAGGAAAACCCCGATACTGTGCATACACACCCGCATCTGTATTCCTACCGGATACAAATGCAATGAGACAAAATCTACACTGTACTAAACTAGTACCGGCTTAAACCAAAGCCGGCTAGTAAAAACCGTTCGATCCTGATCCGTGCAATACCGCACGTATCTGATCGAACCCTGCCATATAACTATACGGCCACTAGTACAAAACTATTCTCTGGATTTTATGTGTAAGCACGTGAGGCAACCAAAATTGGAACTGTTCTCTGGATTTTATTTCTCTTTCTTTTATAAGTGCTAAGCACTTGGAACCTATGGTGCTCACGTCCGAACACATGAGGCACTTTCAAAATGTGAGCGCTGTTTTTGGGTCTATTCCTTTTATCATATAAGTGCTAAGCACTTGATTGGGGGTTGCGTGGAAAACACATGGTTGCCCTAGGAGGCACTTCTTGTTCTTCTTTTAGGCGCTTGCGTGGGAAACCCGTGACCCGGTCTCAGCCATTATTTTTTGTTCATCAGAGGTGCTCACGTGGGGAAACACGTGAGGTTTCGTTATAGTGTTGAATACTGATGAATCACCAGTCTTTCCTTCTAAGTGTATGAAGATCTTGATCTCATATTAACGATGCTGGGATCTGAGTTTAGAGAATTTCAAGTCTCTTGTTTTATAAGAATTAAATTCTTTTTACAGGGTTAAACCCTAGTTTTATCAGAGGAATTAAATTCCTATATACTTTTGTAAGAATTGAATTCTTTGATGTTAGTTCTTTCCCCAGTTTTGAATCTGCATAAAAGAATCTCCCCGATGAAAATTAAATTCTCAATTTATGGGGAGATCTACTTCTGTAGACCTCTACCAGAGGAAGAATTAAGTTCCTTTTTTTGAAGGGTTAAACCCTTTGTTTGAGAATTAAATTCTCTTTTGTTTTTGTGGGAACTTTTTGGAAAGCTTATGGGGTGGTCTCCTCCTTTTAGAGAATTAAATTTTCTCTGTATTTTTCTTCCCCCTCTTTCTATGTGTTTCCTCCTCTCCTCTCTTCTATTTATACGAGAAGAACAAAAATTAATTTGTTAAGAGAATCCCTCTGTCACGACCCCGAAACCGGCCCGTGACCGGCACTTGACCACGTAATGTCTACAGGCGTAACGCGATTAAGTAAGCCGAAACCCAGAAATCCAAACCATTAAAAGTAGTGAGAGATGAAAACATTAGTTTAAAACATTTATAAAACTCGAGTAAAAATCTTTAAAGTTTAAGTTATTTTCTTAAAAATTTCGGCAGCACCTTCTTTGTAAAGACTAGCCCCGAAACGGGTACAACACATGATATAAGTAAAATGACATATAATATAGATGAGGCATCCCCAAATGGGAGCACTCACGCCCAACGGCGGAAACAATCACCGCGAGAATAATATACGACGCCGTAGCGAAGAAATGAGCAATATAAGTGAAAAACATCATAAAAGATAAAACTGCATAATAAAGTCGGCTCACATGAGCTCGACATCCAGAATACAAAATAATATACAACATCGTCCTCACAACTGGTCTCTAAGTCAATACTTGAAATAGTAGATGGAGAGTACTAGATAAAATAGAGCGTACATATGAAAAATAAACGGATACCGCAAACCCACCTATCAGCAAAACGGCTCACACGCCAACTGCAGTGGTATCCGAAGCAAAATGATACAAGGAAGTAGCCCTGCCGTGACTACTCTGAGGGTCGTCCTGCAAACACTGTGGTACAACGGGGGTGAGTTGCTAACTCATGAATATTAAATAACATATAAAGGCAATCGCGAGTATGCACGTACTGCGATACTCTAACATGTGCAATCTGATAACATCTATATGATGAACTAGGTATGCAATAATCATGCACCGTACTCTATCAAGTACTATGACTACATGATGCAATGCATATGAATGAATGCTGAGCATGGGATAAAACATCACCTACACGAATCATCATCGTGGAAAACCCCGGTGTCTACCAAATGCACCCCAAATCCCAATAACTCAGACGCCGTCAATCAAATCGGCCCTCATATCCTGTAAATTTCATGGAAACATGAGTGCCCAACATCGGCACTCGAAAATATCATGAAATACTCGTGTCCAGTATCGACACGCAAATCCTCATGTATCGGGCTCCGTCAGTCCGGATCGGCCTACGGGCTCCGTCTGCGGAATCGGCCCTCGGCCCCTGCAGTACGGGTCGGCCCATATCCATCTCTCGACTCTGGTCAGTATCCTCCGGATAACCGCCAGGTCCAACCAATCACTGGTAGGTAGTAGTCTCTCTGCCAGGCTCATCGTCTACAGCACAATAATCCATTCTCACACCGGGGTACCATACCGGGTCCACCATGTACCCGCAATCGGCCTCATCCAGCTCCTCGAATCGGGTTTCACATGTCACACGTCTCAGAACCGAGAAAACGCATGGTGGACGTACTGAAATATCATATCAAGAGAAACCGGGTTTTAAAACAGTACATGCTTTCTTTTGAAATAGCCACGGTTCTCAAATCCAGAAATCTCATGAAAACAACATATCTCAACGCGTACAATCATAAAGCATGATGCATGCGACATATGATAAAAATGTAAGCATATCCGAATATCATGCAACATGGAACAGTGATATGACATATTAAGGGAAAACCGCTCTTTTAAAGGGATCCAGTTTTGAAAATATCTCATGCCATCCCCAATCCTCCAAAACTAAAGCCAGCATCATCTATGTATGTGCAATGACTATGTATGTAGGTATGGATGCACAAGTGGTATATACGCAAGCATGAGTGTACAATATGTATATGTGCTAATATGGATATACAAGTGGTATATACGCAAGCATGAGTGTACAATATGTGTATGTGCCAATATGGATGTACAAGTGGTATACACGCAAGCATGGGTGTACAATATGTGTATGTGCCAATATGGATGTACAAGTGGTATACACGCAAGCATGGGTGTACAATATGTGTATGTGCCAATATGGATGTACAAGTGGTATACACGCAAGCATGGGTGTACAATATGTGTCTGTGCCAATATGGATGTACAAGTGGTATACACGCAAGTATGGGTGTACAATATGTGTATGTGCCAATATGAATGTACAAGTGGTATAGACGCAAGCATGGGTGTACAATATGTGTATGCGCCAATATGGATGTACAAGTGGTATACACGCAAGCATGGGTGTACAATATGTGTATGTGCCAATATGGATGTACAAGTGGTATACACGCAAGCATGAGTGTACAATATGTCTATGCGCCAATATGGATGTACAAGTGGTATACACGCAAGCATGTGTGTACAATATGTGTATGCGCCAATATGGATGTACAAGTGGTATCACGCAAGCATGGGTGTACAATATGTATATGCGCCAATATGGATGTACAAGTGGTATACACGCAAGCATGGGTGTACAATATGTGTATGTGACAATATGGATGTACAAGTGGTATACACGCAAGCATGAGTGTACAATATGTATATGTGCCAATATGGATGTACAAGCGGTATACACGCAAGCATGAGTGTACAATATGTATATGCACCAATATGGATGTACAAGTGGTATATACGCAAGCATGTGTGTACAATATGTATATGTGCCAATATGGATGTACAAGTGGTATACACGCAAGCATGAGTGTATAATATGTATATGTGCCAATATGGATGTACAAGTGGTATATACGTAAGCATGAGTGTACAATATGTATATGCACCAATATGGATGTACAAGTGGTATATACGCAAGCATGAGTGTACAATATATATGCACACAAAGGAACATAATCATATCTAATCATCAAGGATGAGGTAAGTTAAACGATGTATGGTTCATAGCAATTCTATAGTGCGAGTGTCATGGTAATTACTAACGGTGTGTGTGTAGCATGCAATTAGTGCTCGTGCAGCATGAACCGTTAGTAACAGTGCGATGTCTCATAAATACTATGTCTATAAGCAACAAAAGAGGGCTATGCTACAATGGTACATATGCAGGACCAACATAAATATATAGTATAACACACGAATGCAATATCCTATCAAGCCCTGACGCATAACGCCATATGGGCGATTTCTCCATAGATGTTAAATCTACTCACCATGATCTCGATCTACGCGTATCCGACCACTTGCTTCCCCTTCTTCGCGGCGTCCGAAGTCTCTGCCTGCGATCCTGGAATTTACACAAAACAGCACACATAAGGCTAAAATCCTGCAAAAATACGATATCAAGACCAAATGAGAAACTCGCGTCGCAAGCTAAACGCGTGTGCATCCGATACACCAAAACATGTGCACAAAGGCTGAAACTACCCAGACACGCTGCGACACACAGCAACCACCAAACCCACTCACATAACGTACGTGTCGCGTAAGTCACAAAACACTAATTAAGGGTAATTGGTCCCAGGTTTTTACTTGGAACAAAACTAAGAAAATAAACAACACCAAACACAGCCAAGCACACACAGACATCTCTCTGCATATCACCAACCCCCAATTCCATCAGGAGGCCGGTGAGCTCGGAAAAGGGAAGGGTCTCGCCGGATTTTGGGGTGGGTAACGGGCTCGAAAACCTACACAATACTCTAAAAAGCTTACATAAATCTGTATATGTTTGCTAAACAAGAAAATAATCATTGATACAACAGATACACCGTATCGGATAACTTGGTAAAAACAACTTTTTCGAAACAAAGGCTTTTAGTGTAACGTTTCAAAACACCAATTTGGTACAAAAGGTATTTTAGTGTAAACTGAAACAAAGCCTTGGTTAAAACAGCACTAAAAGCACTTAATACAAAGTAAAGCAAAACTTAGAAATTGACCAATACGCACAATTAAACTTAAAACGACACACCAACTCCCACAACCACTTAATTGTTTGTTAACGGCTAAAGGGGTGTGCAACACGAAAATAACAGATCCTACGTGTAGAATTCATACGAAGCGCATAACTGAAACGGACACCGTATTGTGCGTCGACGTAACACTAAAAATGTAACACCTTAGGATGTGATTAGGGGCTAATTATATTTTTATATATGGTTTTTAGTAAAAATTTTACCAAAACGATTTTCAAATAATTTATCAAATTTAATGAATATTTTATTGGAATTTATTTAGCCTTGCACACACATGTGCATGTAAATTAGGGTTTAATTGGGATTAGACCATGATTAGCAACCATGGTGGATTAAACCATTTTCTTTAAGTTATTTGGGTTTTAATTAAGTGTGTGTGTTTTTTTTAAAAGGAAAATCATTTGAATTTTAGTTGACTTGGTGAGAGAAGGAGAGAGAGAGGGGGAATGACATCATGGCTTGAGCCATGCCTTCATTTAATGAAAAGAGAGGGGAGGGTTGACTAGCCTTAGCTCTCATTTCTTTTGCTTTTGCCACTCATTTTTCTCACAACTCTCTCACTCACACACACACACACACACACACACTCACAACACAACTGCAGAAGAAGTAACAGCAGCTCCAGCAGCATCAGCAGCAGCACCAACATCAGCAATAGCTCCAGCAGCATCAAAAGCAGCACCAGCATCAGCAGCAGCTTCAGGCATCAGCAGTAGCAGCAACATGCAGCACCTGCAGTAGCAAGCAGCAGCAACAACACAGCTTCTTCTCCCTCTTCCTGCATCCTAGGGTCAAGTGAGGTATACTTTTTAGGCTTAACTTCCTATCTTGCTAATCTTATGTGTTAATTATCTTCGATTAGTGTTAAAAGTGAGATTTAGTGCTAGAAATGGTGATTAGTGTGGACTTTTGGCTAAGAGATGTTTTTGGTGGTTAGCCTAGCCTATTTAAGTGTTATTAGGGCCACATAAACTTAGCTTAACCCCAGATTTCACTAAAATACCATAGGGTTTCAATTAGTGCAAAATTTAACGTTTTAAAGTGAATTCTTAGCTTTCTTTAATCTGCTGTTGACCCGGTGGTTTCAGATAAAATCTGAGTTAACTGTAGCATACTTTTTAGACCTTGATCACACCACCAGAGAACGAGACCCCCTATTCAACATATGGCCGCCGATTTATTCTTTCTGGCCGCAAATTGCGGCCAGATGAGGGAGTTTTTGGGTTGGGTTTGGTGGGTAGGAGTCTGCTGTATATTTAAGGTCTGTGGTATGTGCAATTTTGTAAGTTTTCACTTGAGTAAGAATCTGGAACCAAATATCGTTTTTCCAATACGTTTTGTTTGCGCGACACGTGTGATACATGAGCGGGTTCTGTGTTCCAGCGTATCGCGACGTGTCGGGGTAGTTTTAGACGCGTATACACACGTTTTAGCGTATCGGACACACGCGCATTTAGTTCGCGACGTGAGTTTCTCGTTTGATTTCGATATCGTGTTTTGTAGGATTTTGCTTATATATGGATTCTTTGTGTAAATTCTAGGTTCGCAGGCGGGTACGTCGGATGCCGCAAAGAAAGGGAAGCAGGTGGTCGGCTACGTTTAGCACGCGACCAGGTGAGTAGATTTAACATCTACGGGGAAATCGCCCATATGGCGTTAAGCGTCAGGGCGTGATAGGATGTCTAGTCGTAGATGTATATATATATTCATACTAGTGCATACCTTCAATGATATATCATACTTGCGCACATGCACACTGTATATTCATACCAGTGCACACATATATTGATATCTTCATACTTGTGCACATGCACACTGTATATTCATACCAGTGCACACATATATTGATATCTTAATACTTGCGCACATGCACACTGTATACTCATACCAGTGCACATATATTGATATCTTCATACTTGCGCACATGCACACTGTATATTCATATTAGTGCATACCTTCATTGATATATCACTATTTGCGCACATGCACACTGTATATTCATACCAGTGCACACATATATCGATATCTTCATACTTATGCACATGCACACTGTATATTCATACCAGTGCACACATATATCGATATCTTCATACTTGCGCACATGCACACTGTATATTCATACCAGTGCACACATATATCGATATCTTCATACTTGCGCACATGCACACTGTATATTCATACCAGTGTACACATATATTGATATCTTCATACTTGCGCACATGCACATTGTATATTCATAGTAGTGCTACACTCATATTCGCGTATATATCCATTTGCACATCCATCCCTACATACATACATATGTTACATACATGGATGATATTGATTCGATTTCAAGAAAATAGGGACCGCATAAGATATTTTCAAACTGGATTCTTTTAAAAGAGCGGTTTTCCCTTTTTACTCTTAGTGTCATATTACACATTGCATGGATTTACGCATTGAGTTTGGATTTATGGGATTTCTGGATTTGAGAACCGTGGTATTATTTTAAGAAAACACGCGCTGTTTTAAAAACCCGGTTTCTCTTGATATGATATTTCAGTGCGTCCACCATGAGTTTTCTTATTTCCAGAGAGCTTGTGTGAGTATACCTGATTCGAGGAGTGGTAGGCACCGATTGCGGGTACATGGTGGACCCGATATGGTACCCCGAGGCAAGAAGACTCGTATTGTTAGACGGTGAGCCCGACGGAGGGAGTACTACCTACCGGTGATTGGTTGGACCTGGCGGTTATCCGGAGGATACTGATCAGAGTTGAGAGATGGATACGGGACGACGCGTACTGCCGGGGCCGAGGGCCGATTCCGCAGACGGAGCCCGTGGGCCGATCTAGACCGACGGAGCCCGATACTTGAGGATTTGCGTGTCGATGCTGGACGTGATTATTTTATGATATTTCGAGTGCCGATATTGGGCACTCACGATTCTATGAGATTTACAGGATTTGAGGGCCGATTGGAGTGACGGCACCTGAGCTTTTACTGGGATTTGGGTGTATGATGGACACCGGTTATTTTCCACGTTGACATTCCGTGTAGATGCTATTTATTCTCATGCTCAGCTTTCAGTATTATGCATCTCATCCTGTATCTGTAGTACCTGATAGAGTACACTTGCTATGCACGATTATTGCATACCCTGCTCATCCTATATAGATGTTATTAGATTGCACATGCTATGCACGATTATTGCATACACTGCTCATCATATAGAGATGTTATTAGATCGTACTTGTTGCATGATATTGCATATCCAGCTCATCATGTAGATGTTATCTGTTGGCATAGGTTAAAGTATCGCAGTACGTGCTTACTCGCGATTACCTTTATATGTTATCTACTATTCACGAGTTGGCAACTCACCCCCGTTGTGCCACAGTGTTTGCAGGTTGCCCCTCAGAGTAGTCACGACAGGCTGCTTCCTTGCACCTTTTGATACAGATACCACTGCAGTTAGCGCGTGAGCCCTTTGCTGATAGGTGGGTTTTGTGCGGTATCTGTTTATTTTCCAGTTGTATACACTGTTGTATCTAGTACTCTCCATCTAGTTTTCATGTATTGACTTAGAGACCAGTTGTGAGGACGATGTATATTATTTGTACTCTGGTGTCGAGCTCGTTGTAAGCCGACTTTATTTATACAGTTTTATATTTCATGTTGTTTTCATTTATTTTTGCTTATTCTTCGCTACGGCGTCATATATTATTATCGTGGTGATTGTTTCCACCGTTGGGCATGATTGCTCCCGTTTGGGATGCTTTATTTCTATTGTATATCATTTTACTCATATATTGTCTTGTACCCGATTTCGGGGCTGGTTTTTACAAAGGAAATGCTGCCAAAATTTTTAAGACAATAACTTGAACTTTAAAGAATTTTACTAAATTACTTAAGGTTTTCTAAATGTTTTAACAAATGTCTCCCTTAAATGTTTTAACACTCATTCCTTTAATGGTTTTGATTTCTGGGTTTCGGCTTACTTAGTCGCGTTACGCCTGTAGACGTTACGTGGTTAAGTGCCGGTCACGGGCCGAACTTTGGGTCGTGACAAAGTTGATATCAGAGTGTAGGTTTTACCTTCGGAGTGTAGGATGACCCTGGTATGATGGAGTAGGTAGCTGATGCATAGTGGCGTAGCGTGCGTATGTTCTACGGCATACTCACGACACGGTACTCCGCCTAAGCGACCTTAGGACTTATTAATTGAAATTCCTTCATGATTATATACATCCTTGTAATTCGATTTCCGTATCCTTATCGAATCCTACTTTCTTTTCATCCATTATGCTGCCAAAGACTATGAGGGCGCAGAGAGCGGCCGCGAGAGCCGAGATTCGGGTTGACTCGTCCGAGACGAGGACTGATCCGGGCAGTACACCTATTGTACAAGAGCAGACTGTTCTTCCTACGATAGACCAGATCGCCATGCTAGGGGCCGGTATGCAGGAGATGCGCCAGATGATAGGGTCGTTAGTTGAGACGCTTCGAGCACAGCGACTATAGGTAGCTCCACCCGTTACAGGGACCGCGATGGTACCTACAGTATAGGTAGTTGCCCCTGCAGCTACGGAGGTTATTACAGTATCTCTATCAGAGTTCATGAGGCTGAAGCCTCCGTTCTTCACAGGCACCGATGCGGCCGATGACCCACAGTCTTTTATTGATAGGATGGCCCGGATATGTCGTTCACTTAGATGCTCCGATGCGAGATGGGTAGAGTTCGCGAGCTTTTGCCTGGAAGATCTTGCTCAGAAATGGTGTGAATTGATCGAGAGGGGCAGAGCAGCAGGTCTTCCTCCTATGACCTGGACCGATTTTGTGAAGGTGTTTCTATCCCGTTTCCTTCCCCAGAGTATCAGGGATGCCCGAGCGCGCAGATTCGAGTCCTTACGCCAGACGCCAGAGATGATAGTGGCAGAGTATGATGTACTATTCACCGAGCTATCTGTTTATGCCCCATACCTAGTAGCTACTAAGGAGATGCGAGTCAAGAGGTTTGTTCGAGGCTTGCTTACCCCATTGTTCCTTGCGATCAGCGCACAACATTGTGAGACTTATGCAGCAGCTCTAAACACAGCCCTATTAGTTGAGGAGCGCCTTGCAGAGACTTCGGTAGTTCCAGGGCCGAAGAGGGTTCGTACTGATACAGCAGCACATGGACTTCCATTCAGACGCCGTAATAGACGTCGTATAGGTGGCAGAGACTCGGGGCGAGGTCAGATGTTTATATCTTATCCCCAGGAGGGTCAGCAGTCGTCGCGTGGATGCTTTGGGTGGGGTAGTCCCCATCACCGCGTCAGAGATTGTACCGAGATACGCCGGAGGGAGCCAGCAGTACCACATGTCACACTTCCACCTTCCCCACCCTAGAGGGCGTTGCCTATTGTACCTATTGTTGCTCCGCGTTAGGCTCATGCACAGAGCGGCCGTGGTCGTGGAGGGTTTGCTCATAGAGGCCGAGGTGGCCGAGGCAGAGGACAGCCAGCTGCCGGCAGAGTATAGCCAGTTTCTAGTAGGGGACCGTCAGTTGCAGGTGGAGGACATGCATGAGTTTTTGCGTTGACGCATCAGGACGCGCAGGCATCCAATGCAGTGGTCTCAGGTACCCTATCAGTATGTTCTGTTGACGTACACGTGTTGTTTGATCCCTGATCCACGCACTTGTACTTTTCCACACATTTCGTGCCGAGTTTGGGTAGAGAGTCTGGTTTTCTTGATCAGCCGCTTGTTGTGACCACTCCTGTGGGAGAGTCGTTTGTTGCTAGGCACGTGTTCCGATCCCGTGTTATCCGTATTGGCGAGAGAGAGTTGCCTGTCAACTTGATCCTTCTTGAGATGTTGGACTTCGACGTTCTTTTGGGCATGGATTGGTTAGCCACGTGCTATGCGTCGGTGGACTGCCGCGAGAAGACAGTTAGATTTTGTTTTCCCGGTGAGTCGGCTTTTGTTGTGCAGGGGGACTGTTGTGCCGCCCCTCACAGTTTGATTTCTTCTTTTCGTACTGGACAGCTATTGAGGAAGGGATATCAGGGATTCCTAGCCTATGTTTGCGATACTAGAGCTACGGATGTTCCGTTGGACCAGGTTCCGATTGTTTGTGAGTTCCCTGATGTTTTCCCTGACGAGCTTCCTGGGCTACCGCCTGAGTGCGATATTGCCTTCTGTATTGATTTGATTCCCGGCACGGGGCTTATTTCTATACCGCCTTATCGGAAGGACCCGGCGGAGCTTTGTGAGTTGAAGGGTCAGTTGCAAGATTTGCTGGATAAGGGACTTATTCGACCCAGTGTGTCTCCTTGGGGTGCTCCGGTCCTGTTTGTCAAGAAGAAAGACGGCAGTTTACGTTTGTGTATCGACTACCGCTAGCTGAACAGGGTTACCGTGCGGAACAGATATCCTTTGCCACGCATTGACGACTTGTTCGACCAGCTTCAGGGGGCAGGATACTTTTCGAGGATCGATTTGCGATCAGGCTACCATCAGCTGCGGGTTCGACAGGAGGATATACCGAGGACAGCTTTCCGCATGCTCTACGGCCATTATGAGTTTTTTGTGATGTCGTTCGGACTCACCAACACCCCAGCAGCTTTTATGGACTTGATGAACCGTATATTCAAGACGTATCTTGACTTGTTCATCATCGTATTCATTGACGATATTTTGGTGTATTCCCGGAGTCGAGAGGAGCATGAGCAGCACCTGCGGATCACACTGCAGACTTTGAGGGAGCACCAACTATTCGCAAAATTCTCCAAGTGCGCATTCTGGCTTGACAGCGTAGACTTCTTGGGTCACGTGATTACACGAGAGGGTATATGTGTGGACCCGAAAAAGATCGAGGCCGTTCAGAGTTGGCCCAGACCCACATCAGTTACAGAGATCCGCAGCTTTCTAGGATTGGCCGGCTACTACAGGTGATTTGTACAGGATTTCTCCCGTATTGCCGCACCTTTGATCGAGTTGACCCGGAAGGGAGTTCCTTTCGATTGGACGGAGGAGTGCGAGCATATCTTCCAGCAGCTACGGACTTGTTTGACTACGGCGTCGGTGTTATCATTGCCTTCAGGATCAGGTGGATTTGTGGTCAATTGTGATGCTTCTCGAGTGGGGCTAGGGTGCGTATTGATGCAGCATGATAGGGCGATCGCGTATGCGTCACGGCAGTTGAAGAAACATGAACAGAACTACTCCACTCATGATTTGGAGATGGCTGCAGTGGTCTTTGCACTCAAGATCTGGCGACATTACCTATACGGCGAGTTGTGCCAGATATTCACTGATCACAAGAGCTTAAAGTATATATTTCAGCAGCGAGACCTGAATCTCAGAAGTGCCGTTGGATAGAACTAGTAAAGGAATACGATTGCGAGATCTTGTATCACCCGAGCAAGGCGAATGCAGTGGCGGATGCTTTGAGCAGGAGTCTCGAGGGTAGTCTATCCTGTTTGAGGATAGTGCAGAGGCAGTCGTCGGCAGATTGGCAGATTTTATGCGACAGCCGAGTGCAGTTTGAGTTCATGCCGATCGGGGGACAGCATGCGCATGTTCATGCACGCCCACAGTTGCTTGACCGTATACATGAGGCACAGTACAGTGATGACCGTTGTTCAGAGATCATGGCACAGATTGGACATGGCAGATTTTCCGAGTTCATGATCGATGATCAGGGGATACTACTATTTAGGACTAGACCGTGCATACCAGATGCTGAGGGACTACGGCGTGAGATTCTTGAGGAGGCACATCGATCGGTGTACAGTGTTTATCCGGGTTCCACCAAGATGTACCATGATATGAGGGATGTTTACTGGTGGGACGGAATGAAGAAGGACGTCACAGACTTCATGTCGAGATGCCTGACTTGTCAGCAAGTCAAGGCCGAGCACCAGAGACCAGCGGGAGAGCTACAGCCGTTACCCATTCCGAAGTGGAAATGGGAGCAGATTTCGATGGATTTCGTTGTGGGTCTACCCAGGACTAGGCAAGGGTATGACTCTATTTGGGTGATCATGGATCGATTGACGAAAGCGGCTCACTTCCTGCCGGTGAAGACGACTTTCGGATTTGCTCAGTACGCCCAGATATACATCAACGAGATTGTACGACTGCATGGAGTCCTGACGTGTATCGTGTCCGACCGAGGCACCCAGTTTACCAGCCGACTATGGCAGAGGCTTCAGGAGGCTTTGGGCACCCTTTTGAGTTTCAGCACAACATTTCATCCGCAGACCGACGGCGAGTCAGAGCGGACTATTCAGACTCTCGAGGACATGCTCCGAGCGTGCGTTTTAGACTTTGGTGGTAGCTGGGATCATCATTTACCCTTGGTAGAGTTCTCCTACAACAATAGTTTCCAGGATACTATTCAGATGGCACCTTTCGAGGCTTTGTATGGGAGGAGATGTAGATCGCCAATCTGTTGGACAGAGTTCAGTGAGAGCAGTATTTTGGGGCCACAGATCGTACAGGAGACGACCGAGAAGATACAGTTGATTCTAGACAGGATGAGGACAGCTCAGAGCAGGCAGAAATCGTATGCTGACAGATGCCGCCGCAGATTAGAGTTCGCAGTTGGCGATCACGTTTTTCTGAGGGTCTCTCCGATGAAGGGAGTGATGAGGTTTGGACGGAAGGGGAAGCTTAGCCCCAGATTCATAGGTCCCTTCGAGATCCTCGAGCGTATGGGCGCAGTAGCATATCGTTTGGCTCTTCTACCCGACTTCCCAGATGTTCACCCCGTATTCCACGTGTCAATGCTTCGCAAATACCTACATGACCCTTCTCACATGATTCATCATCAGACCGTTCAGCTCGAGCGCGATCTTTCGTTCACCGAGCAGCCAGTCGTGATATTGGACCGGCAGGTGAAGAAACTTCGATCGAAGGTCTTGCCATCTGTGAAGGTGCTTTGGCGCAGCCCAAATGGTGAAGAGATCACTTAGGAGGCCGAGGGCGAGATGAGGAAGAAGTTCCCTCATCTCTTTGAAGGTATGCATAGCTATATATTTTAAATTCGGGGACGAATTTCTTTAAGGGGGGAAGATTGTAACACCTTAGGATGTGATTAGGGGCTAATTATATTTTTATATGTGGTTTTTAGTAAAAAGTTTACCAAAACGATTTTCAAATAATTTATCAAATTTAATGAATATTTTATTAGAATTTATTTAGTCTTGCACACACATGTGCATGTAAACTAGGGTTTAATTGGGATTAGACCATGATTAGCAACCATGATGGATTAAAACATTTTCTTTAAGTTATTTGGGTTTTAATTAAGTGTGTGTGTGTGTTTTTTAAATGGAAAATCATTTGAATTGTAGTTGACTTGGTGAGAGAATGAGAGAGAGAGGGAATGGCATCATGGCTTGAGCCATGCCTTCATTTAATGAAGAGAGAGAGAGGGGGGTTGACTAGCCTTAGCTCTCATTTATTTTTCTTTTGCCACTCATTTTTCTCACAACTCTCACTCATACACACACACACACACTCACAACACAACAGAAGAAGCACCAGCAGCACCAGCAGCATCAACAGCAGTACCAGCATCAGCAACAGCTTCAGCAGCAGCACCGGCAGTAGCACCAGCTTCAGGCATCATCAGCAGCAGCAACATGCAGCACTTGCAGTAGCAAGCAGCAGCAACAACACAGCTTCTTCTCCCTCTTCCTGCATCTTAGGGTCAAGTGAGGTATACTTCTTAGGCTTAACTTCCTAGCTTGCTAATCTTATGTGTTAATTAGCTTCGATTAGTGTTAAAAGTGAGATTTAGTGCTAGAAATGGTGATTAGTGTGGTCTTTTGGCAAAGAGATATTTTTGGTGGTTAGCCTAACCTATTTAAGTGTCATTAGGGCCACATAAACTTATCTTAACCCCAGATTTCACTAAAATACCATAGGGTTTCAATTAGTGCAAAATTTAACGTTTTAAAGCGAATTCTTAGCTTTCTGTAATTTGCTGTTGACCCGGTGGTTTCAGATAAAATCTGAGTTAACTGTAGTATACTTTTTAGACTTTGATCAAACCACCAGAGAACGAGACCCCCTACTCAACATATGGCCGCCGATTTATTCTTTCTGGCCGCAAATTGCGGCCAGATGAGGGAGTTTTTGGGTTGGGTTTGGTGGGTAGGAGTCTGCTGTATATTTAAGGTCTGTGGTATGTGCAATTTTGTAAGTTTTCACCTGAGTAAGAATCTGGAACCAAATATCGTTTTTCCAATACGTTTTGTTTGCGCGACACGTGTGATACGTGAGCGGGTTCTGTGTTACAGCGTATCGCGACGTGTCGGGGTAGTTTTAGAAGTGTATACACACGTTTTAGCGTATCGGACAAACGCGCGTTTAGTTCGCGACGTGAGTTTCTCGTTTGATTTCGATATCCCGTTTTGTAGGATTTTTCTTATATATGGATTCTTTGTGTAAATTCTAGGTTCGTAGGCGGGTACATCAGACGCCGCAAAGAAAGGGAAGCAGGTGGTCGGCTACATTTAGTACGCGACCAGGTGAGTAGATTTAACATCTACGGGGAAATCGCCCGTATGGCGTTAAGCGTCAGGCGTTATAGGATGTCTTGTCGTAGATGTTTATATATATTCATACTAGTGCATACCTTCATTGATATATCATACTTGCGCCCATGCACACTGTATATTCATACCAGTGCACACATATATTGATATCTTCATACTTGCACACATGCACACTGTATACTCATACCAGTGCACACATATATTGATATCTTCATACTTACGCACATACACACTGTACATTCATATTAGTGCATACCTTCATTGATATATCACTATTTGTGCACATGCACACTGTATATTCATACCAGTACACACATATATTGATATCTTCATACTTGCACACATGCACACTTGTCACGACCCGAAAGAGCACGTGACTGGCCCTTGAACCATATGAAGTCTATAGGACTCCATCTGATCCAAGTAAGTCAAAAGCCCAGAAATCTAAAACCATTTTAAGAGTAAATAAAGCAAACTGGTTTAAAGAAGTGAAGAAAAACATGTTTGAAGTCAAGGTTTTTAAATAACTAAGCCGAATATGCATTTTAAAAATGTAAAGTCTTTTCTAAAAATTTCGGCAGAGTTTCTTTTGTAAATACTGGCCCCGATCAGGGTACAACAAGAACAATATATATGCAATGATAAAAGGCATCCCCAAGCGGGAGTGATCAGTCGAAAATAATGTATTTTTAACACGGCAATTTCCCTATCATTTGCACTCATTTAGAAGTGTGCGGTATTCATATTTCACATATTAGCAAATTAGTCGTTAAATATCAGATTGCGTGTGTTAGACTCTAAAACCGGCACTATAAAGGAAATTGACTGCATTTCATGGTATCGCATCATCCGTATATTGTGCAACACTTGTCTTGAGAAATTGTGCAGGAAAATCCAAACAAAAGCCAAAAGAAGCTGGAAACATTACACTAACTCCAAGTTTTGAGATCTGGTAGCAATACAAAGGTAAAACTACAATTCAACATATCAGAAGAAGGCCTACATGTCATCCCAAAGCAGCACCAGGAGTTCAAAGCTCTGAAGCCACTACTTGATCGCGGAACCGCTGCCGGAGCCGGCTTGCGCCGCGGTTCCGCGGCGGCTCTGCCACGTCACCTCCTCAAACTTGGTGCATTATTCTTCTGCCAGTGCCTACAGCTCAGAAATGTACTTCAGTTTCCAGAAGACTCCAGAGACTTCTGCCAGTTCAGCAAACTAGGGTTTCTAAGCTTAAAATAATCCTAGCTTAAAGCCTAAGCAAAACTCCTAACAAACTATTTCTAGAAGCTCCTCAACAAACTTTTGGAGGGAATTATATTTCAAAACCTAGACTTAGGGTTTGGGAAGTCTATAAATAGAAGCCTAGACCTAGGGTTAAAACATACTTAGAAATCCAATCTAATAGAATTTAGATCCATTCACTCTCTTTACCTCTTTCTTCATCTTCTTCCACAAGTCTAGTGACAAGACTTGTGTGAAAGCCTAACCCTAATTCCAATCCAAAGCCAAGATTCCCGAGTACCAAATCAAGCAAGAAGCCCTTCAACCTTTTAGGAGCGGAGCCGATCTTCAACAGAGCAAGTGGTCCAAGCCGATCCACGACTCACAGAGAAAAGCAAAGCCAAATCGACAATCTAGTTCTTCCTCTTGTAGTTCTTGAGCGACTGTAATGAAATTGTTGATATAAATAAAAGGTGATATTCTTTTATCTTGTTTTCTTTAAATTTTTGCATCATGATTCGATCTCAATTTGTAGTTGTAGTTCTTGTTGTGATGTTTGAGTAATACTCCGCTCGTCGAGGAGTCGAGACGATCAATAGAATGATGATGTAACATATCTTAAAACGATTCTTAATTCCTACGAGTTTTGTAAACCCTAGCAAGTTCAAGAATCGACGACCTAGTTTCGTTGCGATGCTTTCTTGATTGTTATCGCTCGAAAGTGGGGAGTTACGATCGTTTCTTGAATTTGCTAGAGGCTAGAATGCGAATGATATTGACGAAAGAACAAGGGATAAATGATGAAACCCTAGTTTCACGAGAAATCCCTAACTCTCGTCGATCATCATCGATCTAGTATCAACTCTTCGAAGGACAAGAATACGACATCTTAAGATTACATCACATCTATAGATTTGATCGATTCGTACGAGCCTCATTTAGATTCTTGATATTTGGTTGGAAAAATCATCGAAACTCGATTCTCGACTGTTTATCATTTTCTTGATTCTTGATTAGAATAGTGACACTTGAATCCATCGATAAAATTTTGAATCATGTTTTCTTTTCTTTTCTATTAACATTTCAATTCAAACAAATTAAACATACAAACGAATCGCACAATCCCTGTGGACGATCCGCACTCGTTTACGATCTACAACTGACACCGTAGTTGATTGCGGTCAAAACAATTCTTTGATTGTGATTCTATTCATTTTCTAAAAACCGACACACAAAGAAATGATCAATCAAATGGCGCCGTTGCCGCGGATCGCGTGCTAATTCATTTTATATTAAAGTTTGAATTGCAAGATTTATTCCATTATATTTTTTTAGATCAAAATTTGCACAAACCCTAAACGATTTGTTGTGGTTTATTGCAAGGAGATCTGGAGCTTGCTGTGAAAGTGAAATAATTTTTGGAATATACCAGACAGCTGAGGGAGTCTACAGAAGCTACCTTCTGAATTTTGGTGGAGTGATCTCATCACTAGACCGCGGAAGCGCGGCATTAGCCTCCAATTGCGGCGGAACCGCGGTGGGACTATCTCTTCACCGTACCATTTTTTCTCTGTAAGTTTCTTACCTTCTTCTCTCTCCTCTTTTAGCTCCAACCAACAAATTTCTGCAGGCTTCTTTGCAAAAATCGCAGCGCGCAAAATAGCAAAATTAAATTTGTGCGTGTTTTTGTTTCTTGGTTGTTTGCATAACTAATACGGACATTAAGGGGCAAAGACCAAATCCAAATTAGGTGGGAAGTTCATTACCCTTCCTAGGCCCCAAAAATTGCAAAACTTGTATCCGCATTGACCCACATTAACTAAAAAATATCTAGAGATGACTCTAAGGACCGTCGCGCTCACTTAGGACAGAAGAAGGCCGTGAGTAATTCATTGCTTATCTGCGTTTTCTTGTGGTGTCTAAGGCAAGTGTGTCGAAGGCTAGTGGTTATTAATTAAGCCCACTACTTACGTAGTGGAGTACCTTCCCACTTACCTGGCCACAGGGGGACAAAGAGGCAGTGGAGGATTCTATCCTGCGACTTGTCTTTTGGCAGTTAGGAGCGGTCTAGAGCCGGACCTAGGTGACCACTAGATTCTAGGGTTTTGTGTGCTGCATTTGTTGTGTCGCATCATTTTTTTCAAAAATCCGTCCCCTTTTCAAAGCAAACACCGCATTCATTCATACCCCTAATTATAAATCACGCTGCCATTTGTACTAACCCTTTTTAGTACAAGATAGGCTGGATACGGGATTCTAGTGCCCGTTTAGTCCGCGTACCCTTTATCGACTCCGAAGTCGGTATTTCTCCATTTACTTCTTCTTTACCCACTACCACACCCACATCGATGGATCCACCTCTATCGAACTTCTTTAACCCTAATCTGCCGCTGTCCGTTGGTACGCAGAATCCACCCCGCATCTCTCTCCAAGAGAGGTGCTACCATATTCGAGGTCCTTTTTCGACCTGCTTATCCACACCACCAGCCAACGGGATAATTTTGAAATTAAACCCCAATACATCAACCTTTTACCCAAATTCCACGGACTCGAGACTGAGGACGCTTACGTTTTCATTACCAAATTTGAAAACGTATGCGCAATGATGGGTACGTCACAACTTTCAGTGGATGCTATGTGTCTACGACTTCTTCCATTTACTTTGTGCGATATAGCCGAGAAGTGGCTATATAACACTACCGCACACTCTATTACGAATTGGAAAGAATTTGTAGCGGCATTCCTTAAGAAATTTTACCCAATACAAAAGACAGCTCGAATCCGTAGCGAACTAAATCAATTTACCCAGCTCCCTACTGAACCATTTTCAAAATGCTTTAAACGTTTCAAGGATCTATTGGTTCAATGTCCTCATCACGGCATCCCGAGATGGGATCTTTGCCGAATCATATATGAGGGCATTAACCCAAACACTAAACAGAACCTTGAAAACATGTGTCAAGGTACTTTTATGACCAAGGATGATGGGGAAGCTTGGAAGTTTTTAGAAGAGTTCGCTGAAAAATCACTACAGTGGGAGAGTGGAACCCAACCATTGAATAGGGGTGGCGTACACCAAATAGATGTGTCCATAGGTGTTCGAGCTGAGATGGCAGCAATGCAAAAGAAGCTCGACGCTATGGAACACAAATTTGCAGCAGCCTCCCTAAAGCCAATGTCGCTCCCCAAAACTGTTTGTGGGTGCTGTTCTGATCCGTCTCATTTAACGGAAGAATGTCCATTAAACTCTGTGTTTCAAGGTCACGAGCATTCAAATGCCGCATTTCAAAGACCTAGAAATGATCCATATTCTTCCACGTACAATCTGGGTTGGAGGAATCACCCGAATTTTGCTTGGAACCAAAACCAATCTCAAAACACGGTTCCAAACACGAATCAATTCCAAAGGGCTTTTCCTCCACAACAGCAACCACTTCAACTCACTCAGCACCCCTATCAGTCACAAAATTCCCAAAATCAGGTCAACACTCCTGCACAGTCTAATCCTATGCAGTTGTCCTGTTCTGACGAATTCTCTCAATTCACTCAAACCATGAAATCACTTTTATCAAATTTCATAGAGGTTTCGACTGAGGTTAGATCTTCCGTCAGTGAGATAAAGAAAAACTCAGCGTCCCAAGCTGAGAGTATCAGATTGATGGAAGCTGAAATAGCTCGACTTAAAGCCGACATGTGTGTGAGAGAAAAAGGAAAACTTCCCTCTCAACCCCTACAGAATCCTGGGCATTACAATGTAAATGCCGTCACAACGTTGAGATCAGGAAAAGTGCTGAACAATCATGTCGGGGAAGGAGTTGATGATATTGGAAATTATATCAACACCCCGGCTGAGACCTTTCCTCACACACACACTTCTACTTCTGATCCTTGTTCTTCTACCCCACCGCCTTTTCGCGAGCCTATTCTCCATTTCCCACTAGGCTCGACACCTCAGTATAGCCCTTCTAGTACTCCACAGACGGTCCCCACACCTCTTTTGGGATCTCGTCTACCCCCTCTTCCTTCTCCTATGATGGACCCAGCGCTTATTGCGAAAGCTCCTTACCCGAATCGGTTAAGGGGTAACAGAACGAGTCCTCATATGGAGAAAATTATGGAAATATTCAAACAGGTTAACATCAACATCCCTCTCCTAGATGCGATTCAACAAGTCCCCGCTTATGCGAAAATTCTTAAGGACTTGTGCACTAGGAAGAGGAAGACTCAAGTGCCAAAGAAGGTCTTTATGTCTAATAATATTAGCACTGCTTTTATTCCCCAGCTACCAAAGAAACGAAAGGACCCAGGATGTCCTACAATATCGATTTCTATTGGGGGTAAAAACATAAATCGTGCTCTTTTAGACCTTGGCGCAAGTGTTAAACTACTTCCATATTCTATATATGAGCAACTAGGGATTGGAGAGATGAAATCTGCTCACTGCACTCTCCAAATGGCAGACCGATCAATCACCAAACCAAGGGGTGAATTAGAGGATGTGTTGATAAAGGTCGGGGAATTTGTTTTCCCTGTAGACTTCATTGTGCTCGACACACAGCCTGTAGCAAACCCCTGGGGCCAAATTCCGGTGATTCTGGGTCGTCCTTTCCTTGCCACTTCCAATAGCTGTTATAAACTGTAGAAACGGTTCAATGAACTAATCATTTGGAAATATGACCATTGAACTAAATATCTACAAAGTTGGAAGTCAGCCATCAGAACCCTCTGCTCATATTCTAGATGTGTGCTCTGTCCACGAGATCGCTCCCGATAGTTGCGGAGTTGAGGAACTTTGCTTTACTGATCTCGACGACATTACCACATCTCTGTTTGATTTTACACTTGATCTTAGTGAGGACACTTTTTCTCCACTTGAGTCCTGCACTCCTGACTTTTCTCCACCCGAGTCTGTATCTTTCACAGGCTCTGAGCTTCTTTGTAAATCCAAAAACAACTCGATGATACCTCCTTCTATCATTTCTCCGCCCGAATTAGATCTCAAAATTCTACCTTCTCATCTAAAATATGCTTATTTAGGTGAGAAGGAGTCTTTACCGGTTATAATATCCGCTTCTCTAGCATTAGAGCAAGAGAATGCACTTTTATCGGTATTAAGATCTAACAAAGAGGCGTTTGGTTAGAGTATGGCGGACATCAAAGGGATTAGTCCCTTGATAGTTGAACATCATATACATGTGATGGATGATGCCAGACCAACCCGAGAACCACAGAGACGGTTGAATCCCGTCATGAAGGAAGCGGTAGTGAAAGAGATCGTCAAATTCTTAGATAATGGTATTATATACCCCATCTCCGATAGCCAATGGGTGAGTCCTATACATGTCGTTTCTAAGAAATCCGGCATCACTGTTATAACCAATGAGGCAAATGAGTTGATTCAGACACGCGCCCAAACTGGGTGGTGTGTATGTATCGATTATAGAAAACTCAATGCTGCCATGAGGAAAGACCACTTTCCTCTACCATTCATTGATCAAATGCTGGAACGCTTAGCGGGACGAGAATATTATTGTTTTATGGACGGATACTCAGGCTATAATCAGATCCCCATCGCCAAAAAGGATCAAGATAAAACCACTTTTACTTGTCCTTTTGGTATCTTTTCTTACAGTCGCATGCCCTTTTGGCTATGCAATGCTCCCGCTACCTTTCAGCGGAGTATGATGGGGATATTCTCTGATATGGTAGAGAATTTTCTGGAGATCTTTATGGACGATTTCTCGATTTTTGGAGACTCTTTTTCTGATTGCCTTGCGAATCTTGACGCAGTTCTTACTCGTTGCAAAGAGAAGAAATTAACTTTGAACTGGGAAAAATGCCATTTCATGGTCCAAGAAGGAATTGTTCATGGACATGTTATTTCACAGAAAGGCATTAAGGTTGACAGAGCTAAGATAGATGTCATTCAAAACCTCCCTCATCCCAAAAGCGTCAAAGATATTCGATCATTTCTTGGCCATGCGGGCTTTTATAGAAGATTCATTAAGGACTTTAGCAAAATTTCTAGACCTTTAACTCTTCTCCTGGCCAAGGATACGACCTTCCATTTTGACTCGGACTGTAAGACAGCTTTCGACTCACTTAAACACTCACTCACTTCAGCCCCCGTGCTATCATCGCCAAACTGGGACTACCCCTTTGAGCTGATGTATGACGCATCTGACTTTGCAGTAGGTGCAGTCTTAGGACAACACATCGAAAAGATGCCACACGTGATATACTATGCGAGTAAGACCCTGAATGATGCTCAAATCAATTATACAACCACCGAAAAGGAACTCTTAGCGGTTGTATTTGCATTAGAAAAATTCAGGCCTTACTTAATTGGCTTACCTATAGTTGTCTACATTGACCATTCCGCCTTAAAACATCTTCTGGCAAAGAAAGATGCAAAAGGTCGACTAATACGTTGGATCCTTCTGTTACAAGAATTTGATCTTGTTATCAAAGATAAGAAAGGATGTGAAAACGTAGTAGCTGACCATCTTTCACGCATCTCTTCTTCCCTTGTGACCCTGCCGATCAATGATTCGTTTCCTGACGAACAACTCTTGAGCGTATCCAATGAACCTTGGTTCAGGGATATTGTGAACTATCTTGTCACAGGACTTATACCTTGCGATTGGTCAAAACAGGACAAATACCGTTTTCTTTCCTAAGTAAAACACTTTTACTGGGATGATCCATATTTGTTTAAGTATTGTCCTGATCAGATCATTCGCCGGTATGTCCCGAAAGAAGAGTTCAAGAGTGTTATTTCTTTTTGTCATGATCAGACCTGTGGGGGTCACTTTGGTCCTAAAAAGACGGCGGAGAAGGTTTTGCAATGTGGATTTTATTGGCCGACCTTATTCAAGGACGCATTTGACTATTGCAAAACCTGTACACAATGTCAGTACACAGGTAGAATCTCCCAGAGAAATGAAATGCCTCAGCAACCCATTCTGGTTGTTGAAATATTCGATGTTTGGGGCATTGATTTTATGGGTCCTTTTCCCAACTCTTTTGAGAATTTGTATATACTGCTGGCGGTTGATTATGTCTCAAAGTGGGTTGAAGCCATTCCATGTCACACTAATGACAGGAAAGTTGTCATTAAGTTCTTGAAAGAGAATATCTTTTCGCGATTTGGACACCCACGCGCTATTATTAGCGATAATGGGACACATTTCTGCAACAGGTCTTTCGAGATTTTGATGCGGAAATACTCAATCAATCACTGACTTTCTACACCCTATCATCCCCAAACAAGCGGGCAGGCTGAAATCTCAAACAGACAAATCAAACTTATCCTAGAGAAGACTGCTGCTAAAAATAGAAAAGACTGGTCGACCAAACCGATGGATGCTCTTTGGGCATTCCGAACTGCATTTAAAACCGACCTAGGAATGTCTCCATATAGGATAGTGTTTGGGAAAGCATGTCATTTACCCGTCGAAATTGAGCATAGCATTGTGGGCTATTAAGGAAATAAATTTTGATCTAAACCAAAACTGCAACTTTCGGAAGCTGCAACTTAATGAGCTAAGCGAACTCCGCGATGAAGCTTATGATAACGCTGTGATTATAAAGAATAGGACTAAGGTTTTTCATGATAAAAACATTTTGAGGAAAACATTTTCATAAGGTCAACAACTCCTTCTTTATGATTCACGATTACACCTTCACGCGGGTAAGCTTCGATCTCGGTGGAAGGGACCTTTTGTTGTGCGGTCGGTATACCCGCACGGGGCAGTAGAAGTAGAAAATGTTAAAAACGGCATATTTTTCAAAGTGAATGGACATAGACTCAAGCCGTATTTTTCCACTGACCCTACGGAGGAGCTCATGTTCTTACAGGAGCCATTTTATTTGGATTAAAATTCCTCCATCTCACCTTCATGTCCAGTATACCACTGCATCATCTTTTTGAATGGAGGTGTATGAAAAGAGTAAGTTTGGGGGAAGTTCTTCACTTATATATTTTGCCCCCACTAATAATTCCTCCCAGACTTATAGGTTTTTTAGATATAGCTGTTGGCAACAGTGAGGACACTGTTGAAAACAAGTTTGGGGGAGGTTTATGCTTATTTTTGCATCATTTGCATATCATTTGCATAAGCACAAAACATTTCTTTAAAAAATTTATAAAAATTTAAAAATTTTCAAAATCCATAAAAATTGAAATTTTTTCAAAAGATAAAAATATTTTAACATTTTTTTTGTACATAAATAAGATAATGAAAGTTTAGATAGTGAAAAATTACATCCATGAGATTAGAAAAATTTAAGAAAACCAAGAAAATTAGAAGTTTTCTTATACGAACTAGTAATAAGTAGTTATGAGCCGTTGTCCCAAGGGTTAGTAAGATGAAGGACGTCACTAATTTGAGGATAAAAATAAGTTTGAAAAATAGTTTCTATTATGGAAGCCAAACATTTTGAACGTTGATACCCTGCTATTCACACTTACACACGTCTTAAAGCCTGGGATAGTAGAGGATACCTTGAAATGCTTTTGTCTTAAAGCCAAAAGTATGAAGGAAATAAAAAAAAATGAAATGAAGAAAATATAAAGTGGTGGGAAAAATGGACACTGGTTTTGTTATCACCGAGGGCAATAAAAAATTTATAGCAAGGGTGCTTCTTCACCTAGTGCCCTAAGGCCAACTGGTCTGGGAGTCACTGCTATGTCTTAGGTGGTGCAAGACGAGGAAAATACACCAAATAAGCAAGCACAGGAGTAACCGGTCGGTTAGTACCTCAAGAAGTATTAACGGCCGCATGAAAGTGTGTGAGCAATCTCATCTAAATATTCATTAATTGAAAAGTTCTGAGGCTGATGGGCAAGAGTATGATAGCTTGAATTGAATTCTCCGGGTGTAGGGATGTCCTTTACACACACGCAGGGTGATATGATCGATGTTTGGAAGAAAGATAGGAATGAAAAATAAGACAATGTTTTATTGAGGGAGGACGTGATTTCCGACATCTTTTCATGACCATTAAGATAGGGCTAATGACAACCGAAAAGCTAGCTTAGTTGGAAACCCTAATTTTCAAAGTCTTTCTTTTACAATTCTTTTTTTTAAATGTAATATTCATGATCTTCTTTTTATTATTGGATTTTGTGGGTGCAATCCGCTGATAACCCTCAGGAGACAACACTCCTCCTACTAGGGACACCTAGAGGTTTAAAGGCTTGTTACACGTGCTCAGTGCAATCATGTTTCCTACGAAAGTGTGCTAGTTGGTTTTTCTCTTTCTTTATTTTCTCCTTCTCTATTTAAATAAAACAGTTCGCTCGAGACAATCGAAAATAAGTTTGGGGGAATTTGATCAGTCGAAATTAATGTATTTTTAACACGGCAATTTCCCTATCATTTGCACTCATTTAGAAGTGTGCGGTATTCATATTTTACATATTAGCAAATCAGTCGTTAAATATCAGATTGCATGTGTTAGACTCTAAAACCGGCACTATAAAGGAAATTGACTGCATTTCATGGCATCGCATCATCCCCATATTGTGCAACACTTGTCTTGAGATATTGTGCAGGAAAATCCAAACAAAAGCCAAAAGAAGCTGGAAACATTACACTAACTCCAAGTTTTGAGATCTAGTAGCAATACAAAGGTAAAACTACAATTCAACATATCAGAAGAAGGCCTACATGTCATCCCAAAGCAGCACCAGGAGTTCAAAGCTCTGAAGCCACTACTTGATCGCGGAACCGCTGCCGGAGCCGGTTTGCTCCGCGGTTCCGCGGCAGCTCTGCCACGTCACCTCCTCAAACTTGGTGCATTATTCTTCTGCCAGTGCCTACAGCTCAGAAATGTACTTCAGTTTCCAGAAGACTCCAGAGACTTCTGCCAGTTCAGCAAACTAGGGTTTCTAAGCTTAAAATAATCCTAGCTTAAAGCCTAAGCAAAACTCCTAACAAACTATTTCTAGAAGCTCCTCAACAAACTTTTGGAGGGAATTGTATTTCAAAACCTAGACCTAGGGTTTGGGAAGTCTATAAATAGAAGCCTAGACCTAGGGTTAAAACATACTTAGAAATCCAATCTAATAGAATTTAGATCCATTCACTCTCTTTACCTCTTTCTTCATCTTCTTCCACAAGTCTAGTGACAAGACTTGTGTGAAAGCCTAACCCTAATTCCAATCCAAAGCCAAGATTCCCGAGTACCAAATCAAGCAAGAAGCCCTTCAACCTTTTAGGAGCGGAGCCGATCTTCAACAGAGCAACTGGTCCAAGCCGATCCACGACTCACGGAGAAAAGCGAAGCCAAATCGACAATCTAGTTCTTCCTCTTGTATTTCTTGAGCGACTGTAATGAAATTGTTGATATAAATAAAAGGTGATATTCTTTTATCTTGTTTTCTTTAAATTCTTGCATCATGATTCGATCTCAATTTGTAGTTGTAGTTCTTGTTGTGATATTTGAGTAATACTCCGCTCGTCGAGGAGTCGAGACGATCAATAGAATGATGATGTAACATATCTTAAAACGATTCTTAATTCCTACGAGTTTTGTAAACCCTAGCAAGTTCAAGAATCGACGACCTAGTTTCGTTGCGATGCTTTCTTGATTGTTATCGCTCGAAAGTGGGGAGTTACGATCATTTCTTGAATTTGCAGAGGCTAGAATGTGAATGATATTGATGAAAGAACAAGGGATAAATGATGAAACCCTAGTTTCACGAGAAATCCCTAACTCTCGTCGATCATCATCGATCTAGTATCAACTCTTCGAAGGACAAGAATACGACATCTTGAGATTACATCACATCTATAGATTTGATCGATTCCTACAAGTCTCATTTAGATTCTTGATATTTGGTTGGAAAAATCATCGAAACTCGATTCTCGATTGTTTATCATTTTCTTGATTCTTGATTAGAATAGTGACACTTGAATCCATCGATAAAATCTTGAATCATGTTTTCTTTTCTTTTCTATTAACATTTCAATTCAAACAAATCAAACATACAAACGAATCGCACAATCCCTGTGGACGATCCACACTCGCTTACGATCTACAACTGACACGGTAGTTGATTGCGGTCAAAATAATTCTTTGATTGTGATTCTATTCATTTTCTAAAAACCGACACACAAAGAAATGATCAATCAGGGAGCTAGCTCTTTGTCAATCGACGGTCACAACCACGCAAGTAATATAATATACAACGCTGAATGGCGAGGATCAAATCCAAAAGAAACTCAATAAGCATGAAAACCGCAATACTACTAAGCGCGACTCTAAGGTCGAAGTAATACATCACCAGTGTCTAAGTCTGAAACAATATACAAGTTTTGGTTGATGGAATTTCTAGATACAACTGAATAATACAAGGAATAATACAAGTACAATGGTGGTTCTGATGCAAAGAACCCACCTACCAAGCAAATCACCCGCAAGGAAAGCAGTGTGCCAGACATGCCGCAATGGAACATGTATGGCAAAACCTGCAAGAACTGTGGCACAACGGGGGTGAGTTGCCAACTCGTGAATAGAGAATATCTACAAGCAGAAACCGAATGCATGACATAATCCTAGGTCAAACGATCAGTATATAAACCTCAAAGAATAACTCTGAAGCATGATAAGGTGGAAATGTAACATCTAATCGTGTATGTAGTGCCAAGTACCCATGCCAGTGCCTCAAGTAATAATATGTCATAACATAAGGTATGTCTGCATGAAGTAAATATGATGAAGTATCAAAATGAAAGTCAATACACATATATTAGCGTCCCATTCCACTAATATTGGTGTAAGGGTATATATAACAGCGCCCTCATACCCTGTTATATATACAAGTGAAGTATGATCAATGTAATAAAAGTCTGTATATATGTGGATCCCGTCCACCTGTCACCCAATGACAATAAGCATCATGCATGTAAATGTGAGGATATAATCAAAATCATGGAAACATCATGAAACATGTGCCTAGCATCGGCACGTAAATCCTCGTCCATATGGGGCTTCGTCTGCGGTATCGGCCCTCGGCCCCGGCAGCACGGGTCAACCCATGTCCATCTCTCAACTCCGGTCGGTATCCCCCGGATATCCGCCGAGCTCAAATACAATCACCGGTAGGTACTCGCCCACCTCCAGGCTCAATCGGCATAATCCTTCGATTGTCTTGCCGAGGGGAACCATACCGGGCCCCACCATGTACCCTCATACGGCACACACTCCTCGTATGGGGTGTATAATCAGAACCGATAAATCTCATGGTGGCTGCGCAAATATCATATCAAGGAAACCGGGTTTTTCAAATAAGTACATACTCTCCTTTGAAATTATCCACAGTTCCCAAATCCATAAATATCATGAAAACAATATCCCAATGCGCATAATCAGAAACCATGAATGCGACATATAATTGAGATGCAAGTATAACAGTATATCATGCAACATAGAATAATGGTATGCACATACAAGGTCATATCCTGATGCAATAATACTACTGTGTAGTGACATGGCAATTATCGATGATGAAGTGTGTGAGCCGGCAAGCAAGTGTACGTGGAACATATGCATCATCGATAATGGTGCTGGTGTCCTAACAGCATGATTGCAATATAGAAATAAACACATGCAATGCGATGCAGAATCCAATAATCAATACAAAAGTGAAGAATCTACACCAATATATACATGTCATGCAGTGGTGCCATTTGAAATAAGAAGAATCTGGGTTTTGGTAAAATAAGGGTTACGGTGTTTTGAAGAATAGATATGTCTTTTTAAAATACCCGTAGAATCCCTTTGCCTATCCTTAAGATATTCCCGATTCGTTAGTTTTGAAATAGGTATGACTCGGTCTAGTCTAACATCTACTAAGCCAAGTCCATCAGGAGGGGTGTGGAAACATCCTAAATCTGAGTCGATATATATAATAATATAATAGTCGGTGATCCCGCCTCAATAGTATTGCGTATGATACAGTATATCATTTGACATTCTCGAGTCATGAGTGCGGATCTATCATCAATATAAAGCTCGTACGGTAAATCGTCGTACGGCATCCCAATAGCTGGGTACGGGTCAATATCACAATCAGCTCATCAATTATTTGGTATCCTCATCATCATATCACATAATCTGGGGTACTGATCTAAGTCTAGTACAACTGATACTATCAAAATGACTGTGTGTGTAAACACACGTCCCAAGGCCTGCTAGAGATCACATGTCGTATCCTAAATACGAATCATAACAAATCACCGATCTCACGGCACAAAACCCAATATCATCGACTCCTCCATCCAATGTCGTCATCAACACAGTGTAAGTATAGCAAGTCAACATGTGTGTGCGTGTGGGTGTAAACCTATCCTAGGGTTCACAACTAGGAAATATTCTAGTTTACTTCTAACCCTATCACATCTAACACATCTTAAATAATCCACTACACTATACTATCATAAATAAAATATACTATATCAACTACGGACTGCAGGGGTGCTATACGCCATCCACCCGACTTTCCCCTGTAGATATAATCTACTCACCTTGCGTCTTCATTTGTCGACGTCGCCACGCGTTTGCTTTTCGTCCCGAAGTCTTCATGGGGTACCTACACGTCAAAGTATCGTAAATGAGCATTAAAACCAAATCAAAGCTAAAACGACACACGAAAACCAAAACGATACGCTAAGGGGCTGATAGGTTAGAACCTATGGGTACGCCTCCAAAACCAACCATCAATCCTCGATATCGTCGTATAAACGCCAAATAGTCGAGGTAAACACAATACATGAATTCAGAATTAACAATAAGGAATACGGAAACACGAATCCAAAACAGCAACTAAGGAAAAAGGCTCCAGATTTCACCCTAGGTCAAATTAGACAAATCTATATATACTAGGGGTCTAATCTATACATGTAGGAGCTCTGGAACAAAAACGACTCAATTTGGTGCAGGTATGGCCGCAAATTGCGGCCAAAAGGAATTAATTGGCGGCCGGGTCATGGAGTTAGGGGCTAGGGTCTTGGGGTTAGCTTCCTAGGTGCCTGCACATGTCACTGTCCAATCAATATAATTTTCAGAGTCTCGGGGTAAAAGCAGATTCAATGTAACAATCACAGATTTCATAAATTCTCCGATATCGTATCCATAAATCCGTATTCCGGGTCTTAAGTCTCAGGTTTGGGTCTAAATTCCAGCACTAGGGTGCTTGTATGGTCTCTACTGAACTCAATTTCCCATCACAACTCATAATTTCCTCAAACCCTAACTAGGTTTATCCTTAAGTCACCAAATCAAACAATATCGGTTCTAAACTAGCATGAGGGTATAAGAAATGCTAAAACTAATCTAATGACCCAGAAAATACCTCATTTGGTATCTCAAGAATTTTCTTGAGTTGCCCCTAGTGGCCAAAATCCTTACTTCCTTGGTCCAATGTGTAGATCTTGAGCTTGTGCACACTTATAATGAAATGAACATGGGGTTTTGGTGATGTTTTTAAGGTGATTTGGGGAGGTGAAGAGGAGAGGAAGATGAAGGCAAAGCTTCAGTTGAACCCTAAAGGAAAAATGAAGAGGGAGAGAGAAGAGGAAAATGAGAGGGAGAGAGAAATCCAAGTCAAAATACACCATGCCTCATTAAATGCCCATGTTCCCTCTATTTCTTTTCCTTTTTCATTTTCTTTTCTTTTTCTTTTTCTCTAAATTCCTTCTCACTCAAATAGTAAACCCAAATGAGACACCATGGTAGAAAATGCACAAGTGTAGGAAAACAAAAGATATGTGCATGTTTTGCACAAAATTGCTAAAAAACCGATTAGCGATTTTTAATCGCGATTAGCACTAAATTAGCATATAACTAATTATAAAAACTTAAAAATGACATAATTCCATAAAATACCCTATTTTAGAATTTTCCATAATTTTTCCAAATTTTTCTGTATTTAATTATACCTAAATATTAAAATATTCAATAAAATAATATTAAATTATAAAAATTCCCAAAAAATAATATTTTATTTTTTTGAAATGTTATAACACTGTATACTCATACCAGTGCACACATATATCGATATCTTCATACTTGCGTACATGCACACTGTATACTTATACCAGTGCACATATATATCAATATCTTCATACTTGCGCACATGCACACTGTATATTCATACCAGTGCACACATATATCAATATCTTCATACTTGCGCACATGCACACTGTATATTCATACCAGTGCACACATTATATTCATACCAGAGCACACATATATCGATATCTTCATACTTGCGCACATGCACACTGTATATTCATACCAGTGCACACATATATCGATATCTTCATACTTGCGCACATGCACACTGTATATTCATAATAGTGCACACATATATTGATATCCCTACTTGCGCACATGCACACTGTATATTCATAGTAGTGCTACACTCATATTCGCGTATATATCCATTTGCACATCCATACCTACATACATACATATGTTACATACATGGATGATATTGATTCGATTTCAAGAAAATAGGGACCGCATGACATATTTTCAAATTGGATTCTTTTAAAAGAGCGGTTTCCCCTTTTTACTCATAGTGTCATAAGACACATTGCATGGATTTACGCATTGAGTTTGGATTTATGGGATTTCTGGATTTGTGAATGGTGGTATTATTGTAAGAAAATACGCACTGTTTTAAAAACCCGGTTTCTCTTGATATGATATTTCAGTGCGTCCACCATGAGTTTTCTCGGTTCCAGAGAGCTTGTATGAGTATACCCGATTCGAGGAGTGGTAGGCACCGATTGCGGGTACATAGTGGACCCGGTATGGTACCCCAGGGCATGAAGACTCGTATTGTTAGACGGTGAGCCCGGCGGAGGGACTACTACCTACCGGTAATTGGTTAGACCTGGCAGTTATCCGGAGGATACTGACCAGAGTTGAGAGATGGATACGGGACGACGCGTACTGCCGGGGCCGAGGGCCGATTCCGCAGACGGAGCCCGTGGGCCGATCCGGACCGACGGAGCCCGATACTTAAGGATTTGCGTGTCGATCCTGGACACGATTATTTTATGATATTTCGAGTGCCGATATTGGGTACTTACGATTCTATGAGATTTATAGGATTTGAGGGCTGATTGGAGTGATGACGCCTGAGCTTTTACTGGGATTTGGGTGTATGATGGACACCGGTTATTTTCCACGTTGACACTCCGTGTAAATATTATTTATTCCCATGCTTAGCTTTCAGTGTTATACATCTCATTCTGTATCTGTAGTACCTGATAGAGTACACTTGCTATGCACGATTATTGCATACCCTGCTCATCCTATATAGATGTTATTAGATTGCACATGCTATACACGATTATTGCATACCCTGCTCATCATATAGAGATGCTATTAGATCGTACTTGTTGCATGATATTGCATATCCAGCTCATCATGTAGATGTTATCTGTTGGCATAGGTTAAAGTATCGCAGTACGTGCTTACTCGCGATTACCTTTATATGTTATCTACTATTCACGAGTTGGCAACTCACCCCCGTTGTGCCACAGTGTTTGCAGGTTGCCCCTCAGAGTAGTCACGACAGGCTGCTTCCTTGCACCTTTTGATACAGATACCACTGCAGTTGGCGTGTGAGCCCTTTGCTGATAGGTGGGTTTTGTGCGGTATCTGTTTATTTTCCAGTTGTATACACTGTTGTATTTAGTACTCTCCATCTACTTTTCATGTATTGACTTAGAGACCAGTTGTGGGGACGATGTATATTATTTGTACTCTGGTGTCGAGCTTGTTGTGAGCCGACTTTATTTATACAGTTTTATATTTCATGTTGTCTTCACTTATTTTTGCTCATTCTTCGCTACGGCGTCGTATATTATTATCGTGGTGATTGTTTCCGCCGTTGGGCGTGATGGCTCCCGTTTAGGATGCTTTATTTCGATTGTATATCATTTTACTCATATATTGTCTCGTACTCGATTTCAGGGCTAGTTTTTACAAAGGAAATGCTGCCAAAATTTTTAAGACAATAACTTGAACTTTAAAGAATTTTACTAAATTACTTAAGGTTTTCTAAATGTTTTAACAAATGTCTCCCTTAAATGTTTTAACACTCATTCCTTTAATGGTTTTGATTTCTGGGTTTCGGCTTACTTAGTCGCGTTACGCCTGTAGACGTTACGTAGTTAAGTGCCGGTCACGGGCCGAACTTTGGGTCGTGACATAAAACTATCTATACGATCCCAGATTTTACCCATAGTCATTTCTGAAAATTCTAACAGTACCAAAAACACCTAAACCACACCATACAGCTACCCAAAAATTTCCAAGCCCTCAGCTCACCACGAGGCCGAGCTCGCTGGAAAAGTCTCCCTCGTCGCCGGCCAAAACCGCCCAGGTTAGTCTCGAACTCCAGGTCAACACTCAGAGTAACTAGGTCTATACTTCTATATTGTTTGTTTCATAGAAAAGTCTCGGGTTAACAGCAGGTCACAGTAACACAAAAACGACAATAAAACACGACATCGGCACCAAAACTACAACTTAAAGTTCTAGAACAGAAACTACCATGTAACACTACACAATAACTAGCTAATTATCAATCAGGGGTTTATACCTATACCAACTTGCTCCAAAATCCAAGCTTTCCTAACTCCATGGGTTAATTTGGGGTGTAGGATCAATTTTTGTGAAAGAAGTGGTGAGTTTTGATAAGGGGTAGTGGAGATCTTGGAGATTTGAGGTGAGGGTTTGGTGAAGGGGCAGAAATGCTCAGCTTAGGGAGAGAGAGATGAACAAAAATTATGAGGGAAAGAAAATGGATTTCAAAAAGAATAGAGAGAGAGAGAGTGAGATGAGTGTGAGAGTAAATCATGCCCCTCTCTCTCCTCCATAAATGCTTGTCATGCTTTGTCCCCTGTGCCTTCTAGCCCATCATTCCCTCTCTCCTCAAGTCAACCCTAAAAGAAAAATCATTTATTTTAAAATTTCGAATTTTGAAAACTAATTTACTTAATTAACTACATACTACCCTAATGGAAATGGTTAACACACCATGGCTACATAAACATGGTTTAACCCCAAAATTAGCCCTAGGTTTACATGCACATGTTTGTGCAAGCCCAAAATAAATTCTAATAAAATATTCATTAATTTTTATAAAATATTTGAAAACCATTTTGGTAAACTTTTTACTAAAAAACACATTATTACTTAATTAACCACTAATCGCATTCTAAGGTGTTACACCCTTATTGAGAGATCATGATTGATTCCATGATCTTTTAGATCAATCGTTGAATTTTATTCACTGTTGGATTTTCAATCCAAAGTCTCTCTATGTAACAGAGAAGATTTCTTTTTTGTTTAACAAGATTATGAATATCTTGTTAGTTTTAACAAGATTAGAATTTTATTCTATTATATCTTTTTAGTTTAACAAGATCAGAAATATATATTTTTAATATAGTATTTAATTCTATCATATGGATATCTCGTTAGTTTAACATAGAATTTTATTCTTATCATATGAATATCTTGTTAGTTTAACAAGATTAGGAAAATATTTTCCTATGATAGAATTTTATCCTACTTGATGATCACCGTTGGATCTTTGATCCAAAAGTCCTCTGTTTAACAGAGAGGATCTTTCTAGTTTGAGAACGATTAGGAAAATATTTCCCAAATAGAATTTAATTCTATCAGATGATTTAATTGGTGATATTTTATCACCATCGGATTTTAAATCTAGGATTCTCTATTAGAGAAAAATCTTTCCATATTAGAAAGATCAGGGAAAATATTTCCTAAATATGATTTAATTTTATCATATAAAATTTAATGGGAACATTTTAAATTGGGGCGCTCACATACTTTGCATGTGAGTAGCAAGAGAACTCACGTGTTTAACACGTCACCTCTAGTGTGGGTTTTAGTCTGTTTATTTTCAGCACTCATATACTTTACATATGATCGCTCACGTGTTTAGCACGTGAGGCCTGTTTGGCCATTAGTTGTTTTATTTAGTTTATTTTCAGCGCTCATATGTTTACACATGAGCGCTCATGTGTTTAGCACGCGAGGCCTGTTTGGCCAATAGTTATTTATGTTCAGCGCTCATATGCTTTGCATATGAGCGCTCACGTGTTTAGTATGTGAGGCATGTTTGTCCCTTAGTTATTTTATTTAGTTTATTTTCAGCGCTCATATGCTTTACATATGAGCGCTCACGTGTTTAGCACGTGAGGCCTGTTTGGCCATTAGTTATTTATGTTCAGCGCTCATATGCTTTGCATATGAGTGCTCACGTGTTTAGCACTTGAGGCCTGTTTGGCTCATAGTTGTTTATGTTCAGCGCTCATATGCTTTGCATATGAGCGCTCACGTGTTTAATACGTGAGGCACATTTGGCCCTTGTCATTTTCTTTCAGTGCTTATATTCTTTGTATATAAGCGCTCATGTGTTTAACACATGATGTCCAACCGTGAATTCTTTTCTTCTTTCTTTTCTCCCTTTTTTATAAGGGTTATAAGGGAACAAATAGCTCTTGGCCGAAAATTTTGGAAGGAATAAGGATAGTTTCTTGTGTGAATCCAACGGAGTTTCAGGAGTCCCGTATTAACCTCTTTTTTTATTTTAATCGAATATCAGTCGGGTTGACTCATCCACAGCCTAAAGCCCCGAAGCTAACACATGAAATGGGCCTGTGTTTTCTTACTCATGGGGCCCCACTCTTGAGCTCGTGAATACTTCTACGGCTGTGTTGATATTCACACTTGGAACTTAACGTTAACATAGTGATCATTTAGAGACCTATAATATATATTTACCCATGATCATATACTCTTGTTCGTCATATATATATTCTACTATTGTCATTTTCTTTACTCTTACCTATCTTTAGGACTTACCGAGCACTAGTTCGCTGACGGGCATTCCATCCACTTTTCTTCTCTGGAATGTTCGTCAGATACGGTCGAGACGGAGGAGGTTGAAGCCACAGAGGAGGACTACAACCAAATCGCTACTCAGGGCTACCTCAGCTTCTTTTTTCCTTTTGTTTATGTATGTCACTTGTTTAGGCATTTTTCTTATTGTATTTACTTTCCAGCATAAACTCTTGTACTTGTACATATTTGAATTTGAATGTAAATAAAGATGTTTGTTGAAAATTTTTACAGTTTCAATTTATTCTTGCATTGTGTATTATTGTTTTAATACGCTTAGTATATTTATTTAGAGAATGGTCTTCTCTGGATAAATATGCCGCGGGCTTGCCACATTACCGTTTCCGTCTATTGGGAAGCGGGGCGCGACAATTTTTCTCACAAATAAGTAAAAAAAAAAGAGAAAAGAGAAAAAGGAGAAAGATCCATCTGTTGATAATTAAAGTTTTTGCTTTATATAAAAGTATTTGCTTTTTCGTTGAATCTTTTGATTCATTATATGAAAGATCAAAATATTTTAGGGCCGATCTTTCTTATATAAAAGTTTATACTTTTATGAGAGATTAGTCCTAAAGTTTAAGACTACTATCAATAAATATTTTGATACAGATGATAAAAATAGAAGTTTTTACTTCTTTTTAATATGGACACTTTATGAAAAAATCATAATTTTTCATAAAAAAAGATGTCCACCATAGATACACCTAGAAATCAATGTACAAAAACTTATGTGTCTTTCTAAAAGCCAAAACTTTCTGTTTAACCATGCACATCACGTGCTAAACACATGTGCGCAGGTGAAGAATGTTGTTTATAAAGATATGTGAAGGAGATCTGTGCACACCATATCCAGAGCGCACTTGATAAAATATTGTCTATGAAGAAGTGCGCAACTATGTGATATGCATTTGTGCGCAGGGAAAAATAATGTCCTTGGAGAAGTTCGCATCACGTGACATGCACGTGTGCGCAAATGAAAAATATGGGTTTTCGAAAACATGCACATATATATATATGCGCAGATGAAAATTTGGCTTGATGAAGAAGTGCGCAATCACATGATATGCACGTGTGCAATCTCCTAACAGCAAGCAAGTGAGCATCATATACACTGTAAACAAGTATGCATCATATAAATGGCACATACACATATGCGCACTTGGACTAACAAGCTTTTGCTTGATTACTTAATTAGTATAATTAAGTAAAGAAGCTTCTGCTTCTCATATGTGATCTTATGATCAAATAAAACATGTTTTCTAAGTTGATCTTAGTCTCATACACAACTAATGATTCTTAGCCCGTGTCTTCTAAGTTGATCTTAGTCCCATATATGACTAACGATCCTTAGATCAATATATACACTCTCATGAACTGATGAACCTCATTTATATGAGATATAAGTCCTAAGTTCAACTTTAAATCTAATGTACGGATTTGGATTAATCCACGCCCTACGGGCAACGGCATTTTAATCTCTGTATACAATCCAAGGACAACCCCCAAATAAACAAACTATATAACACACACGAAGATTTCATAGAGAAAGTTGTTATCGCGTGGTGATAACGTAATTAATTGTTGGGGCTTGCACCTGCAGGAAAAAGCGTCCCCACAATCAAAAACTTCTCATCATTGAGGGAGAATCTGATAAGTCTGCTACAATGGTTGTAGCTATCCAAACCTCCAATATACAATACCATAAATCAACTTGGTATCTTCAGAGGGGTGGATGGATATATTCCATATTACATCTGCCCCTAGATTCAGGCTGGACGCGTTCCTTGCGCCTTAGTTCGATTTCCGGTGGTAAACAGATACTGACACTCCTGTTGAGACCTCTTTCTTCTTTTCACTCCACACTTTGTTTGTTGTGTTTTGCAAACTAATCACAGTAGATCATGTTTATGTTTCCCTTGGATGTTTGGGTTACTAAAGTTGGTGTTTCGCTTCTGTGTAGATCAATGGCCTCACCTAACAACTCTAACCGAAATGTTGGCTCCAATACCACTCCAGCCAGAGTAACTTGGTCAGGGCAGGCCAGGCGCCCCATGCTTTGCATCTCTATGGATCAGGTGGCTCAACATCTGAACGGGCTCTTCTTTGGAGCATGCTTCCGCCTCCTGTTGGATATGTATGCCCTAGAGGCCATTATTGTATATGTATATATAGTGGATACTTGGATATATGTATGTACAGGACAATCTTACTTGATATGATAATATACTATTTGGTTTGTCTTTATCTTAACATGTGCATATGTTTTACTTGTTATTATGTATCATTAATACATGTTGATAAAGCCCGTAGGATTATTGCTTTACTACCAGCGTTATGATGGCAATCATACATATGGGGGTTGGATAGTCCTTTAGCACATCCTTAAATGTCCCTAGTCGTGGGAGTATCGAGACTGGGCATCGATATTCCGGAGTAGACTGGTGTATACATTTCTGACTCGGACGAGGGGCGATGGTTGGTACCATAGCCATTGGTCTTTCACACCTAAGATCGTATACAGAAGCTTACTAGGGATGAGTACACTAGACGGGCTCACCGAGAACTTCTATATGGTACTATACTTATCGTCAGATTGCAGTTCTCAGGTACATGAGTACAGGTTGGTCTTTAGACCTGAGATCGTCATTTGTCTCACGTGAGTTCCCACTGTACTTAGATTACTACCATACCACGGCTCTACTCAGTCATGCAAACAGGTTTTAGTTGGGTACAGTTCCGAGCCACATAGAGGCAGTGAGTGATTGTTGGGGATTCGTCTCTCCCGGTATAGGGAGTCAATATCGTGCTGTGTTTGGTTGGCTATCACCATAAGACCTTGGCCAAAATAGTTGGGATTTACTGATAGTTAGATCGGTAGTTTCCCGGATTGGTCTTGAGCCACATCAGCATGAATTATCGGGTTATTAAGGTCTGACGTTTACCACCCCTAGATCCGGTATGCGATACTCTTAGACGAAGAGACCAGACTGTACGGATATTTTCACAGATAGGCTCAGTAGGGGTTCCGATGAGTTTGCTCGTCGTCCTTCCTTTTCGACGGGTACCCGAGTAGCCGTTACGTTCAGCTAGTACCGCTGATGTGTTTGTGGTTATGGATTTATCCAGTTACTCACTGCCGGCGTACTGTCGAGTCTTTAGAGTCCCACACAGAGAGTTTCCCTGGTTCAAGTGAAATGATGTAGTAGCCATATTTTGATACGTGCATGGTTCCGATCGAATGATTGTACTAGCTACCCGGACTTTCGATCGAACGGTTGATAATACTAGCCGGCTTAGGATTGAGCCGGATTATTAAATCATGTATTGATTTCATAATTTATGTATATATATTTTGATATGTATATTCTAATATTATGTTCTTTGTGTTATTCTATCTCTTTTGATATTCGTATTTTGATACAAATATAGGTATGTATATACGGTAGAGTGTATTACGCATTTATACGGAAAACATTCTAGCAGGTGGACACCTCATTTTAGTTTATCCATTTATTAATTTAAATGGAAAATGAGGTGTAAGGTAGTGAGGTGAGAATGGTGAGAAGTATACTTGAATAATCTTGATAAATGAATTGTATATTCGTTTGTGCAAACTATTCAAGTGTGGTTGCTATATTTTTATTGCAAAAACCTTTTATACAAAACCTTGCATGATAATTTCTCACACTTGATGGAAAATCATTCTCACCATTTGCTTCTCTCTCCTCACTAGCTTTTCTTGAGCTCCTCCTCCATCTTCTTCATCTTCCTTCCTACCATCTCATGAGTTGAGAATCAAGGATGGAAGAGAGATAGAAATACACTAGAACAGCGGAATAGTGGAAAGAAAAGTCCAATACCGAATCATTACATCACTAGAAACTCTAAATTAGCAATCTAAAGCCTTTAGTTGCTCCACAAGATTTTTACTGTGGAGTTAGAGCCATGAACCACATCTCTTGGGTGGATCATCTTCGACGGACTAAGACCGGCGGTCAAGATCGATTAAGGAGATCTCAAGGAGCTAAGGAAGAGGGTAGGAGATTGAAGGACTTGGATCATTTGGTATAACCCTCTTTATAGAGTAGTCGGAACTCTTCTAGTTTACTAGTTTAATGTTTGGTTAGATTCTAGGTAGTTGTTTCTAACGCCAAGTTTTTTAAAAGCCAAAGTTTTTCGTTCCGCAACGGCCACGCCTAGAGGCTAGGGCGCTAGGAACCGCACCATGGTATTAAAGCCACCCAAACATTATAAACTAGTAGTAGATGATACTTTAGTTTCAAAACCGAAAAATTCCGATTTTCAAAACCAACTTTCTGTTCGAAAATTTTATGGTCTCTGAAATTTTTTTAAACAAGTGCAGAGGCTTGCTCTTGATATGATTGTGACACATGATGAAAACGAGGCGATTCCACCCTAACAAAACCGCCCAAATCCCCAAAAACCCCATTTCTGGCGGTTTACTGTTCACCTTTGGTCCTCGTTTTCATCCAGTATCTTGGGTTTTGGAAATTGGAATTTTTGGTCTTGTTTGATTTGCCTCAGATTCACTTAGTGTTATTTTTGCATTGGGGCAACTTGGAAAGTTTAGAACTCGAAACTTTTGCATCGTTGAATTCTGTAATGTTTTATATGTGTTTTCAATTGATATATGTCATTTAGACAGGGTTGCAAATACTTACTTCTACTGCTGTGATGTTTATCTCTGTGATAGTTTATTCAGATTGTCGTGTTGGATAGCCCCTAGTGCAATATTTGTTGTATAGTTTATTCATTTGTATATTCATTATTGCGGGCGAGCGTTTGATATGTGGACAGCCGTTTCTGCCAGTTTGTATATTCTTTTATTGAGGCACAGCCGGGTTGAGGTTAATGTCACTTTTGTATATATATTTTTTCTTTTGTACTAGGATTACCCCGCGGTGGAGTGCTCGAATAGCCGGGTTCTAGAGGGAAACAGGCTTCCATCTCATGGCGTTGAGACTGAGGTGCCTTACTCTAGAATTGGCGGGTTATTCGCCGCACTTGTAAGGGGTATAGGATGACCCATGGTGGAGTTCTCAACTTACCGGATTTCTTAAAGTGTTGGGTGGCCCATTCACTTCGTTGATTGGGGTTTCCTTGCTTCCGGGATTGGTAGGTAACTTGCCGGACTCGTAGGGGTCTTGGTTCTATATTGTATAGGCTATCCACATGATCGGGGAACGTCTAGTTTCATTTGCGGCTCAAAAGAAACCCGGGGCTCCTAGATTATTCGCTATTCTATTTTACTTATCGCTTTTCTGTGATGTTGCTTATATTAGATATGGGACGAAGGGCTATATATATATATACTAGTAGATATTGGATATGTTTTGCATCCGCGCTAGTCCAGCCCCTGCTCTACCGTTAGTTAAGTAAACTAACGGAGCAAGACCGGGCCCCATGGAGAATGCGGATGACATATACGTATATTATATTTTTGCTCTTTTCTGATGTGATAGGAATTAATTGATGGGACCACATTAATTTTGATTAATGCAAAGAAAAATAAACCTAAAAGATATTGTTGGAACAAATTTCAGAAAACTATAGTTGTATTCTTTTTCTTTGTATAGTGGTATTCGTTTAGGAATATCCAACACCTCATTCGAGGAGGCAAGAGCCAAGATCTTTTCACAGGGAGCCTAAACCACTCCTTTTCAAAACTGCTTGGTTTCTTCAACAATATCAAGTTCATTACGTTAAAGGATTTTTTCACCAAAAACCCAGTCGTATCCCTCCGTCATTTCGGATGAGTAGTACTTAGTATGCGTGCTGCGTTTGTTGGCCTTTATCAAGGCGTAGTCTACAGTAGCTAGATATTGCTTGTCTGTTACATAGAAATGAGATTATCTAGGACTTTCGTATAGCTTTGTTGGACTTTGTCAAGAGTTTATATGGTTGGGTCTAAATTAATTCAAGATAATGACGGGTTGAACTTGACCAGTGGTTTATGGTTTGTTAGCCTGTGTCAAGGTCATAAATCGCTAGGGGTATAAACCACATCGGAAGTTTCAAATATACAGGAAATTTATTAGTGTTGCATACCTTTTAGAGTGTGGTGACTAGAGTGGCTTCCATCTAGGTTATCACGTGATGATAGTTGAATCCCGATCCTACTGATGAGTAGGATAACTCTTGGGAGATATTTTTCACTTCACAATTAGCTAATTTATCAGGTGTCTAGAAAGGTGTTGACGGGGCTACGCCTCTACGGAAACGAGATTTATTCTAATTAGGTCCAAGCGAGAGCACGGGGAACCTCCCTTGGAGTACCAACACCAACTTGGCTGAACGTTAGCGAACTTGTAAAGTGTTCATGATCCTGACTAGTTCTCTTTTTAAGGTTTATAAGAGAATTCGAGGAAACAGTGAGAGCCATCCTGTTTAGATAAAATAATAACCAATCTAAACTTGCAAGAGTGCATGCTGAGTGTTTCTTTTCTATCTCTCCAGGTAGCAACCAATTCACGCCTTAATCAAGATAATAAAATGTATGACTTGACCGACCCGGATTCAGGGCTGGGGAACGTCGGTTCGGCTCTAACTTATGACAACTGTCATGAGTATGAGCAAATGAAAAAGGATTACATGAATTCCTTGATTACCCTGCTGAAGAAGAAGTATAGCATTGCGTCTCCTTCAGGTGTTCTTGTTATTGAGAAGTTTTTCGGTCAGTCCTACCTCCTGTGTACTAGATACCGGATAAAGATCTCATATCTGTAATTTATTACAGGGACTGAGAAAAAGTAGGATGGTTGGAACTCGTGATAAGTCCCTCAGAGTAGAGAATGAAGCACAAGTTGATGCTGCTGCCGTCGGTGAATATCACCTAGTATTGCCAAGCGGCAATACTATGATTTTGAACAACTGCTACTATATACCTTCCATGCTTTGCAACAACATATCAGTTTCTTTACTTGATAAAAATGGATATAACTTTGTTCTAGATAGAAATATCATGAACATTTACCTTAATCAAGTATTTTTTGTAGAAAGTACACTGTGTAATGGTATCTACGTTCTAAATCAAAACACAGTTTTCAATATACAAAACACACGCAAGAGGAAAAGTTCAGATACGAACGAAACCTACTTATGGCATTGTAGACTTGGTCATATCGGTGAGAAATGACTAAGTAAGTTGCATAATGATGGATATCTGAATCTGTTCGAATTTTCATCCTATGAAACTTGTCAGTCTTGTCTCAAAGGGAAGATGACCAAATCTCTATTTACTGGACATGGAGAAAGAGCGACAGAGCTCTTGAGACTCATACACAGTGATGTGTATGGTCCAATGTCTATACATGAAAGGGGTAGATTCTCATACTTTATTACATTCACTGACGATCTCTCTCGATTCATATATATATTTCTCATAAAACACAAATCCGAAACTTTTGAGAAATTCAAGGAATATAAGAACGAAGTGAAGAACCACATAGGCAAAAGTATCAAGATCCTTTGATCTGATAAAGGAGGGGAGTACATAAGCACGGAATTCCTTGACTAGTTAAAAGAAAATGGAATTCTCTCTCAACTTACTCCTCCGTATACACCACAGCCTAACGGTGTATCGGAACAAAGGAATCGTATCTTATTGGATATGATTTGTTCCATGATGAGCAATGCTGAGTTGGCTTTTTCGTTCTTGGGACATGCGCTTCAGACAGCAGCATTCCTATTGAATCAAGTTCTATCCAAATCAGTGCCTAAGACTCCATATGAAATATGGAGTGAAAAGAAATCATGTCTTAAACGTATTAAGATATGGGGTTGTCCGAACTATGTAAAAATACAAAATTCGGACAAACTTCAGGTATGATCATTTCTATGTAAGTTTGTGGGATATCCTAAGTATTCATAAGGATATCTGTACTACCAAACCGAGGAACAGAAGGTGTTTATTGCTCTCCACGCCATCTTTTTAGAGAAGGAATTTCTTGCAAAAGAAATTAGTGGGAGCGCGATAGAACTGGAAGAAATTCAGGAACCACAAACTGAAAATGAAGCTTTAGTGGAACCTCAGGATTCAATAATTCCAGACAAATCTCAGCCACTCCGCAGATCTAGTAGAATTTCTCATCCGTCCGAGAGATGCTACAGTTTTCTCATAGACGAGGATTGAGAGGATTGCATCTTGGAATAAGGTCATCCTATTAGTTTCAAGCAGGCCATTACTACTAGGACTCTGATGAATGGCTGGATGCTATGCGATACGAAATGGAGTCAATGTACACCAACAAAGTTTGGATCTTGGTTATTGTTCCTCCTAAGGTAAAACCCGTTGGATGCAAATGGATATTCAAAAAGAAGATTGGTGTAGATGGACAGATGGAAACCTATAAGGCTAGACTTGTTACAAAAATTTTTCGTCATAGACCCGGTGTGGACTATGACGAAACTGAAAGTCTACCTTAACACCACCATGAGGTTCTAGAGGCATCAAGCATGCCACATTTTAAATTTTATTAGGTGCTAAGTTAGACTAATAAGATCATTACTAGATTATTAGGGTTTTCCTTTGTGATATGATAAAACCAAGAGAAGAAAAGAGCATACAACCTTTGTAGTTCGAGTTCTTCTCTTCTAAAGCTCCGGATTGAAGTCCACGCGACTTCACAAGGCTCCTCTTTGAGTTGAACGACCCTCCTTCGCGATCTTCACGCCAAAGACGATCTATCCGAAGTCCCTCCAGCCCAAGCTAACTCTACACTAAACTCCTTTAGTGTAGCAAACACACCACACCAAATTGCTAGTTTGGTGTGGGATGATGAAGTAGGGAATGTTAAAAGCTAATGATATTAGTTAAGATACAATTATATCAAATATAATATGTATCATATTATTAAATCAACACTTGATTTAATAATCCGGTTATATCACTATGACCGACTAATATCATTTATCTGTATATCATATTATCAAATCAACACTTGATTCGACAATCTGGTTATATCATATATAACCGAACCGATAACAGATAACTGCCAGATTACAATACGGTATCACATACATGTATTAAATCAAGCCCAGACACATATCACATATGTGTCCTACTTCGTTTCGCTTGAAACAGGAAACTTCTGTGTGGGACTCTAAAGACTCATCAATACGCCAGCAGTAGGTGATGATCACATCAGTCACCTACAAGCCGTCAGCGGTATTAGCTGGACGTAACGGCTACTCGGGTATTGAGCAATATGAAGATCAACAAGCAAGCTCGTCCATACTCTCCATGAAGCCTATCAGTAACACTATCGTACAGTCAGGTCTCTTCGTCTGCGTATATCATGTCTAGGGGTGGTTAACGTCACTCCTCAGTAACGTGATAAATCATGCCGGTGTCTGGCCTATAACGGTTCGAGAAACTACTGATAACTCTTATCAGTAAATCTCAGCAGCAACCATGGCCAGGGACTTCCAGTTATAGCCAATCGAGCATAGCACAATATCAACCCCCAATACCGGGAGAGTCGAAACCCCTCTTATCGCTTATTGCCTCCATGTGACTCGGGACTGTACCCAAAATCCACTTGTTTGCATGACTCCTTTGAGCCATGGTAGGGAGAAAATCAAAGCACAGTGGGAGCCATGCAAGACTCTATGACGATCTCGGGTCTACAGACTAACCTGTACCAGTGTCACCAGAGAACTGCAATCTGACGATAGGTATACTACCATATAGGAGTCCTCGGCGAGTCCTATTCGGTGTACCCATTCTCCAATGAGCACCTGTGTACAATCTTCGATGTCACACACCAATCGTTGTGGGATCAACCATCGCCCTCTAAGGGACAAGAAACGTACACACTAGTCTACACTAGAATATCGATGCCCTGGTCTCGATATTCTCAAGACTAGGAACTGATTATAGGATGTACTTGTGGACCACCCTGACCCCACTTGTATAATCTCATCATAATCCTGATAGTCAAGTACATATCCTAAGGGATTTATCAACATGTGAGAGCAAGACAGTAAAGAACACCAGTCAACATGTTAAGATAAAGAGTAACTAGATATCATACTATCATGTCGAGCAAGAAAGTCCTCTCTATATATATATATATGTCCAAGCATCCATTATAATATACATCACATGTACAATAATGGCCTCTAGGGCATACATATAACTAACAATCTCCCACTTACACTAAGACATGTGTTGTAGTATCTCATACACAACATCCCGAAAAGTCTCTCAAATTGTATTTGGGGGAGGGCCTTTGTGAGTGGATCCGCTACGTTGTCCTTCGTGTCAACTCTCCTGACCTCGATCTCCCGACAATTTATTATCTCCCTGATCAGGTGATACCGCCTCAGAATATTTTGGATCTGTGATAGGACCTGGGTTCCTTGGCAAAATCCATAGCTCCATTGTTATCACAATACACATGTATTGGATGCTCAATAGATGGAACCACACCAAGCTCAGTAATGAACTTCTTCATCCAGACAGCTTCTTTGGCAGCATCATTGGCAGCGATGTATTCAGCTTCCATCGTTGAGTCTGCTATGGTGTCTTGCTTGGAACTCTTCCAACACACCGCCCCTCCGTTGAGGGTAAAGACAAAACCCGAGACCGACTTACTGTCATCCTTATCACTTTGGAAGCTCGAATCGATAAAGGTCTCCACCTGGAGTTCTCCGTTACCATACACCAAGAACATTTCTTTAGTCTTTCTCAAGTACTTAAGAATGTTCTTCATAGCTGTCCAGTGGTTTTCCGCAGGATCTGATTGATACCTGCTCACTACACCTAGTAAGTAAGCTACATCCGGTCTTGTACATAACATCACATACATGATAGAGTCTACCGCCGAAGAATAGGGTATACTTTGCATGCGAGCCCTCTCTAAATCTGTCTTGGGAGACATCTCTTTGGAGAGAATGATTCCTGAACAAGCGGGTACATTACCCCGCTTGGAATCTTCCATACTAAACCTCTTTAGTATGGCGTCTATATACCTGGATTGGGACAATCCAAAAATCCGTTTAGATATATCTCTATAGATCTTTATCCCCAGAATGTAAGAGGCATCACTAAGATCTTTCATGGAGAACTTGAGTGATAAGAAGAGCTTGACCGAGTGTAGCATAGGAACATCGTTTCTTATCAAGAGTATATCATCCACGTACAAAACGAAGAAGGCGACCTTACTCTCTACAGCCTTCTTATATATACAAGGTTCATCTATATTTTTGATGAAGTCAAACTCTTTGATAGCTTCATCAAAACAGATGTTCCAACTCCGCGACGCCTGCTTTAATCTGTAGATGTATTTAAGCAGCTTGCATACCTTTCCGCTGCTCCCACTGTCTACGAAGCCCTCTGGCTGTGTCATGTACACGCTCTCTTCTAAATTACAATTTAGAAAAGCGGTCTTGACATCCATCTGCCAGATTTCATAGTCATGGTATGCAACAATGGCAAGTGGGATCCTGATGGACTTAAGTTTGGCAACAGGAGAAAAGGTTTCATCATAGTCGACGCCAGGTCGTTGAAGAAAACCTTTTGCTATAAGTCTAGCTTTGAAAGTCTCAACTTTTCCATCTACACCTATCTTCTTTTTGAAGATCCACTTGCTCCCAATGGGTTTTACCCTTTCAGGAGCAACTTCTAAAGTCCATACTTGGTTGGTGTACATGGATTCCATCTCGGATCTCATACCATCCAACCATTTCACAGAGTCCCTACTCGTGATGGCCTGCTCGAAACTAGTAGGGTTATCATCTTCCATGATGCAATCCTCGCTTCCACCGTCTATGAGAAAACCATAGTATCTCTCATGTGGATAAGGAACCCTACTAGATCTGCGGAGCGGCTGGGGTTCGTTGGGTACTATTGGATCCTCCGGTTCTACTAAATCGTCAGTTGTAGTCTGTGTTGCTGGAACTTCTTCTAGTTCTACCTCATTGCCACTAATTTCTTTCATAAGAAAACCCTTTTCTAAAAAAGTGGCATGTCGAGAAACAAACAGCTTTTGTTCCTCGGAGCGGTTGAAGATATACCCTCGCGAATGTTTGCAATATTCTATAAACTTGCACAGAACTGACCTTACCTCGAGCTTGTCCAGATTTTGTGTCTTCACATAGGTCGGACAACCCCATATCTAAATAAAATTATGATATGGGCTCTTCCCATTCGATATCTCATATGGAGTGGTAGGCACTAATTTGGTCGAAACTCTATTCAATAGATATGCAGCTGTTTCAAGCGCATAACCCTGAAAAGAAATAGGCAACCCAGCAGTAATCATCATAGAGTGCACCATATCTAATAGGGTGCGATTCCTCTACTCCGATACACTGTTGTGCTGTGGTGTATACGGAGGAGTAAGCTGAGAAAGAATCCCATTCTCTTTTAGATAATCACGGAATTCCCCGCTCAAGTATTCTCCTCCCCGATCAGATTGTAGGATTTTAATACTTTTTCCCGTCTGGTTTTCTACCTCACACTTATATTCCTTGAATTTCTCAAAAACTTCAGACTTGTGTTTCAACAAGAACACATGTCCGAACCTTGAGAGATCATCGGCGAATGTAATAAAGTACGAAAAACCATTCCTGGGATGTGTAGACATAGGGCCGCATACATCACTATGTATCAGTCACAAGAGTTCAGCAGCTCTTTCTCCGTGTCCAGTAAATGAAGTTTTGGTCATTTTGCCTTTGAGACATGACTGGCAAGTTTCATAAGATGAAAATTCGAACGAATTCAAATATCCATCTTTATGCAACTTAGCCAGTCTTGTCGCATTGATATGACCTAGTCTACAGTGCCACAAGAAGGCTTCGTTCATTTCTGAACTTTTTCTCTTATTTGTGTTCTATACGTTAAGAACTGTACTTTGATTAAGAACGTATATACCGTTACATAACGTACCAGATCTAATCAACACTTGATTCTGGAAAATGTTCGTAACATTATCCTCTAATGTGAGATTATATCCTTCTTTAGTTAGCAAAGAAACCGATATAATATTGCACATCATCTTTGGTACGTAGTAATAGTCGTTCAGAATCAATGTATTACCAGTTGATAATACAATGTGATAATCGCCAACTGTCTTGGCTGCAACAATTGCACCATTCCCTACTGTTTGGAATTTATCGCTCTTTCCCAGTTCTTTACCTTTCTTTAGCCCATGAAACAAATTACATACGTGGGATCCTGATCCGGTATCCAATACTCAGGACGTAGAACAAACTGAGAAACAGTTCTCGGAAACGAACACACCCGAAGAAGATGCATCAACATGTCGTTTCTTCGTGCGGATGGTTCGGGAATCCTGATATTCCCCTATCTCTTGCTCAGACTTATGACACTCATAAGATGGAGCGGGACCAACGTTCTCTAGCCCTGTATAAAAGGAGGGTTCGGTCAATACATCCATATTATTATATTGATTAAGGCGTGACATTGGTTGCTGGCTGGAGAGAGAGAGAAGGAAACGCGTTAGCGTGCGCTCTTTGCAAGATTAGATTGGTTATTATCTTATCTAATCAGTATGGCTCCCACTGTTTTTATCAAATCTTCCTTCAAACCCTAAAAGGTAAGATTAGCCGGCATTAATTGCACCTACAAGTTCGCTATTCGTTCGGCCAGGCTAGTGTCGATACTTTGAAGGAGGTTCCCCATTTTTTCGTACGGACCTAATTAAAATAAACCTCGTTTCCCTAGAGGCTTAACCCCGTTGACACCTTTCTAGACACTTACTTGATCGGCTAATTGTAAAGTACAAAACTCTCGCAGGAGTAACTCTTACTCGCAGTAAGTATCGGGATCCAACCATCACATAGAAGGTATGCAATCTCATCGCAAATTTCAACACTTGAAATTCCCGATAATAGTTTTTACCCCTAGCGTCCTATGACCTTGACGGAGGCCAAACTATCCATAGGGTGCTAGTCAAGTTCAACCCGTTCATTTCTTGATTGAATTAGAACCACCCGCACGACCCTCGACGGAAGCCAAACAACGTCGTACGAATACCCTAATCCAATCGCATCTTATGTTACAGATAAGTACTAATCAGCTACCATACACTACGCCTTGACGGAGGCCAAACTACCGTAGCACGAATACTAAAATAGCACTTATCTCAAATGACGAAGGGCTATGCAGGTTTTTAAGAAAACCATGAGCGTAATGAACTTGATATCGTTGTAGAATCTAATGTTATTGAAAAGAAGTGTTTTTGAGGTTGCTAGTTTTGCTAAAGAGTTTACTTACGGTGAAGGGATCTCGGCTCTATCCTCATCGAATGTAGTGCAGGATATTCAGGAATACCACTATGCAAAACAAGAACTATAGAAGCAATAAAAAACAAAACCGAGTGAGTTGTAGCATTTGCTAGTTTCGCTAAAAAGGTCACTCTCGGTGAAGGGATCTCGACTCTTTCCTCATCGAATGAGGTGCTGGATATTCATCAAGGAATACCACTATGCAAAGCAAAAACTAGAGCTACTCTTTTTGAAAATTTGATTCTACAACATCTTTTGGTTTCTTTCTTTTCATTAATCTTATTAATGAAGTCCCATCAATTAATGTTTCCTAAACATTACAGAAAAATGAAACGAAAATAGAACGTACGCTTATGCCATCCGCATTCGTCACGGGGCCCGTCATGCACCGTTAGGTTACTTAACTACTGGCAGAGTGGGGGCTGGACTAGCGCGGGTGCAAAACATAAGCAACGTTTATTATATATCATATATATAATATTACATTCGTCTCACGCAGTTATATGATCAAGATCACAGAATCAAGCAGCAGAAGCAATATATGAAATATTGGATATACTAAGATATCCATGTTTTAAATTTAGCCAATAATGCAAAACACGGATTCCACAGTCGTGATGAATAGCCAAACCCACATCCCTAGACCCTTACGAGAGCGGCAAGTAACCCTACCAATTCTAGAGTTAGGAGACTCGGTCTCAACTCCTTGAGATGGTCTCCTACTGGACTCTAGAAGTCGGTTACTTGTGCTCCCCACCTTGCGTCTATCCTAATGCGGAAAAGTAAAAATATACAACAATGGTGGCATCATCCTCAACCTGGAAGTGCCGCAATAAAATAATATTACATTGAATTTTATATGAATGAAAATATAAAAACTCTCATCTCACATAAAACCCCAGCAATTCATTCACGACGATCCAATGAATCATATCAACAGCAACACATAACATATCATGTCATCAACATAAGTAAATATGTGTATGCTGAAAACTCTTTGAAATATAGCAACGAGATTGGGATACCCCACATATTACACTTACGGTCACAGAAAAGAAACAGAAAACTACAATAATTAGAATCCACAATATCCTTAGACATCATAAACCCGGAATATCTCATATTCCGGATTTCATGCCTAACATGTAAAACTTGCATTTTAGTCTCAAATTGAAAACTCATTTCAATTGGTTGTCGGATAATTCAATAAGATTCTCGACTTAATGATCGCGTACAATACGCAATTGCGACGGAGTTTTGATCCGAATCAAAACTTCGTTGTAATCGATCAATTGAGACTAAACGGCTAGGTTTACAATTATACTAACCAGTTTTCATAAAACTAATTAATCCAGATTCTAATAATCCAGATTCTAATAATTGTATCACACATCACCAAGCTTGTAAAGTAACCGCGACATTAGAATTCCGCACGCAATTAGCACACTAAACCAATTTTTCCAAGACTCGAAAAATCTAGTGAGCTAAAGTTCCAAAACCGATCGTTTTGAGCCAATCCGAGAGTCGAAATGAACTCGAAACATGCCCGAATCTTCACGGGGGTGAAGAACCAAGATTAAGAATCTAAAGGGGGGCTTAGAGGGGGTACCCCACCCCCGAAGGCACCACGAGGTGGCCAGGGGGTGAGGCAGACCCGAAACTGCCCAAGGTAGGGCAGTTCGGGGTCCCCACCGCCAAGACCACCTTGTGGTGGTCTTCGGGAGTAGGCCCAGCCATTCGTTCCCCCTCGGGGTATCCTCGGGGTGCGCACGCTCCACCCCGCGGCTTCTCGGTTCAAACCGTGAGCCCGTGAGGTGTGCAAACAACTCAAACCATCAATTTCGAAACTGTTTTTATCGGCAGTTTTTGCGCGACAAAAACGGCGGATTTCTAACATCGCTACAAGTTACCCTAATGTTCTAGCTTGGCTCTGATACCTTGAAAGTCTACCTTAACACCACTATAAGGTTCTATAGGCATCAAGCATGCCACATTTTAAATTTTATTAGGTGCTAAGTTAGACAAATAAGATCATTACTAGATTATTAGGATTTGCCTTTGTGATGTGATAAAACTAAGAGAAGAAAAGAGCATACAACCTTTGTAGTTCAAGTCCTTCTCTTCTAAAGCTCCTGGTTGAAGTACATGCGGCTTCACAAGGCTCCTCTTTGAGTTGAACGACCCTCCTTCGTGATCTTCACGCCGAAGACGATCCACCGAAGTCCCTCTAGCCTAAGCTACCTCTACACTAAACTCCTTTAGTGTAGCAAACACACCACACCAAATTGCTAATTTGGTATGGGATGATGAAGTATGGGATGTTAAAAGCTCACAAGATTGTGTTCAGGCTTCATGATTCACATCTCATGTGAGGGTTGAAGCTTGAACCATGAGATTTGAGGAGGAAGATGAAGCTAGAGAGCAATCATGGGAGCAACTCAAGAAAAATGGTTAAGTGTTGAGAATGAGCATAGAATGAATGGAAACTCTTGACCCCCACTCATTCAAGCATATAATTTTGCAATATAAAATTGCAACCATGCTTGAATAGTGAGTCAAGATGAATAAACTGTGAATAAAGCCCATGCTTGCTACCATGCTCTCATTTTCCACCTCTTTTTCTATTTTTTCTCAAAAATAGAAATCATGCCATGCTACATATATATATATATATATATATTTATATATACATCATATATATATATATATTAATACATATAAGAAAATATTTAGTAAGCTAATCATATTAGTTAAGATACAATTATATCAAATATAATACATATCACATTATTAAATCAACACTTGATTTAATAATCCAGTTATATTACATATGACCGACTAATATCATTTATCTGTATATCACATTATCAAATAAACACTTGATTCGAAAATCTGGTTATATCACATATAACCGAACCGATAACAGATAACTGCCAGATTACAATACGGTATCACATACACGTATTTAATCAGGCCCACACACATATCGCATATGTGTCCTACCCCGTTTCACTTGAACCAAGAAACTTCTGTGTGGGACTCTAAAGACTCGTCAATACGCCAGCGGTAGGTGATGATCACATTACTCACCTACAAGCCGTCAGCGGCACTAGCTGGATGTAACGGCTACCCGGCTATTGAGCGATATGAAGATCAACAAGCAAGCTCGTCCATACTTTCCATTTAGCCTATCAGTAACACTACCGTACAGTTCGGTCTCTTCGTCTGATATGTCGCATATCATGTCTAGAGGTGGTAAACGTCAGTCCCCAGTAACGTGATAAGTCATGCCGATATCTGGCCTATAACGGTTCGAGAAACTACTGATAACTCTTATCAGTAAATCTCAGCAGCAGCCCTGGCCAGGGACTTCCAGTTATAGTCAATCGAGTATAGCGCAACATCAACCCCCAATACCGAGAAAGACGAAACCCCTCCTATTGCTCATTGCCTCCATGTGACTCAGGACTGTACCCAAAATCCACCTGTTTACACGACTCCTTTGAGCCATGGTAGGGATAAAATCTGTAAATCCCCGTTCCCATCGCAATAAAAGTTTTCTATTTTCCTAATTCCTCGAGGATTTTTCCTTTTCCCTCGTATTTTAATTGGTTGCTTAAGCTTAATATTTAAATTTTATTTTCCAGCTCTTTTAAAATCATAGTCCAAAACCAAAAGCTAAAATATACTAATATATACACAACTCTAAGCACAACAAAATTTTCCCAAAACAAAATATATATATATATATATATATATATATATATATATATATATATATATATATATAATTTACCCAAACTCAGCCCAAAGGAATTTCTAAAATAAATTAAAACCTTTTCCCCAGCCCACTCCCCCTCAGCCCACGAGAATAAAAGAAAATGGGGTTTATTTAATTAAAACCTCGGCCCAGCCCGACTCCTCCAAGCCCACGCCCGCATCTCCTTCTCAAACCCGACCAGCTTCGAATCCCTCCTTTCTTCCCCAACGGCTACCTCCTCCCCTGCTCACGCGATCCGTTTTTCTCGCCAACGCTCACGCTCGCGTCGCAGCACCGTTGCCCTTGCCCCCGCGACTTCAACCCCTCATTCATTTTCCTCACCCTCTCCTCGTCTCTTCCCTTACTTCTCCCTCTCACTGCTCCCTTACAACCTCTCAAAACTCCTCACCTCTCCCTCTCGAAAATCCACTCCCGCAGCCACCGCTTCCACCACCCACCAATCTCGCCGTCGACGACGATGACTTCAACCCCTCATTCATCCTCCCTCGCCCTCTATGACTCCACCCTCCATCAACCGAGCTCCCCTGCACACCAACCCCCTGCACACCCAAGCTCGGCCACCTACCCTCACGTCGGCGAGCTTGAACCGCCTCAGTCGACACCCCCTTCATCCTCAACATCAGCATCATCACCATCACTCCAAAAGACCCACACCCGAGCTCTCTCTCTCTCTCTCTCTCTTTCCAAAGCCACAAAACTGTAGCACACATCCAGAACCCACTGTTGCCCATCGCTGGAGCACCGCCGCCGACCGTCGTCGACCCCAGCGCACTCGCAGAGAACCACTGAGCACCCCCTCCTCTTCTAGCAAGCACAAGAAGTCTCCGGGCAGCTCCGACGTCAATCTCGTATCGCGAGCCAAGGTCGTGCAAACCGATTCACGCCGTACATCGCGCGTTCGTGACGCCGCTGCTGCCGTGCAACCCCGAGACATTTCCAGGCAAGTAATTTACTTGCTACATGCTAATATACTCGTATTACAAATTCAAACGGATAAGTTATGAAATTCCTTTTCCCGATAAAATTTAGTGACATATGTGTTCGATGCTAGGCCCCAATGAAAATACTTGCCTAAGTTAACGGAATTAAATTGTCTGTGTTGGCTCTCGTAGTGATGTTTATCCTTTACAAATCTTACTATAAAATACGAATGTTAGTGACTAAAACGAATACCCCCAAATATACCAATAAAACTAGAAATTTCCTGTATCTGAAAATGGTTAAAATCACTGTAAATTATGTACATACTGGAAAGATGCGTTCGAGGGCTTAAATCGAAGACGACTCGACAAACTTTAACTCTATGTAAACTTCTAATGTTTTCTGTACTTTAACTGCGACGATATTTAGATCGGAGTGCGATTCTGGACTGCAGTCCAGAGCGACTATGATTACTGTTTACTGTCCCAAAATGTGTGTCACTTTGTTTCCTGAATTCGTATGCTATGGAACTCTGCAGTGGATTAAAGATGGATCTGTTAGCTAAACAAAACAAGTGGTTTCATTCTGTTTCATTGCCGTTTTCTATTTAAATTGTAAATAAAAAGGGCAGAACGTATAACTGTCCAGAACAGATTCAGATGTGACATACTAATGTTAAACTGGGTATAACATTCGACGTACAGACGCGATTGAGGATCCGTCTATTGCGTTGAATACCCTATCGAAAAACCTAGATTTTATTCAACTGTAGCATCGCTAAATTCTGAACCCAACTGGGAGAAAATTAGTGTCGCGAAACGGACGTTCAGTTCAGAAACTGAATTTCCAGCCGCGAGCACTTAAAATGAAACATCTGTATCTTGAATACCGGAAACCCGATTGAACTGAAACTAATTTTGATGAATTGCTGATTGAGTGTGCTATTTATTATATTTGTATCATTTCGTTGAATTCTAAACATATGAATTTATACGATTTTTGTAAGTTAACGACGAGCACATTGGTTCATAACATACTTAGCTTGTTAATGGCATACATACATATATCATACCCCATTTGCCATGTACTTAGCGTTAGTGCGTGTTAGAGTCAGTGGACATTGCATTATCGTGCGTGATTGATATTGGTTTAGGAGTGACGAGTACACTAATGGAAAGTGAATATTCGTGACAGTGATTGATACAGTGAACAGTGATAAAACCGTGCCATTGGTATACTTGTACATGACTAAATCAGAATCATAAATAGTGTAAACCTGGGGGTAAAGGGGAAATCGAAGTGGAAAGAGAATCGTATTTAGCGGGACCGTTTTTTAGAGGATGATCATTCGAGCAGCGATATATATATTAGGGAGGTTCTAGCGATCTGGCTGACAGGGTTATGCCCCGGGCATGTGGGCCGTTGTCTCGGGTATGTAGGAGACTCCTGTTAAACATGATCCTCCTTTCCACTATACGATTTCAAACATGACCTAGAGACCGATAGGGACACAGATCATATTTTGCATCATATAGTGACATAGTGATTACTCGCATTGTACTTTCACTGTTATTACCTCTTTTACCTATTTCATCTTATTATAATAATATTGTTATTGTGTCGCTCTGACGACCTGAGTATGCATGCTCAGATCCCGTGGAAGGACCAGCGTGGGAGACGGATCTACCTTTCGAGTTCACGGAGATATAGTCTGGTGTACTTCCTTTCTTTATTGCTTTCCATAAAAGTGATCGTGAGATTGAACTTGGTTAGTAACTGTTCTTGTTATTTGTAATCTGTGAACAATGGATTTTAATGTAATAAATTAGTGATGTGATTCCTTTACTACTGTGCTTTATTTACTGATTACCATGTAATGCTAGAAGCCGAAGTGTGACTACGGCGGGATGATTCCTTGACCGTAGGAGCATGGCTGGCCTAGTCATCCCTCGTTTTCCGTATTTTGGGAAGCGGGGCGCGACATGGTTTAGTTGGTATCAGAGCAAGGTTTAGTATCAAGAGATAACATTAACTATACTGTATTACGTTATTCTCGTTTCACTACTCTTGATTTTCATCCTTGAATCTGATCTTATCCATTTGAATCTTCCACTGATATGACGTCCCCGAACGACCCTCCTCGGACTCTAGCTCTCAGGACTGCACGGAAAGAATACTTAGTGCACAGACCACTCTCGCGGAAGCTCAGGAGAGGAAGACAGATTTACTAGCTGAGTGACTCAGGGCGATTACCGCCGCAGGAGGACCCTCCGCACTCATTACCGCCCCCGAGGGCGCTACCCCACCAGCCTATCATGCTAGGGCTGGTACCGTATTAGACTTCCGATGGTTACATCCAGCTGCATTCACAGGGCTAGCTGAACCCCTTGAGGCCGAGCAATGGCTGGTGAACATGGAGAACTTACTGACAGCCGCCAGGGTTCCAGAGGAAGATAGGGTGGACGTGATAAAGATCCAATTGGAAGATGAAGCCCGTACATGGTGGTCGGTGGAAGAAAACAGGCTAGACGGGCCGGTTGAATGGGGCAAATTTAAGGAGTGTTTCCTAGATCATTATTTTCCTTCTACAGCCAAGGCAGAAATGGAGGAAATGTTTATTCTTTTGAAGTAGAATGGACGCCCAGTGGACGTATATGCGGTAGAGTTCAACCGTCTGAGCCGTTTTGCTCCATACATGGTCGTCTCAGAGGCCACCAGGGCCAGACGCTTCCTTCATGGGCTAGATTTCGAGTTGCAGCAGTTGATTGCATCACTATACTTGTAGACTTTCGCACATGTACTCAACGCGGTGAGAGTTCAGGAGCAATTGATCAACAAGTTCAGGAGACCCCCAGTCGTTCCAGCACGTACCCACGCATCTTCTCGAGGAGCCATACCGGTTCACAGGCCTGGAACGACACAAATGAAGTGCCCGTTCGTACCACAGCATCGCCCCCAGAGACAGGGCATAGTTTGCAGCTACTGTGGTAGAGGTGGACATACCCAGAAGGACTGTCGTCGTGCCAAGGGACAGTGCTTGATCTGCGGATCTAGTCAGCATAGGATTAGCGGTTGCCCTGAGCGAGCAGAGATATAGGGAGGTTCTGGACCGTCGCAACAGAGGCCACAGGAGCAGAGGCAACCCTTTACAGGTCGCGGTCAGGGACGGGCTTTCACCTTGACCGCCGAGCAGGCAGACGCGTCAGGAGACGTGGTTACAGGTACTCTACTCGTACATTCCTTGCCAGCTAGAGTACTATTTGATTCTGGAGCATCGCACTGTTTCTTGTCTGAACATTTTGCTGATACACACTCCATACCACATGAACCACTAACCAAGGGATGGGAAATACATATGGGTAATGGCATTATAATGTCTAGTCGAGAATGTAGATCATGTCCGGTTGTAGTGTGTGGCAGGGAATTCTATGCGAATTTCCTTCTGATTGGGACAGGCAGTTACGACGCAATTCTCGGGATGGATTGGATGAGCACTTTCCATGCAGTTATCAATTGTCGTGCAAGGAACGTGATCTTCCGCATTCCCAATCACCCGGAGTTTATTTTCGAGGGCGGAAGCGAATCTTTGGAGCCGGCCAAATACAGAGCCAAGCCCAAGGAGCTGACAGCTATGGAGATTGATGAGAGCCCTGTCCCAGAAATTGTTCGGGACTTTCTGGACGTATTTCCTGAAGATCTACCAGGTCTACCACCTCCTCGAATCTTTGAGTTCTCGATCGATTTGACTCCAGGTACGGCCCCAGTATCCAAAGCCCCATACAGAATGGCACCAGTTGAGTTGGCGGAATTGAAGAAGCAAATTGAAGAACTATTGGAGAAGGGATTTATTCGGCCAAGCACTTCACCGTGGGGTGCACCAGTTCTATTAGTAAAGAAGAAGGATGGATCGCTGCGAATGTGTATAGATTACCGGGAGCTGAACAAAGTCACAATAAAGAACAAGTACCCAATCCCGCGCATTGACGACTTATTCGATCAGCTAAGTGGAGCCAAGGTATTCTCGAAATTGGACCTCCGTTCTGGATATCATCAAATCAGAGTAGCAGCCAAGGATGTATGCAAGACGGCTTTCAGGACCCGATACGGACATTACGAGTTCCTTGTGATGCCGTTCGGTGTTACCAATACCCCAGCAATATTCATGGACTTGATGAACAGGGTGTTCGCAAAGTACTTGGACACGTTTGTCGTTGTGTTTATCGACGACATACTTGTCTACTCAAAGACCGGGGAAGAGCATGCTAAACATTTGCGCACGGTCCTACAAATTCTTCGGGAAGAGAAGCTGTATGCGAAGTTAAGCAAGTGTGAATTCTGGCTCGACAAGGTTCAGTTTTTGGGACATATTGTTTCGGGCAAAGGCATCTCGGTGGACCCGGCAAAGATAGAATCTGTCAGAGATTGGCCAACGCCGAAGTTAGTGGCCGAGATCAGGAGTTTTCTGGGATTGGCAGGTTATTATCGGAGATTCGTCCAAGACTTCTCAAGAATCGCTGAACCATTAACGAGGCTGACACGGAAGGACATACCGTTTACGTGGATAGAGGAATGCACTCAGGGATTTGACACACTGAAGCAGAAGTTAACCACGGCGCCTATTCTTACAGTACCAGATGATTCCGGTGGTTTGGTGATACACAGTGATGCCTCAGGGAAGGGATTAGGCTGTGTTCTGATGCAGCACGGCCAAGTGGTTGCGTACGCCTCTTGACAACTGAGAAATCACGAGAAGAACTACCCTACGAATGACTTAGAGTTAGCTGCGGTGGTCTTTGCGTTGAAGATTTGGAGGCACTATCTATTGGGTGAGAAAGTGGAGGTATACACGGATCATAAAAGTTTGAAGTATGTTTTCACTCAGAAGGAACTAAACATGAGGCAGCGCCGATGGCTAGAACTGATGGCAGATTATGACTTGGACCTTCAGTATCACCCGGGGAAGGTGAATGTTGTACCAGATGCGCTCAGTCGCAAGCCAGCGGTCATGATGTTGACCGGTCAGAGGAACATTATTGAGGACTTCCAGAGACTCGAGCTTGAAGTCGTTACGCCGAACGCACTCAGTCAACTTTGGCAACTACAGGTGCAATCTTCCCTGGTGGATCGCATCAAGATTGCACAAGCGGATGATCCCCGATTGCAAAAGTTCAGAGAGCAAGTGGAAGCCGGACTGAGAACGGATTTGATTATACATGAAGATGGCTCTCTGAGATTCGGTAGCAGACTCTGCGTACCCAAGGGAGATGTTCGAGAAGATGTTTTAGCTGAAGCACACAGTTCAGCTTATTTTGTGCATCCGGGAGGTACAAAAATGTATCAGGACCTAAAGCAGCACTTTTGGTGGAACGGGATGAAGCGGGAAATTGCGAGGTTCGTATCCAGATGCTTGGTATGCCAGCAGGTGAAGGCGGAGCATCAGAGGACATCAGGATTATTACAACCACTGCCGATACCGGAATGGAAGTGGGAGCACATTACCATGGATTTCATGATAGCCTTACTACGGAGCCCTAGGGGCAATAACGCCATTTGGGTTATCGTCGATCGCCTCACAAAAGCTGCACACTTCATACCATTCCGAGTGGGACAGTCGACAGGATCACTGGCAGAGGGATACATGCAGGAGATTGTACGACTTCACGGTGTTCCAGTCAGCATTATGTCAGACCGGGACACCAGATTCTTGTCGCACTTTTGGAAGAGCTTACAGGAGAGCTTGGGTACCCGCCTCAAATTCAGCACAGCGTATCACCCGCAGACGGATGGACAATCCGAGCGTACGATTCAGACGCTCGAGGATATGTTGAGAGCCTGTATGTTGGACTTTCAGGGTTCTTGGGAGGACCATCTGCATCTAGTCGAGTTCTCTTATAACAATAGTTATCAGGCTAGTATTCAGATGGCTCCTTTTCAAGCACTTTACGGGTGGAAGTGTCGATCCCCAGTATGTTGGGATGATGTGGGAGAACGAAGATTACTGGGCCCCGAACTCATTGTTCAGACAGTCGACAAGGTCCAAATGATCAGGCAGCGTATTAAGACGGCTCAGGATCGACAGAAGAGTTGGGCAGATACCAGCAGGAGAGCACTAGAATTCGAAGTCGGAGATCATGTGTTCTTGAAGATTTCCCCTACCCATGGAGTTATCAGGTTCGGAGGCCGGGGAAAGCTCAGTCCCCGTTTTATCGGACCTTTTGAGGTGCTAGAGCGAGTAGGAGAGGTGGCCTATCGACTTGCCTTGCCTCCATCGCTAGCTGGTGTGCACAATACCCTCCACGTGTCACAGTTGCGATGTTATGTTCGGGATGAGAACCATGTTCTGGACTATTCGGAGCTAGTTTTGGGTACCGATCTGTCATACGAAGAACAACCCACTACCATCCTCGACCGCAGAGAGAAAGTGCTGAAGAATAAGGTCATTCCGTTAGTCCGAGTGTCTTGGGGCGGTCGTTCCCCAGGGGAATCCACCTGGGAGTGGGAGGAAGATATCCGTGCTCGTTATCCACATCACTTTGTTTAGTACATTGTTACCTTGTATCCTTGTTAAATTTCGAGGACGAAATTTTTGTAGGGGGGGTATGATGTAAATCCCCGTTCCCATCGCAATAAAAGTTTTCTATTTCCCTAATTCCCCGAGTTTTTTTTCCTTTTCCCTCGTATTTTAATTGGTTGCTTAAGCTTAATATTTAAATTTTATTTTCCAGCTCTTTTAAAATCATAGTCCAAAACCAAAAGCTAAAATATACTAATATATACACAACCCTAAGCCCAACAAAATTTTCCCAAAACAAAATAAATATATATATATATAACTTTATGTAAACTTCTAATGTGTTCTGTTATTGTAACTGCGATGATATTTAGATCGGAGTGCGACTCTGGACTGCAGTCCAGAGTGACTCTGATTACTGTTTACTGTCCCAAAATGTGTGTCACTTTGTTTCCTGAATTCGTATGTTACGGAACTCTACAGTGGATTAAAGATGGATCTGTTAGCTAAACAAAACAAGTGGTTTCATTCCGTTTCATTGCCGTTTGCTATTTAAATTGTAAATAAAAAGGGCAGAACGTATAACTGTCCAGAACAGATTCAGAAGTGACATACTAATGTTAAACTGGGTATAACTTTCGACGTACAGACGCGATTGAGGATTCGTCTGTTTCGTTGAATACCCTATTGAAAACCCTAGATTGAGGATCTATTTCGACGTATAGACAAGATAGATCCAAGAGATTGTTGGGACTTTTACAGTCTAGGTACATAGAGGCCATACTAAAGAGATTTAGTATGGAAGATTCCAAGCGCGATAATATACCTGCATTGCATGGAATCACCCTCTCTAAAGAGATGTCTCCTAAGACTGATCAGTAGAGGGTTCGCATGAGCATTATACCCTATGTTTCGGCGGTAGGATCTATAATGTATGCGATGCTATGTACCAGACCAGATGTAGCTTACGCACTTAGCATGGTGAGCCGGTATCAGTCGAACCCAGAAGAGAACCACTGGACAACAGTGAAGAACATTCTTAAGTACCTAAGAAGGACTAAGGAACTTTTCTTGGTGTACGATAATGGGGACCTCTAGGTGGAGTCCTTTACCGACTTTAGCTTCCAGAGTGATAAGAATGGCAGAAAGTTTGTCCCGGGTTTTTTGTTTACCCTCAACGGAGGGGTGGTATATTAGAAGAGCTCTAAATAGGACACCGTCGTAGACTCGATGATGGAGACTGACTATATTTCCGCCAACGATGCCGTAAAAGAAGCGGTCTGGATAAAGAAATTCATTACTGAACATGAGGTGGTTCCATCCATTGTTGATCTAATACCTTTGTATTGCGAAAAAAATAGGGCTTTGGATTTAGCGAAGGAACCACGGTCCCATCAGAAATCCAGAAACATCTTGAGGTGGTATCACCTGATCAGAGAGATTGTAGATCGCCGGGAGATCGATGTGCGGAGAGTAGACACAAAAGAGAACACAGAGGATCCATTCACCAAGGCCCTCCCTTAAGCACAGTTCGTGAGACTATTTAAGATGTTGGGTATGCAATACACTAACAACTGGCCCTAGGGCAGATGTTGGATACTCGGTATGCCAATATATGGCCTTAGTGTAAGTGGGAGATTGTTAGATATGTATGCCCTAGATGCCATTATTATATATGTATATATAGTGGATGCTTAGACATATGTATGTATATGACAATCTTGCTCGATATGATAGTATGCTACTTGGTTTTTCTTTATCTTAACATGTGTATATATTTTACTTGTTATTACGTATCATTAATACATGTTGATAAAGCCCGTAGGATCATTGCTTGACTACTAGCGTTATGATGGCGATCATACATGTGGGGGATGGGTAGTCCATAAGCACATCACTAAATTTCCCTAGTCGTAAGAGTATCCAGACTGGGCATCGATATTCCGGAGCAGACTGGTTTATACGTTTCTAGAACCCGACGAGGGGCAATGGTTGGTCCCACAGCCATTGGTCTTTTGCACCTAAGATCGTATACAGGTGCTCACTGGGGGTGAGTACACTGAACGAACTCGCCGAGAACTTCTAGATGGCACTATACCTATCGTCAAATGGCAGTTTTCAGGTGACATGAGTACAAGTTAGTCTTTAGACCTGAGATTGTTATTTGTCTCGTGTGAGTTCCCACTGTACTTAGATTACTACCCTACAACAGCTCTACTAAGTCATGCAAACAGGTTTTAGTTGGGTACAGTCCCGAGCCACATAGAGACAGTGAGCAATTGTTGGGGTTCCGTCTCTCCCGATATAGGGAGTCGATATTGCGTGTGTTCGGTTGGCCAGCACCATAAGACCTTGGCCAAGGCAGTTGGGATTTACTGATAGTTAGATCGGTAGTTTTCCGGATTGGTCATGAGCCATATTGGCACGAATTATCGGGTTATTAGGGTCTGACGTTTACCACCCCTAGACCCGGTATGAGATACTCTTAGACGAAAAGACCAGACTGTACGGAGATTGTCACAGATAGGCTCGGTAGGGGTTCGGATGAGTTTTCTCGTCGGCCTTCCTTTTCGACAGGTATCAGGACAGCCGTTACGTACAGCTAGTGCCGCTAATGTGCTTGTAGTTATGGATTTATCCAGTAACTCACTGCCGGCGTACTGTTAAGTCTTTAGAGTCCCATACAAAGAGTTTTTCTGGTTCAGGCGAAATGATGTATGCAACGTCTTAAAATTTATTAGAGTTAATTATAGTTTAATCAGCGATACAACATGCATTATCTCATAAAACTTAGTTATAATTATTTTTTTCTTAAAAATTTATTTATTTTTTAAAAATATATATACTCATTCATATATATAATTAATCTAGAATTAGTAATATGTTAGTTTAGGCTATAACCCAATTTTGTAGCCATGACAGTTAAACCCCATAATTTTTTCCTACTTAAACATTTTAGCAAAATGTGTTGTTTTAAAAATAAAAAGAAAAGAAAATTAATAAAATATGTAGGCATGGGGGAACATGAGGGTATGGTGCGATAATTGAGAGGAAATAATTGGTGCATGGCTAGTATTAGCCATTTTCTTTCTCTCATTCTTCTTCATTCTTTCATGATCATTTTCCTTAACTCCTCTTCATATTCCTCTCTACCACCCTAGCAATCGCACAAATAAATCTCACACCCACTCAAAAATCACTACAAAACTATCACAAATCTTAGGATCGTTTCTTCAAGTTTATGGTGGAAGCAAGATCCTCACCTTGGGCCACTTTGTAAGCTTAGGGCCACCCTCAAGTTAATCTGAGGTAATGAGCCAACCTTAATCATATTTTAGCAAACTACTTGCCTTAACAACTCTTAATTAAGTTAAAGAGTGTGTTTTAAGTTGTTTTAAAACTTGAAGTAAGGTTTGGAGTGAGTTTTGGGGTTATGAAAATTCTTGGGTTGACCATAGCTTAATCTAGGCTAAATGAGGGTACTTAGTGTTAATTATCCTTTATTTAAACGCAAAACTTCACTAATCTACCATGATAATGGAATTAGTGCCAAAATTAGTATTTAGTTGTAGGTTAGGGTTTAAAATTTAATCTGCTGTTAAACTAATGATCACAGAATTAATTTGTGACTGCAGAAAGCTTGTTATTGAACTCTGAGTGCACCCTCGAAGCCCGAGCCCATTCTCCCAACCTTTGGCCGCCAATTAATGCTTTATGGCCGCAAATTGCGGCTTTTCTGGGGTATTTTGGGGTAGGTTTTTGCCGGGGGCTCTTAAATCCTTCAAATAGACTTCTGGTATATGCAACTTTTTCTAATTGTGTGTATAAAAAAATCTGGGATCGTTTTACCTTACTTTTGGCGATATTTTAACGTACGATATGGATATCCCGACTCTCGTTTTAGCGTTTTAGTTGGTTAACGGCTCTTCGGGGTAGTCTTAGGTATTTGTTGTACACGTATAGTACACTAAATTCACATGTGTTAACTTGTAAGAGTTTAGTTCATTTGTGTATTGTATATATGTGTTGTATCGAAATTCTAGCCCTCACGTGCTAAGGTTTTGTTCGATACTAGGATCAGTTGCGGGGATTTCGGATGCAACAAGGAAAGGGAAGGAGATGATCGGATTTAAGTAGCTCTAGGCCGTTCCGGTGAGTAGATTTAACATCTACGGGGGAATTGTTTGGATGGCGTTAAGCGCCCGATGTCTAGATTCAAGTTATACAATCTTATATATATACTTTCATATGTTGCATAATCATTATCATACGCATTTTAATACTTGCAACGCATTGATACATTCTCGTTAGGACACTTGAACCATTACCAATAGGTTTTATGCTGCACGTGCACAAACTCACATTTACACACACACCCTTGGTAACTGCCATACCACGTACACTGTAGAACATGTTATGATATCTTGCATTGTACTATATCCTTATTGGTAGTTAGATCTTCACTTATTTCATACTAGCATGCATCATGCCAATATCATGTACATTTACCATTATCACCATATTCTTATATGATGTTGTTTCGTAGGATTTCTGTTTTCATGAGATTTGAGAAACCGCACAACACATTTTCTAAAACTTGGATTCATTTAAAAATGCGGTGATATGATATTTGGCGTCCACCATGAGTTTTCTCGGTTCTGAGTTATGAGTATATCCGATTCGAAGAGTGAGGAGTCACCGTTTGCGGATACATGGTGGACCCGGTACGGTACCCTGGGATAAGAAGATCGTATAGAAAGGCGTTGAACCTGGCTGGGGAACACTACCTACCGATGATAGTATGGAAATTCGGTGGATATCCGGAGGATACCGACCGGAGTTATATGATCAGATGGATATGAGGGCCAATTCGAGTGACAGCGCCTGAGATATTAGGATTTCGAGTGCCGATATTTGACACAGGATTTATGATGATTTATTGATGGTACTTCTGTTTTTACCTTATTAAAACTGTTAAGACATGTTCATTTTCATATAGCCGTTACATCCCTGATACCATACATCGCTCATTCATTTATATTGCACCCATGCCATTGTACATCTTTATAATCTCATAGTTAGAATTGTTGTTGTTTCGATCATGTATGCGATTTCCACTTACGATGTTATTTACTATTCACGAGCTGGCAACTCACCCCCGCTGTGCCACAATTTCTTGCAGGGCCGATCTTCCAGTGTAGTCGCGGCAGAGCATACTACTACTTCTACCACTACCTTTTGGGCATAATCTTTTGTTAGGTGGGTTGTGAGTATTCTTTTGTTCGCTATCTTATACATTTTTCCATTGTATCTGGTATACTCTATCTACTATATGTATATTTGAATTAGAAACGAGACTGAGAGATTTGTATTATATTTGACTCTGTGAGCCGACTTTTGCGCTTATATTGTGGTTATTGTTTTCTTTTCTTTATTGCTTTATTCTTCGTCTATGGCATTGTATATTTTAACTACGTGGTTGTGTTCCGCCAATTAGGCGTTCAGATTGCCCCCAATTGGGGAGACTTATTTATTTTGCTTATGTACCGGTTTGGACCAGATTTTACAAAGGAGATGCTACCGAAAATTTTAACGATAACTCGTTTTCAAAAAGATCTTGCAATAACTCTTTTACTCTTTAAATTAACACTTTTAATAAAGATTTCACCTCTTTACCTTTATTTACGGTTTAGATTCTTTGTTTTTGGTTTACTTGAATTACGTTACGCCTTTAGACGTTGTGTGATTTAAGTGCTGGTCACGTTTCTCATTTTGGTCGTGACAATGTAGTAGCCGTATTTTGATACATGCAGGGTTCCAATCGAATGATTGTACTAGCTACCCGGACTTTAGATCGGACGGTTGATGATACTAGTCGGCTTAGGATTGAGCCAGATTATTAAATCAGGTATTAATTTAATAATTTATGTATATATATTTTGATATGTATATTCTAGTATTATGATCTTTGTATTATTCTAGCTTTTTGGGTATTCATATTTTGATAGGAATACGGGTATATATATACGGTAGAGTGTATTCCGTATTTATACGGAAAACATTCTAGAAGGTGGACACTTCATTTTAGTTTATCCATTTATTAATTTAAATCGAAAATGAGGTGTAAAGGCAGTGAGGTGAGAATGGTGAAAACCATGATTGAATAGTCTTGACAAATGGATTGTATATTCTTTTGTGCAAACTATTCAAGTTTGGTTGCTATATTTTTATTGCATAAACCTTTTATACAAAACCTTGCTTGGCTCACTTGATGGAAAATCATTCTCACCATTTGCTTTTCTCTCCTCACTAGCCTTTCTTGAGCTCCTCCTCCTTCTCCTTCATCTTCCTCCCTACCATATCATGAGTTGAGGATCAAGGATCAAAAGAGATAAAAATACATTAGAACAACTCACTACATCACTAGACGCTCTAGATTAGCAACCTAGAGCCTTTAGTTGCTCCACTAGATTTTTAGTGTGGAGCTAGAGCCATGAACCACATCTTTCGGGGGATCATCTTCGACGGAGGAAGACTGAGGGTCAAGCTCGATCAAGGAGACCTCAAAGTGCTAAGGAAGAGAGTAGAAGACCAAAGGACACGGATCATTTGGTATGACCCTCTTTACAGGGTAGTTAGACCTCTTCTAGTTTATTAGCTTAATATTTTGTTAGATTCTAGGTAGTTGTTTCTAGCGCCAAGTTTTTTAAAAGCCAAAGTTTTTCATTCCGCAACGGCCAAGCCTAGCGGCTAGGGCACTAGAGATCGCAACACCTCCTTTCCTTGGCATCCCAGCGCCAAAGGAGGATACCTAGAAGAAGTCGGTCTTTAATCGGCTGGCTATCACTGCGAGCTCTGCTGATAAGCCTGAAGGCTCCGTCTTTAAAATATTGGGAACTAGCTCCGTGGGCCTTCCTAAAAAGCAAATGATTCCAAAGAAAGCGGTTTTTAAGCAATTTTCCTTTTAGGCGCCAATTTCTCCCGATTCACCGAAGAATACTTTACCCTCACGCTAGTCGGTCTTTAAAAGATTGGCATCCCAAGCTCATATTTTTGCTCCGCCTAAGGCATTGGTTTTTTAACGACTAGCACCTGCCGAAGGCCGAGAATGACACAGAGGTAGATTCATGAGGCTCCTAAGACTGAAGAAGATCCAACTGCCAGACATGCCTGACATCGTTATTGGCACCGACTAAGACAGGCAGGGGTAATTCCCCATCCGGGTTGACTCTGCCTGCTCCGATAATCCAAGTTGATGTTCCAACTGGGAACAAGTTTGAACCACTGTGGATGGTCAAGCATAACTCTCTTACCACAGTGCTGAAGAAGTCTCCACTTTCTGCGGAGATACATGATGAGCCAAAGGTGGTACGCTCGGTCAAAAGACTTTCCTCAACCATCCATAGAGTTTGGAAAGAAGTCCAAAACATTGTCATTGATGACAGCTACTCTCAGCGAATGAAGAAGCTCAAAGGTCATCAAGATGATAACAAACCCCCTCCCCAATTCATGGAGGCTCATGTTCAGAAGGTTCCGGCTATGATGGTTCTTTCTGTTGGATATGTATTCTCTAGAGGCCATATTGTATATGTATACATATGGATATTGGGGATATGTATGTACATGACAATCTTGCTCAGTTATATAGTATATTATTTGAGTTGTCTTTATCAGGATATGTGTATTTTTTGCTATTGATGTTTTATCCAGCTTGCACATATTGATAAAGACTCGATACAGTAGTATACTATTATGGTTTGACTTTATCTTAACATGTACATATGTTATATGTGTCGATCACATGTTGATAAAGCCCATAAGATCTTGCTTGATGTTCATATCAGATTTTTGCATTTTTATACCGCTCAATTTTTATCATATTGCTTATCGGTAGGTACTCTTGAGCCGTGTTTGCTAGTCAATTGCAGGATACAGGTTCTCGGCTCTAAACGGTGAAATTCATGGAAAAGCACGACAAATTCCGGATTACTGCCAACCACAGATAAAACACGGGTCTCCGCTCTCTATCCGTATGTTGCCGCACACCAGTCTAAGGGACAAAATGGCAAATCGATGTCATTTTCATACACAAAGCTCAATGTCAACACAAGATCCAACATATCTACGCGGAGCTCAAGAAAAATCATGGCAAAAGATCCACATCACATCACCTTTTGATCAGCAGAAATTCTGGAAAAATCGTGAAGAAATTCTGAGAAAAAACATATACCAGATTGAAGGGTACTGCAAACCAGGGCAACTCACCAAATTTGATGACCTAAATCCCTAATAGGGCCGCGGAACCGCGGCATAAGCACGCTTAGGCCGCGGATCCGCGGCCGTATAGGCTTGTCGGCTGAAGACTTTTTAGGGGCTGTTTGGTCTTTTCATGATGGTTCAGAATGTTGCCCTAGAATTTCTGTTTCTTGCCTATAAATAGTCCAGAACTTGCCAAAGCTAAGGGTGCTTAATCTTGTATTTTAGGTTTTAGAATACATGTTGTTCTTCTTCCTCTTCTCATCTCTTCTCCATTAAAACCTTGTAGTGAGCTTTTGTGAGTGAAGGATAAATAAAGAGTTCTTTTGGTTACCATGCTTGTCTTCTTATTAATTATAATTGCTTGTATTTTTCTTTTGCTAATCTAGTTGTTGTTATTTGTTTTTTGTTTCTTTCTTGTTCTCTTTTTCTTTATCCTTAAACAACCATGATGCTTACGCTTGATCCTTGCCGAGGTGAGGTCGCAAATAGCTAGTTGTAATCTTCTAACCTCTTTCTTTCTATCTTTCTCCTTTGTTTTATTTTCATTTTTCTTGTAAAGGGTGAGTAGTTTCCATACTTGTTAGGGTAGGATAAGGAAAGTTTGAGAGAATGAAATCTCTCTCACTCTTTTCTTGCCCAACATCTTAATTCGAACTCCCGTTAATTGAACCACAATCCGCTCCCTACGGCACCCTATCCTACATGATAGCGGTGATTCCTTAGTGAGACCGGTTGTGGTTGAATTAACCGGAGGTTAAGGCTAAGAGCCAAGAATGGACGGACAAGCACTAAAAGGAAGAACTTATGCGTTGGAAAGCCTAGCTTATACTCGCAAGTTCCTTCCTAGTCGTGCTAATCCCCGTTGTTGCCGATTACCGTGACACCGATATTAAGAGTGGCAATGAAAGAAGTGAGCGACTCCTAACTCAAACTAACCTAATCCTAACCCTAATAAGCTCTCTTTACATATCATTTTAGCACATAGTTAATCTCAAAACAAACCTGGACATTTGTACTTAACTCGTTAAAGCACATAGAAAAAGATTCCCATCTCCCTGCGGACGACCCGTACTCAACCGGCTAGTTACAAGCGAAACCGTCTTGATTGCAGTAATAAACTTGAACACGCAAAAACTCTACCAATCAAATGGCGCCGTTGCCGGGAAGACGGTAGTTTATTTCTTTGTGTAATTTCGGGTTAATTTGTGAATATAAATTTAACCGAAAAAATTATACATTGTAAAAAAAAATCATCTTGTTATTTTTGATTAGTTTTTGTGCAAGTGTGCAGGATAAACCGAAGTTCGATTTCAGTGCCAAAGACGTGGGAAGTTAGACCCATATCTTTGCGGCTACACCGCGGGTGAACAAGATGGAAGAGACGGTCTATTGAAAGATTCTGGAGCAGATCCAGTAAGAAAATCAAGATTCAGGAAATCCAGACAAGCATAGGACACCAAAAACAGCATATACCAAAAATTTGAAGCTTCAACCCCTCAACATAGCCGCTGAACCGTAGCCTTAGCATGCGTTTGGCTATGGAACCGCGGCTATTTGTTGGCTTCAGGGTTTCAGTTTTTTTTGGTGAGTATCTTTCTCCTTCCCCACTCTTCTGAACTCTACTGAACTGTGTTTTCTGCAGCATTCTTTGCGGAAACTCACTTCCCCCTTCCAATAAATTGTTTTTATGCAGGATTCTTTGCGCCACGCTAAAAAAATAAAAATTGATTGCAGTTGATTGTTACTGCTTTGCATATATTAATACGGACTTTAAGGGGCTTGAAACCAATCCAGATTGGGTGGGGATTTAATCACCCTTCCCAGGACCCCAGAAATCACAAAAAGCATATGCATTATTTAATTAAAAAATACTAGTCTCATCTCTTAGGACTTCGCGCTCAATAGGACAGAGGACTAGTTACAGGCATCGGCCGTTTATCTTATCCTGACTTTACGGTGTCTAGGCAAGTGTGTCCAAGGCAAGTGGTTACTTAATTAGGATTAATTAGGACCACTACTTACGTAGTGGGGAGCTTCCCACTTACCTGGCACTTACCTGGCCGCAATTGGCGGAGAAGAGGCGGTTTGAGGTCATATTTTTAGCCCTTTGGAACAGTTAGGAGCTGTCTAGCTGACCTAGGTGACCCTAGATCTAGGTGTGATTGTTCATATCTTATTTGTGATTGCTTGAAGCCGTAAGTCCATACATATTTCTGTAAAGCTCTTTCTAAAAAGAAAAAAAAAGAAAAAAAATACAAAAAACCAAAAACTTTTATAAAAACTTGCTCTTTGTCGCCAAAATCCCATTTTTTCACCCACCACCCATAGTATTTCTCCATTGACGTTTTCTTACCCTCACCTTCTCCGCTTTGACTATACTAAACTCGTTTAGTGTATGTCCGCTTGGACTCGGGACACTAGCGCCCGCCTAGTCCGCGTTACGTTAGTCGCTACCGAATACGCGATCGACTCAGACGTCGAAACTCCGTCCATGCCTCTTTCACCCTTACCTTTGCCGGCCAACTCCGACGTTGACCGGAATTCTGTTCATACATCCTCACCTTCACCATCACCAACCTCTTCTTCCGCGATGTCAGGATTTAATCCAAACATCCCTTTGACTCCCCCGGGATTGATTCGACCTCCTATGGATGCGAATAACCCACCACCGCCTGTCGTAGCGCCACAGCGAATCGCGATCCAGGATCGTTTCTATCCCACCCGTTCTGCACTTCCCACCTGTCTTTCCCTTCTACCGGCCAATGGGGATAATTTTGAAATTAAGCCCCACTTCATTAACATGCTTTCAAAATTTCATGGGCTTGAATCTGAAGATGCCTATATCTTCATCAACAAGTTCCAAAATGTTTGTGCCATGATGAAAACCACCCAGCTGTCGGACGATGCTATACGGCTACGGGTCATTCCCTTCACTTTGTGCGATCGTGAAGAAATTCTGAGAAAAAACATATACCAGATTGAAGGGTACTGCAAACCAGGGCAACTCACCAAATTTGATGACCTAAATCCCCAATAGGGTCGCGGAACCGCGGCATAAGCACGCTTAGGCCGCGGATCTTTCCATTTTTCAGCAAGATCGCACAAAGTGAACGGAATGACCCGTAACCGTATAGCATCGTCCGACAGCTGGGTGGTTTTCATCATGGCACAAACATTTTGGAACTTGTTGATGAAGATATAGGCATCTTCAGATTCAAGCCCATGAAATTTTGGAAGCTTGTTAATGAAGTGGGGCTTAATTTCAAAATTATCCACATTGGCCGGTGGATGGGAAAGACAGGTGGGAAGTGTAGAACGGGTGGGGTAGAAACGATCCTGGAGCGCGATTCACTGTGGCGCTACGACAGGCGGTGGTGGTGGGTTATTCGCATCTATAGGAGGTCGAATCAATCCCGGGGGAGTCAAAGGGATGTTTGGATTAAATCCTGACATCGCGGAAGAAGAGGTTGGTGATGGTGAAGGTGAGAATGTATGAACAGAATTCCGGTCAACGTCGGAGTTGGCCGGCAAAGGTAAGGGTGAAAGAGGCGTGGACGGAGTTTCGACGTCTGAGTCGATTGCGTAGTCGGTAGCGACTAACGTAACGCGGACTAGGCGGGCGCTAGTGTCCCGAGTCCAAGCGGACATACACTAAACGAGTTTAGTATAGTCAAAGCGGAGAAGGTGAGGGTAAGAAAACGTCAATGGAGAAATACGATGGGTGGTGGGTGAAAAAATGAGATTTTGGCGATAAAGGGCAAGTTTTTATAAAAGTTTTTGGTTTTTTTTTTCTTTTTTTTCTTTTTAGAAAGAGCTTTACAGAAATATGTATGGACTTACGGCTTCAAGCAATCACAAACAAGATATGCACAATCACACCTAGATCTAGGGTCACCTTGGTCAGCTAGACAGCTCCTAACTGTTCCAAAGGGCTAGAAATAGGACCTCAAACTGCCTCTTCTCCGCCAATTGAGGCCAGGTAAGTGCCAGGTAAGTGGGAGGCTCCCCACTACGTAAATAGTTGTCCTAATTAAGTAACCACTTGTCTTGGACACACTTGCCTAGACACTGCAAAGTCAGGATAAGATAAACGGCCGATGCCTGTAACTAGTCCTCTGTCCTATTGAGCACGAAGTCCTTAGGGCTGGATCTAGTATTTTTTAATTAAACAATGGTCAATGCATATGCTTTTTGTGATTTCTGGGGTCCTGGGAAGGGTGATGAAATCCCCACCCAATCTGGATTGGTTTCAAGTCCCTTAAAGTCCGTATTAATATATGCAAAGCAGTAACAATCAACTGCAATCAATTTTTATTATTTTAGCGTGGCGCAAAGAATCCTGCACAAAAATAATTTATTGGAAGGGAGAAGAGAGTTTGCGCAAAGAATGCTGCAGAAAACACAGTTCAGTGGAGTTCAGAGGAGTGGGGAAGGAGAAAGATACTCACCAAAAAAAACTGAAACCCTGAAGCCAACAAATGGCCGCGGTTCCGCGGCCAAACGCGTGCTAAGGCCGCGGTTACGCGGCTATGTTGAAGGGTTGAAGCTTCAAATTTCTGGTATGTGCTGTTTTTAGTGTCCTCTGCTTGTCTGGATTTCCTGAATCTTGATTTTCTTACTGGATCTGCTCTAGAATCTTTCAATAGACCGTCTTTTCTGTCTTGTTCACCCGCGGTGTAGCCACAAAGATATGGGTCTAACTTCCCACGTCTTTGGCACTAAACTCGAACTTCGTTTTATCCTGCACACTTGCACAAAAACTAATCAAAAATAACAAGATGATTTTTTTTTACAATGTATATTTTTTTTTCGGTTAGATTTATATTCACAAATTAATCCGAAATTACACAAAGAAATAAACTACCGTCTCCCCGGCAACGGCGCCATTTGATTGGTAGAGTTTTTGCGTGTTCAAGTTGTTGGAGATAGTGCCCTCAGAGTCAATTATTGGATCACAGGCACGTGATTGCAATGATTGAGGGAGGACCTATTCCGGTAGGACAGTCTTACTCAAGATGATAGTATGCTATCTGGTTTATCTTTATCATCGTGTACTGCTTTAGGTGACCTGACAGGTCGCTATTACCCGTTGATAGAGCCCCTAGGATTCTTGCTTGACTGCCAGCAGTATGAGGGCGATCATATACGTGAGAGCTGGTAGCCTATAAGCACATCCTTAAAAGGTCCCTAGTCGTGGGAGTTTCGAGACAGGGCATCGATACTCCAGAGTAGACTGGTGTATACAGTCGAGACCCCGACGAGGGGCGGTGGCCGGTCTCACAAGCCACTGGTGTCAGTTGGTTCACCTAAGATGTATACAGATACTCATTGGGTTATGAGTACACTAGACATGACTCGCTGGGAACATGCTAGTTGGTCCTATACCTGACGTCAGATAGCAGTTCCCTGGTGACATGTGTCCAGGTTAGTTCATCGACCTGAGGATCGTCATTTGTCTCGTGTGAGTTCCCACTGTACTTTGATTACTACCCTACCACGCTCAAAGGAGACGTGCAAACAAGTTTTAGTTGGGTACAGTCCCGAGCCACATAGAGGCGGTGAGCGGATCTTCAGGGGTTCGTCTCTCCTGGTATTGGGGGTGAGGTCGCGCTGTATCTAGGAGAGCCAGAACATGAAAAGTCCTTGGCCAAGGCAGGAGATTTACTGGTAAGTATTCCAGTAGTATCTCAGGGTGTTCTGGGCTGATCTCTGACATGACTTGTACCGCTTTTGGGGGTCTGACTTTTACCAACCCCCTAGGCCCGCCATGCGATGCTCATAGACGAACGGATCGGACTATACGGATATTGTCACTGACAAGCTCAGTAGGGTGTCAGGATGAGTTCGCTCACAGACGTCCCTTTTGGTCAATAGCTGGTAGCCCGTCACGTATGGTTAATACCTCTGACGTGCTAGTGGTTAAATCCACAGCCATAGTATTGACGAGTCTTTAGAGTCCCCCACAGACAGTTGCTCAAGTTTTCGGGCGAAACGCTGTAGAGGCCGTATGGAGATATGGCAGGGTTCGATCAGATACGTGCGGTATTGCACGGATCAGGATCGGACGGTTAATACTAGCGGGCTTTGGTTTAAGCCGGATCCTAGTATTGTACAGTGTAGATTTTGTCTCATTGCATTTGTATTCGGTCGGAATACAAATGCGGGTATGTATATACAGTAGCGGAGTTTTCCTGTAATATATTACGGGATCAGTTTCTGGTGTTGCCAGTTTGTTTTCCGTTTCGGCCATTTTCATTTGTATCTTTCATTGGCCGAAGATTGGTGCAGGAGGGCTTATTTGCATTTGTGCAAATAAGCATTTGTGGAGGGTGTTCTTTGCATTTTCTTGTGTCATGATGGTTGCACCATCATTTGACTTGCTCACTTCATGATGGTGCATCATTGCATGACTTTTGGTTGTTATGATGATAGATGGGAGTTGATTAGGTTGATGGAGTGTGAGGTTGGTTTTGTGATCATTGTTGATTATCACCATTCTTTTCTTATTCTCTTGCATTATTCTTATGGCTCATCTCTTGGGATTATTCCTCACTCACTCTCATTCTCTATCTCCTCTCATAGAGGCCGGCCACATGAGGTGGGGCTGTCCCAAAAAGTTTGGTGTGGGATTTTTGTTCTTCTAGTTTTGTAAAATCCCACAAGTTCAATCTCCACAAGCTCGCTTCATTTCCTCCACCAAATGGCAACCTCCATGAACCCCATGAGACACATAGTTCTCTACACGATTCTACAGCAAACCTTGGGCACGTCGACTCGCCAACTTCATGCCCGAGTTGCTTCGGACCAGAGGTGGGAGCCCGTAAAAGAAGCCGGCGATGTGGTGCCCTTCCGGTGATGTGATGGAGACCGGAGATTCCGCGGGAGATCGGGACGACGACGAGAAGACCGAAGGACACGGATCACTCGGTATATTTCTCTTCCCCGTCTTTTAGATAGCTAGGACTAGTTTAATGGCATGATCTGGGTATTTAGTGCGCGGTGGTGCCGGTTTGAAAAGTTAAAGAAAAGCATCGCTTCCGCATTCCGGCGTCGGATTGACGGCCAGGGCGCCGCCGTGCACTTACAGTGGTATCAGAGCCTCGCTATTAACCTAGTCTAGCTTGGTCTAATGTGTTTATAACTTCGATCGATCGGATTTCCCAAAAACCGTATTTTTCCTAGCATCAGTTTCTGTCGAAATTTTTTGGACTCCAAAAATTTTTCAGGTTGTTTCAGAATGATGTGCAGGGTATTATAAGCAAACTGTAAAAATTTGGTAGCATGAACTTACTATACCACCGCGGAACCGCGGCCAAACCCATGCTTGGGCCGCGGTTCCACCGCAATGTTCACTGTTCATGCCCCCAAAATTTTACAGAATGCTCCTGAGTGGAAAATAGGTTTTCTGGAATGTTATTTTTGGGCCCAGATTTCTTCATGTGCTACAGTAATGCTTGGGGGCCCACTTGGTAAAATTTGTTCGATCGGATATTTTAAACATGTTAGTTCACAGTTTTTACATTATATCTGCGACCGTGAATGTCACTTGATCGGTAAATCCTATCTAACTGCTATAGCCCGATTAGACGGATTTGCGAACGTGACATTCACGTTGATGTTCTGTGTATTGCTGTGATGTTGCGGATTGGTCGTAGGGGATAGCCTGGTTGCAGTGGTAGTACAGTTTTGTTGTATTATGTACATTTGATATTGCGGGGCGAGCGCCCAACATGTGGACTGCCGTCACTGCCTGTTTGTATTATTATTTTGGGCCACGACCAGGTTGCGGTCGATATACCCGTTGAATGTATATTTTACTTTCTGTACTAGGATTACCCTGAGGAGGGGTGCACGGATAGCCGGGTTTTAGAGGGCAACGGGCCTGCATCTCATGGCATTGAGACGGAGGGGGCTTCACTCTAGAATTGGCGGCTATTCGCCGCACTCGTAGGGGGTACAGGTAGACCCAGGAGGGGTGCCCAAGTTACTAGATTCTGTGAAGTGCTGGGTGGTCCATTCACGTTGCTGAAGGGGGCTGCCCCACTTCAGGTTTTGGCGGGTAACTTGTCGCGCCCGTAGGGGTCTAGGATTTCATTGCGCAGGCTATCCACACGACCATGGGAACGTCGGGTTTCAGTAGTGGCTCTGTGAAACCCGGGGATCCCAGATATCTGTATTGTTCTATGATGCTGTACATTTCTGTGATGTTGCATTTTATCACGCCTTGAGCGAAATATTATATATTATATATATACTAGTAGATGTTGTATATGTTTTGCATCCATGCTAGTCCAGTCCCCGCTCTGTCGTTAGTTAGCTAACCTAACGGGTAATGACGGGACCCAGTGGCGAATGCGGATGGCATATACGTACATCATTATATTTCGTTCTTTGTGGTGTGATCAATTAATGGGACTGCGCTGATTCGGATTAATGCAAGTTAAAAACAAACCTATTCTGATGTTGTTGGAACACTTTTCAAAAAGCTGTTGTTGCAAGGACGTTCTCTTTTGTTTTGCATCGTGGTATTCAGTTGGAATATCCTGCTCCTCAGTCGACGAGGCAAGGGCCGAGGTCCCTTCACCGGGAGTGACCCCTTGGACAAAAAGTTTGCGTCAGGGCAATAACTTCACTATAGCTGATTACTTTTGCTTTGCATCGTGGTATTCAGTTGGAATATCCTGCACCTCATTCTACGGGGAAAGAGCCTAGATCCCTTCACCAGGAGTGACCTCTTTAGCAAAGGTTTTCGTCACTATATTTTTATAAAAGCTATCCGTTCCTTCAACGATATCAAGTTCATTACGTTAAAGGTTTTCGCCAGAAACCATTCGTAGCCCTCCGTCATTTCATATGGGTGGTCAATAGTATTCAAGCTGTGTTTGTTGGCCAAAGTCAAGGCACGGTGTTTGGTAGCTGTTGGGTATTCATACGCAGCATAAATAGATGCGTTGGTTTGGGGCAGTCGTATAGCCTTGTTGGCCAAAGTCAAGGGCTTGTGTGGGTGTGCTCAAATTAACCTGGAGAATGACGGGTAGAACTTGACATGTGACTTATGATTTGTTGGCCAAAGTCAAGGTCATAAGAGCATGGGGCAAAAATCACATCGGGAGTTTCTAAAGAAACTGAAACTTTCCAGATATGCGCATACCTTCTGGAGTGTGATGACGTGAGCGGATTCCATCACGTTATCATGCGATGATAGTTGGATCCCGATTCCCACTGATGAGTTAGTTTACTCCTCGGGTGACCCCGACTAATTCTTCTTTCAGGTTTGGAGGAGAATTTGAGGTGATAGTGGGAGGTTTCCAGATTAGATAAATTGGTAACCATTCTGATCTAGGTTAGAGTGCACGCTGAGTGTTTCTTTTCTCTCTCTCTGGCAGCGACCATTGACCCGACCCTAAGACTATGACTCAGTGACCAAAATTAACCGAACCTTCTTAAACACTGGCTTTTGGATTGTCAGAGTTGCAAACCTCTTTGCCACTCCTACTTTTACCCTTTTCTCCAGGACACCCCGTATTACTACGAACGTCTACTTCCATTGGACAAAACCATCGTATGGTTAGATACGAACTCAAAATAATTTATTCGAGGATGGTTTCCGGTTCTGGAGAAAACGGATAGGACTATTCAGTTATCTTTTCCTTTTACTTTCTCTCAGGTTGCGAGTACTCCTTGGTTTAGGAGATAGTACACCTATTATGCAAATTGGACAGTCTTCTTCCAAACCTTAGGCTGGTGCCGAACTGTGGGGAATGAAGAAAACTAATCAGCATAACGATGGTGTACAGAAGGTATTAAGTAAAGACATAACAAGGGATTAGTAAGAGGGAAATGTAAATTGCGACTGCTATTCACGACCAAACCAAGTATTTATTCGCCGATCCTAAATCACCTTTGTATTTCTCCAGAACACCCAGTATCACTACGAAGATCCACTGTTTATTGGATACTCCATTGTATGGTTATATATGAACTCGAAAGGAACTTGTTCTAGTTCGGGGATGGATTCTGGTTCAGGAGAAATAGGAATAAGGTTTATTCGGTTGTCTTTTATCTTCACCTTCTCTCATTGTGAGTGTTCCTAGGATTAGGACAGTACACCTATTATGCTTATTGGATAGTCTTCTTCCAAACCATAGGCTGGTGCCGAGCGGCAGGGAAGGAAGAAAACCATTTGGTCTAAAGGGGTGTACAGAAGGTAATGACTAAAGAAATATAAAGGGATTTGGAGAGGTGGCAAAGAATTATACGGTTACAGTCGTGAATCTGGAAAAGGCATTACTAGGAATACCGGGATACCCCATCGAAACATTTCAGTGTTTCAGTTTCACCGTGTACTGTTAAAAGAAAACTGATTTCCCAATTAGACCCTTGCTCCAGGGTATGTATTTACCAAGTATGATTCTCACATCTGTATGGTTTTACAGATGATGAATGGGAGTAAGTTATTGGGAATTAGGTGATCATCCTCATTATATCGGAATTCGTTGTAATTGGTGATGTTTGAGGAAATCGCCTGAGTTGTTTGCCGGACGGCAAATGTTTGGTTTTGAATATCCGCTGTTATGCACCAATTTCAAATTGATATATCTGTACGTCTATTTTCATAGAGTGAGATAGGCATTTTTGAAATTATGTCTATGACATTTACCTATATCAGTGGATGGTTAGGTAAGGAGCATTAAACAGCGGTGTAATTCTTCTTAACCATAAGTACAGTTTTCAACTTACGACATACAGGGATTGAGTTATTAGACTCAGGGGACTTATACAGAATATTGTATATTGTCTAGTGTCCATTAGGACAGAGGGGTTGATCCTCGTACTACATTCTGTTTACTTATGACTTCTCTAGTTCTTAGACAGGTGTTTCGTAGAAACACAAGGTCTGAGTTTTGAGAAGTTATAGGTATAAGAGTAAAGTAGAGAACCAGATATTGCAAGTATCGGGATTCTTCAAGGTGATCTAAGATGTAGATACTTGTGTATGGTATTCAATTGATAGTGATGATTAAGAGAACTTGCTTCTCTTTCAGGTTACTCATAATTGGAAGCACTCCTAAGTTGAGTAACGTTGATCGGTCTCTCTCCATTTAGTTGACATGCGCTGGAGACAGTTGCATGATTTGAATTTGGTTCAATTAAATCAGTGCCTCTGGTTCTATATTGGATATAGAACAGTTCATATCTTAACGTTGTTAAGGTACGGGGAGTTGTCCGGCTTATGATTAAAACCAGACTCTGGATAACTCAAGGCACATTTCTGTAATGGCTGTTTGTGGGTTGACCCAGGCTATGACGAGGGTTGACTTTCTACCATCTGCAAGATCAATAGTGATATTGTTCTAGACTCGCCACAGTTTTAATAAAAAGGGATTTTTTCAAAAAACAGTAGTGGGAGTATGGTAGAACTGGAAGTGATTCCAGAACCACAAACGATTACTGAATATTTGATAGGAACCTAAAGATTCAATCTGGTTTGACATTCCATTGGCCACTCTGCAGATAAGGTGGGTAACTTCAGGCACCCGAGAGGTACTCCGGTAGCCTCAAGGACGGTGACAGGGAAGTTCTTGTTTACCCAGACTGGCCATTGTTGTTATTCCAGGCTATGAGACCCGGCAGGAGGATGAGTATAGCGTTGTTCAAAACTAGCTTTAGAAGTGTACGTGTATATGACTATGCCAGAGGGTTGTCGTAGTCAGTGGGAGCAGCGGAAGCATTGGTGGACATGTGGCTTATGTCTATTTTTAGACTAAAGCAGATATAGCGGAGATAGATCATCTATTTCTGATGTGACAGTCATAGGTTTGACTTCATCAGAATAGGGGATGGATCTGTTAAGAAGGTAGTAGGGTGTGTTGTCATGGTATTTGGATGACATACGCAGAGTAGGAAAAGAAATTCCTATACTACAATCGGTTATACTTTGGTCGTCACACAGTGGTTTCTCCACATGGGACTTGGACATTATATCAGACATACTGGTTACTAGATCTATGGTTTTAGATCTAGATTTGGGTGGTTTCCCAATTAAGGGTACTTAGACAGCATTCTAAGAGTATTTAGAATGGACGACTCCTGGCACGGTAGTGTACCTGCAGGTGACGGAGTCACCCTCTCTAAAGGTGTCTTACAGATTAAAGGGAAGAGGGATGTACATGATTGTCAGATCACTTGCTTAGGCAATTGAGTCAATCATGAGATGTCAAGTACCACACCAGATGTTGTTTTTGCAGTGGATGCAATAAGTTAATATTGATCCAATCCTGAAGAAACAGTCGGAAGCAGTTTTAGAACATAAGTGGATGTTCTAGGGATATGATAACGACAGCCTCATTCGGGAGACAGTTATCATTCCAAGCTTCTAAGGTGACCTGGACGACAAGGAGGTTGTCAGAGTTATAGTTTTCCTTCTGACGAGGGGAAGTATTTTGGACAGGTAGTCCAAGGAAATACTGAGGGAGGCATGGCGCAGGATACTGATTAAGTTCAGTTGACGATACAGTCTAAGAAGTTTAGATTTGGAGTTCATTTATGAGCTAGGTCCCATCAGACATCCAGACACATTCTAAGACAAGTATTGCTCATTTCGGAAGATGGCTTTCTCCCCGAACTTGAGATATAGAGAGACATAGAAAGAAACATCAAGGCGGATCCACTCACTAAGGCTATTCCTCGAACGCAATAGTTTCGCAAACGAGTTTTGTGAGACTGACAAGTAGAGGAGTTGGGTGTTCGGTATCATACGGGCTGTGAGTATGCGACATCGCAATAATTAGCCTTGAGTGCAAGTGGGAGATTGTTGGAGATAGTGCCCTCAGAGTCAATTATTGGATTACAGGCACGTGATTGCAATGATTGAGGGAGGACCTATTCCGGTAGGACAGTCTTACTCAAGATGATAGTATGCTATCTGGTTTATCTTTATCATCGTGTACTGCTTTAGGTGACCTGACAGGTCGCTATTACCCGTTGATAGAGCCCCTAGGATTCTTGCTTGACAGCCAGCAGTATGAGGGCGATCATATACGTGAGAGCTGGTAGCCTATAAGCACATCCTTAAAAGGTCCCTAGTCGTGGGAGTTTCGAGACAGGGCATCGATACTCCAGAGTAGACTAGTGTATACAGTCGAGACCCCGACGAGGGGCGGTGGCCGGTTTCACAAGCCACTGGTGTCAGTTGATTCACCTAAGATGTATGCAGGTGCTCATTGGGTTATGAGTACACCGGACAGGACTCGCCGGGAACATGCTAGTTGGTCTTATACCTGACGTCAGATAGCAGTTCCCTGGTGATATGTATACATGTTAGTTCATCGACCTGAGGATCGTCATTTGTCTCGTGTGAGTTCCCACTGTACTTTGATTACTACCCTACCACGCTCAAAGGAGACGTGCAAACAGGTTTAGTTGGGTACAGTCCCGAGCCACATGGAGGCAGTGAGCGGATCTTCAGGGGTTCGTCTCTCCCAGTATTGGGGGTGAGGTCGCGCTGTGTCTAGGAGAGCCAGAACATGAAAAGTCCTTGGCCAAGGCAGGAGATTTACTGGTAAGTATTCCAGTAGTATCTCAGGGTGTTCTGGGCTTATCTCTGACACGACTTGTACCGCTTTTGGGGGTCTGACTTTTACCAACCCCCTAGGCCCACAATGCGATGGTCATAGACGAACGGACCGGACTGTACGGATATTGTCACTGACAGGCTCAGTAGGGTGTCAGGATGAGTTCGCTCACAGACGTCCCTTTTGGTCAATAGCTGGTAGCCCGTCACGTATGGCTAATACCTCTGACATGCTAGTGGTTAAATCCACAGCCATAGTATTGACGAGTCTTTAGAGTCCCCCACAGACAGTTGCTCAAGTTTTCGGGCGAAACGCTGTAGAGGCCGTATGGAGATATGGCAGGGTTCGATCAGATACGTGCGGTATTGCACGGATCAGGATGGGACGGTTAATACTAGCGGGCTTTGGTTTAAGCCGGATCCTAGTATTGTACAGTGTAGATTTTGTCTCATTGCGTTTGTATTCGGTCGGAATACAAATGCGGGTATGTATATACAGTAGCGGGGTTTTCCTGTAATATATTACGGTATCAGTTTCTGGAGCTGCCAGTTTGTTTTCCGTTTCGGCCATTTTCATTTGTATCTTTCATTGGCCGAAGATTGGTGGAGGAGGGCTTATTTGCATTTGTGCAAATAAGCATTTGTGGAGGGTGTTCTTTGCATTTTCTTATGTCATGATGGTTGCACCATCATTTGACTAGCTCACTTCATGATGGTGCATCATTGCATGACTTTTGGTTGTTATGATGATAGATGGGAGTTGATTAGGTTGATGGAGTGTGAGGTTGGTTTTATGATCATTGTTGATTATCACCATTCTTTTCTTATTCTCTTGCATTATTCTTATGGCTCATCTCTTGGGATTATTCCTCACTCACTCTCATTCTCTATCTCCTCTCATAGAGGCCGGCCACATGAGGTGGGGCTGTCCCAAAAAGTTTGGTGTGGGATTTTTGTTCTTCTAGTTTTGTAAAATCCCACAAGTTCAATCTCCACAAGCTCGCTTCATTTCCTCCACCAAATGGCAACCTCCATGAACCCCATGAGACACATAGTTCTCTACACGATTCTACATCAAATCTTGGGCACGTCGACTCACCAACTTCGTGCCCGAGTTGCCTTAGACCAGAGGTGGGAGCCCGTAAAATAAGCCGGCGATGTGGTGCCCTTCCGGTGACGTGATGGAGACCAGAGATTCCGCGGGAGATCGGGACGACGACGAGAAGACCGGAGGACACGGATCACTCGGTATATTTCTCTTCCCCGTCTTTTAGATAGCTAGGACTAGTTTAATGGCACGATCTGGGTATTTAGTGCGCGGTGGTGCCGGTTTGAAAAGTTAAAGAAAAGTATCGCTTCCACATTCCGGCGTCGGATTGACGGCCGGAGCGCCGCCGTGCACTTACACAAGTTTATTACCGCAATCATGACGGTTTCGCTTGTAGCTAGCCGGTTGAGTACGGGTCGTCCGCAGGGAGATGGGAATCTTTTTCTATGTGCTCTAACGAGTTAAGTCCAAATGTCCAGGTTTGTTTTGAGATTAACTATGTGCTAAAATGATATGTAAAGAGAGATTGTTAGGGTTAGGATTAGGTTAGTTTGAGTTAGGAGTCGCTCACTTCTTTCGTTGCCATTCTTAATATTGGTGTCACGGTAATCGGCAACAACGGGGATTAGCACGACTTGGAAGGAACTTGCGAGTATAAGCTAGGCTTTCCAACGCTTAAGTTCTTCCTTTTGGTGCTTGTCCATCCGTTCTTGCCTCTTAGACTTAACCTCCAGTTAATTCAACCACAACCGGTCTCACTAAGGAATCACCGCTATCATGTAGGATAGGGTGCCGTAGGGAGTGGATTATGGTTCAATTAACGGGAGTCCGAATCAAGATGTTGGGCAAGGAAAGAGTGAGAGAGATTTCCTTCTCTCAAACTTTCCTTATCCTACCCTAACAAGTATGGAAACTACTCACCCATTACAAAAAAAAAGAAAATAAAACAAAAGGAGGAAGATAGAAAGAAAGGAGGTTAGAAAATTACAACTAGCTATTTTCGACCTCACCTCGGCAAGGATCAAGCGCAAGCATCATTGTTGTTTAAGGATAAAGAAAAAGAGAACAAGAAAGAAACACAAAAACAAATAACAACAACTAAATTAGCAATTGAAGATTACAAGCAATTTATAATTAATAACATAACAAGAACAAGACAAGCATGATAACAAAAAGAACTCCTTTATTCATCCTTCACTCACAAAAGCTCACTACAAGTTTTTAATGGAGAAGAGATGAGAAGAGGAAGAAGAAAATCAACATGTATTCTAAAACCTAAAATACAAGAATAAGCAACCTTGGCATTGGCAAGTTCTGGACTATTTATAGGCAGGAAACAGAAATTCTAGGGCAACATTCTGAACCATCATGAAAAGACCAAACAGCCCCTAAAAAGTCTTCAGCCGACAAGCCTATACGGCCGCAGATCTGCGGCCTAAGCATGCTTATGCCGCGGTTCCGCGGCCCTATTGGGGATTTAGGTCATCAAATTTGGTGAGTTGCCCTGGTTTGCAGTACCCTTCAATCTGGTATATGTTTTTTTCTCAGAATTTCTTCACGATTTTTCCAGAATTTCTGTTGATCAAAAGGTGATATGATGTGGATCTTTTGCTATGATTTTTCTTGAGCTCCGCGTAGATATGTTGGATCTTGTGTTGACATTGAGATTTGTGCATGAAAATGACATCGATTTGCCATTTTGTCCCTTAGACTGGTGTGCGGCAACATACGGATAGAGAGCGGAGACCCGTGTTTTATTTGTGGTTGGCAAAAATCCGGAATTTGTCGTGCTTTTCCATGAATTTCATCGTTTAGAGCCAAGAACCTGTATCCTGCAATTGACTAGCAAACACGGCTCAAGAGTATCTACCGATAAGCAATATGATAAAAATTGGGCGGTATAAAAATGCAAAAATCTGATATGAACATTTGATTGGTAGAGTTTTTGCATGTTCAAGTTTATTACCGCAATCAAGACGGTTTCGCTTGTAGCTAGCCGGTTGAGTATGGGTCGTCCGCAGGGAGATGGGAATCTTTCTCTATGTGCTTTAACGAGTTAAGTCTAAATGTCCAGGTTTGTTTTGAGATTAACTATGTGCTAAAATGATATGTAAAGAGAGCTTGTTAGGGTTAGGATTAGGTTAGTTTGAGTTAGAAGTCGCTCACTTCTTTCATTGCCACTCTTAATATTGGTGTCACGGTAATCGGCAACAACGGGGATTAGCACGACTAGGAAGGAACTTGCAAGTATAAGCTAGGCTTTCCAACGCTTAAGTTCTTCCTTTTAGTGCTTGTCCGTCCGTTCTTAGCTCTTAGCCTGAACCTCCGGTTAATTCAACCACAACCGGTCTTACTAAGGAATCACCGCTATCATGTAGGATAGGGTGCCGTAGGGAGCGGATTGTGGTTCAATTAACGGGAGTCCGAATTAAGATGTTGGGCAAGGAAAGAGTGAGAGAGATTTCCTTCTCTCAAACTTTCCTTATCCTACCCTAACAAGTATGGAAACTACTCACCCATTACAAGAAAAATGAAAATAAAACAAAAGAGAAAGATAGAAAGAAAGAGGTTAGAAGATTACAACTAGCTATTTGCGACCTCACCTCGGCAAGGATCAAGCGTAAGCATCATGGTTGTTTAAGGATAAAGAAAAAGAGAACAAGAAAGAAACAAACAACAAATAACAACTAGATTAGCAAAAGAAAAATACAAGAAATTATAATTAATAAGAAGACAAGCATGGTAACCAAAAGAACTCTTTATTCATCCTTCACTCACAAAAGCCCACTACAAGGTTTTAATGGAGAAGAGATGAGAAGAGGAAGAAGAACAACAACATGTATTCTAAAACCTAAAATACAAGATTAAGCACCCTTGGCTTTGGCAAATTCTGGACTATTTATAGGCAGGAAACAGAAATTCTAGGGCAACATTCTGAACCATCATGAAAAGACCAAACAGCCCCTAAAAAGTCTTCAGCCGACAAGCCTATACGGCCGCGGATCCGCGGCCTAAGCGTGCTTATGCCGCGGTTCCGTGGCCCTATTGGGGATTTAGGTCATCAAATTTGGTGAGTTTCTCTGGTTTGCAGTACCCTTCAATCTGGTATATGTTTTTTCTCAGAATTTCTTCAGGATTTTTTTAGAATTTCTGCTGATCAAAAGGTGATGTGATGTGGATCTTTTGCCATGATTTTTCTTGAGCTCCGCTTAGATATGTTGGATCTTGTGTTGACATTGAGTTTTGTGCATGAAAATGACATCGATTTGCCATTTTGTCCCTTAAACTGGTGTGCGGCAACATACGGATAGAGAGCGGAGACCCGTGTTTTATCTGTGGTTGGCAGTAATCCGGAATTTGTCGTGCTTTTCCATGAATTTCACCGTTTAGAGCCGAGAACCTGTATCCTGCAATTGACTAGCAAACACGGCTCAAGAGTACCTACCGATAAGCAATATGATAAAAATTGGGCGGTATAAAAAAGCAAAAATCTGATATGAACAAATACCCCCAAACTTATCATTTGCTCGTCTCGAGCAAAGCCAATTTATTCACAAAAAATTCCTAACCTCACTTTCGCAGGGAACGCGATTGCACTAAGCATATGCAACAAGCCGTTAAACCTCTAGGTATCCCTACTAGGAGGTGTGTTGTCTCCTGAGGGTTTCAGCGGATACTACCCACAAAATCCGGTCAAGCTAGTTTTGCAAAATAACTATGATTCAAACCCCTAAAGTTTTGTTTCAGAAAATAACAATTCTATTATCCTAAGTCTAGACTATCGAACCTTTATTTTTCACACCTCGCTTCTTATTTAACCTAAGATTTTATATGTCTTTACGTGCAGTGCAAATAGTGTCGTTAAGTTCCAGAAGGATCGATTAAAGTCATCATGTCACACAATAAAGCCCGGATAAATTTTTTAAAAGGATCACATAAGTTTTATAAAGATTTAAGCATTTTTCAAGTTTCGTTTTCCAGTAAAGTTTCAACTTCAGAATTTCCATCTTCCCTAACAGGAAACTAGGTCTTATTTTTCACTCCAACTTTTTCTTGTTTTCATTTCATACACACCTCTGTGAATCTGCAATAGTCTTTATCATAGAATAAAACCTTCATATCTCCGCTAGAAATATTTTTTTATAAAAACCTGTCTTTTGTCAAGATTATTCTCACACAAAGAACCGTTAGGAATTTTAACTCGGAGAGAACACTTGCTTGACTTTGTTTTAATCTGGACTTTCTAGGCTTCTTAACGAGCTTTGGGCCAATGCTCCCAAACCAGTTGGCTTTAGGGCATTAGGTATAGAGACACCCCAGCGGACTTAATTACTCAAGTTACCTAGGCCCAAAAACAAAAGACAATTTAGCGTGAAAATCATGATGATTCAATGCGAACGGAGATATAACCGGCAGTTCAATTATTTTTTGGATAAAAGACGTGTTTAGTGGGTTTGGTGTGTAATCATTCCAATATGTAATCATAAACTGTGGTGTGAGTGATGCCGACAAACTTGATTCCAATATGTAATCATAAACACGTCTCAATATGCCGACAAACGTGTTTAGTGGGTTTGGTGCGACCCACTTAGAGACGTGTTTAGTCCGATTGAGGTCCAATAAACAAAATCCACAAATGGAGAAGATTCTGGAGTTGTTTAAGCAGGTTAACATCAACATTCCCCTTTTAGATGCTGTCCAACAAGTCCTGTCCTACGCGAAAATCTTAAAGGACTTGTGCACGAAAAAGAGAAAATCTCAGGTACCCAAGAAAGTTTTCTTGACTAGTGCTGTGAGTGATGCTCTTACCCAATTTTTACCGCAAAAACGGAAGGACCCTGGCTGTCCTACGATTTCTATTACCATTGGGGATAAGGACATCAACCGCGCACTATTAGATCTTTGTGCCAGTGTTAACCTGCTTCCGTACTCAGTATATGAACAATTAGGTGTAGGAGAGCTGAAACCCACACACTGTACTCTCCAAATGGCAGACCGATCAATCACCCATCCTAGGGGTGAGCTAGAAGATGTGTTAATCAAGGTTGGGGACTTCATATTCCCCGTTGACTTCATTGTATTAGACACACAACCTGTAGCTAACCCCCAGAATCAAATTCCGGTAATACTCGGTCGCCCATTCCTTGCAACCTCAAATGCTGTGATCAATTGTCGCAATGGTTCGATGAACCTATCTTTTGGAAATATGACAATTGAACTCAACATTTTTTGGTTGGGGAATCAGCCTATTGAACCTAATGTTCATATACTAGACGTTTGCTCGATCCAGGAGATCACCCCAGAAGAGTGTGAATTCGAGGAGTTTTTGTTCGATCACGATAACCTTAATGCCACTAGTGCGTTCCTCTTCGAACCTGCTGCTGTTTCTGCGCCCGACAATGACTACGAGTGTTTCACTTTCTCGAATGATCTTAGCCACTCACCACCCGAGTTTGAATCCTTCGAATTTCCGGATGAGTTACCTGAACCATCCAACTCGGTCGCTTACACTCGTTTTGAACCTTTGCTGGAATCCTTTGAGTTCGAGACCTTTTCACCAATCTTGCCTTCAATCGTTTCACCTCCAACGCTCGAACTCAAGCCTTTGCCGTCTCACCTTAAGTACGCTTACTTGGGTGAGAACGAGACCCTCCCTGTTATCATCTCGGCTTCTCTAGCTCCAGAGCAAGAGAAAGCCCTTCTTGCGGTCTTGCACAGCAATAGGCAAGCTTTTGGCTGGTCCATGGCGGACATCAAGGGGATTAGTCCCCTGATCATTGAACATCACATTCATCTGATGGATGATGCCAAACCAGCCAGGGATCCACAAAGGCGACTCAATCCAGTTATGAAGGAGGCTGTGAATAAGGAAATCGTAAAGTGTCTGGATAGTGGTATCATTTACCCTATCTCTGATAGCCAGTGGGTTAGCCCCATTCACGTTGTCCCTAAGAAATCAGGCATAACCGTCATCACTAACGAGGCGAACGAGTTAATCCTTACTCGCACCCAAACTGGGTGGCGAGTATGCATCGATTATAGAAAACTCAACGCCGCAAAGCGGAAGGACCACTTTCCGCTACCTTTCATTGACCAAATGCTTGAACGATTGGCCGGACACGAGTACTACTGCTTTCTTGATGGCTACTCTGGCTATAATCAGATTCCCATCGCTGAAAAAGACCAGGACAAGACCACATTCACTTGTCCTTTCAGCACGTTTGCATATCGTCGCATGCCTTTTGGGTTATGTAATGCGCCCGCTACCTTCCAGCGGTGTATGATGGGATCTTCTCAGACATGGTGGAGAAATTCCTGGAGATCTTCATGGACGATTTCTCCATCTTCGGCGATTCCTTCAATGAGTGTTTGCTGCATCTTGACGCTGTCCTTACCCGATGTAAGGACAAGAACCTCACTTTGAATTGGGAGAAGTGCCACTTCATGGTGCGCGAAGGTATTGTCTTAGGACATATCATTTCGCAAAATAGCATAGAGGTTGACAAAGCGAAGATTGAGGTCATTTCCAATCTCCCTCCTCCCAGATGCGTCAGAGACATCCGAGCCTTCCTTGGCCATGCCGGTTTCTATAGATGGTTCATCAAGGACTTTAGCAAGATTGCTAGGCCCTTGACTCTTTTGCTGGCCAAGGACACGCCATTCGACTTCAACTCGAGCTGTGTGACTGCGTTCGAGTCATTAAAAAGCTCACTCACTTCTGCTCCCGTTCTTTCTTTACCTGACTGGACGCACCCATTTGAGATTATGTGCGATGCATTCGACTTTGCCATTGGTGCTGTCCTTGGACAGTACATCAACAAGATGCCGCACGTAATCTATTATTCTACTTCCAGCGTTATGATGGTGATCATACTTGTGGGAGATGGGTAGTCTATAAGCACATCCTTAAATGTCCCAAGTCACGGGAGTATTAAGATCGGACATCGATACTCCATAGTAGACTTGTGTATACGTTTCTAGACCTTGACGAGGGGTGGTGGTTGTAAGTGCACGGCGGCGCCCCGGCCGTCAATCCGACGGCCAAATGCGGAAGCGGTGATAAACTTAAATTTTGCGGACTTAGCAAACCGGCACCACCGCGCACTAAACACCCGGATCGAACCATTAACAAGTCTAAGCTAACTATAAGATAGGGAAGAGAAGTATACCGACAGATCCGAGTCCTCCGGTCTTCTCGTCGTCGTCCCGATCTCCTGCGGAATGTCCCGTCTCCTCCTCGTCGCCGGAAGTGCACCACATCGCCTACTTCTTTTACGGGCTCCCACCTCAATGCCGAGGCAACTCGGGCACGAAGCCGGCTACTCGACGTGCCCAAGACTTGCTGTAGAATGTGTGAAGAACCATGTCTCACTTTGGGTTTGTGGAATTGCCTTTTTAGTGGAGGAAAAGAACTTGGAATTTTGGAGAGTCTTGTTGTGTGATTTTTGGAGCATGAAGAGAACCAAAAATGCCACACCAAAAATCAATCAACCCCCCACAAGGGATGGCCGGCCCATGTATATCAAAAAGAGAGGGAAAAGTCAAGGGGAAGGTGACCATATCAATCATGCAAGAGAGAGAGAGAGGAATGGTTATCATAAGGAATAATGATCACAAAGAAACACCAACACTCAACAACCAAATCATGCAAAGAAATGATCACCAAAAGAGAACCTCACTCCACCACAATCATCATGAAAACCATGTCATATGAAAGTCAAGCCATGATGGAGAAGTCAAGAAGTCAAGGTCAAGGAATGGTGCAACCATCATGACACAAGAATATGCAAAGACCCCCTCCATAAACACTTATTTGCAACAATGCAAATAAGCCCTCCTCCACCAATCTTCGGCCAATGAACGGAAAAATGGAAATTGGCCGAAACGGAAAGCAAACTGGCAACTCCAGAAAACTGGTCCCGTAATAAATTACAGGAAAACCCCGATACTGTGCATACACACCCGCATCTGTATTTCGACCGAAATACAAATGCAATGAGACAAAGTCTACACTGTACTATACTAGGATCCGGCTTAAACCAAAGCCGGCTAGTAAAATCTGTTCGATCCTGATCCGTGCAATACCGCACGTATCTGATCGAACCCTGCCATATAACTATACGGCCTATAGTACAAACTGTCCGATCCCGATCCGTGCAATACCGCACGTATCTGGTCGGACCTTGCCATATCTCCATACGGCCTCTACAACCTTTCGCCCGAAAGCTGAGTAACTGAAATGTGGGGGACTCTAAAGACTCATCAACACCTTGGTTGTGGATTTAACCACTAGCACGTTAGAGGTATAAGCCAATACATAACGGGCTACCAGGTATTGACCAAAAGAGACGTCTGTGAGCGAACTCAGCCTGACTCCCTACTGAGCCTGTCAGTGACAATATCCGTACAGTCCGGTCCGTTCGTCTATGAGCATCGCATGGCGGGCCTAGGGGGTTGGTAAAAGTCAGACCCCCAAAAGCGGTACAAGTCGTGTCGGAGTGTAGCCCAGAACACCCTGAGATACTACTGGAATACCTACCAGTAAATCTCCTTGCCTCGGCCGAGGGCTTCGTGTAATGGCTCTCCTAGACACAGCACGACCTCACCCCCAATACCGGGAGAGACGAACCCCTGAAGATACGCTCACTGCCTCCATGTGGCTCGGGACTGTACCCAACTAAAACCTGTTTGCACGACTCCTTTGAGCCGTGGTAGGGTAGTAATCAAAGTACAGTGGGAACTCACACGAGACAAATGACGATCCCCAGGTCGATGAACTAACCTGCACACATGTCACCAGGGAACTGCCATCTGACGTCTGGTATATGACCAACTAGCATGTTCCCGGCGAGTCCTGTCCGGTGTACTCATAACCCAATGAGCACCTGTATACATCTTAGGTGATCCAACTGACACCAGTGGCTTGTGAGACCGGCCACCGCCCCTCGTCGGGGTCTCGACTGTATACACTAGTCTACTATGGAGAATCGATGCCCTGTCTCGAAACTCTCATGACTAGGGACCTTTTTAAGGATATGCTTATAGACCCCCAGCTCCCACTTATATGATCGCCCTCATACTGCTGGTGGTCAAGCAAGAATCCTAGGGGCTCTATCAACGTGTAATAGCGACGTGTCAGGTCACTTAAAACAGTACACGATGATAAAGGTAAACCAGATAGCATACTATCATCTCGAGTAAGACTGTCCTACCGGGATAGGTCCTCCCTCAATCATTGCAATCACGTACCTGTGATCCAATAATTGACTCTGAGGGCACTATCTCCAACAATCTCCCACTTGCACTCAAGGCTAATTATTGCGATGTCGCATACTCACAGCCCGTGTGATACCGAACACCCAACTCCTCTACTAGTCAGTCTCACAAAGCTCGTTTGCGAAACTATTGCGTTCGAGGAATAGCCTCAGTGAGTGGATCCGCCTTGTTGTCTCTTTCCATGTCTCTCTATATCTCAAGTTCGTGGAGAAACCCATCTCCCGAAAAGAGTAATACCTGTCTTAGAATGTGTCTGGATGTCTGATGGGACATAGCTCATAAATGAACTCCAAATCCAAACTTCTTAGACTGTATCGTCAACTGAACTTAATCAGTATCCTGTGCCATGCCACCCTCAGTATTGCCTTGGACTACCTGTCCAAAATACTGCCCCTCGTCAGAAGGAAAAACTATAACTCTGACAACCTCCCTGTCGTCCGGGTCACCTTGGAAGCCTAGAATGATAACTGTCTCCCGAATGAGGCTGTCGTTATCATATCCCTAGAACATCCACTTATGTTCTAAAACTGCTTCCGACTGTTTCTCCAGGATTGGATCAATATCAACTTATTGCATCTAGTGCAAGAACAATATCTGGTGTGGTACTTGACATCTCATGATTGACTCAATTGCCTGAGCAAGTGATCTGCCAATCATGCACATCCCTCTCCCCTTTAGTCTGTAAGACACCTTTAGAGAGGGTGACTCCATCACCTGCAGGTACGCAACCGTGCCAGGAGTCGTCCATCCTAAATACTCTTAGAATGCTGTCAAGTACCCTGATTGGGAAACCACCCAAATCTAGATCTAAAACCATAGATCTAGTAACCAGTATGTCTGATGTAAAATCCATTTCCTTTGTGGAGAAACCACTGTGTGACGACCAAAGTGTAACCGATTGTAGTATAGGAGTTTCCTTTCCTACTCTGTGTATGTCATCCAAATACCATGACATCACACCCTACTACCTTCTCAACAGATCCATCCCCTATTCTGATGAAGTCAAACCCATGACTGTCACGTCAGAAATAGATGATCTATCTCCGCTACTGGTGCTTCAGTCTATAAATAGACATAAGCTACCTGTCCACCAATGATTTCGTTGCTCCCACTGACTACGACAACCCTCTGGCAGAGTCATATAGACGTACACTTCTAAAGCAAGTTTAGAACGACGCTATACTCATCCTCCTGCCGGGTCTCACAGTCTGGAACAACAGCAATGGTAAGTGTGGGTAAACAAGAACTTCCCTGTCACCGTCCTTGAGGCTACCGTAGTACCTCTCGGGTGCCTGAAGTTACCCACCATAATCTGCGGAGTGGCCAATGGAATGTCAATCCAGATTGAATCTTTAGGTTCCTTATCAAATCTTCAGTAATCGTTTGTGGTTCCGGAATCACTTCCAGTTCTACCATACTCCCACTACTGTTTTCTGAAAAAATCCATTTTTATTAAAACTGTGGCGAGTCTAGAACAATATTGCTATTGTTCATCCAGATGGTAGAAAATCAACCCGCGTCATAGCCTGGGTCAACCCACAAACAGCCATTACAGAAACGTGCCTTGAGTCGTCCAGTGTCTGGTTTTAAGCATAAGCCGGACAACTCCCCGTACCTTAACATCGTTAAGATATGAACTGTTCTATATCCCATATAGGACCAGAGGCACTGATTTAATTGAACCAGATTCAAATCATGCAACTGTCTCCAGTGCATGTCAACTAAATGGAAAGAGGCCAATCAGCGTTACTCAACTTAGGAATGCTTCCAATTATGAGTAACCTGAAAGAGAAGCAATTTCTCTTAATCACTACTATCAACTGAATACCATATACAAGTATCTACATCTTCGATCACTTTGAAGAATCCCGATACTTGCTACACCTGGTTCTCTACTCTATTCAAATACCTATAACTTCTCCAAATTCGGACCCTGTGTTTCCACGAAACACCTGTCTAAAAACTAGAGAAGTCATAAGTAAACCGAATATAGTATGAGGACCAACCCCTCTGTCCTGATGGACCCTGGACATCATACAATACTCTGTACAAGTCCCTTGAGTCTGATAACTCACTCACTGTGTGTCGTAGGTTGAAAACTGTACTTATGGTTAAGAAGAATTACACCGCTGTTTAATGCTCCTTACCTAACCATCCACTGATATAGGTAAATGTCGTAGACATAATTTCAGAATGGTATATCTCACTCTATGAAAATAGACGTACAGATATATCAATTTGAAATTGGTGCATAACTGCGGATATTCAAAACCAAATATTTGCCAACCGGCAAACAGCCCAGGTGATTTCCTCAAATATCACCGATTACAACGAATCCCGATATAATGAGGATAATCACCCAATTCCCAATAACTTACTCCCACTCATCATCTGTAAAACCATACAGATGTGAGAATCGTACCTGGTAAATACATACCCTGGAGTAAGTATCTAATCGGGAAATCAGTTTTCGTTTAACATTACACAGTGAAACTGAAACATTGAAATGTTCCGTTGGGGTATTCTGGTATTCTTAGTAATGCCTCTTCCAGATTCACGACTGTAACCGTATAATTCTTTGCCACCTCTCCAAATCCCTTCATATGTCTTTAGTCTTTACCTTCTGCACACCCCTTTAGGCCAAATGGTTTTCTTCCTTCCCTACCTTTCGGCACCAGCCTATGGTTTGGAAGAAGACTATCCAATAAGCATAAAGGGTGTACTGTCCTAATCCTAGGAACACTCTCAATGAGAGAGGGTGAAGATAAAGGACAACCGAATAAACCTTATTCCTATTTCTCCTGGACCAGGATCCATCCCCGAACTGGAATAAATTCCTTTCGAGTTCGTATATAACCATACGATGGAGTATCCAATAAAATGTGGATCTTCGTAGTGATACGGAGTGTCCTGGAGAAATACAAAGGTGATTTTAGGATTGGCGAAGGAATACTTGGTTCGGTCGTGAATATCTGTTGCAATTTACTTTGCCCTCTTACTAATCCCTTGCTTTGTCTTAACTTAATACCTTCTGTACACCATCGTTAGGCTAATTGGTTTTCTTCATTCCCTACCGGTCGGCACCAGCCTAAGGTTTGGAAGAAGACTATCCAATTTGCGTAATAGGTGTACTATCTCCTAAACCAAGGAGTACTCGCAACCTGAGAGAAGGAAAAAAGGAAAAGACAACTGAATAATCCTATCCGTTTTCTCCAGAACCTGAAACCATCCTCGAATAAATTCCTTCGAGTTCGTATCTAACCATACGATGGTTTTGTCCAATGGAAGTGGACGTTCGTAGTAATACGGGGTGTCCTGGAGAAAAGGGTAAAAGTAGGTGTGGCAATGAGGTTTGCAACTGTGATAATCCAAAAGCCGGTGTTAAGAAGGTTCGGTCAACTTGGTCACTGAGTCATAGTCTTAGGGTCGGGTCAAATGGTCGCTGCCAAAGAGAGAGAGAAAAGAAACACTCAGCGTGCACTCTAACCTAGATCAGAATGGTTACCAATTTATCTAATCTGGAATCCTCCCACTGTACCTCAAATTCTCCTCCAAACCTGAAAGAAGAATAAGTCGGGATCACCCGAGGAGTAAACCAACTCATCAGTGGGAATCGGGATCCAACTATCATCGCATGATAACGTGACGGAATCCGCTCACGTCATCACACTCCAGAAGGTATGCGCATATCTGGCAAGTTTCAGTTCTTTTGAAACTCCCGATGTGATTTCTGCCCCATGCTCTTATGACCTTGACGAAGGCCAACAAATCATAAGTCACATGTCAAGTTCTACCCGTCATTCTCCAGGTTGATTTGAACCCACCCGCACAAGCCCTTGACGAAGGCCAACAAGGCTATACGACTGTCCCAAACCAACGCATCTATCTATGCTGCAGAAAGGCAACAAGCAGCTACCATACACTATGCCTTGACGAAGGCCAACAAACATAGCATGAATACTACGTGCTACCCGTCTGAAACGACGGAGGGCTACGAATGGTTTCTGGCGAAAACCTTTAACGTAAAGAACTTGATATCGTTGAAGGAACTGATAGCTTTTTAAAAATACAGTGACGAAAACCGTTGCTAAAGAGGTCACTCCCGGTGAAGGGATCTCGGCTCTTTCCCCGTAGAATGGGGTGCAGGATATTCCAACTGAATACCATGGTGCAAAGCAAAAGTAATCGCCTATAGTGAAGTTAATGCCCTGACGCAAACTTTTTGTCCAAGGGGTCACTCCCGGTGAAGGGATCTCGGCCCTTGCCTCGTCGACTGAGGAGCAGGATATTCCAACTGAATACCACGATGCAAAACAAAAGTGAATGTCCTTGCAATAACAGCTTTTTGAAAAGTGTTCCAACAACATCAGATTAGGTTTGTTTTTAACTTGCATTGATCCGAATCAATGCAGTCCCATCAATTGATCACACCACAAAGAACGAAAATATACTGATGTACGTATATGCCATCCGCATTCGCCACTGGGTCCCGTCATTACCCGTTAGGTTAGCTAACTAACGACAGAGCGGGGACTGGACTAGCGCGGATGTAAAACATATACAACATCTACTAATATATATACCAATATATTATATTCGCTCAAGGCGTGAATAAAATGCAACATCACAGAGAATGAACAGCATCACAGAAACAATACAGATATCTGGGATCCCCGGGTTTCACAGAGCCACTGCTGAAACCCGACGTTCCCCTGGTCGTGTGGATAGCCTGTGCAATGAAATCCTAGACCCCTACGGGCGCGGAAAGTCACCCGCCAAAACCTGAAGCGAGGCAGCCCCCTTCAGCACCGTGAATGGACCACCCAGCACTTCACGGAATCCGGTAACTCGGGCACCCCTCCTGGGTCAACCTGTACCCACTACGAGTGCGGCGAATAGCTCGCCAATCCTAGAGTGAAGCCCCCTCCGTCCCAATGCCATGAGATGCGGGCTTGTTGCCCTCCAGAATCCGGCTATCCGTGCACCCCTCCGCGGGGTAATCCTAGTACAGAAAGTAAAATATACATACAACGGGTACATCGACCGCAACCAGGTCGTGCCCCAAAATAATAATACAAACTGGCAGTGACGGCAGTCCACAAGTCGGACGCTCGCCCCGCAATATCAAATGTACATAATACAACCACAACTGTACTAGCATTGCATCCAGGCTATCCCCCACGACCGATCCGCAACATCACAGCAAAAACAGAACATCAACGTGAAAGTCACGTTCGCAAATCCGTCTAACCGGGCTATAGCAGTTAGACCGGATTTACCGATCAAGTGACATTCACGGTCGCAGATATAATGTAAATACTGTGAAAAATGTGTTTAAAATATCCGATCGATCAAAAAATTAACAAGTGGGCCCCCAAGCAAAACTGTAGTACTCACAGAAATAATTGGCCCAATATTAATATTCCAAAACCCATATTTTAAGCCCACAAAGACACTGTAGAAATTGGGTGCAGAGATCTCAACAGTGCGCGGCGGAAACGCGGCCCAAAGGGGGTTTTGGCCGCGGTTCCGCGCCTGCACTGTCGACTGAACCTGTCGAATTTTTACAGTATCCTTGTAATCTCCAGTAAATCAATTTTATACAACCTGAAAAATTTTTGGAGACTAAAAAAATCCAACAGAAAACTGTCACAATGAAAAACATAGTTTTGGAACTTTTTGATCGATCGGAAATGCAAACACATTAAACGAAGCTAGACTAAGTTAATGGCGAGGCTCTGATACCACTGTAAGTGCACGGCGGCGCCCCGGCCGTCAATCCGACGGCCAAATGCGGAAGCGGTGATAAACTTAAATTTTGCGGACTTAGCAAACCGGCACCACCGCGCACTAAACACCCGGATCGAACCATTAACAAGTCTAAGCTAACTACAAGATAGGGAAGAGAAGTATACCGACAGATCCGAGTCCTCCGGTCTTCTCGTCGTCGTCCCGATCTCCTGCGGAATGTCCCGTCTCCTCCTCGTCGCCGGAAGTGCACCACATCGCCTACTTCTTTTACGGGCTCCCACCTCAATGCCGAGGCAACTCGGGCATGAAGCCGGCTACTCGACGTGCCCAAGACTTGCTGTAGAATGTGTGAAGAACCATGTCTCACTTTGGGTTTGTGGAATTGCCTTTTTAGTGGAGGAAAAGAACTTGGAATTTTGGAGAGTCTTGTTGTGTGATTTTTGGAGCATGAAGAGAACCAAAAATGCCACACCAAAAATCAATCAACCCCCCACAAGGGATGGCCGGCCCATGTATATCAAAAAGAGAGGGAAAAGTCAAGGGGAAGGTGACCATATCAATCATGCAAGAGAGAGAGAGAGGAATGGTTATCATAAGGAATAATGATCACAAAGAAACACCAACACTCAACAACCAAATCATGCAAAGAAATGATCACCAAAAGAGAACCTCACTCCACCACAATCATCATGAAAACCATGTCATATGAAAGTCAAGCCATGATGGAGAAGTCAAGAAGTCAAGGTCAAGGAATGGTGCAACCATCATGACACAAGAATATGCAAAGACCCCCTCCATAAACACTTATTTGCAACAATGCAAATAAGCCCTCCTCCACCAATCTTCGGCCAATGAACGGAACAATGGAAATTGGCCGAAACGGAAAGCAAACTGGCAACTCCAGAAAACTGGTCCCGTAATAAATTACAGGAAAACCCCGATACTGTGCATACACACCCGCATCTGTATTTCGACCGAAATACAAATGCAATGAGACAAAGTCTACACTGTACTATACTAGGATCCGGCTTAAACCAAAGCCGGCTAGTAAAATCTGTTCGATCCTGATCCGTGCAATACCGCACGTATCTGATCGAACCCTGCCATATAACCATACGGCCTATAGTACAAACTGTCCGATCCCGATCCGTGCAATACCGCACGTATCTGGTCGGACCTTGCCATATCTCCATACGGCCTCTACAACCTTTCGCCCGAAAGCTGAGTAACTGAAATGTGGGGGACTCTAAAGACTCATCAACACCTTGGTTGTGGATTTAACCACTAGCACGTTAGAGGTATAAGCCAATACATAATGGGCTACCAGGTATTGACCAAAAGGGACGTCTGTGAGCGAACTCAGCCTGACTCCCTACTGAGCCTGTCAGTGACAATATCCGTACAGTCCGGTCCGTTCGTCTATGAGCATCGCATGGCGGGCCTAGGGGGTTGGTAAAAGTCAGACCCCCAAAAGCGGTACAAGTCGTGTCGGAGTGTAGCCCAGAACACCCTGAGATACTACTGGAATACCTACCAGTAAATCTCCTTGCCTCGGCTGAGGGCTTCGTGTAATGGCTCTCCTAGACACAGCACGACCTCACCCCCAATACCGGGAGAGACGAACCCCTGAAGATACGCTCACTGCCTCCATGTGGCTCGGGACTGTACCCAACTAAAACCTGTTTGCACGACTCCTTTGAGCCGTGGTAGGGTAGTAATCAAAGTACAGTGGGAACTCACACGAGACAAATGACGATCCCCAGGTCGATGAACTAACCTGCACACATGTCACCAGGGAACTGCCATCTGACGTCTGGTATATGACCAACTAGCATGTTCCCGGCGAGTCCTGTCCGGTGTACTCATAACCCAATGAGCACCTGTATACATCTTAGGTGATCCAACTGACACCAGTGGCTTGTGAGACCGGCCACCGCCCCTCGTCGGGGTCTCGACTGTATACACTAGTCTACTATGGAGAATCGATGCCCTGTCTCAAAACTCTCACGACTAGGGACCTTTTTAAGGATATGCTTATAGACCCCCAGCTCCCACTTATATGATCGCCCTCATACTGCTGGTGGTCAAGCAAGAATCCTAGGGGCTCTATCAACGTGTAATAGCGACGTGTCAGGTCACTTAAAACAGTACACGATGATAAAGGTAAACCAGATAGCATACTATCATCTCGAGTAAGACTGTCCTACCGGGATAGGTCCTCCCTCAATCATTGCAATCACGTACCTGTGATCCAATAATTGACTCTGAGGGCACTATCTCCAACAGTGGTTAGTCCCACAACTATTGTGTGATCACCTAAGATTGTATACGGGTGCTCACTGGGGATGAGTACACTGGACAGACTCGCTGAAAACCTCTAGATGGTATTATACCTATCATTAGATAGTGGTTCTCTTGTGACATGTGTACAGGTTAGTATTTGGACCTGAGATCATCATTTTACTCGTGTGAGTTCCTACTGTGCTTTGATCACTACCCTACCATGGCTCTACTGAGTCATGCAAACAGGTTATGGTTGAGTGCAGTCCCAAGCCATATGGAGGCAGTGAATGATTGTCAGGGATTCGTTTATCCAGGTATTGGGAGTTGATATCGCACTGTGTTCGATTGGCCAGGACCATAAGACCTTGGCCAAGGCAGTTGGGATTTACTGATAGGTTGATCAGTAGTTTCCCGGATTGGTCCTGAGCTGAATCAGCATGAATTATCGGGTTATTAGGGTCTGACGCTAACCACGCCTTAGATCCGGTATGCGATACTCACTGACAAAAAGACCGGACTATACAAAGATTGTCACGGATAGGCTCAGTAGGGATCCAGATGAGTTTGCTCGTCGGCTTTCCTTTTCGACAGGTATCCGGGTTGCCGTTACATACAGCTAGCGCCGTTGACGCGCTTGTGGTTATGGATTTATCCAGTAACGCACCGCCGGCGTACTGTTGAGTCTTTAGAGTCCCATACAGAAGGTTTCTCTGCTTCGGGAAAAACGATGTAGAGGCCGTATGGTTTTACGGCAGGATTCGATCACATATGTGTACTTGTGCACGTATGTTGTTCGGGAGGATAATACTAGCAGACATTGGTTTAAGCCGGAACTTAGTATTATATTGTTGGATTATTTTCGTCTCTTTTGTATTCATATTTTTCGGAATATGGATACAGGTATGTATATATGGTGAGGGGTATTCTTGTAATTTGTTACAAGAGTGCTTCTAGAAGAAGACACCTCATTATTTGTTTTAACCATTTAGTTAAATGGTTAATGAGGTGCAGGGTGAGGTGTTATCATTCATTGAATGAAGCATGGCTACTTGGTGACTCTTTTTGTGAGTCATAGATTACTATTGAGGCAAGGTGACATCTAGATATTTTGTGGTGAAGATAATTTATTATTATTATTTTGGGAAGTTTTCTTTATTAGTCACAAGACTTAGCCATTCTTCATTCTATTATTATTATGCTCACTACAGCACTCTCTCTCCTCCAAGCTCTCTTCTTCTTCCTCTTAACCTAACTTGTCATGAGTTGAGAATCCTAGGGTTCAAGAGACTAAACAAATCCTAATCACTCTCTACATCATCTAGGGTACTTAGATTAGCATACTAAGTAACCTAGTTACCTTAGTTTAAAGGTGTGAGCTCAAAGTAGACACTCTCAGGTGGATCATCTTTGACGTCAGGAATCCGTCGATCAAGCTCGATCATGGAGGCCACTAGGAGCATGTTAAAGGAGAGGAGTGAAGACCCGAAGGACTTGAGCCTCTTGGTATAAACTCTTTTCATAGTAGATAGCTTCTTTAGTTGGTAGTTAGGTTTATGGTAGATCTGGTTTAGGGTTATTCTAGCGCCATTTTTCAACCGTAGTAAAATTTGTGTCCTGCAATTGGCCTCGGATGATGGCCATGGAGTTAGCATAACCTTTCACTTTCCAAAGCGGCTTCTCATAAAAGAGAGAGGCCAGATTAAGTTGTGGTGCCTGAGGCAAATTCCAAAGGCCAACATTTCAAACGTCTATAGTCTGGAGGCACGGTAGTTCACATAGTTTATATGATGAGCTCTAATGATGACAGCTTAGTTTCTGTTTCACATAGACCAATCACTCGGTCTATAACGAAAGTCCAACAAAAGATGCAGGAGATATTGGGTCAAGCGGCGGAACTCATGAGTCCACCGTCTAATGCAAACCCTAACAACGCTCTCGAAAAAAGAACGAGGAGGCGCGTCCTTGAAAAGAAGGATGAGAGAGCTGTGGAAGTGAACACTAGGATGGATAAGATACCCTCCTATTCCAAAATATGGTCGCGATGATAGCTCAACCGAAACCACCAGCAGATGAGCCGCTGGTAGTTGTTATCGATGATAAAGAAGACACGTCGAATCCTCTATAAACTGCATCAATGGAGAATGAGGAGACGATCACCAAAGCAAAGCTGGACAAATATATTACCCAACAATGTAAAGCTCTTCAAGTCAGCGAAGCGGTATGCAAGTTGATTAAGACCGGTAGACCATATCCAGCATGGTATGACCAGAGGCAATACCCTCTGGGATATATGATCCCAACATTCCAAGTATACAAGGGGACCAGCAATCCTCGTCAGCATATTACTCAATTCAGATCTAGGTGCGGCAATACCGGAGGAGACGATGTATTGCTTCTCCGCCAATTCGTTAGCAGTCTATCAAGCATTTCTTTCGAGTGGTATTCAGAGCTTCCTAATGACCCCATTAAGACTTTTGATGAAATGGAAATGATCTTCTGCCAAAGATTCGCCAGTGCGAGTGAATGCATCACTATAATAGCATTGGTCATTGAAAGAATCAAGCCGAATGAGACATGGGTTCAATATGCTATCCGATGGCGAAACCTATGGTCTAAGTGCGAGCAGCGCATCGGCAAAGCTTCAGTCATCAGAATGTTCATGGCAACCATTGATCAGCACTCATAAGTATACCCGTTCATGGCCTTATTCAAGCCTACTACCTTCCAGGAGCTTATTTATAAGCTAGCTTAACTAGATTCGATGGGTCAAGGTCCTTCCTCTTCGGGCGGAGATTCAAAAGACTATAAAGGGAAAAGCAAGGCGGCATTTGTCGCTAATGCACAGTAGCAGTAGAGCGGCCCTAAAGAATCTGGTCGCTAAAACAATAATCGTTCGGGGCCGACTCTCGAGGAAAGGATGGGCGTGAATATTCGTTCGCTCGCGATAAAACATAGAAGCTGTTCGAGCTCGGCATGAAGAATGGCATGCTAATGTTGCCTTAGACACGGCGGCCAGCCTAAGCTAATGAGGTCAACAATCCAAATTACTGCCCCTACCATCGGGGGGTAAGCCATCCAATCGAAGACTGTTATATCTTCAAGAACTGGGTCAAGGACCAATATAAACATGGTAAATTCATACTAACAGATAAATAGAAGGTGAATCCGCCCCAAAAGCATTCCCTAAAAGGACTAATACGCAGTGGGCATCCTGTTCATTCGTAGAAGAAACCCTAAGGGAGGTGATGCTTTCTCCCAAAACAAAGAAGATGCTAAAGAACTTGGGAGCATATCCTGCAATTAGGTGGAAAAGCCCACTTGAACCGCAGATCATAGAAAGGATGCTGAAGCCACGTCCCGTACCGAAGACTATAACAAAGGGAAAAGCCCCCAAGTTAAGTCTTCCAAGAAGAAGAAAAAGAAAGCATAGAAGCCCGTGCAGCCTGCTGAATATGTAGACAGCCGTACGAAGATACAAAAGTATATGGATGCGCTGGAAGAATATTACCAGAAGGCATGCTCCATGTTCACTCTTGAAGAGTTTCTTTGACACATACTCAAGGGTACCAGTGAGGATGAAGGGGACTCAGAAGAGGAAACACAAAAACGTGTGGAAAGCTGCCACATGGTCTTTCATTCTTCTATATATGAAGAAGATGCTCCAGTTGTGTCAGAAGAGATACAGACGAACAGGGGGCAGAATCATTGCTGGGGGCTCTAAGCTCGCCTCATGATGACTTAATTGAAAAGTTCTTAAGTAAGGCTCTTCAAGCAAGCAAAGCAAAGGCGTGAAATTTCCATATATGAAAAGGCCAGTTAGCAGCGTCTAAACAGGTAAGCCGTAGAAGAGGCGAGTTATGTAGCTTCCTAACCAAGGCAAAATATATTGCCGAAGAAGAAAAACAGGGTCAAGGCTGAGAAACACTTCGCTAAGGCCTTATCGAAAGAGATGAAGCTGCCACCCATGAAGATACCCCAGGGGTTGTAGATTTTGAAGGTGGAGAAGAGCACCTAAAATACTGTCTCTACCACCGGAGGGTCTTTCACCCCATCCACGAACGCAGAGCGTTTGAGAAATGGTGGCAAAAGTATATATCACACAAAAGGTATTTAAAAAGGGAGAAGCGGAAGGCCAAGGCTCACCCACCCCAACATGATAGTTCTGAAGCAAACATCAAGGCAAGGTCAGTGGCCGAGATCTGGTGTATGAACAAGGCTTAGTCTTTAGAATAAGGGAGTTCAACAGTGCCAACTTTTGGATGTGACTCGGAAGATGAAATCCCCATCAACCTCCTCTATGTAAGCTCCTCGTCAGGAGAAGAAGAAAGGCAAAAGGTTGCGGCAATATCCGTCTGTGGAACCGCACCCTTCCCAAGAAAAACCTTGGACCTGCAAATAAGGATCCAAAGAATCAAGATAAGGGTAAAAGGAAGATGCTCGAAAAGATTGTTCTAGATGAAGATGTGGCTAAAGATCTCGCCGCCAAGGATCCGCCAATGAAGAGTAAGGTGGACTACAATGTATTAGCCCATCTGAAGAAGCTGTCTTCTCACTTGAGTATATACGATACTCTACTCTTGTCGAAGGAATTTCGGGAATCCTTAATTAATGCCCTTGAAGAAACTGATCAATTCCAAGTTTTCTTCACCGAGGAGGCAATGAAGGATAAATTGGCGGAAGTATATACAGCCGATATTACTTTAAGTGAAGAAGATCTTCTCCTGAGAACGTTCGAGCATAATCAACTGCTCTACGTGGCTGGGTACTACGATGATAAGAGGATAAATAAGATCCTCATTGATAACGGATCTTCGGTCAACCTTTTGAATGTAAAAGTGCTCAAGCTGTCTATGGATGTTCAATATCTCTGCTGTGAAAAGATCACCATCTCCGGATTCAACTCGTGGTCTTCAAACACGCTCGGGTCCATAGTATTGACATTGTGTTTCGGACAACTCGTCAAAGACGTACCATGTTATTGAAAGCAAGACGTGTTGTAGAGCTTTACTCGGTAGACTTTGGCTACACATGCATGGCATCATCCCTTCTACACAATATCGATGTATGAAGTATTTTAAAGATGGCCAAGAGCACACCATCATAAGAGAGCTCAACCCTTTCTCTGTGAATGGAGTACGGAAATATGAAGATGCCAAGAACTTTCTGTCAGACTTCGAAAATACTGAGAGGTGCGGCAAGTCGAAGAACAAACAAGTACAACCGGCCATCATCCCAATCTTCGGAAGCGATTCTGAAGAAGAAGAAGAAGAAGAAGAAATAGTTTTCACGGCTTAACCTCCGAAGAAAACTAATAAACATCGCTCATCAACCCCCATTCCAGTCTTCGGCAGTCACTCGGAAGAAGAAGCTGATGCAGTGTTCTCTACCCACCCGCAGGTGAAGATTCCCGATGAATCAGACCGAGCTCTATATATTAAGATGGTTCTATCTTACCACTACAAAAAACTTGATGCACTCAGCACTTACAGTGTGCAGGAGCTAGTCACCTTTCATATACTTCCGAGATATAGGGGCGAAAAAGCGATTCTCTTCTATAAGTCGGAAGAGGCTATGGTGGAGAAAGAGATCTGGTATGAACTTGATCCGAATCTCAATAGGTCAAAATCAATCCCTACGCCGAGATACTGTTCGAGGAATTTAAAAGAACTCCTTAATCGGCAGGGAATACCATTCCAATAAGCTGTCCGTCAGGCTCAATATTACAGGAGAATCCGGAAAGTGCCAGGGACCCGCCTAGTCAAGTTTGATACCACTGGTTTAGGATACATTCGTCCCAAGAAGAAGGAGCGAATTCATAGCTGCTATGCCTTAAGCAAAGGAGAAGACACTTGGCTGGTAGATGGCATGGCCGAGCGAGAGGGAGATACCTTGCAAAGTGCTTCAACCCAACCATCAGAAGTGCCGATTGAGACTCTTATGAAGGAAGCGATTCAAGAAATTGATGAGCTTGAAGAAGGTATAATGTCCCTATATGAATAGTTTATGCGGTTTCCCCCAAGCAAACAATATACTAGGGCGACGAGTTACACTGGTCCAGCTCCATAACAGCTGCCTCTACCTTCTTTTATAAAGGAGGAGATTCGAAGCAGCGTTAATGAAAATAGGACGGTATCCATGTCCAACCCTCAACCGAGACAAGCTGATCTCAAAACACCATGTCAGCAAGAGAAGTACCGCCCAAGCCTTTCTATTATATAGAAGATGGGACGGAGGTATTCTTTCCCCTATGACAAGAAAATGAAGTTATTCGCTCTCTTCATGAAACATCAAATGCTAACACTTCCCGAGTCTAAGTGGCATCATCAAGTAAGTGTCTTTGATCATTCGGATTACTGTCTTTACAATTGGATCATCGGCCATCCAATCAAAGATTGCTTCGTCTTCAAGAATTAGGAGGAAGAGAAATATAGGCAAGGCAAGTTCACACTATGTGACAGCTGGAGAGTGGAGCCTCCACGAAAGCATGTACCGATGCAAGACTACTCCAGCAAATCGGAGTGTGGCAAGCCCAAGAAGGGAAGCTCGCCTATGTTTTCCATATGATAAGACTTTCCAATGAAAAGGAGGATGAAGATATGCTTGAGCTCTTCGATTCATTCAAAAATGAAAAGTAAAAGATCTGAGAACTGCCACCAGCCCCTAAGGAGATAGAAGATAGAATCCATACCGCCGCTAATGAATTAAAGAAGATAGATTTGGAAACAGAAGATGATCTGAGACCAACGTTCGCCAGCGAGCTGCCGTTTGATGAACAAGTAACCGAATTAAGAAAAGTACTCATTGAATATAGATACTGCTTCGCCTGGAACTACTCCAAGATGCTGGGTCTTAATCCAGAGATAGCAGTACATAAGCTGGCCAAAACCCTAGGGATAAAGCCAGTTAAAAAAAACCAAGAAGGGTGGGCTCAAACTCGAGATGAGTATTAATTCTGAAGTCAAGAAGCTCTTAGACTCTAGCTTTATCCATGAAGTACAATACCCGAATTGGATAGCCAATATCATCCCTGTGATGAAGAAGAACAGGACGATCCGAATTTATGTGGACTTTCGGGACTTAATAAGGCGTGTCCGAAATATGACTTCCCTATACCAATGACCGAGCTGATGATCGACAACATCTCCACCCATGAGGTCTTTTCATTTATGGAGGGGTCTTCAGGATATAACCAAATAAAGATGGATCCAGAAGATCAGAAGCTTACGGCCTTCCGCACACTATTATGAGTCTACTGTTATAAAGCGACGCCCTTTGGCGTGAAGAATTTTAGAGCAAGCTATCAAAGAGCTTTGACAAAGATATTCGATGAGCTTATACATGATATCGTCGAATGTTATGTTGACGACTTGGTGGTCAAGAGAAAATCCTACGAAGAGCATTGTGAGCATCTAAGAATAGTCTTCAAGTGCATTTGGAAGTTCAACCTGAAGATGAATCCATTAAAATATGCATTTGGAGTTTCTTTCGGCAAATTCTTGGGATTCATAATCAGCTACCGAGGGATCCAGATTGATCCCTCCAAAATCAGAGCAATCACAAAAATGCCCCTGTCGAGGAATCTGAAACTGCTGCGATCTCTCCAAGAAAAGCTCGCCTATATCCAACGATTCATTGCCAACATATTTAGAAAATGTCATTTGTTCAGCCACCATATGAAGAAGGGAATGCCCTTTATATGGGATCAGAGATGTCAGCAGGCACTGGAGGAAATCAAGCAATACTTGTAGAATCTGCTGATACTAGCCGTCCCGGTTAGGGGAAAGCCCCTTATCCTTTATACGATCACCTTTGATGGTTTTCTAGGCGTGTTATGGGCACAGGAGAATGACCAAGGAAAAGAAAGGGCTCTATACTATTTAAGCCGAGTCCTGCTGGGAGCAGAAAGCAACTACTCCCCCATCAAGAAATATTGTTTGGCGTTAATCTTCACAGTTATGAAGCTTTGACATTATGCTATGGCATATGAATTGCACCTCATATCAAAGGTTGACCTCCTCAACTACATGATGACGAAAGCGATACTGATAGGAAGGCTATCCAAATCGGCCCTTCTATTGATGGAGTTCATGATCATTTATCGCCCCCTCAAAGCGGTAAAAGGAAAATCCATTGCCGACTTCCTCACAGAACATCCGATTCCAGAAGAATCTCCATTAAATAATGAGATGACATACGAATAGGCGTTCAACACGAGTAAAGAGATAGAAGAAGCAGGGAAGTCTCATTGGGAACTATACTTTGATGGAGCCTCATCAATAAAAGCGCAGAAAAAGAGTGTCCCGATAACCAGAGCTAGGATAGGCCTTATTTTCATAACCTCTTATGGTGGAATAACCCACTACGCCATCTCGTTGATGGAGCCTAGGACCAACAATGAAGCCGAGTATGAAGTGCTCATAGCCAGTCTTGAGATCGTGATCGACATGGGAATCGAGGATCTTCGTATATACGGAGATTCTTAATAGATCGTTATGAAAGTCAACAGAGATTATAAAATATGCAAGCCAGAATTGATAAGATATGGAGAAAAGTGCAACATCTGTTGACGCAACTTACTTTATATACACTGGAAAACGTGCCACAAGCGGAGAACGGCAAAGCGGACACATTAGCCAAGCTAGCCAAAGAGTTGGCCGATGAAAACCTGGATGATGTAAGGATCATCATTCAAAGTCGCAAAATCTTGACCCCGACAGAGATGTCTGCAGAACCTCTAGCCAAAACTGCTGATGGATATGTCCTTCAAGCAGAAGAACCTAAAAAAGAAGAGGATGACTGGTCAGAAGTCTTTATAGACAACTTCAAGTCCCAACAAATTCCCGAAGATGCACCGCAAAGATATCATCTCACAAAACGAGCTTTGTCATTTGCCTTCTGTCACGATCCACTCCCAAACACAAATGGTATTGTCCGCTCTGGCCAAAACCGCACGGTTTTGTCCCTCTGAATGAACCCAGAGCTACTTCCCAGTAGGTCACCCATCCCAGAATTTCTCTGGTTCAAGCACGCTTAACTACGGAGTTTGAAAAACTCCGGAGTTCTGATTCATCCAAAAGGCGCCTCTGTGTTATAAGAGTGGTATCATTCTATTTATAGTTCAGATCGTGCTCTCTTTCGGAATGGAATTCGATACTCCATTTTTCTGGTGGGTCCCCGTGTATATCTGTATTGGTTACATCCCCACCTCGATACCGGATAACACTTCACTTCTCACAGGGTAGGTGGTATTTAGCCCTAAATCCACCTACGGTATTATATTCCCCCCACTTAGAACAATGGTTCTTCCTCGAACCACAGACCTACTTTTGAGAGACTCACGACCCGAAGGTACGGAACGTGATTGACACATAAATTACAAAATGTCTAAAGGCGTAACGTAATCTAAGTAAGCCAAAGCCCAGAGATTTAAACCAAATAATAAATAGAGTGAAGGAAAACTTATTAAAAGAAAGCGATTTTAACCAAAACAAGTCGCATTAAACATTTTTTTTAAACATCAAAATTCCCGAAAATTTCGGCAGTCTTCTTTGTAAATACTGGCCCCCAAACGGGTACAACACATGAGAACAGCTAAGGTGAAGAGAAAAGAGTTGAGTTACTTTATTTCCGTAGAATTCAAAGTCTATTTCTCATACTTAGCTATTAACCCGGTTACATATAAATCATGAATAAAGGCATCCCCATGCGGGAGCTAGCTCTTCGCCAAAGGCGGAATCACAACCATATACAATATGTATATCAAAAGCATGAAAATAAGTGATTGATAGAGATTTTGCGTATGCGTGTTGAAATCAAAGAATTAACCGCAGTCAAGACGGTGTTGCTTGGTAGCTAGACTGTTAAGTACAGGTCGGTCTACAGGGAAAACGTGTTCTTTTCTAGTTGTTCTAATGAGTCAATTCCTATTTGTGGTAGGTTTGATTTTCTATAAAAACTGAGGATGAATTTGATTTGGATTAAAACCTTGTTAGGGTTAGGATTAGGTTAATTTGGAAAGTTAATTCTACTCACCGCTTTTTTTGCCTTAATTAAGAACTTAGGTGTTAAGGTAATAGTTAACAAAGGGGATTAGCACAACTGGGAAGAAACTAGGTTTCTTCCCTTTGGTCCTTGTCCGTCCTTTCTTAACTCTTATCCGTAACCTCTATGGAAATCAAACACAACCGGTCTAACCAGGGAATCACCGCTATCTCGTGGGATAGGGTGCCGTAGTGAGCGGTGTGTGTTTGATTTGCATAGAGCCCTATTTTAAAGAATTGAACGGGCAAGAAAGAAGTGAGAGATTTTCATCTCTCAAACCTTCCCCAAACCTAACCCTAACAAGTGAGTAATTACTCACTCATTCGGGATATTATGATGAAGTTCATTTTTATGGTTTTTATTTAATCACCTAATTAACATGCAGAAAATAAACGACAGATAAAAATAGCAGAGAAATAAAATTGCAGATAAGAAATTCAAGATAAAAACTTTATTGATGCACTCTTTGATGATTACAATGAATTAAAATTTTAATCTAGAGAAATAAAAAGAGGCATGCTCTAAAAAGAGCTGTAGGCTTCCTATTTATAGATAGGAGAAACCCTAGGATTTACATCTGATCCACATCTAAAATTACAAAACTACCCTAAGAAAACCGGGTCAATGCACCGACTCCACCGACACGAACCGATACGCACCGACACGTGCACAGTACGGCTGCGGATCCGCGTCCATAAGCCTTGTTTGGCCGCGGTTCCGCGGCCGTTTGATGGGCTCTTGGGCTCTTTTTCTCTGGGTTGCTTCATGTTGCTATTTGCTTCTGTTTTCTTCACTTTGTTCTTCAGAATATTTTCTAGTTTCTTCCAGATTTCCACAGTGCAGAATGTTGTGGACTTTTACCGTTCGCTTCGTGTTGAAATCTTGAATCTTGTGCTGCCTTCGTGCTTTGTGAAATCGAACTGTTCATTGATCTTCATTTGTTCCTTCAACTGTAGACGGCATCATAAAGATTCTTCTATTTGTTGGTCGTAGTCTCACTTTTGTAGCGTTTTTTTTACCATATTCACTGTATTGTTCCAAGAACCTGTAATCTGCAACTATTTAGCAGACATGGATCAAAAGCACCTATTTATTTGCAATATAATTAAGAATGGGGAATATAATAATGCAAAATTCTGATATGAACAAATACCCCCAAACTTATCTCTTGTTCGTCCCGAGCAAAACCAATTTATTCTCGAAAAAACCTAACTGCACTTTCGCAGGGAATCGCGATTGCACTGAGCTCGTGCAACAAGTCGTTAAAGCTCTAGGTGTCCCTAGTAGGAGGAGTGTTGTCTCCTGAGGGTTTTCAACAGATACTACCCACAAAATCCGATCAATTTGGTCTATTGACTTTCATTCTCCAATTCGGTGTTCTAGCAAGAAATCTATTATCTTCAACTTAAAAATTATCAACCCATATTTTTCACACTCACTTATCATTTAACTTAAGATTGTATATGTTCTGTAAATTTATTTAGCTTTCAGCATCTTTTGAATTTTTCCTTCTAAGGTTCTATCTCAACTTAGGAGTTTTTATCATTTCTACTGAAGGTATAAATCCTATCTTTCATTCCTATCTCTCATCCAAACTCCAATCATATACACATACGTGTGTGTATGTATCACCCCTACACTTGGAAATTCAATTCAAGCTATTATACTCTTGTCCATCGTCCAAAGTACTTTTAGTTGGTGAATTTTAGATGAAATTGCTCACACATCCTTCATGCGACCATTAATACTTCTTGAGGTACTAACGACCGATTACAAAATGTAATTGCGCATTAAGACGTAATTCCTCATCTTGTAATACCTAAGGCTTTAGTAGCGACTCCCAAACCAGTTGGTCTAAGGCACTAGGTGATAAAGCACCCTCGCTATATTTTTTTTTATTTTACGCAGCCTTAAGTAATTACAAAACCAGTGTTCATTTTTTTATATCTCTTTATTCACTCTTGTACTTTTATTTTATTTTCCTTCATACTAAGAATTTTAGACAAGAGCATTTCAAGGTATCCTCTACTATTCCAAATTTCAAGGTGCGCGTGTGTGCTAATTGTAGGGTATATATTTTCAGAATTTAGACTTAAGGTTCAGAATTATTTTTCAGACTTACACTTCAAATAAAAATTCAATACTCTTCCCTTATTTTGACTTAGTCCAAGAGCTGAACTCAAAATTTGCCTATTTCTAAATAAACCACAAGGACATATATTTTCTACCGTTAAATTTTAAGAAAAGTTATTTTTAGGGTTTTTTAATTTACTAAGTTTTGGATCTAGTTTTTCCTAGATAGTTAACCGTCTTGTCAAACTTAAGTCAAATATGGCCAAAATTGAATTTTTCAATTTTTATAATTTTTAAAAATTTTCAATTTTTATGGGTTTTAAAATAAGCATGCAAATGCAAAATTATACATATGAATGCGAAGGAAGAAAGCTTACCGAGCACACCCCCACACTTAAACTTGACAGTGTCCTCACTGTCAAGCTACACCAAGAGGGTCAAAATTGTCGGCACTCCCCTGTTTATTTTTTTTTTTATTTTATTAAAACTGGAAATTTACAAAAATACCCCCAATTTTTTTTTCTTCAAATTTTTATTTTTTATGTTATTTTGTTTTTATATAATTACAGATGATACATACCCCCAAACTTGTTTGAAACAGTGTTTTGGCTAGATAATCGAAAATTTAGGGATAGATGGAAGAAGATCAGTCAATATAAATCGGCTCCTGCAAAAACAGGAGCTCCTCCGAAGGGTCCGCAGTGAGGAACGGTTTAAGTCGATGTCCGTTCACTTTAAACAGTGAACCGTCCTCCGGGTTTTCTAGATCGACCGCACGTTGCAGATATACGGTGCGTACCAAAAATGGCCCTTTCCAGCGAGATTTAAGCTTGCCGGGATGGAAATGTAACCGAGTATCGTAAAGTAAAACCTGTTGACCAGGTTTGAAAGTTTTACGCATAAGGAGTTTGTTGTGGAACACCTTCGTTCGGTTTTTAACAACTACTGCGTTCTCATATGCTTCATCCTGCAGCTCGTCTAATTCGTTCAACTGCAGCTTTCTATTGCTGCCCGCATCTCCCAAAAATAGGTTCAACTCTTTAATTGCCCAAAATGCCTTATGCTCTATTTCAACTGGAAGGTGGCAAGTCTTTACATAAACAAGCCTGTATGGAGACATGCCAAGATCGGTCTTATAGGCAGTACGGAATGCCCAAAGGGCATCAATCAGTTTTGATGACCAATTCATCAGTCGAAAATATTGCATTTTTAACACGTCAATTTCCTTACCATTTGCACTCATCTAGAGGTGTTCAGTATTAATATAGCACATATTAGCACAACATCCATAAAATACCAAATAACATGTGTTATATATTATAACTGTTATTTTGAGGGAAATTGAGTGTTTATCATTGCATCGCATAATATTTGTATAGCGCAACACTTGTCTCAAGAATCTGTGCAGAAAATTCCAGGAAAAGAGCCGAAACGGTGAAAAGTGCTGATAAAAATACGCCAAGTCCAAGACTTGAGATCTGCCAGTGAACTAAAGAGAATTATAAGATTCCACACATAAGAAAGTACACCTACAGTAAGCACCAACATTATCCAGAAAGTTCATGCACAGAAGTCTCTAATGGGCCGCGGATCCGCGGCCAGAAGCGCCTTCCCGCGGCGGATCCGCGGCCACATAAGCATGACGTCAGCTGAGCTTTCCATCAGGTTTCTCATTCAAAGGTCCACACTCATTAAAGCCACTCCAATTTCCAGAGAACTCTAGAAGTTTCTGTCAGAACAGCAAGGCTTATTGTTCAAACTAAATACTCTCAAGCTTCTTAAGCAAGCTACTTAACTACCTAAACCTAGAAGCTTCTCCCTAACCTCCAAGCTTATGAAGGAAGCAAACCCTAACTAACTAACTCTAGAACCTTCTACCTAACTACCAAGATTACAAGGGAAGCTAAACTAAACCTAGCTTCTAAAGGAAGCTAATCCTAATCAAAGCTATAAAAAGGACCCTAAGCCTTCTATTCTAAGTTGTTCTCCAATTTCCAACACAAGTTGAGTGACACAATTTGTAACCCTAACCCTAATCCAATCACCAAAGCCAAATTCAAGATCCCCGAGTACAATTCAAGCAAGAAGCCTTCAACCTTTTAGGTGCGAAACCGATCTTCATCCGAGCAAGTGGTCCAAGACGATCTGCGACTCACGAAGACGTGCGATGCCAAATCGACTATCGAGTTCTTTCCTCATTGTAGATCTTGAGAGAATTGTAACAAAATTGTTGACAAATAAAAGGTGAAATTCTTTATCTTGCTTTCTTTACATTCTTACATCATGATTAGATCTCGATTTTTGATTGTGTCCTTTGATATGATGCTTGAGTAGAAACTCCGCTCGTGGAGGAATCGAGAGAATCAATAGATTATGATGTTACAAATATTGAAACGATTCTTATTTCCTATAAGTTTTGTAAACTCTTGTAAATTGAAACATCGACAACCTAGTTTCGAGCGATGCTTTCTTGAATGTTTTCGCTCTTAATTAGCGATCCACGATCGACACTTCAATTTACTAGAGGCTAGCTTTTTGAATGAGATTCATCGAAAGGACAAAGGATGAGATGAAGAAACCCTAGTTTCTTTGAAAGATCCTTAAACCTCTATTAATCGTCATCGATCTAGTATCAAATCATTAATGGATAAGAAAACGTAATCACTAGTTTTCATCATGTCTATAGATTCGATCGATTCTTATGAGCCTCACTTCGATTCTTAAAATATATTCGATTGGATATCATCAATTCTTGATTCTTGATTTTTATGTTTTCTTGATATTAGATCTAGATAATTCTTGAAATTCACTTTTAAATCTTGAATTGAATTGTCTTTTCTTTTCTTTTTAATTTTTAATTCATCTAATTCAATTACAAGAAAATCTCACTTTCCCTGTGGACGATCCGCACTCGCTAACGTGCTACATACGACACTGTTATTGATTGCGGTCAAAAAATTCTTTGGTTGTGATTTCTATACATTTTCTACCGACACACCGAGATATCATTCAATCAAATGGCGCCGTTGCCGGGGATCGTATGCTAATTTGTTCGTTTTAAAAATTTGAGTTGAAAAATTTATTTCATCAGAATTTTTAGATCAAAATTCGCGCAAATACTAAACGATTCGTTGTGATTTGTTGCAAGGAAATTTGGAATTTGTGGAGCTTGAGGAAAAATATTTTGAATATTCCAGAGAGCTCAGGAGGTGAACAGAAGCGGTTCTTGAATTTTTGTGCAGTGATCAAACACATTGACCGCGGAAGCGCGGCAAAAGGCGTTCATTTTAGCGGAACCGCGGCGGCACTGTAGCTACAGTGTACGGAAAGTTTTAGGTGACTTCTTGACTTTCTTATCTCTTCCTCAATCTGCTCCAATAACAATTTTCTGCAGGTTTCTTTGCAAAAATTCGCAGCGCCGCAAAAAGTAAAAATTGTGCGTGTTTGATCTTGGTTGTTTGCATTTTTAATACAGAAATTAAGGGGCAAAGACCAAATTCAGATTAGGTGGGGAGTTCATTACCCTTCCTAAGCCCCGAAAATCGCAAAACTGCATCCGCATTACCCTCATTATCTAAAAGAAATCTAGACTTGACTCTAAGGACCGTCGCGCTCACTTAGGACAGGAGAAGGTCGTGGGTAATCTATTGCTTCTCCGCGTTTCTTTTGTGGTGTCTAAGGCAAGTGTGTCTAAGGCAATTGATTACTTAATTAGGCCCACTACTTACGTAGTGGATAACCTCCCACTTACCTGGCACTTACCTGGCCACAGGAGGGACAAAGAGGCAGTAGAGGATTATCTTGCGACTTGTCTTCTGGCAGTTATGAGCGGTCTAAAGACTTGACCTAGGTGACCACTAGACTTAGGGTTGTGCTTGTGCATTTGTTGTGATTTGCATCATTTTTTCAAAAATCCGTATCTTTTTCAAAACAAACACCACTTCATTTTCCTTAATTATCTTAACGCTGCCACTTGTACTAAACCCTTTAGTGCAAGATAGGCTGGACACGGGATTCTAGTGCCCGACTTGTCCGCGTTCCCCCGATCAATTTCGAAGTCGGTATTTCTACGTCTACTTCTTCTTTACCACCACCACACCCACTTCGATGGATGGTTCTCCATCGATCTTCTTTACCACTACTCTGCCACCGTCCGCAGGTGCGCAGAATCTACCCCGCATCTCTCTCCAGGAGAGATGTTATCCTATGCGAGGTCCTCTTTCGATCTGTTTCACCATTCCACCAGCCAAAGGGACAATTTTGAGATTAAACCCCAATACATCAACCTTCTACCAAAATATCACGGTCTCGAGTCTGAAGACGCATATGTCTTTATTACCAAATTTGAAAATGTATGCGCAATGATGGGTACTTCACAGCTTTCTGTGGATACTATACGTCTCCGTATTCTTCTATTTTCCTTGTGCGATATAGCCGAGAAGTGGCTGTATAACACAACCGCACATTCCATTTCGAACTGGGAAGAATTCGTCGCAGCATTCCTTAAAAAATTCTACCCCAATCATAAAACAGCTCGAGTCCGTAGCGAAATAAATCAATTCACCCAGCTTCCGAATGAACCATTCTCGAAGTGTTTTGAACGCTTCAAGGATCTGTTGGTTCAATGTCCACATCACGGAATCCCTTGATGGGATCTGTGCAGAATCATATATGAGAGCATTAATCCTACCACTAAATAGAACCTTGAAGCCATGTGTCAAGACAATTTTATGACCAAAGATGATGGGGAAGCTTGGAAATTCTTAGAAGATTTCGCTGAAAAATCTTTACAGTGGGAGGGTGTGAGTCAATCGTCTAGGGGTGCCATTCACCAAATTGATGTTTCCATAGGTGTTAGAGCTGAGATGGCAGCAATGCAAAAGAAGCTAGAAGCTATGGAACAAAGATTTTTAGCAGCCTCCCTAAATCCGATGTTGTTCCCCAAAACTGTATGTGGATGCTGTTCTGATCCTTCTCATTTGACAGAAGAATGTCCATTGAATTCTCCGTTTCCAGGTCACGAGCATACCAATGCTGCTTTTCAAAGACCTAAAAACGATCCTTATTCTTCCACATATAATCAGGGTTGGAGGAATCACCCTAATTTTTCTTAGAACCAACATCAAAATCAACACGCAGCTCCAAATCAAAATAATTTTCAAAGGGCTCTTCCACCACCACAGCAGCCATTTCAACTGACTCAGCACCCCTACCAATCACAAAACTTTCAAGATCCAGACAACACACCTGCACCGTTTAATCCTGCACAGTTGAATGGTACTGATCTCTCTGCTTCTCTCGAACGGACTTTTGAAATGTACATGAAACGAATGTCGGCTGAATTTAGGTCTTCCCTCGATAAATTTGAGGAAAACTCTGACCTCCAAGCTGAGAGTTTAAATTCGATGGAAGCAGAAATTGGCCGATTAAAATCCGAAATGAGTGCGAGAGAAAAAGAGAAACTTCCGTCTCAACCCTTACCGAATCCTGGGCATTCACAACACTGCAATGTAAATGCCATCACAACGTTGAGATCAGGAAGAGTGCTGAACAATTATGTTGGGGAAGAGATTGATGATGCTGAAAAATCTATCAATAACACCCCGGCTGAGACCTTTCCTTACACACACACTTCTACTTTTGATCCTTGTTCTTCTACCCCACCACCTTCTCACGAGCCTATTCTCCGTTTCCCTCTAGGCTCGACACCTCAGCCCACCTCTTCTATCCCACCATAGACGATCCCCACTCCTATTCTGGGATCACGTCTACACACACCACCCTCTCCTATGATGGACCCAGCTCTTATTGCTAAAGCACCTTATCCGAATCAGTTAAAGGCTAACAAATCAAGTCAACATATGGAGAAGATTATGGAAATGTTCAAACAGGTTAACATCAACATCCCTCTCCTAGATGCTATTCAACAAGTCCCCGCTTATGCGAAAATTCTTAAAGACTTGTGCACTAGGAAGAGGAAGACTCAAGTGCCCAAAAAGGTCTTCATGACTAATAATGTTAGCACTGCTTTTACCCCACAGCTACCAAAGAAACGTAAGGACCCAGGATGTCCTACGATATCGATTTCTATTGGGGGTAAAAACATCAACCGTTCTCTTCTTGACCTTGGCGCAAGTGTTAACCTGCTTTCATATTCTGTATACGAGCAGTTAGGGATTGGAGAGTTGAAACCAGCTCACTGCATTCTCCAAATGGCAGACCGTTCAATCACCAAACCTAGGGGTGAACTGGAGGATGTGTTAATAAAAGTCGGGGAATTTGTATTCCCTGTGGACTTCATTGTTCTAGATACACAACTTGTAGCAAACCCACAGAGCCAAATTCCGGTGATTTTGGGTCGACCATTCCTTGCCACTACCAATGCTGTCATTAACTGCCGAAACGGTTTAATGAACCTATCTTTTGGAAAAATGACAATTGAACTGAACATCTACAAAATTGGAAGTCAGCCATCTGAACCCTCTGCTCATATACTTGATGTGTGCTCTGTCCACGAGATTGCTCCCGAAAGTTGCGGAGTTGATGATATTTATTTTGAAGATCTCGACGACACTACCACATCAATGTTTGATCTTGCACATCTTAGTGAGGACACATTTTCTACGCTTGAGTCCGACACTTTTGACTCATCACCTTCCGAGTCAGTATCTTTTATAGGTTATGAGCTTCTTTGTGACTCCGAAAATCATTCGATGATCCCACCTTCTATTATTTCTCCGCCAGCATTAGATCTCAAACATTTACCTTCTCATCTAAAATATGCATATTTATGTGAGAATGAGTCTTTACCGGTTATCATATCCGCTTCTCTAGCATCAGAGCAAGAGAATGCACTTTTGACAGTACTGAGATCTAATAGGCAGGCATTTGGTTGGACCATGGTTGACATCAAAGGGATTAGTCCCTTGATTTTTGAACATCATATACACTTGATGGATGAAGCCAAACCAACCCGAGAACCACAGAGACAGTTGAACCCCGTCATGAAGGATGCGGTGAAGAAAGAAATCGTCAAATGCCCTGACAATGGTATCATTTACCCAATCTCCGATAGCCAATGGGTAAGTCCAATTCATGTCGTCCCTAAGAAATCTGGCATCACAGTCATTACTAATGAGGCTAATGAGTTAATCCAGACACGCACTCAAACTGGGTGGCGTGTATGTATTGATTATAGAAAACTCAATGCCGCAACGAGGAAAGACCACTTTCCTTTGCCTTTCATTGACCAGATGCTAGAACGCTTAGCTGGAGTGAATTTTATTGCTTTATGGACGGATACTCTGGCTATAATCAGGTCCCTATTGCCAAAAAGGATCAAGATAAAACCACATTTACTTGTCCTTTTGGTACCTTTGCTTATAGTCGCATGCCCTTTGGGTTATGCAATGCTCCCGCTACATTTTAGCGGTGTATGATGGGGATATTCTCGGACATGGTCGAGAATTTTTTGGAGATTTTCATGGAAGATTTCTCGATTTTCGGAGATTCTTTTTCTGACTGCCTATCGAATCTTGACGCAGTTCTTACTCATTGTAAAGAGAAGAACTTAACCTTGAATTGGGAAAAATGCTATTTCAAGGTCTAAGAGGGAATTGTGCTTGGACATGTTATTTCACGGAAAGGCATTGAGGTTGACAAAGCTAAAATAGTGTCATTCAAAACCTTCCTCATCCCAAAAGCGTCAAGGATATCTGATCTTTTCTTGGCCATGCAGGCTTTTACAGGAGATTCATTAAGGATTTTAGCAAAATTGCTAGACCTTTAACTCTTCTCTTGGCCAAGGATATGACTTTCCACTTTGACTCGGACTGTGAGGCAGCATTCGACTCACTCAAACACTCTCTCACTACAGCCCCTGTTCTATCTTCTCCAGATTGGAACCACCCTTTTGAGCTTATGTGTGATGCATCAGATTTTGCAGTTGGTGCGGTCTTACGACAACACATTGAAAAGATGCCACACGTGATCTATTACGCAAGTAAGACCCTGAACGATGCTCAAGTGAATTATACAACTACCGAAAAAGAACTTTTGGCGGTTGTATTTGTATTAGAGAAATTCAGGCCTTACTTGATTGGCTCACCAATTGTTGTATACACTGACCACTCCGTCTTGAAACATTTTTTGGCAAAGAAGGATGCTAAAGGTAGGCTAATACATTGGATCCTTCTATTACAAGAATTTGATCTTGTTATTAAAGATAAGAAAGGATGTGAAAATTTTGTAGCCAACCATCTGTCATGCATCTCTTCTTCACCTATGACCCTGCCGACCAATGATTCTTTCCCAGACGAACAACTCTTGAGCGTATCCGATGAACCTTGGTTCAGAGATATTGTGAACTATCTTGTCACGGGACTGATACCCAGCGATTGGTCAAAGCAGGACAAACATAGATTTCTATCCCAAGTAAAACACTTTTACTGGGATGAACCCTATCTGTTTAAGTATTGTCCTGACCAGATCATTCGCCGGTGTGTCCCTAATGATGAATTCAAGAGTGTTCTAACTTTTAGTCATGATCAGGCATGTGGGGGTCACTTCGGTCCTAAAAAGACAGCGGAGAAGGTTTTGCAATGCGGATTTTATTGGCCGACTTTATTCAAAGATGCATTTGATCATTGCAAAACCTGTACACAGTGTCAACACACGGGTAGGATTTTCCGAAGAAATAAGATGCCACAGCAACCCATCTTAATGGTTGAAATTTTCAATATTTGGGGCATTGACTTTATGGGTCCCTTTCCCAACTCCTTTGGGAATCTGTACATACTGCTTGCGGTTGATTACGTCTCAAAGTGGGTTGAACCTATTCCTTGTCGCACTAATGACAAAAATGTTGTCATTAAGTTCTTAAAAGAAAACATCTTTTCGCGATTTGGACACCCACGCGCTATCATTAGCGATAACGGGACGCATTTCTGCAACAGGTCTTTCGAGACTTTGATGCGGAAATACGCAATTAACCACAAACTTTCCACACCCTATCATCCCCAAACGAGCGGGCAGGATGCGATTTTAAATAAACAGATCAAACAAATTCTGGAGAAGACTGTTGCTAAGAATAGAAAAGATTGGTCGACCAAATTGACGGATGCTCTTTGGGCATTCCGAACTGCATATAAAACCGATCTAGGGATGTCTCCTTATAGGTTAGTGTTTGGGAAGGCTTGTCACTTACCAGTCGAGATTGAGCACAAAGAAATGTAGGTCATTAGAGAAATCAACTTTGACTTAAACCAAGCCTGCAACTTTCGGAAGCTGCAATTAAACGAGCTAAGCGAACTCCGCGATGAAGCTTATGATAATGCTGTAATTGTAAAGAATCGGACTAAGGTATTTCACGATAAAAACATTTTGACGAAAACATTTACACCTGGTCAACAAGTCCTTCTTTATGATTCACGACTACACCTTCACGCGGGTAAGCTACGATCTCGTTGGAAAGGGCCTTTTGTTGTGCGGTCTGTATGCCCGCACGGGGCAGTTGAGGTAGAAAATGTTAAAAACGGCACATTTTTCAAAGTTAATGGATATAGATTGAAGCCGTATTTTTCCACTGACCCCACGGAGGAGCTCCTGTTCTTACAGGAGCCATTTTATCTTGATTAAAATTCCTCCGTCTCACCTCCATGTCCTGTAAATTACTGCATCATCTTTTGAATGGAGGTGAGTGAAAAAAAATAAGTTTGGGGGAGGATTTTCACTTAAATATTTTGCCCCCATTAATAAATTTCCTCCCAGGCTTACAGGTTTTTGAGATTTAGCAGATCGCAACAGCGAGGACACTGTTGAAAACAAGTTTGGAGGAGGTTTGAGCTTATTTTCGCATCATTTGCATCATACTTCGCATAAGCACAAAACATATCATTTAAAAATTTAAAAAACATAAATTTAAAATTTTTCAAAAAAATAAAAAATTTTCAAAAAAATAAATATTTTTGTACATAAATAAGATAATAAAAGATTAGATAGTGAAAAATTACATCCAAAAGATTAGAAAAATTTAAGAAAACCAAGAAAATTAAAAGTTTTCTTAAACGAACTAGTAATAAGTAGTTATGAGCCGTTATCCCAAGGGTTAGTAAGATGAAGGAAGTCACTAATCTGAGGATAAAAATAAGTCTGAAAAATAGTTCCTATTCTGGAAGCTAAACATTTGAATGTTGATACCCTACTATACGCACTTACACACGTCTTGAAACTCGGGATAGTAAAGGATACCTTGAAATGCTCTTGTCTAAAACCCAAAGTATGAAGGAAATTAAAAATAAATAAAATATAAAATGGTGAAGAGAAAAATGAACACTGGTTTTGTTATCGCCAAGGCAGCAATAAAAAAATATAGCGAGGGTGCTTCATCACCCAGTGCCTTAGACCAACTGGTCTGGGAGTCACTGCTAAGCCTTAGGTGGTGCGAGACGAGGAAAATACTAAATACACCTAATAAGCAAGCGCATGAGTAATCGGTCGGTTAGTACCTCAAGAAGTATTAACGGTCGTATGAAAGTGTGTGAGCAAATCTAAATATTCATTAATTAAAAAGTACTGAGGCAGATGGACAAGAGTATGATAGCTTGAATTGAATTCTCCGGGTGTAGGGATGTCTTTTACATACACGTAGGGTTATATGATCGATGTTTGGAAGAAAGATAGGAATGAAGAATAACGACGATGTTTTATTAAGGGATGATGTGATTTCTAATATCTTTTCATGACTATTAAGATAAGGCTCATGACAACCGAAAATCTAGTATAGTTGGAAATTCTAATTTTTAAAGTCTTTCTTTTATAATTCTTATTTTTATATGTAACTTTCACGGTCTTCCTTTTGTTATGAGATTTTGTGGGTGCAAGCCACTGAAAACCCTCAGGAGACAACACTCCTCCTACTAAGGACACCTAGAGGTTTAAAGGCTTGTTGCACATGCTCAGTGTAATCGTGTTGCCTACGAAAGTGTGCTAGTTAGTTTTTCTCTTTCTTTATTTTCTCCTTTTCTTTTTAATAAAACAGTTTGTTCGAGACGACCAAAAATAAGTTTGAGGGAATTTGATCAGTCGAAATATTGCATTTTTAACACGTCAATTTCCCTACCATTTGCACTCATCTAGAGGTGTTCAGTATTAATATAGCACATATTAGCAAAACATCCGTAAAATACCAAATAACATGTGTTATATATTATAACTGGCATTTTGAGGGAAATTGAGTGTTTATCATTGCATCGCATAATCTTTGTATAGCGCAACACTTGTCTCGAGAATCTGTGCAGGAAATTCCAGGAAAAGAGCCGAAACGGTGAAAAGTGCTGATAAAAATACACCAAGTCCAAGACTTGAGATCTGGCAGTGAACTAAAGAGAATTATAAGATTCCACACATAAGAAAGTACACCTATAGTCAGCACCAACATTATCTAGAAAGTTCATGCACAGAAGCCTCTAATGGGCCGTGGATCCGCGGCCGAAGAGCCTTCCCGCGGCGGATCCGCGGCCACATAAGCTTGACGTCAGCTAAGCTTTCCATTAGGTTTCTCATTCAAAGGTCCACACTCATTAAAGCCACTCCAATTTCCAGAGAACTCTGGAAGTTTCTTTCAGAACAGCAAGGCTTATTGTTCAAGTTAAACACTCTCAAGCTTCTTAAGCAAGCTACTTAACTACCTAAACCTATAAGCTTCTCCCTAACCTCCAAGCTTATGAAGGAAGCTAAACCTAACTAACTAACTCTAGAACTTTCTACCTAACTACCAAGCTTACAAGAGAAGCTAAACTAAACCTAACTTCTAAAGGATGCTAATCCTAATCAAAGCTATAAAAAGGACCCTAAGCCTTCTATTCTAGGTTGTTCTTCAATTTCCAACACAAGTTGAGTGACACAACTTGTAACCCTAACCCTAATCCAATCACAAAAGCCAAATTCAAGATCCCCGAATACAATTCAAGCAAGAACCCTTCAACCTTTTAGGAGCGAAGCCGATCTTCATCCAAGTAAGTGGTCCAAGACGATTCGCGACTCACGAAGACGTGTGACGCCAAATCGACGATCGAGTTCTTTCCTCATTGTAGATATTGAGAGAATTGTAACAAAATTGTTGATAAATAAAAGGTAAAATTCTTTATCTTGCTTTCCTTACATTCTTGAATCATGATTAGATCTCGATTCTTGATTGTGTTCTTTGATATGATGCTTGAGTAGAAACTCCGCTCGTGGAGGAATCGAGAGAATCAATAGATGATGATGTTACAAATCTTGAAACGATTCTTAATTCCTATAAGTTTTGTAAACTCTTGTAAATTGAAACATCGACAACCTAGTTTCGAGCGATGCTTTCTTGAATGTTTTTGCTCTTAATTAGCGATCCACGATCGATACTTCAATTAACTAGAGGCTAGCTTTTTGAATGAGATTCATCGAAAGGACAAAGGATGAGATGAAGAAACCCTAGTTTCTTTGAAAGATCCTTAAATCTCGATTAATCGTCATCAATCTAGTATCAAATCATTAATGGATAAGAAAACGTAATCACTAGTTTTCATCATGTCTATAGATTCGATCGATTCCTACGAGCCTCACTTCGATTCTTGAAATCTAATTCGATTGGATATCATTAATTCTTGATTCTTGATTTTTTTGTTTTCTTGATATTAGATCTAGATAATTCTTGAAATTCACTTTTAAATCTTAAATTGAATTGTCTTTTCTTTTCTTTTTAATTTTCAATTCATCTAATTCAATTACAAGCAAATCTCACTTTCCCTGTGGATGATCCGCACTCGCTAACGCGCTACATATGACACCGTTATTGATTGCGGTCAAAAAAATTCTTTGGTTGTGATTTCTATACATTTTCTACCGACACACCGAGATATCATTCAATCACCAATCTTTAAGGTTTTTGGAAACCGTTTTCTCCAATATTTGTTTAATCTGCCGATTCGAGATCTCGGCTTGCCCACAAGTTTGGGGATGATAGGGCATTGACAGCTTGTGAGTAATGGAGTATTTTCGTATTAAGGACTCGAAAGTCCTATTACAAAAGTGAGATCCATTATCACTGATAATCGCGAGAGGATGCCCAAACCGCGAAAAATGTTTTCTTTGAGAAATCTAACGACAACCTTGTTGTCATTAGTTCGGCTGGGCACAGCCTCGACCCATCTGGAAACATAGTCAACCGCAAGTAGAATATACATGTTCCCAAAAGAGTTGGGAAATGGTCCCATAAAGTCTATCCCCCAAACATCAAAAATTTCAACAACCAAAATTGGTTGGAGCGGCATTTCATTTCTCCGAGATATCCGGCCCAAATGTCGGCACTGGGAGCATATCTTGCAGCATTCGTATGCGCCTTTAAAAAGTCGTACCTAGTAGAAGCCACACTGCAAGATTTTTGCTGCTGTCTTTTTGGGGTCAAAATGCCCGCCACACGCTTGGTCGTGGCAGAATGACAGCACGCTCTTAAACTCGTTGTCAGGGACACACCGATGAATGATTTGGTCGGAACAGTATTTGAAGAGATACGGTTTATCCCAATAAAAATGTTTTACTTGGGACAGGAATCGGAGTCTGTCCTGATTCGACCAATCGTTTGGTATCAGTCCGGTGGCCAAATAATTTACGATATCAGCGAACCTTCGCTTGACACAGTTAAGAGCTGCTCATCTGGAAAAACGTCTTTAATAGGAATTTGAAGTGTAGGCGAAGAAGGGAGTCGTGAAAGGTGGTCGGCGACTACGTTTTCGCACCCTCTCTTGTCTCTTATGACAAGGTCAAACTCTTGTAGCAAGAGGATCCAACGTATAAGCCGAGATTTAGCATCCTTCTTCGCAAAAAGATGGCGAAGAGCTGAGTGGTCCATGTAAACGATGACTGGAGAGCCGATTAAATAGGGCCTGAATTTTTCTCGTGCAAACACAACAGCTAAGAATTCTTTTTCAGTTCTTGTGTAATTTAATTGGGCCTCGTTTAATGTACGGCTAGCGTAATAAATTACGTGCGGCATCTTATTTATATACTATCTAAGGACAGCACCAATGGCGAAATCAGATCCATCGCACATAATTTCAAATGGATGCGTCCAATCAGGAGATTAAAGAATGGGAGCGGAAATGAGTGAATTTTTCAATGACTCGAACGCCTTCATGCAGGTTGAGTCGAATTCAAAAGTTGTGTCCTTGTCCAACAAAAGAGTCAAGGGTCTAGCTATTTTGCTAAAATCCTTGATGAGCCTTCTATAAAAACCGGCATGGCCAAGGAAAGATCGGATGTCTTTGACGCACTTGGGAGGAGGAAGATTGACTTCAATCTTAGCTTTATCAACCTCAATGCCATTTTGTGAGATGATATGTCCTAAGACAATACCTTTTCATAACATAAAATGGCATTTCTCCCGATTTAAAGTGAGGTTCTTATCCCTATACTGGGTAAGAACTGCGTCTAAATGTAGCAAACACTCATTAAAGGTGTCGCCAAAAATGGAGAAATCATCCATAAAAATCTCCAAGAATTTTTCCACCATGTCTGAAAAGATGCCCATCATACACCGCTGGAAAGCAGGGGTGCATTGCATAACCCAAAGGGCATGCGACGGTAAGCGAATGTATCGAAAGGACAAGTAAATGTGCTCTTGTCTTGGTCTTTTTCGGCAATGGGAACTTGATTATAGCCGGAGTAGCCATCCAAAAAGCAGTAAAATTCATGCCCAGCCAATCGTTCTAGCATTTGGTCAATAAAAGGTAATGGAAAGTGGTCTTTCCGTGTCGCGGCGTTGAGTTTTCTATAATCGATGCACACTCGCCACCCAGTTTAGGTGCGAGTAGGTATTAACTCATTCGCCTCATTAGTTATGACCGTTGTGCCCGATTTCTTTGGGACAACGTGAATGACGCTAACCCAATGGCTATCAGAGATATGGTAAATGATACCACTATCTAGACATTTTACAATCTCCTTTTTAACAGCCTCCTTCATTATAGGGTTGAGGCGTCTCTGTGGATCCCTTACTGGCTTGGCATCATCCATCATATTTATATGATGTTCAACTATGAGGGGACTAATCCCCTTGATGTCCGCCATAGTCCAGCCAAAAGCTTGCCAATTATTTTGTAAGATCATCAAAAGGGCTTTCTCTTGCTAGAGGGCTAGAGATGCCGATATGATAACATGAAGGGTCTCATTCTCACCTAAGTAAGCGTATTTAAGGTGAGATGGCAATAGCTTGAGTTCTAGTTTTGGAGGTGAAACAATTGAAGGTAAAATTGGTGAAACTTTCTCGAACTCGAAGGATTCCAACAATGGTTCGAAGCGAGTGTAAACAACTGAGTCGGATGGTTCAGCTAACTCATCCGAAAATTCAAAGGACTCAAACTCGGATGGTGATTCTTCAAAATCGTTCGAAAAAGTGAAACACTCATAATCGTTATCGGGTGTGAAAACTGTGTCCGATTCAAGGAGGAACGCACTAGTGGCGTCAAAACTGCTGTGATCGAACAGAAATTTTTCGAGCTCACAGTCCTCCTGAGTGATCTCTTGGATCGAGCAAACATCAAGTATATTAGCATCAGGCTTGGAGGGCTGATTTCGCAACTTAAAAATGTTGAGCTCAATTGTCATGTTTCCAAAAGATAGGTTCATCGAACCATTTCGACAATTGATCACCGCATTAGAAGTCGCAAGGAATGGTCGACCGAGTATCACCGGAATTTGACTCCGGGGGTTAGCTACAGGCTGTGTGTCCATAACAATGAAATCAACGGGGAAAATGAAGTCCCCTACTTTGATCAACACATCCTCTAACTCACCCCTAGGATGGGTGATGGATCGGTCGGCCATTTGGAGAGCACAATGTGTGGGTTTAAGCTCTCCAACGCCTAATTGTTCATATACTGAATAGGGAAGCAAATTAACACTAGCATCAAGATCTAAATATGCACAATTGATGTTCTTATCCCCAATTGTTATTGAAATTGTAGGACAGCCAGGGTCTTTACGTTTTTGGGGTAAAGGTTGGGTAAGAGCATCACTTACCGCACTAGCCACGAAAACTTTCTTAGGTACCTGCGATTTCCTCTTCTTGGTGCATAAGTCCTTTAAAATTTTAGCATAAGAAGGGACTTGTTGGATTGCATTCAAGAGAGATATGTTAATACTAACCTGTTTGAATAACTCCACAATCTTCTCCATTTATGGAGTAGGTTTATTGGATCTCAACCTGTTTGGAAATAGAATATTTTAAAATTTTGTTGAGTCCAATGTTTGTGGAGTAGATTGCGAAGTTGGAGCGGATCCCAGTGTTGTTGTTTTCATGGAGTGAGATGTGGGTCCGTTCGAACTAGAAGAAGTAGAGCCTTGTGAAGAATGAAGAACAGGATCTGAAGAAGATGAAAAAGATGAAGAAGAAGAAGAAGAAGCGGCGGCCGGGGTGTCATCATTATTACCAACGTTTCTGTGCAATACCTTTCCAGATCTCAATGTAGTCATGGCACTCACATTATGATTTTGTTGTTTATGAGCAACATATTAATTTTGTGTGTGAATGGGATTTGGCAGTGGTTGAGATGGAAGTTTTCCCTTTTCTCGCTCGCTTAACGCAGCATTCAGTTGTGCAATTTGGGCTTCAATTGTTTTGACGTTCTGATCATGTGAAGCACTATGTTGCACCCAAGACTGAATGGATGATTAGATGCTGGCTGAGGATTGCATAGATTGTTTTAAAAATGCATCCAGACTTCGTTCTAGCGAGGAAACCATATCGTTATTCGGCTGAACAAAATTGTTTTGAGGATAAGAGTTGTTTGGTACAAAATTGTTCATTTGGTTTTGATAAGGTTAGGGTTGGAAAGGTTGCTGATATTGAGTTTGTTGAGGGGCTTGTTGTTGTGGAGGATGCCTCTCAAAATTGTTATTGCTTTGGAATTGTTGTTGATTTTGATTCCAAGCAAAATTTGGGTGGCTCCTCCAACCAGGATTATAAGTTGAAGAGTATGGATCATTTCTTTGTGATTGCTGAAAGGCGGCATTGACTTGACCTTGTCCTTGAACATGTGGGTTGTAAGGACACTCTTCGGTAAGATGGGACGGATCCGAACAACAAGCACAAATAGTGCGTGGGGGTAAAGCTGGGGCAGGAGAAGGCGATGAGAATTTGCTCTCAATTGCTTCTAGTTTTTTCATGAGTGCAGCCATTTCGGCCTTCATTGCAATCGACATATCAAGTTGATGTATGCCTGCCCTAGACTGACCTGATGAAGTAGATGAAGTGGTCTTAGTGCTTTCCTACCGAAGTGTTTGTTCAGCAAGATCGTCGAGAAATTGCCAAGCTTCCTCACTCGATTTTGTAAGAAAGTGACCTTGACAAATGGTTTCCAACAACAGCTTAGTTGCTGGGTTCAGTCCTTCGTATAAAATTTGGCAAAGTTGCCAATTCTCGATACCGTGGTGAGGGCACTGAACAAGAAGGTCCTTAAATCTTTCGAAACACTTCCAAAAAGGTTCGGAAAGAAGCGGGGAAAATTGAATAATTTCATTGCGAATTCTCGCGGTCTTGTGGTGTGGGTAAAACTTTTTTAGAAAAGCCTTAACAAACTCTTCCCAATTTTTTATGGAGTGTGATGCTGTGCTATATAACCATTTTTCAGCTAGGTCACATAAAGTGAATGGAATGACACGTAGCCTTATAGCATCATCAGAAAGTTGGGTGGTCTTCATCATTGCGCAAACATTCCGGAATTTGTTAATAAAGATGTAGGCATCTTCGGATTCCAGCCCGTGAAATTTGAGCAACATATTGAAGAAGTGGGGTTTAATTTCGAAGTTATCCCCATTAGCCGATGGAAGTGAAAGACAAGTGGGAAGTGCGGTGCGGATAGGATAGAAAAGATCCTGGAGCGCAATTCGTTGGGGCGCTTCAACAGGAGGGTGTGGTGGGTTATTCGCACCCAGTTGAAGTGGAATCAGTCCCGTAGGTAAGGGGTTGTTAGGATTGAATTCCGATATCTTCTTAGAAGATGATGAATTTGAAGATGAAGGTAAAGAAGTGGAGGGAATTTCGACTTCGGAGTCGAATGCGTCGTCAGTAGGCACTAACGAGACACGGACTAAACGAGCGCTAGTAACCCTAGTCCAACTGGACATACACTAACGAGGTGTAGTGTAGTCAAAAAGTAAAAACAGAAGGTGGGGGTAAGAAAACGTCAATGAGAGAATGTGGGGTGCAATGGATTTCTAGCGACAAAATGGTAAGTTTTTGTAAAAAAAAAATAAAATTTGTGGTTATTTTTATAAGGAGTTTTTGCAAAGGATTTTTATAAGGAGTTTAGACACACTTTCAAGCAATCACAAGATGCACAATCAAGCCTAGAGCTAAGGTCTTCTAAATCAACTAGACTGGTCCTAACTGTTCCAAAGGGCAAGTTGTGAGATCCTCAAATCGCCTCTTCACCGCCAATTGTGGCCAGGTAAGCACAAGTAAAGAAAGGAGGGATCCGCTCACGAATCACCGTGAGATGTGCCTTTTAAAATTACCTTTCCCACTTGTCTAGCCTAGGCACCATAAAGTCAGGTTTAGATAAACGATCGATGCCTACAATCTTTCCTTTGTCCTAATGAGCACGAAAGTCCTTATTGGCTGAGTCTAATATTTTTTATTAACTCGAGGGTTGATGCAAATGCTTTTTGTGATTTTTGGGGTCCTAGGAAGGGTAATGAAATCCCCACCCAATCTGGATTAGTGTTAAAGCCCCTTAAAAGTCCGTTTTAAAAATGCAAAGCAGTAAACACACAAAAATCCAAAACACTTGCCAAAAAAAAATTTCTTTAATTTACGGCGTAAAGAATCCTGGACAAAATCAATTTATTGGAAAAGGGGGAAAAGTTTTTGCGCAAAGAACCCTGCAGGAAAATTTTTCAGAGGAGGTCAGAGGGTTACAGAGAGGAAAATAAACTTACAGAGAACTTTTTGGAGTGCTGATGTCACGATTTGACCGCTGTTCCGCGGTCAAAAGCTTCAGTTAGCCGCAGTTCCGCGGCGTCTTGGCAGGTTTGGCTCTCCAAATTCTGCTGTACGCTGCTGTGGTTCTCCTTTGTTTGTTCAGATCTGCCGTTTGCTGTTTTGTTCACTGGATTTTTCCAGATCTGAATCTGTTCGTCTTTTCGATCCTGCACAATTGGCACGAAAACTCTTCAAAAAATAACAAGATGATAAAAAAAAATTGTTTTAAAATTTTCAGTTTTTATGATTTTTTTAATTTTTAATTAACCCAAAATTACAAAAAGAAAATAACTACCATTATCCCCGGCAACGGCGCCATTTGATTGGTAGAGATTTTGCGTATGCGTGTTGAAATCAAAGAATTAACCGCAATCAAGACTGTGTCGCTTGGTAGCTAGCCGGTTGAGTACGGGTCGGTCCACAGGAAAAACGTGTTCTTTTCTAGTTGTTCTAACGAGTCAATTCCTATTTGTGGTAGGTTTTGATTTTCGATAAAAACTGAGGTTGAATTTGTTTGGCCGACACGCGCCGACACGCGCCGACACGCACCGACACGCACCGACACGTGCACAGCACAGCCACGGATCTGCGGCCATAAGCCTTGTTTGGCCGCGGTTCCGCTGCCGTTTGATGGGATCTTGGGCACTTTTTCTCTGGGTTGCTTCATGTTGCTATTTGCTTCTGTTTTCTTCACTTGGTTCTTCAGAATATTTTCTAGTTTCTTCCAGATTTCCACAGTGCAGAATGTTGTGGACTTTTACCGTTCGCTTCGTGTTGAAATCTTGAATCTTGTGCTGCCTTCGTACTTTGTGAAATCGAACTGTTCATTGATCTTCATTTGTTCCTTCAACTATAGGCGGCATCATAAAGATTCTTCTATTTGTTGATCGTAGTCTCTTTTTTGTAGCGTTTTTTTTACCATTTTCACTGTATTGTTCCGAGAACCTGTAACCTGCAACTATTTAGCAGACATGGATCAAAAGCACCTATTTATTTGCAATATGATTAAGAATGGGGAATATAATAATGCAAAATTATGATATGAACAATAAGCATATGTAAGCAAGAAATAAGAAACACCACGTCGGCTCAAATGAGCATCGACACCAAAAACCATAAATACAAGTATCACAAGTCTCACCGTCTGGTCCAATATACAAGGGCAGATTGAGTATACTAGATTCAAATAAAATACAAGGTGTGAGCAAAAGAAATCCTCCAAGACCCACCTATGAGCAAGCCGCAAGCCGAAGCAATCGAAGCTAAAAAGAAGGTACACCCGCCGCTACTGTGCTGAGACCTGCAAGATACCGTGGCACAACAGGGGTGAGTTGCCAACTTGTGAGTAGAAGTAACATCTAATAAGGCTATCGTAACTATGCACGCAAATGCGTCACAGCCCACATATACTGATATGATGCAATGCACTAGCATGTGTGCAACATGAATGCATAATCACATGAAACCTGAATATGTTTGGTACGAGAAAATCTGTATTCTTATCATAGTAAAACTTTTGTGAAATAACCGAAGTATCATCAATGAAATCAACTGAAATCCGAGTCAAGCATCGACACTAAATATGTATATCTCAATACCTCAATGTCTCGACATTTTAATGTCACAATATCTCAATGTCTCAATATCTCAATATCTCGGGCTCCGTCGGTTCGGATCGGCCCATATCATCAAACTCACGACTACGGTCGGTATCCTCCTGATATCCGCCGCATCACAAATAACCGGTAGGTAGTGCTCCCCTGCCGGGCTCAACGCCCTCTGTGTGATCTTCTTGCCCTGAGGTACCAAATCGGGTCCACCATGTACCCGCAGACGATGCATCCCCCTCCTCGAATCGGATATATAATACTGCTCAAGAACCGAGAAAATTCATGGTGGACGCCACACACATTACATCACGAGAAAACCGCAAATTTCTGTTTTTAAAATGGTAATAGGTTTATAAAATTCTTGCGGTTTTCCCCAAAATCCAAAAATCTCATCAATACTAAAATTCTCAAGAAGAATCACAATATAAAAAACATGCCAGTGATGATAGAAATCTATGATACGGTAGTATATACCATGAGAAATATGGTCAGAACTATGCATGAATCATGATGCAATGCAGTATGTACATATGAATAACAACCCTACGTATCCATCTTAATGAAATGAATATACTGGTATAAGCCTACGGATCATATATGATGAAAATGCACAATTACCGATCCTAATCAAATTCTATAGTGTTCGTGACATAGCAATTACCAAAAGCATGTGTGTTCGCATAAATAGTTCACATGCGGCAGGAACCAATGGTAATGGTGCAAGTTTCCTACGAGATGATGTCACAAATATATATATATATATATACACACACACACACACACACACATACATACATACATACATATATATATAACGATGCGATGCAATGAGATGGCTAACTAAGAAACTACGCATATAATGCAAGTACTTCAAGTAATACTAAACCATCGGGCGTCTCGCGCCATCCAGACGATCCCCCCCATAGATGTGTACATCTACTCACCGGGACGCATCGGCTAATCTAATCCGATCACAGCCATGCCTTTTCCGCGCCACATCCGATGTCTCTACACCCGATCCTAGAATCACACACAAGCAATTAAGAAGATAAATATATGATTAGTCGCGGACACAAACGACAAAAGTCAACCACGTGCCCTAACTAGACGCGCACGCACTTGGTGCACAAAATGCGTTCGCGACAACGCCACAAACCATAACTAGGGTCGCTATACGTGAAAACCACCAAACCTAAACCCAAACATACAAATCGTGGTTTCACAACATACTAAATAATATATGGAATAGGTTATAGATTATCGAAACCTTAAGCTATATTCAAATCGATTTATTCCAAAACCTAGTAAGCGACCATTAACCGTTTTAATTCAAGTCTAGATATTTTAGCAAACCTAGTGGCCACAATATTCACTTAATAACTTATTTAGGTCACACAAATATTCATTAGATTTTAATCTCACATTTTTACATTAAACTTAAAAGGCTAGTTTGCAAAATTATCTAATTTGAAAAATTTTAAAATAACAATTTACAAATTAACAACTATACTAGATTTTGCATGTCTTAAAAGTTTAAACTGCTCATGGCAAACTTAATGATGTGATAAAACCCTATCTTGAATTCAAAACCCTTTTCTTTACAATCAAAATCTTGTAATTAGAATCAATTAAAAATCTAAATAAGCTAGATTAAAGTATTTAACCAACAATTAAACATTGGGATAAGATTTATACCTCACAATCAAGAGATCAAACTTTCAATGTAGCCTCCTTAAATGGTTTCTTTCTTCAAGATTATAAGCTAGTTTGGCCAAAGAAAATTGGATGAAGATTTAATGAAAAATTTTTGAGAGTTTATTTGGATTTTTGATGGATTTTGATGAATTTTTTAGATGGAGATGAAGTGGGGAATATAGAGTTGCTGCTGGAAAGGGGGGTCGGCCACAGTGAGGGGAAGAAAGAGAGAGAGAGAGAGAGAGAGAGAGAGAGAGAGTGAAGTGTAGATGTGTGTAGAAATTTCTATATTAATTACATATTTTAATTCTTTTCTATTAATTTTTTTCTTTTGAAGTGAGAAAGAAGTGGGGGATTGGGCTGCCAAGTGCTCGGCCATGAGGAGTAGAAAGTGTGTAGATTTGTGTGGAATTTTCCAAGTAGAGAAAACCCCCCATCAATTATACTTTAACTTACTTTTTCAATTATTTAATTTCCTAATTAATATTATGCTAGAAAACTCTAGAAACATGGAGATAATTGGAGAAAAGAGAATATGCTACAAACTTGTTATTAAGTTGTCATGGTCCATTAGTGTATGATTAACCCATTCCAATTTTTAATTTACACTAATTTAATGTATAATTGAAAGCTCAAAATAATATTAAAAATAATTAATTTTCGAAAAATATTTAAGTAAACTAATAATTTATAAGTGACTAAATAAATACTAAATACTAGCAATTACATAGTTAAAATAGGCGTATTTAAGTCTATAATGAAAAATAATTATAGTTAAGTTTTACGGAAAAATACAATTTATTTTACCGATTATCGGAAAATTCTCCTAAATGATTTATTTATTTATTTTTAAAACGTTACAATCTTCCCCCTTTAAGAAAATTCAGTCCCCGAATTTAAAATCTAACTACGCGTACCCTCGAAGAGATGGGGATATTCCTTCCGCATCTCGTCCTCGGTTTCTCACATGTCCCTTTTCGCTAATCGGCCGCGCCAAAGAACCAATACGGTCGGTATGACCTCGGGCCTCAGTTTCTTCACTTACCGATCTAGAATGACTATCGGCTGATTGGTAAAAGAAAGATTGTGCTCCAGCCGGATCGTCTGATGCTACATCGCATGAGAGGGGTCATGAATATACTTGCGGAGCATTGATACATGGAACACGGGGTGAAAATCTGGAAGGCTGGATGGAAGAGCCATACGATAAGCAATTGTGCCGACACGCTCAAGAATCTCTAAGGTACCTATATATCTGGAACTAAGCTTCCCATCCTCCTGAATCTCAACATACCCTTCATCGGAGAAGCTTTTTAGAAAACATGATTGCCAACAGAAATCTGTGTCGACGTTGGTCTACATAAGATTTCTGCCTGCTCTGAGCCGCTCTCATCCTATCCCGAATTAAATAAAACTTTTTGGTCATCTCCTGTACAATCTTTGGCCCTAAATACTACTCTCACTGAGCTCTATCCAACAAACGGGCGATCGACATCTCTTCCCATAAAACGCTTCAAAGGTTGCCATCTAAATCTCTTCCTAGAAACCGTTATTATAGGAAAATTCTATCCAGGGCAAATAGCGATCCCAACTTCCACGACATCTAGAATACAAACTCGGAGTATGTCCTCAAGAATCTATATGGTCTTCTCTGATTAACCGTCGGTCTGTGGTGAAAGTTACTCTGAAACTAAATCGGAGTGTCCAAAGCCTCCTGAAGTTTCTGCCATAGTCGGCTGGTGAACTGGTTGCCTCTGTCGGACACAATATAAGTCTGAACTCCATGTAATCGCACTATCTTATCAACATATATCTGAGTATACTGAACAAATCCGAAAATATGTCTAGACTGGCAGGTATAAGCTGCTTTCCATCAATCGGTCTACGATCTCCTAAATAGAGTCATATTCTTGACTGGTCTTAGGTAGACCTACAATAAGATCCATAGAAATCTGTTCCCATTTCCACTCCAAAATGGGCAAAGGTTATAATTCTCCTGCTAGCCTCTGATGCTCGGCCTAAACTTGCTAACAATTCAGCATCCCGAAACAAAGTCTGTGATATCTCTCTTCATCCCTTCACATCTGTAGACATCTCATACGTTATGATACATCTTGGTGGAAACCGGATAAACACTATATGTCGACTGGGATGCCTCCTCTAAAATCTCGCATCTCAGTCCCTCAAAATCCGGCACACACAGTTGAGTCCCAAATCGTAGTACTTCCTGATCATTAATCACGAACTCTGAATTCCTGCCCTGTCGAACCTGCTCCATGATCTCTAGCAATGAACGTCATCGGACTGTGCCTCACGGATATGATCAAATCACTATGGATATGCACGGACTCAGACAAGTTGTCCCCCGGTCGACGTAACTCGAATTGTACTCGGCTGTCGCAAAGAATCGCTAATCTGCCGTCGACTATCTCTGAACTGTGCTCAAACAAGAAAGGTTACCTCCGGCCTCCGACTCAAAGCGTCTGTCACAACGTTCGCCATGTCCAGACGATAAAGAATCTCGCAGTCATAGTCTTCACTAGCTTCACCCATCTACGCAGTGTTAAAATTATATTTCGCTGCTGAGAGATATATTTTAAGCTTCTTGTGATCCGTAAATATCTGGCATGACTCGTCTCTAAATCTTAAGTGTAAAACTCACTGCAACCATCTCTAAATCATGCATGGAATAATTCTGCTCGTGCTTCTTCAACTGCCCAGAAGTATCGCAATAACCAACAAAACCGCCTGATCCTAAAGGCAAGATAATACTAGCGCTATAGTCAAACGAGTCTTTAACTACTGAAAGCACTACTCGCATGCCTCAGATCAAGAAAGAAACTCCTTTCCGGTCAACCCGGTCAACGTTGCAGTTATAAGAGAAAAATCCTAACAAAGCGTCGATAATATCCGGCCAAACCCAAAAGTTACGGACCTTTGTAACGGATACCGGTCTGAGCCAGTGCTGAACAGCCTCAATCTTCTTTGGTTCCACACATATACTATCCTTCGTTACTACTTGACCTAAGAACTCAACACCATCCAACCATAAAACACACTTGGAAAATTTTGCGAATAGCTGGTGCTCCCTCAGAGTCTGCAACGAAATTCTCAATTACTGTCCATGCTCCACTCGGTTCCAAAAGTATACTAAGACGTTCTCAATGAACACAATGATAGATTAATAAAGAACAGCCTGAATATTCGGTTCATCCAATCTATAAAAGCTGCTGGAGCATTGGTGAATCCGAACGAGATCACTAAAAACTCATAGTGCCCTTAACGTGTTTGAAAGCAGTCTTCGGAATATCATCTTCTCAAACCCGCAACTGATGGTAATCGATGCACCAATACAACTGCCGTCTTTCTTCTTGACGAACAGGATAGAAACTCCCCAAGGTGACGCACTCGGACGAACAAGCCCTTTATCCAACAAATCTTGCAACTGATCTTTCAGTTCTCTTAGCTCTGCCAGGTCCATCCAATATTGCGGTATAGAATAAGGCTCCGTGCCGGGACTCAAGTCAAAGCAAAACTCAATATCGTGCTCTGGCAACAAACCAAGCAACTTGTCAAGAAAGGCATCTTGAAATTCCCTCACAATCGGAACTTGGTCCAATGGGACCCCTACGGTTCCAACATCACAAACATATGCCAAGAATTTCCTGGCATCCTTTCCTCAGGAGCTTACTAGAGCGAAGAGAAGAAGTCAAATTGACATAAGAGTCCCTATCTCCGATACGAACAAACAAACATGAATGAAAAAATTTCGAGCGACAAGATATTTGCCTGTCACAACGGCATCTATCTAGCCGCCTCTGTGCTGGAATACCGGTAAAATTTCGCTTCGGTCCTAGAAACGATCGAAGTCTCATAAATGCGCTCCTTTAATAATCAGGTTGCGTCCATAGCAGCGGCGTAAATGTCAAAATTCTAGGCACCAATAGAAATAAATAACTGCATGTCCAATCTCTACACGAACCTCTTTATCTGTTTCTCTTCAGTGTCCACCAGATAAGGAGCATATCGGACCGCTGAGTAAACTAAATATCATACTCGGACACTGTCATCCCTGAAGTCTTACGCAAAGGTTGCAACTACGAGCTCGGGAATTTCGAACGCTCTTTGGAAGGAAACGAGCAAGAAATACGGCTGTGAACACATCCCAAGCCATAGGAAGTAAATCTAAAGCTCGACCTCACTTAACCGACTCGCACTACTTCTGAGAAAGACCTGTCTAGATGAAAACTCGCAAGCTCAACCTATCTTTCATCGGAACATCTCTGTGAACGACAAATCCTAGCGATCCTATCGAGGATTGTCTATGGATCCTTCACTGCATCTGTGCCTGTAAAAACTAGAGCTTCATCCTCAAAAACTCCCGTAAGGATACGCAAATAATCTCGGTAACAACAGAAACAGCTGCCTGGCAAGCAGGTACAATCGCAGTCCCTGAAATAGGAGGGACATCATCGGCTCTCGGAGCTTGGCTAGCTTCAACTATCGATCCAACCATATGTCATATGTCCTGAATACTCGACTCCAGCATAGTCACCCTAGAAAAGGCGGACCAATCTGTCCCTGAGAGGTAGGCGTACCGCCCTGATCGGTCATCGTCTCAAATGAAACTTCTCTAATCTCATCCCCGACGGCAGCCCTTTTGGCCCTCAGTATCTTCAGCGGCGTAGTGGCTTGAACGAGAAACAGAATTGATAGGAACATTACGATCGAATAAAATGATTTCCGGAATCAAGGAAGGAAATACAAGCAATCATATATCCTAAGGTCACTTAGGCGGAGTACCGTATCATAAGTATGCCGCGGAATATACACACGCTAGATCACTCTGCTTAAGTCACCTATTTCATCTACCAAGGGTCATCCTACACTCAGAAAGATAAACCCTACGCTCTGATACCAACTTTGTCATGATCCGAAAGTACGGAACGTGACTGGCACTTAAATTACGAAACGTCTAAAGGCGTAACATAATCTAAGTAAGCCAAAACCCAGAAATCTAAACCAAATAAGAAATAGAGTGAACGAAAACTTATTAAAAGAAAGCGATTTTAACCAAAACAAGTCGCATTAAACATTTTTTTTAAAACATCAAAATTCCCGAAAATTTTGGCAGAGTCTCCTTTGTAAATACTGGCCCCCAAACGGGTACAATACATGAAAATACAAATAAATCATGAATAAAGGCATCCCCAAGTGGGTGCTAGCTCTTCACCAAATGCGGAATCACAACCACATGAAATATGTATATCAAAAGCACGAAAATAAGCATCTGTAAGCAAGAAATGAGAAACACCACGTCGGCTCAAATGAGCATCGACACCAAAAACCACAAATACAAGTCTCACAGGTCTCACCGTCTAGTCCAATATACAAGGGTAGATGGAGTATACTAGATACAAATAAAATACACAGTAGGAGCAAAAGAAATCCTCCAAGACCCACCAATGACCTAGCTGCAAGCCGAAGCAATCGAAGCTGAAAAGAAGGTACATCCGCCGCTACTGTGCTGACGGGTCAGACCTACAAGATACTCTGGCACAACGGGGGGTGACTTGCCAACTCGTGAGTAAATGTAATATCTAATAAGGCAATCGTAAGCATGCAAGCAAATGCGTCACAGCCTACATATACCGATATGATGCAATGTACTAGCATGTGTGCAACATGAATGCATAATCACATGAAACTTGAATATGTTTGGTACGAGAAAATCTGTATTCTTATCTTGGTAAAACCTTTGTGAAATATCTGAAGTATCATCAATGAAATTACCTGAAATCCGTATCAAGCATCGACACTAAATATGTATATCTCAATGCCTCAATATCTCAATGTCTCGACATCTCGATGTCACAATATCTCAATATCTCAATATCTCGGGCTCTGTCAGTCCGTATCGGCCTATATCATCAAACTCACGACTATGGTCGGTATCCTCTGGATATCCGCTGCGTCACAAATAACCGGTAGGTAGTGATCCCCTGCCGGGCTCAACGCCAACTGTGCGATCTTCTTTCCCAAAGGTACCATATCGGGTCCACCATGTACCTGCAAATGGTGCATCCCCCTCCTCGAATCGGGTATATAATACTGCTTAAGAACCGAGAAAACTTATGGTGGATGCTACACACATCACATCACGAGAAAAACGCAAATTTATGTTTTTAAAATGATAATAGGTTTATAAATTTCTTGCGTTTTCTCCCAAAATCCAGAAATCTCATCAATACTGAAATCCTCAAGAAGAATCACAATATAAAAAACATGCAAGTGATGATGGAAATCTATGATACGATAGTATATACCATGCAAAATACGGCTAGAACTATGCATGAATCATGATGCAATGTGGTATGTACATATGAATAACAATCCTGCGTATCCATCTTAATGAAATGAATATACTGGTATAAGCCTATGGATCATATATGATGCAAATGCACAATTACCGATCCTAATCAAATTCTATAGTGTTCGTGATATAGCAATTACCAAATGCGTGTGTGTTTGCATAGATAGTGCACGTGCGGCAGGAACCAATGGTAATGGTGCAAGTGTCCTATGAGATGATGTCATAAATATATATGTATATGTATATATATATATATATAACGATGCGATGCAATGAGATGGCTAACTAAGAAACTACGCATATAATGCAAGTACTTCAAGTAATACTAAACCATCGGGTGTCTCGCTCCATCCAGACGATCCCCCCATACATGTGTACATCTACTCACCGGGACGCCTCAACTAATCTGATCCGATCTCAGCCATGCCTTTTCCATGCCACATCCGACGTCTCTACACCCGATCCTAGAATCGCACACAAGCAATTAAGAAGATAAATATATGATTAGTCGCAGACACAAATGACACAAGTCAACCATACGTCCTAACTAGACGCGCATGCACTTGGTGCACAAAACGCGCTTGCGACAACACCACAAATCATAGCTAGGGTCGCTATATGTGAAAACCACCAAACCTAAACCCAAACGTACAAATCGTGGTTTCACAACACACTAAATACTATATGGAATAGGTTATAGATTATCAAAACCTCAAGCTATATTCAAATCGATTTATTCCAAAACCTAGTAAGTGTTTCAATACAAGTCTAGATATTTTAGCAAACCTAGTGGCCACAATATTCACTTAATAGCTTATTTAGGTCACACAAATATTCATTAGATTTTAATCTCACATTTTTACATTAAACTTAAAAAGCTAGTTTGTAAAATTATCGAATTTGAAAAATTTTAAAGTGACAATTTACAAATTAACAACTAGACTAGATTTTGCATGTCTTAAAAAGTTGAGGGAGCCGAAAGAAGCATGAGCAGCATTTGAGGATCACATTGCAGACGTTGAGAGAGCATCAGCTGTTCGCTAAATTCTCCAAGTACGCCTTATGGCTAGATAGTATTGATTTCTTGGGTCACGTGGTAACGAATGTTTGGACTCGAAGAAGATCGAGCTCATTCAGCACTAGCCCAGACCCTTACCAGTGACGGAGGTTCACAGCTTTTTGGGTTTGGCCGGATACTATCGACGTTTCGCAAAGGATTTTTCTCGTATAGCTGCACTGTTGACTGGATTGACCCAGAAGGGAGTTCCGTTTCTTTAGACTGAGGCATGCGAGCAGAGCTTTCACCAGTTGAAGACTCGTCTGACTACTGCGCCAGTATTATCTTTGCCTTCAGGTTCATGCGGTTTTGTTGTTTATTGCGATACTTCTCAAGTGGGTTTAGGCTGTGTCTTGATGCAGCACGGCAGGATCGTCGCTTATGCTTCTCGGCAGTTGGAGAAGCACGAGCAGAATTATCACACTCATGACTTAGAGATGGATGCGGTGGTTTTTGCACTTAAGATCTGGAGACACTACATATAGGGCGAGTCATGCCAGATATTCACGGACCACAAGAGCTTAAAGTATATTTTTCAGCAGCGAGATCTGAATTTGAGACAGCGCTATTGGATGGAGCTAGTGAAAGATTATGACTGCGAGATTCTTTATCATCCGGGCAAGGCGAATGTTGTGGCAGATACTTTGAGTCGGATGCCCGGAGGTAGCTTGTCTTGTTTGAGCGCAGTTCAGAGACATTCGACAGCAGATTGGCAGATTCTATATGACAGCCGAGTGCAGTTCGAGTTTACCTCGACTGGGGAACAATATGTCCATATCCGTGCACGTCCACAATTATTTGACCGTATCCGCGAGGCACAGCCCGGCAATGCTCGTTTGTCAAAGATCATGGAGCAGGTTCGATAGGGCAGAGATTCAGAGTTTGTGATCGATGATCAGGGAGTACTACGATTTGGGACTCGACTATGTGTGCCAGATTCCGAGGGACTGAGACGTGAGATTTTAGAGGAGGCACATCAATCGACATATAGTGTTCATCTGGGTTTTACCAAGATGTACCATGACTTGAGAGATGTCTTCTGGTAGGAAGGGATGAAGAAAGATGTCACAGATTTTGTTTCAAGATGCCTGACTTGTCAGCAAGTCAAGGCCGAGCATCAGAGGCCAGCAGGAGAATTACAGCCTTTGCCCATTCCAGAGTGGAAATGGGACTAGATCTCTATGGATTTTATCGTGGGACTACCTAGGACAAGTCAAGGGTATGACTTTATTTGGGTAAATCGTGGACCGACTGACAAAAACGGCTCACTTTCTGCCAGTGAAGACCACTTTCAGATTCGCTCAGTACGCTCAGATTTATATCGACGAGATTGTGAGACTACATGGAGTTCCGACTTGCATCGTGTCTGATAGAGGCACTCAGTTCACCAATCGCTTTTGGCAGAGACTTCAGGAGCCTTTGGGCACCCGATTGAGTTTCAGTATAGCTTTCCATCCTCAGACCGACGGTCAGTCCGAGCGGACAATACAGACTCTTGAGGACATGCTCCGAGCTTGCGTTCTAAATTTCGGTGGTAGTTGGGATCGTTATTTTCCCTTGATAGAGTTCTCCTACAATAACAGCTTCCAGGAGACAATTCAGATGGCACCCTTCGAGGCTTTATATGGGAGGAGATGTCGATCACCGGTTTATTGGACAGAGCTCGGTGAGAGCAGTGTTTTAGGGCCGCAGATTGTGCAGGAGACGACCGAGAAGATCCAGTTGATTCGGGATAGGGTGAGAGCGGCCCAGAGCAAGCAGAAATCTTATGCTGATCGACGTTAGTGCAGACTCGAGTTTGCCGTGGGTGATCATGTGTTCTTGCGGGTTTCTCCAATGAAGAGTGTGATGAGATTCGGAAAGAAAGGGAAGCTTAGTCCCAGATTTGTGGGTCCCTTTGAGATTCTCGAGCGTATCGGCACAGTTGCTTATCGTTTGGCTCTTCCACCCAGCTTCCCAGATATTCATCCCGTGTTTAACGTATCAATGTTCCGCAAGTACCTTCATGACCCCTCTCACGCAATTCAGCACCAGACGATCCAGCTGAAGTGTGAACTTTCCTTCACCGAGCAGCCGATAGTCATTCTAGATCGACAGGGGAAGAAACTGAGGTCTAAGGTCATACCGTCCGTAAAGTTTCTTTGGTGTGACCCGAAAGTGAAGAGGTCACGTGGGAAGCCGAGGACGAGATGAGGAAAAAATATCCCTATCTCTTCGAAGGTACGGGTAGTTAGATTTTAAATTCGGGGACCGAATTTCTTTAAGGGGGGAAGATTGTCGTTTTAAAAATCGTTTAGATTAATTGTCCGATAATTAGTAATACTACACGTGTTTTCCGTAAAACCTATTTATAATTATTTTTCCACATAAACACAATTAAACCTACTTTAATTATATAATAGTTTATGTATTGGTGTTTTGTTAGTTACTTATTTAATTGCTAGTTTATTTAATTATTTTCCTTAAATATTTATTTTAAATATTATTTTAATCATGCACTTACACATTTATTACTGTTAATTACAAATTAGTAAGGGTTAATTACATATTAGTGCACCATGACAACTTAACACTTATTTGTGTAACATGTTTTTCTTTCTAAAATTTTCTCAAGGGTTCTAGACAATTCTAAGTGTAAAACTAGGAAAATAAAATAATTAAGAAATGAAATAATTAATGAGAAAAGAAATATGGGATGTGTGTGTGGGGTATGGTTACCTCTCTCTCACTCACCTCACTCTCATTTTTGGCAAGAAAATTCCAGCAGCCCCCTCCCTCTTTCTCCATCTTCTTTTCATCTCAAAACCCACATTTTTTCCCATTAAAAATCCATTAAAAAACCCCCAATAATTCCTAGTTAAATCTTCACCAAAATTTCTTGGCCTAAACTAGCTTGGATCTTGAAGCAAGATAGCATTTTTGGGTGGCCAAGTTAGCAAGTTAGATCTCCAAATTCTTGAGGTATAAATCTTAACCCAGTGGTTACTTTGTTGATTTATTGCTTTAATCTAATTTTATTTAGATGTTAAAATTGTTTTATTTGCTAGATTGAGTTTCAAAGAGATGGGTTTGGGTTAAAGTTAGGGGTTTTACCACTTAATTAAGTTATCTAAGTGTAGTTTACTATCTAGTGGCTTTATAAATCTAATCTAATTAATTACCTTGCTAAAGTGGCTTTTAATTATCCTAATTAAGTGTTTATGCAAATAAATTTCATGATTAGTGTGTATTTGTGTGATATTATATCTAATTAGTGAAGCATGGCTTAATTAAGATGTTTACTTGTGATTGTAGCCACTAGGTTGCTAATCCATCGAGTTTGCACTAAAATGGCTTAAGATCGCTTACTAGGTTTTTAAAAGAAAAGGGTTTTAATTAAGTTTGAGGTTGTGATGATCTTGTTGGATATATGTATGCCGTAGAGGCCATTATATGACAGTGGATGTATCGGTATGTGTGTGTGTATTCAGAGGTCATTCTTGCTCGACATGATAGTATGCTATCTGGTTGTACTCTATCTTGACATGTTCATTTGATCACGCATCTTACTTATTTGGTACATGTTGATAAAGCCCTTAGGATATTTGCTTGACTACTGGGATTATGATGCAGATCATACTAGTGGGACATGTGTAGTTTATAAGCATATCCTTAAAATGTTCCTAGTCGTGGGTGTATCGAGACGGGGCATCGATATTCCAGAGTAGACTAGCGTATACGGTTCTTGTCCCATATGATAGGCGATGGATGATCCCATATCTATTGGTGCGGTGACACCAAAGACTGTATACGGGTGCTCAGTAGAGACTGGGTACACTGAACGGACTCGCCGAGAACTCCTATGTGGTATTATATCTATCATCGAATAGCAGTTCTCAGGTGACACTGGTACAGGTTAGTCTGTAGACCCGAGATCGTCATAGAGTTTTGTGTGTCCTCCCACTGTACTTTGATCTCCACCTTACCACGGCTCTACTGAGTCGTGCAAACAGGTGGATTTTGGGTACAGTCCCGAGCCACATGGAGGCAATGAGCGATAGGAGGGGTTTCGTCTCTCCTAGTATTGGGGGTTATGTTGTGCTATGCTCGATTGGCTATAACAGGAAGTCCCTGGTTAGGGATGATGAGATTTACTGATAAGTGTTATCAGTAGTTTCTCGATCTGTTATAGGCCATATACCAGCATGACTTATTGAGTTATTGGGGTCGACGATACCATCCCTAGACTCGATATGCAGTATATCTGACGAAAAGATCGGACTGTACGGTAAGTGTTGCAAATTGGATCGATGGGAGTTTTGGCAGGTTCGCTTGTTTTTCTTCTGATCTCTCAATACCTGGGAGCCGTTACGTACAGCTAGTGTCGTTGACGGTTTGTGGGTATGTGATATGATCACTGCCTGCTGCTAGCGTATTGAAGAGTCTTAGAGTCCCACAGAGGGATTTTTCTAGCTCAGGCGAAATGATGTGGGGTGCATATGGGATATGCGCGGGAGCTCGATTAAATGCATGTATTTGATACCGTATTTTAAATTGGTCGGGTCGTATGTGATATGACCCGATTATTAAATCAAGTGTTGGTTTAATATTATTGACTTTTAGCTCATTTATTTAAAAGCTTTTCTTTATGAATGTATGCATGAATGTGTGTATGTATATATGTTGATATGAATGCACACATGTATCATGGTTGATGATACTAAGAAGATGGCAATGCAAGACTCACATGGTATATATATTTCTTATTGAGAAAAAGAAAATGATTAAATCATGGTTGCAAATTCTTTTACACTCTTCTTTACTTAACCTTATTTATAACCATGGTTTAATATCCGTTTATTCTTTAACTCATAAACAAAATATCTAGATATTTATTGACCATGGTTGTATGTGAGTATGACTCATATATTTATATTTTCTTTTCTCATTGATCTTGAGAATTATTAAAAAAGAGCTCAAGCTTAGTTATCTCCTTCTTCTTTCTCCTTCTTGCTCTCTATCCTTTTTCAAGTAAGTGAAGGAAACAAAAAGGAAAGTTTTTTAAGTGATATCTAAACCCACATCACCAATCTATATTAGTCTAGCCCACTTGCGTAGATTGTTTGCTCCACTTTTTCAAAGATCAAGTGAAGCCAGGAGCTTGAGCAAAGAGACTCCGTGGTCGATCGTTGTGGGCTTGGAAGGATTCAAACGAACCGGTTCAAACCCTAGTTGATCCAAGGAGTTAAGGAGGGAGGTCTACAAAGATTGTATTACTCACCTCTTAGTGTTAGAATACTTCTAGTATGTGATGCTAGTTCTTGTTGCCCTAAATTTCTAGTTCGATTCATAGATGGTATTACTTAGCACCCCCCTAAAGTTTTATTATAGCATGTGTGATGTAACCCAAACTCTAGGCATGGTGCTAAGGAATCCCTACAGTGGTATCAGAGTCAAGCTAGAAACTTAGACGATGTTATAAATATTACGAAACCAAAACAACTCCGAAAATACGATAAACTGAAACCCTGAAATTTGCTCTCTGTCGATTTTTAAATGGCCTCAAAAATTTTTTTAAGCAACTGCAGAAGCTTGCATATGATGCACTGAGAACACTGGAGAAAAACAAGGCCCATCCACCGGTTTTGACCTGGAGACATGGCCAATATTTCTGTCCTGGCCGGCCCAGAATCCCCTGTCTGCCTCGTTTTCCTCTGATGCTCTGGTCTGTTGGTTTTGGGGTTTCAGGTATTGTTTGTTTAGCCCAAAATTTCATGTGTTGTTAATTTTGTTTAGGGGATAATTCGGAGTATTTCGTAATTATAATTTTAACATTTTTTTGGTAACTTGGACGGCGTTTAACAGTTCGAACGAACATCAATCACCACCTCATTGCTCTGGCTGGAAATTCTTCAAGTGTTGGAATTTTCCAAGTTAAACATATTCAGAAGATCATGCAAGTAACCCTATGGACCCTCTAGAAGAATGTAACCCTAACTCGATTCTATCACCACGGAACTGCGGCCAAACCTTAGGGTTTGCCGTAGTTCCATGGCGCCATAGGTGAGGCAAGGGTTGACCCTTCTAAGGTTGGTCCATAGGCACCGTGGCAAGTTTTGGGTATTTTAATTTTACTCAAGTGTTGAGCTCTCGGGATAATTTGTGGGTGTTTATTGATTCAATCGAAATGTTTAACATCGTCTAGATATTTGTGAAAGTGATGATTCCAATTGTTGTAGTTTTTCACTTTATTTTCTGCGATCGTAAATGTAGTATGTAGTGTATCGCCGGTTTCGTTGCTATACATCAACGATAATTAGGGTATGCATACTTACTTACGTTGATGACATGTGATGTGCGTTGCTGAGATATGATGTACAAGATCGTCGTGATTGAATGGCCGGGGGTTTTATGTGAGATGAGAGTTTTTATTTTCATTTATGTAAAATTCATTATATATAATATTCTTTTATTTGGGACACTTCCGGATTGAGGATGATGTCGCCATTGTTGTATATTATTTATTTTTCCCCATTAGGATAGACCCAAGGAGGGGAGCACAAGTGACTGGGTTCTACGGTTCAGTGGGAGGCCATCTTGAGGAGTCGAGACCGGGTCTCCTAAACTCTAGAATTGGTAGGGTCACTTGCCGCTCTCGTAGGGGTGTAGGGATGTGGGCTTGGCTATTCATCGCGACCGTGGAATCCGTATATTCTATTATTGGCTAAATACAAAATATGGAACTCCTAGTATATCCTATATTTTCATATATGTGCTTCTTCTGTTGATATTCTGTGATGTGATCACTTTATATGTTGAGACGAATAGTGTATTATATAATGATATATAATAAACGTTGCTTATGTTTTGCATCCGCGCTAGTCCCGTCCCGCTATGCCTTTAGTTAAGTAACCTAACGGGACATTGTGGCAAATGCGGATGGCATAAGCGTACGTTCTATTTTCTTTTTTTTTCTGTGATGGCTTAAGGACTTAAATGATGGGACTATATTAATGAGATTAATGTAAAGAAAAATGATCCTAAAAGATGTTGTAGAATCGAATTTGAAACCTACTCGGCTTTTTATGAAAAAGCAAGTTTTCAAAATGCGGAGCTTAAGCCACTCCTTTTAAAACCATTAGATTCTACAACGATGTAAAGTTTAAAGCGTTAAAGGTTTTCTTAAAAACTATTCGCAGCCCTCCGTCATTTTAGGAAGTAGAGTCCTTAGTATTCGTGCTAAGTATGTTAACTATAGCTAAGGCGTAGTGTACGGTAGCTAAGTGATGTCTTCCTACATAGCATATGATACGATTAATTAGGACAGTCACATGATTATTTTTACCATACCTAAGGGTCATATGGGTGGGTCTAATTAGTTATAAAATGACGTGTAGAACTTGACTAGTGCTTATGATATGTTGACCATAGCCAAGGTCATGAGTGCCAGGGGTAAAAATCATATCGGAAGTTTCAAGAGTTGAAATTTGCAATGAGATTGCATACCTTCTATGTGATAATAGGATCTCGATCCCACTGTGAGCAAAAGTTGCTCCCGGGAGAGTTTTACACTTTACAATTAGCTAACCCATTAGGTGTCTAGAAAGGTGTCAACGGGGCTACGCTTCTGGGAAAACGAGGTTTATTTTAATTAGGTCCGTGCGAAAGCATGGGGAACCTCCATCAAAGTACCGGCACTGGCCTGGCTGAACGGTTAGCAAAGTTGTAGAATGTCATTAATCCTGGCTTGTTTTCTTTTTAAGGTTTGAAGGAAAATTTGATAAAAGCAGTGGGAGATATCAATTAGATAAGATAATAACCAATCTGATCTTTGCAAGAGCTTTCCCTGAGTGTATTCTTTTCTCTCTCCTAATGGCAGATAACCATGACTGGACTTAAGCTGCTGTTAGAGAAAAATAAGCTAACCGGGCCGAACTATAAAGACTGGCTGAGGAACATTAACATTGCTCTCACATATGATAAGGTATCATATGTCCTCACTGCCTCATCCCCACCCAGCCCAGGCCCTAAATCTTCTGTTACGGATAGCGAGATCCGCAAAACGTGGGATATTAACTGTGCTACTGCTAAATGCCTCGCGTTTGCATCGATGGATAATACACATCAAAAGCAGCATGAGAAGATGGATGTTTAATCCATCTTTCTCCATACAAAAGAGTTGTATGGGGAGCAATCTCGGACCCTGAGATACGAAGCATTTCGAAATTGTTTCAGATGCGGATGGCTCCTGGCACACCAGTAGGCGATCAGGTTTTGAAGATGATAGCTTTTATTGAAGAGCTAGAGGGCTTCGGATGGACAATGGAGAACGAACAATATGTTGATATTGTTCTATAGTCACTTCCCTCTGCCTTTGCTCCATTCATAGTGAACATCAACATGCATAACATAGAGAAGTCACTACCCGAACTTCTCAATATATTGAGAAGTGCGGAGAGCACGCTTAAGGCGAAGTCTTCCTCTCTGATTGTTAGACAATCTTTCTCTTCCGTCCCAAAAGCCAAGGCCAAAGGAGGAATAAGAAAAAATCCACCAAATTAAGAGGTGGAATCAAGAAGGCACAAGGGAGAGACAAATCCAAGGTTGAGAAGTCAGGAAAAGGAGAATGTTTTCACTGCAAGAAGACGGGGCACCGGAAGTGGAATTGTACGGAATAACTTGATCTCAAGAAAAAGAAGCATGGTGATACTTCTGCTTCAGGTGTGTTCATGACTGAAAAATGTTTTTCTATAAACTCTGCTTCCTGGGTATTGGATACCGATTCGGGTTCTCATATCTGCAATTCTGTGCAGGGCTTGAGAAATAGCAGAGTTTTGAAGACCGCTGACCACACTCTCCGAGTTGGAAATGGTTCTAATGTACATGCAGTTTCAGTGGGAGAGTATCACCTAGGGTTGCCGTCGGATTGTATATTGGTTTTGAACCCTTGTTATTATGTACTTAGCATGCTTTATAATATAATATATGTTTCTTTGTTAGACAATGAAGGATATCATTTTGTATTGCAGCACAATATTATGAACATTAATATGAATCAAGAGTTGATTGGTTATGGTACACTTAATAACGGGATATACGTCCTAAATCAACACACGGTTTTCAACATACAACACACAAATAAAAGAAAATTTTCGGATATAAATGAAGCTTTTCTTTGGCATTGTAGACTTGGTCATATTAATGAAACAAGACTAAACAAGGTTCATAAAGATGGATATTTAAATCCTTTTGAGTATAAATCTAATGTGACTTGTCAGTCTTGTATCAAAGGAAAAATGATCAAAACTCCGTTTACTGGACACGAAGAAAGAGCTACAGAGCTCTTGGGACTCATACATAGTAATGTATGTGGGCCAATGTCTACACATGCGAGATGCGGTTTTTCTTACTTCATAACTTTTACTGATGAATTCTCAAGATTCGGTCATGTGTTTTTATTAAAGCATAAGTCTGAAGCTTTCGAGAAATTCAAGGAGTACAAACTTGAAGTAGAAAAACAAACAGGAATGAGCATCAAAATACTTCGATCAGATCGAGGTGGAGAGTATCTTAGTACAGAGTTTTCGAACTTCCTAAAAGAGAATGGGATTCTCTCTCAGCTTACTCCCCCTTACACCCCACAGCACAACGGTGTATCAGAACGGCGGAAACGTACCCTATTAGATTTGGTACGATCCATGATAAGTGATACTGAATTACCTCTCTCCTTTTAGGGGCATGCATTGGAGACTGCAGCTTTTCTATTGAACAAAGTTTCAACCAAGACCGTGTCTACCATTCCATATGAGATATGGTACGGGTAGAGACCATCTCTTAAACAAGTCAAGATTTGGGGTTGTCCGGCTTTTGTCAAAAAACAGAATCCAGAAAAACTCGAGACACGATCTGTCAAATGTATATTTGTAGGATATCCAAAACATTCGTTTGGATATATTTTCTACCACAAGAAGGAACAAAAGGCGTTTGTTTCTCAATATGCCACATTTTTAGAAAATGAGATTTTTCCAAATGATACTGATGGCAATGTGGTAGATCTAGAAGAGCTTCTGAGATACAAGTTACAAATGACGACTTGGTTGAACCTGATGTTGCAATAGAATCTTATGAACCTCAGCCACTCCGTAGATCTGGTAGGACTTCTCGCCTACCAGAGAGATACTATGGTTTTCTCATTAATGGTAATAGAGAAGATTGCATCATGGATGATGATGATCCTACCAGTTTTCATTAAGCTATCACGAGTGATGACTCTGTGAAGTGGCTGGATGCCATGAGATCCGAAATGGAGTCTATGTACACTAACAAAGTTTGGACTTTGGATGTTGTACCCTCTGGGGTAAAACCCGTAGGATGCAAATGGATCTTTAAGAAAAAAATCGGTGTAGATGGGCAGGTGGAGACGTATAAGGAAAGGCTTGAGGCGAAAGGATTCCGTCAAAGACCAGGACTGAACTATGACGAAACCTTTTCTCCTATAGCCATGCTTAAATCCATTCGGATCCTACTTGCTATTACTGCTCACTACAACTATGAAATCTGGCAGATAGATGTTAAAACTGCTTTTCTAAATGGTGATTTAGAAGAATGCGTTTATATAGATAAGCCAGAGGGCTACATTGATAGTGGGAGCAGCGGGAAATCTTGTAGCTTGCTTAAATCCATTTATGGATTGAAGCAGTCATCACGGAGTTGGAACATCTGTTTTGATAATGTCATCAAAGAGTTTGATTTCGTCAAAAATCCAGATGAACCTTGTGTTTATAAGAAGATTGTAGGGAGTACTGTCACATTCCTCGTATTGTACGTGGATGACATTCTTCTGATAGGAAACGATGTTCATATGCTACAATTGGTCAAACTGTTCTTACCACAAAGGTTCTCCATGAAAGACCAGGGTGATGCCTCGTTCATACTGGGCATGAAGATCTATAGGGATAGATCTAAAAGGTTGTTGGGATTGTCCCAAACCAGGTACATTAACACCATCCTAAAGAGAGTTAGTATGGAAGACTCTAAGTGTCGTGCATTACCCGCTAGTCATGGAGTCACTCTCTCCAAGGACTTTTGCCCAAAGACTGATGAAGAGAGAGCTCGCATGAGCATTATACCCTACGGTTCGGTCGTAGGATCTATAATGTATGCAATATTATGTACACGCCCTGATGTATCTTATGCACTGGGTGTAGTAAGCAGGTATCAATCTTACCCAGGGAGGAATTACTGGATAGCTGTGAAGAACATTCTTAAGTACTTGCGAAGAACTAAAGAAATGTTCTTGGTATATGGTAACGGGGATATCCAAATGTAGGACTTTACCGATTAGAGCTTCAAGGGTGATAAGGATGACAGCAAATCTATCTCAGGATTTGTATTTACACTCAATGGAGGGGCGGTATGTTGGAAGAGTTCCAAGCAGGATACCGTTGCAGACTCAAGATGGAAGCTGAGTATATTGGTGCAAATTATGCTGCCAAGGAAGCCGTCTGGATGAGAAAGTTCATCTCGGAGTTAGGAGTAGTTCCAACCATTATTAATCTAATACCATTGTATTGAGATAATAATAGGGTTATGGCGTTAGCCAAAGATCCTAGGTCCCATCAGCAATCTATACACATCCTGAGGCGATATCATCTGATCCGGGAGATAGTTGATCACCGCGAGATCGAGATTCGGAGAGTAGATACAAAGAATAACAACGCGGATCCACTCACCAAGGCCTTTCCTCCGCCGTAGCATGAGCGACTTTTTGAGATGTTGGGTATGAGATACGCCAATAATTGGCCTTAGTGCAAGTGGGAGATTGTTGGATATATGTATGCCCTAGAGGCCATTATATGATAGTGGATGTATCGGTATGTGTATATATATATTCAGAGGACATTCTTGCTTGACATGATAGTATGCTATCTTGTTGTACTCTATCTTGACATGTTCATTTGATCATGCATCATACTCATTTGGTACACCTTGATAAAGCCCTTAGGATATTTTCTTGACTACTGGGATTATGATGCAGATCATATTAGTGGGACATGTGTAGTTTATAAGCATATCCTTGAAATATTCCTGGTCGTGGGTGTATCGAGATGGGGCATCGATATTCCAGAGTAGACTAGCGTATATGGTTCTTGTCCCTTATGATGGGCGATGGATGATCCCATATCAATTGGTGTGGTGACACTAAAGACTGTATATGAATGCTCAGTGGAGACTGGGTACACTGAACGGACTCGCCGAGAACTCCTATGTGGTATTATATCTATTGTCGGATAGCAGTTCTCAGGTGACACTGGTACAGATTAGTCTGTACACCCGAGATCGTCATAGAGTCTTGTGTGTCCTCCCACTGTACTTTGATCTCTACCCTACCACGGCTCTACTGAGTCGTGCAAACAGGTGGGTTTTGGGTACAGTCTCGAGGCACATGGAGGCAATGAGCTATAGGAGGGGTTTCATCTCTCCCGGTATTGGGGGTTGATGTTGCGCTATGCTCGATTGGCTATAACAAGAAGTCCCTGACCAGGGCTGATGAGATTTACTGATAAGTGTTATCAGTAGTTTCTCGATCTGTTATAGGCCATTTACCAGCATGACTTATTGAGTTTTTGGGGTTGACGATACCATCCCTAGACTCGATATGCAGCATATCCGACGAAGAGACCGGACTGTACGGTAAGTGTTGCCGGTTGGCTCGACAGGAGTTTTGATAGGTTCGCTTGTTTTTCTTCTGATCGCTCAATACCTGGGAGCCGTTACGTACAGCTAGTGCCGCTGACGGTTTGTGGGTATGTGATATGATCACTGTCTACTGCTAGCGTATTGACGAGTTTTAGAGTCCAACAGAGGGGTTTCCTAGCTCAGGCGAAATGATATAGGGGTGCATATGGGATATGCACGGGAGCTCGATTAAATGCATGTATTTGATACCGTATTTTAAATCGGGCGTTTTTTATTGGTCGGGTCGTATGTGATATGAACGGATTATTAAATCGAGTGTTGGTTTAATATTATTGACTTTTAGCTCATTTATTTAAAAGCTTTTCTTTATGGATGTATGCATGAATGTGTGTATGTATATATGTTGATATGAATGCACACATGCATGCATACATGTGTCATGGTTGATGATACAAAGGAGATGGCAATGCAAGACTCACATGGTATATATATATATATATATATATTTGTTATTGAGAAAAAGAAAATGATTAAATCATGGTTGCAAATTCTTCTACACTCTTCTTTACTTAACCTTATTTATAACCATGGTTTAATATCCATTTGTTCTTTAACTCATTAACAAAATATCTAGATATTCATTGACCATGGTTGTATGTGAGTGTGACTCATATATTTATATTTTCTTTTCTCATTAATATTGAGAATTATCAAAAAAAGAGCTCAAGCTTAGCCATCTCCTTCTTCTTCCTCCTTCTTGCTCTCTATTTTTTTTCAAGTGAGTGAAGGAAACAAAAAGGAAAAGTTTTTAAGTGAGATCCAAACCCACATCACCAATCTATATTAGTCTAGCCCACTTGTGTAGATTGTTTACTCCACTTATTCAAATATCAAGTGAAGCTAGGAGCTTGAGCAAAGAGACTCCGTGGTGGATCATCGTGGACTTGGAAGAATTCAAACGAACCGGTTCAAACCCTAATTGATCCAAGGAGTCAAGGAGGGAGGTCTACAAAGGTTGTATTACTCACCTCCAAGTGTTAGAATACTTCTAGTAAGTGATGCTAGTTCTTTTTGCCCTAAATTTCTAGTTTGATTCATAGATGGTATTACCTAGCACCCCCTAAATTTTTATTATAGCATGTGTGATGCAGCCCAAACCCTAGGCATGGTGCTAAGGAATCCCTACAGATCTACAACCTATTTCCTATAATATTTAGTGTGATGTGAATACGCGATTGGTACGATCAGGTTCTAGGATTGGTGGTTGGCACGTATAGCGACCCCTAGTTGTGATTTTGGCGATGTCGTGCGCGTTTTGTGCACCAAGTGCATGCGCATCTAGTTAGTATGCATAGATTGTCTTGTATCATTGTGTGTCCACATCTATTTAAATGTTTAACCTCATATATACTATTTGTGCGATTCTAGGATCGGTTGCGGAGATGTCGGACGCGGCAAGGAAAGGAAAGGTTGTGATTGGATCAGATTAGTCGAGGCGTCCCGATGAGGGGATGCCACGCCCCGCTTCCCGGTGTACGGCGAAGGGGACGCGACGAGGGTGCTACGTATTTACTCTGAGGTAAACATGCTAAGCGTATCTAAGCAATTTAAGTAAAATGCACAAGAGACAATGACAATAGATATAATTGAACAATATCTTTATTTATTAACATTCTTTTTACAATACATCCGAAACGTAAATACATGGAATGGAAAGCAATGCCTAAACAGTGGCATAATAGAAATGAAAATGGAATAAGTACAAGTGTTTACAGCTCTAGGTCGAAGGCTATCTGATCCAAGTCCTCGCTGCTGGGTTCTGTCTCCAGAAGGTCCGATCCACCTGACAACATTCCAAAGAAGAAGAGAAATAGGAATGTCGTCAGCAAACAATTGCCCGGCAAGTCCCAAAGAATGAGAGAAGTAGAATAGATAGAAAAGAGAGTATATCTTTTAAAGTTGTATTATATTTTTTTGTATTATATTGTTAACGCTGTTGTTTGTACCTTGGTACAGAAGATTCCAGTGTATACGAGAGGAGTCTCACTAGATCAGAAACTACGATATATGGAGTACAAGGCTCCGCAATAATACCACGGAACAACGGCATGGATGTAATTACGTCTTAAGTGACCACCTCGTGCCACCTTTAACATATTCCGTACCTGACTACCTCTTTATAACCCCGTAGTGTTTATAGTATTGACTGTACGGAATGTATTGTGTTGTAAATTGAATTGTATAGATGGATGGCTTACCGAAACCATGATATCAGTAAATGGATATAACTGGAGAATCATGTAGATGGATGTATATCCATGGTTCGGTTCGGTCAATATAGATTGATTAGATTGAATAGATTGAATATATAGATTCATGGATTCATGTTGAATTGTAGTTTGTACTTGAATCATATTCAAATCAGATTAATTATATCGAGACTCAGTCTGAGTCCGACAATTAGAAAAGAAATTGAATCCTGAATTATGTTTTGGTGCTATCGGTAACTGCTGCACATTGACGGCAGGATTTATATTTTTTCCAAAGACAATTACCGTATTGATAACACCGTTTATTAAGTTGTCTACCTTAAATAGTCAAGCACTCATATCTCCGGCTCCCTGAGGTTCAAGAGACCGGTCCCGCTTAAACCTAAGTTTACTAGAGTCCTTATTGTAATTTAGTATAATTTGAGGGGGTTTTATGTAAAAATAATTTTTTATAATTTTCAAAGTACACTTCAAGAATTTTATTATCGTCTTTAGAGTTTTCATAGATGTATATTTTATCAATATAATATTTCTACTGAATAAAACCTAATTTCATAATATATGGTATTTATTTGAAATATTGGAATTGTTTGGTATTTTCTTGTAAATGAGATGTTTTTCTAGAATTTTGGAAATGTGGAATATTATAAATATAAAAATAGTTATTTTGATATTAACTACATATATATTTATTTATTAAAAATATAAGTTTTATTTATAATAGAAATCACATTTTCTAAAGAAAATTGTATTTTAAATCTTTCGAGATCGTATGCTCCTTGCGGAGGTTTGCAACTCACACTACTGAGCCCGAGGATGTGCGATAATCCGCACCATCCTGAACGGGTTCGCCGAAATGGATTGTAGAGGCGCATTTGCAAAGATTTGTTAAAATACACTTCTTGTAGAAAAGGGTTTTTATAAGTCGGAGGTAGTTATGTGTAAAATTGTCTTTTTTCCCAAATCTATGTTCCCAAATTCCATCGTGCTATGTTACATATGAGTGTTGTGGGGAGGTAGGTCATTAACTCGTGAGTTTTCTAAGGTAATACGGTTTAAAAAATTCAAGCATGTCGAAATGAAACATAAATGTATTTTAATGTAAAAATGAAATAAAACTTGCTACGGTTATTATTTTGATGTCAAACTTGTTCTATTACCTTTTTTAATATTTAATGGTCATGACATAAGAGTTTGGTATTATTGTGTTTAATAAAAATAGAACTTTTTAAGGAAAAAACAGAATCGGAAGTCGGATTAACTCCGCTTCCGTCGGGTTTTAGTTTTAAATATTTTTAGAATAGAGAAAAAGAAGAAGAATTAAGGAATTACAGGTTAGTTGACTAGAAGAGAGAAGGAGGAAGAGGTAGGAGGTGCCGGTGCATCGTTTTGTCATCGGAATCTCCTCGGATCGTAGTCGGAAGTTCATCGGAGCTTCGCCCTTTGCTAACTTCACTTGCACACAAAAACTCTTGGGAATTTTCTTGAGAGTTTGGGCAGAGATTTGTGAGGGTCACGACCCAAAATTTGGCCCATAACCGGCACTTAAACTACATAACGTCTACAGGCGTATGCAACTCAAGCAAGCCGAAACCCAGAAATCTAAACCACCCAAATCTGGATCAACGGAGAAAAGCAAAGTTTTAACATTTGGAAATTTTCAAGTAAAAATCTTTAAGTTTTAGTTTTCATTATTAAAAATTTCGGCAGCATCTCCTTTGTAAAAACTAGCCCCGAAAACGGGTACAACACAGATAATATATAAAGCATCCCAAACGGGGGCAAAATCACGCCCAACGGAGGAGACAATCACCACAACATGTATATGACGCCGAACCGAAAAAATAACAAAGGAAAGACTGCAATAAGAAGTAAACTTTCCGAAAACAAAACCAGCTCCCACGAGCACGGCACCCAAAGTCATCAAAATAATACAACACCGAATCCTCAAAAGTCGTCTTTAAGTCATATACAAACAGTGGTAGATGGAGAATACTAGATCCAACAAAAAAATATACAATGTACAAGCAGATAACCGCAAACCCACCTAAAAGCAAAAGCCTCACTGCATAACGTAGCGGTATCCGCAAAAGTTGAGATGATAAGACGCCCTGCAGCGACTACTCAGAGGGAAAGTCCTGCAAAACCCTGTGGCACAACGGGTGTGAGTTGCCAACTCATGAATAGTAATCAACATCGTACTGTAATCGCGAGTATGCACGAATAGCGATTTATCTATCACATGTAATCCGATAGCATAAGTATGATAAGTGAATATGCAACAATCATGTAAAGGTACATCATCAGGGTACTACAACTACATGAAGCAATGCATAACAACAAAATCCTGAGTGTGGGATGATATAATATAAAATCTCATGCAAAATCATCAGCATGGAAAAACACCAATGTCCCTCACTGACACATCAAATCCCAAATCCTCAGGCACCGCATCCTCAGATCGGCCCTCACATCCTGTAAGTCTCATGGAACTTGAGTGTCTAATATCGACACCCGAAACATCATGAAAACCCGTGTCTAGCATCGACACGCAAATCCCCATAACTCAGGCGCCGTCACCACGACTGGCCCTGACGATATGTCATACCTCACTCAGGTCGGTATCCCTACGATAACCGCCGAGTCCAAATACTATCACCGGTAGGTAGTGGTCCCACCGCCAGGCTTATCGTCTACACCACGAAATCACCACTCATCCCGGAGTACCATACCGGGTCCACCATGTACCCGCAGACGGTGCCTCCCGCTCCTCGAATTGGGTATCACAAGCCAAATCTCAGAGCCGAGAAATCACATGGTGGACACACAGAAATATCATATCAAGAGAAACCGGGTTTTCAAACAATACATAGTTTTCTTGAAATACCCCCACGGTTCTCAAATCCATAAATCATATGAAATTCATATCTCAATGCGTAAATCCATGAAAAACCGATATATGCAACATGAAACAACAATATGAGCATATCAAGGGAAATCCGCTCTTTTAAATGAATCCATCTTTAAAATATATCTTGCGGTTCCCAAAATCCTCCGAAAAACAAGTGCAGCATCATATGAGGTGTACATGTAAGTGTACCAAGGTTTAAGTATCTACATGTAAGTAAGTATGTATGATGCATTTTATAAGCGCAATGATCAAAAACTCAATATCACATATCAAAACAATACCACTTGGGGTACATACAACTATAGCAAAAATATGCGGGTATACATGTCAATATGTGTTCATGATATACATGTAACTGTAATAGAATATGCGGGTGTACATGTCAATATGTGTGCATGATATACATGTAACTGTAATAGAATATGCGGGTGTACATGTCAATATGTGTGCAAGATATACATGTAGCTGTAATAGGCTATGTGGGTGTACATGTCAATATGTGTGCATGATATACATGTAACTATAGTAAGGTATACATGAAACGGATTAAGCGTTACTATCTTAATTATCCATGTCAAACATAATAACACGTATATAGGTGTCAACAATATCTCCTATGCACAAAGGAATAAGAGTTACTACCTCCACTATCCCTATCCACTACCATATCACGTATGTAGGTGGTTTGTGCGTGTCATGGCAATTACTGACGATGTGGGTGTAGCATACAATTTAGTGCTCGTGCAATATGAACCGTCAGAAATGTGTTATATTTAAAGGTACAACAGATACTACTATGCAATGACATTCATATGAAATTAACCAATATGCAATAACATGCAGCTATCCTATCATATCAGCCCCGACGCATAACGCCATACGGGCGATTTCCCCATAGATGTTAAATCTACTTAGCAATGGTCTCCAGCTATGAATATCCGACCACCTGCTTCCCCTTGTTCGCAGCGTCCGAAGTCCCCGCTTGCGACGCTATATTTCCAAAAACACAAGAAATAGTGCAAACATCTCAGAAATCGACCAATATAACGTAAAACTACACTTAAAACGACGCACTAACACTAAACTAACTCACGAGTGTTCGTATAGTGACTGACGTGCGTTGCGACACTACTAAACCAAACTGAGTACAGCAGCTGCATCAGATCACGATTCGTGTCGGATTACGTAACACGCGGATTCAAAACACTAGGTTATAGGTAAATGATCCTAGAATTTTCATACTACAATTGCTAAAAAAGTAAACAATACCAAACACCCCTAACCAACAGCAGACAACAACCCACAAAAACCAAACCCCAGCATCTCCCTAAATCGCCGGCGTCGCCGGAATTCGTCGAAGGGGTCGCCGGCCCTGGCCGATGGGGTGGTCCTCGTGTCTTAGGTGGTGCTCCAGGGTTACTAGTACATCACTAAAATTTTGTTTGGTCACTCACTAAAATTTCTAGATCACAGCAGATACAGAGGCTCTAAAACGACACAAAAAACACGATATTGCACTAATCGATATTTTAAGTGTTCTAAACTATATTCAACGAGCTATACAACATAAAAAAAACTCCTATTTATCAGTGTAGGGATTATACCTATCAATTTTAGCTCACAAGATCCAAGCTTTTCCTAGTTTCCAAGTAATCCAAGATGCTAAAACTCAAGACTTGAAGTATTTGTGATATATTTTGGAATTTTGGAGAATTTTGAGTTTGGATTGATGCAAAAATGGAAGGGAATGATCAAGAGCAGTAGGGGGAGGATGGAGCTTGGCCAAGAGAGAAGAATGGAGTTTTGTGTGGAATTTCCAAGCAATTTCAAGTGATAAATGCACATAAATGCATTCACACACACATGCATGCACCTCTTGAATTTCTTTTCTTTTAACACTTAAATCCCTAGTCCACACAAAGAATCTAGATATTATGTGGGTTTTTGGTTAACTCAAGCATAATTGATGAAAAGTTCACTTAAAAGAAATTTCCCAAAATGTGAATACCGCATTAAATTAATATTAAAATTGGGAAAAAATCTAATTGAACCAAAACGTCCCATATACCCCCAAAGCTTGCGCACTAGCTTTATTTTAGCTAAACTAGGTGCTGGCAAGTCTATATGGTCGTTCGAACACAGTCGGGTTAAAACGGTAAACCGACAATTTAACCCTAAAATGGAAAAATTCTCATAACGATTTCTAAAACGTTATATTCTCCACCCCTTATAGAAATTCGGTCCCCGAATTTAAATTTCATACTAAGCGTACCTTCAAAGAGATGAGGGAATTTCTTCCGCATCTCACTCTCGGCCTCCCAAGTGATCTCCTCACTAGTAGGGCTACGCCAAAGAACCTTCACAGACGGCAAGACCCTTGACCGAAGTTTCTTCACCTGCCGATCCAAAATAACTACCGGTTGCTCGGTGAACGAAAGATCACGCTCAAGCTGAACGGTCTCGTGCTGAATCATGTGAGAAGGATCATGAAGGTATCTACGAAGTATCGACACATGGAAAACAGGGTGAACATCCGGAAAAATGGGCGGGAGCGCCAAACGATAAGCAACAGAACCCACTCGCTCAAAGATCTCGAAAGGACCTATAAATCTGGGACTGAGCTTCCCTCTCTTCCTAAATCGCATAACGCCCTTCATCGGAGAAATCTTCAGGAATACATGATCCCCCACTGCGAACTCAAGTCTGTGACGACGATGGTCGGCATAAGACTTCTGCCTGCAATGGGCTGCTCTCATCCTGTCCTGAATCAGCTGGATCTTCTCCGTAGTCTCCTGAACTAGCTGGGGTCACAAAACCATACTCTCACTAAGCTCGGTCCAACAGACTGGCGATCGACACTTCCTACCATATAAAGCCTCAAAAGGTGCCATCTGAATAGTCGCCTGAAAGCTGTTGTTGTAGGAGAACTCGATCAACGGCAAGTGACGATCCCAACTGCCACCAAAATCTAGCACACCTGCACGGAGCATATCCTCCAGAGTCTGAATAGTCCGCTCCGACTGACCATCGGTCTGCGGATGAAAAGCGCTGCTAAAACTCAACCGGGTACCCAAAGCTTCTTGAAGCTTCTGCCAAAGACGGCTAGTAAACTGGGTGCCTCTGTCGAATACTATGCATGTGGGAACACCGTGCAACGCACAATATCATCTATATACAACTGAGCGTACTGAGCATAACCGAAAGTGGCCTTCACTGGAAGGAAGTGAGCCGCTTTCGTCAACCGGTCAACCATCACCCAAATAGAGTCATACCCTCTACTGGTCCTGGGTAGACCCACAATGAAGTCCATGGAAATCTGCTCCCATTTCCACTCTGGAATGGGTAAAGGTTGCAACTCTCCAGCCGATCTCTGGTGCTCAGCCTTGACTTGCTGACAAGTCAGGCACCTCGAAATGAAGTCCGAAATATCGCGTTTCATCCCTTCCCACCAGTAAAAGTCTCTCAAATCACGGTACATCTTGGTGGAACCTGGATGAATGCCAAAGGCTGACTGATGTTCCTGTTCAAGGATCCCGCGTCTCAACCCATCAGCATCTGGTACACACAAGCGAGTCCCACATCATAGCACACCCTGGTCATCAATCATGAACTCCGAAACTGTACCCTGTCGAACAAGCTCAAGAATCTCGGACAAATGGGCATCACTGGGTTGCGCCTCACGGATACGATCAAATAGTAGTGGACGGATGCGGACATGAGCAAACTGTCCCCCAGTGGAGGTGAACTCGAACTGCACTCTACTATCACACAAGAGCTGCCAATCTGCAGAAGACTGACGCTGAACTATGCTCAACTGGGATAAGCTACCCCTGGGTCTATGACTCAAAGCATCTGCTACCACATTCGCCTTGCCCGGGTGATAAAGGATCTCACAATCATAATCCTTCACTAGATCCATCCATCTGTGCTGTCTCAGGTTCAGATCACGCTGCTGGAAGATATACTTCAAGCTCTTGTGATCCGTGAAGATCTGACACGACTCCCCGTACAAGTAGTGTCTCCAAATCTTCAACGCAAAGACCACTGCGGCCATCTCGAGATCGTGAGTGGGGTAATTCTGCTCATGCTTCTTCAGCTGCCTAAAAGCGTAAGCAATCACTCTGTCTTGTTGCATCAGAACACAGCCGAGCCCCACTCGAGAAGCATCACAAAAAACAACATAGCCACCCGATCCAGAAGGTAAAGAAAGAACTGGTGCTGTCGTCAACCGAGTCTTCAACTGCTGAAAACTCTGCTCGCACGCATCATTCCAAAGAAAAGGAACTCCCTTCTGGGTCAGTCCAGTCAGCGGTGCAGCGATACTCGAGAAATCCTGCACAAAACGGCGATAATAACCAGCTAAGTCCAAAAAGCTGCGGACCTCAGTCACCGATACAGGTCTGGGCCAAAGATGTACAGCCTCGATCTTCCTCGGGTCCACAAGAATACCATCACCAGTCACCACATGACCCAGGAAGTCAACTCTATCAAGCTAAAATGCGCACTTTGAGAATTTAGCATACAACCGGTGCTCTCTCAATATCTGCAAGGTAATCCTCAAGTGCTGCTCATGCTCCTCACGACTCCTAGAGTAGACCAGTATGTCATCAATAAACACTATAATAAACTGGTCGAGGAACGGCCTGAAAATCCTTTTCATCAGATCCATGAACGCTGCTAGCGCATTGGTAAGTCCGAACGACATCACCAAAAACTCATAATTCCCATAGCGCGTACGAAAAGCAGTCTTCGGAATGTCATCATTCCGAACCCACAACTGATGATAACCCGAACGCAAATCAATCTTAGAAAAATGTTTCGCACCTTGGAGCTGATCAAATAAATCGTCAATACGAGGTAAAGGATACCTATTCCGCACCGTAACTCGGTTCAATTGACGATAATCCACACATAGCCTCAAATTGCCGTCCTTCTTCTTGACGAACAGAACAGGAGCTCCCCACGGCGAAACACTCGGACGTACAAGTCCCAAATCGAGCAACTCTTGCAATTGATCTTTAAGCTCTCTAAGCTCTGCCGGAGCCATCCGATAAGGCGGTATGGAAATAGGCTCCGTGCCAGGAATCAGATCAATGCAGAACTCAATATCGCGCTCTGGCGGCAACCCAGGTAACTCATCGGGAAAGACATCAGGAAACTCTCGCACGGTAGAAACCTGGTCCAACGACTCCACTGTGGCTCCAGTATCATGAATGAAAGCCAAGAATCCCCGACATCCCCTCCTCAAAAGCCGACTAGCGCACAGGACAGAAATCAAACTGTGAAGGGCGGCACCACGGTCCCCCAGCACAACAAACACTGACTCGCCGGGAAAACAAAATCTAGCTGTCTTCTCGCGGCAGTCCACGGACGCATAGCAAGTAGCTAGCCAGTCCATGCCCAACAGAACGTCGAAGTCCAACATCTCAAGAAGGATCAAGTCGATGGACAGATCTCTGTCTCCTAAACGGATAGCACACGATCGGAACACGTGTCGCGCAACAAACGACTCTCCTATAGGAGTAGTCACAATAAGTGGCTGATCCAGCAAACACGACTCTCGGCCTAACCTCGGCACGAAGTGCGTAGAAACATACGAATGCGTAGATTCCGGATCAAAAAGAACATGTGCATCATAAGAACATACAGAAAGGGTACCTGAAACCACAGCATTGGACGCCTGAGCGTCCTAGTGAGTCAAGGCAAAAACCTGTGCCTGCCCTCTACCGGCTACTGGCTATCCCTTGCCTCTGCCACCTCTTCCTCTCGGCACAAAACCACCACTACCACGACCTCTCTGAACAGGAGTCTGACACGGAGCAACAACAGGAATAAGAGGCAACGCTCTCTGAGGCGGAGAAGGTGGTAAAGTAACCTGGGGTACTGCTAGCCCTCTCTGACGCACCACGGTGCAATCTCGAACAAGGTGATGTAGACTGCCACACCCAAAGCACCCATAAGACGGTCGCTGGCCCTCCTGGGAGTAAGAGCTGAATAACTGGCCCCGTCCCATATCTCTGCTACTCCCCGAGTCTGAAGGAACTCTTCCTCGGCGTGCAAACCTCGATCTCCGTGCTGGTACATCCGTACGAGTCCTCTTCGGTTCCGGAACAACTGATGACTCAGCTAGACGCTCCTCCACCAATAGGACTGCATCGACAGCTGCCGCATACGTGTCACAATGCTGAATGCTGATGGCTAGGAGCAACTGGGTAAGCAGGCCTCGAACAAACATCTTCACCCCCATCTCCTCAGTCGCCACCAGGTACGGAGCATACACAGACAGCTCGGTAAACAGTACATCATACTCAGACACCGTCATCCCCGGAGTCTGACGTAATGACTCAAATTTGCGCGCTCGCGCATCCCTGACGCTCGGTGGAAGAAAACGGGTGAGAAACACAGTCACAAACTCAGCCCAGGTCATAGGAGCAAGACCAGCGGCTCTTCCCCTCTCCAACGATTCACACCACTTCTGGGCCATACCCTCCAGCCGGAAACTCGCAAACTCTACCCATCTCTCATCGGAGCATCGGAGAGAACAACAAATCCTGGCCATCCGGTCGATAAACGACTGCGGATCCTCAGTAACATCTGTGACAGTAAACACCGGAGGCCTCAGCCTCATAAAATATTTCAGTGACATGGCAATAACCTCCGGAACTGTAACTGTAACTGCCAGAACTGTAGGTACCATCCTGGTCCCTGCAACGGGTGGAACAACTGCCGGCCCCTGCGCTCGAATGTCCTCTACTAAAGTCCCCATCATCTAGCGCAGGTCCTCCATACCAGCCCCAAACATAGTAATATGCTCCGGTACAACAGGCGTACTGCCCTGGTCAGTCCTCGCCTCAGACGAGTCAACTCTGACCTCGACCCTCGCGGCCGCCCTCTGTGCCCTTGTAGTCTTTGGCGGCATATAGGCTGGAAATTGAAACAAGATTCGATAAAGAAACAGGAATCAAATCATAAGGATGTATATCATCACGGAAGAATATCAATCAATAAGTCCTAAGATCACTTAGGCGGAGTACCGTGTCGTAAGTATACCGTGGAACATACACACGCTACGTCACTCTGTTTAAGCTACCTACTCCATTATACCAAGGTCATCCTACACTCCGAAAGATAAAACCTAGCGCTCTGATACCAACTTTGTCACGACACAAAATTTGGCCCGTAACCGACACTTAAACTATGTAACGTCTACAGGCGTACACAACTCAAGTAAGCCGAAACCCAGAAATCTTAACCACCCAAATCTGGATCAACGGAGAAAAGCATAGTTTTAACATTTGGAAATTTTCAAGTAAAAATCTTTAAGTTTTAGTTTTCGTTCTTAAAATTTTCGGTAGCACCTCCTTTGTAAAAACTAGCCCCAAAAACGGGTACAACACAGATAATATATAAAGCATCACAAACGGGAGCAAAATCACGCCCAACGGCGGAGACAATCACCACAACATGTATACGATGCCGAAGCGAAGAAATAACAAAGGAAAGACTGCAATAAGAAGTAAACTTTCCCAAAACAAAACCGGCTCCCATGAGCACGGCACCCAAAGTCATCAAAATAATACAACACCGAATCCTCACAAGTCGTCTCTAAGTCATATACAAACAGTGGTAGATGGAGAATACTAGATCCAATAAAAAGATATACAATGTACAAGCAGATAACCGCAAACCCGCCTAAAAGCAAAGGCCTCGCTGCCTAACTTAGCGGTATCCGCAAAAGTAGAGATGAAAAGACGCCCTGCCGCGACTACTCAGAGGGAAAGTCCTGCAAAACCCTGTGGCACAACGGGGGTGAGTTGCCAACTCATGAATAGTAATCAACATCATACTGTAATCGCAAGTATGCACGAATAGCGATTTATCTATCACATGTAATCCGATAGAATAAGTATGATAAGTGAATATGCAATAATCATGTAAAGGTACATCATCAGGGTACTACAACGACATGAAGCAATGCATAATAACAAAATCCTGAGTGTGGGATGATATAATATAAAATCTCATGCAAAATCATCAGCTGTGAAAAACACCAGTATCCCTCACTGACACATCAAATCCCAAATCCTCAGGCACCGCATCCTCAGATCGGCCCTTATATCCTGTAAGTCTCAAGGAACCTGAGTGTCTAACATCGACACCCGAAACATCATGAAAACCCGTGTCTAGCATCGACACGTAAATTCCCATAACTCAGGGGCCGTCATCACGACTGGCCCTGATGATATATCATACCTCACTCCGGTCGGTATCCCCACGATAATCGCCGAGTCCAAATACTATCACCGGTAGGTAGTGGTCCCATCGCCAGGGTTATCGTCTACACCACGAAATCACCACTCGCCCCGGGGTACCATACCGGGTCCTGTACCTGCAGACGGTGCCTCCCGCTCCTCGAATCGGGTATCACAAGCCGAATCTCAGAACTGAGAAATCATATGGTGGACGCATTTGTTGGAGTAAAAATTTACACCCCGGTTGACCGAGTAAAAGTCAAGGTCAACCCCCAAGATAGGTGGGCCCAAGCCCAGGTCAATCGGGCCCATGCCCAAGTCGAGCCCGCGGCCAGCCTCTCTCATGCCAGCAACGAAATCATGTCATAAATAATTTTTATGTAATTTTTTATGCATGAATGTAAACAAAATGGGCATAAAGCCAATATTTTGTAAGCCCATGGCTTATGTGCAAAAATGAAATGGCACATGAGCCATGGGATGGCTAAAATGCCATTTTTGTAAAGCCCAAGGGGCTATATGTAAATGTGTAAGCCTATATAAGGAAACATGATGATGAATAAAATATACACTTTTTCATTCCATCAAAAAACTATGGCTTGTGCCTCTTTCTCCTTCTTCAAGGTTCTAAAAACCTTCTTTCTTTTCAATTAAATCAAGAGTTTAACTCTTCCTTTCTCAAAAATAAATAGTTTTTCACCAAAAAAACCCACAAAGGGGAGCTCGGATCTCCAGTCAGATCTCGAAAAGGGGAGACTTTTAAGTCTCACCCCTTTTTCTCCAAGATCCCGCCGATCAAGAGCAGGAAGAAGAAGACCCATCTCCAAAAATCTAATTTTGGAAAGATCCAAGGCTCAAAAGAAAAGCCAAAGATTCCTAGGAGTTTAACTCCTTTCTAGATCTGTTGGAGTTTAACTCCATAAATTAAATTTCTGCTAGGAGTTTGACTCCAAAAATCCCCTTTGGGAGTTCAACTCCCCAACCTAGGGGCTAAGTCCCTTCCCACGGTCACGTGTGTGCCACGTGACCCCGGGCGCCAAGGCGTCGTACGGTCACGTGTGCCCACGTGACCCCGGGGCGCCAAGGCGCCCATCGGTCACGTGTGCCCACGTGACCCCGGGGCGCTGAGGCGCCTAATGGTCACGTGTGCGCCACGTGACCCCGGCACCAAGGCGCCCTTCGGTCACGTGTGCCCACGTGACCCTGGGCGCTGAGGCGCCCAATGGTCACGTGTGCCCACGTGACCCCGGGGCGCCTATGCGCCCATCGGTCACGTGTGCCCACGTAACCCCGGGCGCTGAGGCGCCCAATGGTCACGTGTGCGCCACGTGACCTCGGGCGCTGAGGCGCCCAATGGTCACGTGTGCGCCACGTGACCCTGGGCACCACGCGCCCACATGCTGCGCACGCGTCTTTAAGATGCCTTTCCCCCCCTTTTTTTTGTGCACTCCACACTAAATATGCCTCCCCGTTAGAAAAAATTTCTAACGGGGTGCTGCCCCGCACCCCGCAAGGGGGCTGCTAGCCCCCTTGACCCCCAGCCCGCTATCCGGGTAGCGGGACCCCCGTAAAAACTCTGCGGGGCCCCTAGTATATCCAAAACACAACACTGCACATTGAGTTCGCATGACCAGTTTAACCCGTCAATCGGAGGTTCCTTCGCTCCAAATGCGAGGGGTAATTAACGGCAGCTTAGTCCGCGGCTGCCGGAGATTCGGATCCCCACAATCATTAAACCCCGTCCTACCCTAGGCCGGGAGAATCTGTAATGCTCCTGACAAGCGCGCGCGTATTCCCATCTCAATGGGGTGACGAAAAACACCCTACAGCATTGAAATATCATATCAAGAGAAACCGGGTTTTCAAACAATACATAGTTTTCTTAAAATACCCCCACGGTTCTCAAATCTATAAATCATATGAAATCCATATCTCAATGCGTAAATCCATGAAAAACCGATATATACAACATGTAACAACAATATGAGCATATCAAGGGAAATCCGCTCTTTTAAATGAATCCATCTTTAAAATATATCTTGCGGTTCCCAAAATCCTCCGAAAAACAAGTGCAGCATCATATGAGGTGTACATGTAAGTGTACCAAGGTTTAAGTATCTACATGTAAGCAAGTATGTATGATGCATTTTATAAACGCAATGATCAACAACTCAATATCACATATCAAAACAATACCACTTGGGGTACATACAACTATGGAGAAAATATGCGGGTATACATGTCAATATGTGTGCATGATATACATGTAACTGTAATAGAATATGCGGGTGTACATGTCAATATGTGTGCATGATATACATATAACTGTAATAGAATATGCGGGTGTACATGTCAATATGTGTGCAAGATATACATGTAGCTGTAATAGACTATGTGGGTGTACATGTCAATATGTGTGCATGATATACATGTAACTATAGTAAGGTATACGTGAAACGGATTAAGTGTTACTATCTTAATTATCCATGTCAAACATAATAACACGTATATAGGTGTCAACAATATCTCCTATGCACAAAGGAATAAGAGTTACTACCTCCACTATCCCTATCCACTACAATATCACGTATGTAGGTGGTTTGTGCGTGTCATGGCAATTACTGACGATGTGGGTGTAGCATACAATTTAATGCTCGTGCAATATGAACCGTCAGAAATGTGTTATATTTATAGGTACAACAGATACTACTATGCAATGACATTCATATGAAATTAACCAATATGCAATAACACGCAGCTATCCTATCATATCAGCCCCGACACATAACGCCATACGGGCGATTTCCCCGTAGATGTTAAATCTACTTATCAATGGTCTCCAGCTATGAATATCCGACCACCTGCTTCCCCTTGTTCGCAGCGTCCGAAGTCCCCGCTTGCGACGCTATATTTCCACAAACACAAGAAATAGTGCAAACATCTCAGAAATCGACCAATATAACGTAAAACTACACTTAAAACGACGCACTAACACTAAACTAACTCACGAGTGTTCGTATAGTGACTGACGTGCGTTGCGACACTACTAAACCAAACTGAGTACAGCAGCTGCATCAGATCACCATTCGTGTCGGATTACGTAACACGCGGATTCAAAACACTAGGTTATAGGTAAATGATCCTAGAATTTTCATACTCCAATTACTAAAAAAGTAAACAATACCAAACACCCCTAACCAACAGCAGACAACTACCCACAAAAACCAAACCCAGCATCTCCCTAAATCGCCGGCGTCGCCGGAATTCGTCGAAGGGGTCACCGGCCCTGGCCGGTGGGGTGGTCCTCGTGTCTCAGGTGGTGCTCCAGGGTTACTAGTACATCACTAAAATTTTGTTTGGTCACTCACTAAAATTTCTAGATCACAGCAGATACAGAGGCTCTAAAACGACACTAAAAACACGATATTGCACTAATCGATATTTTTGAGTGTTCTAAACCATATTCAACGAGCTATACAACATAAAAAAAACTTCTATTTATCAGTGTAGGGATTATACCTATCAACTTTAGCTCACAAGATCCAAGCTTTTCCTAGTTTCCAAGTGATCCAAGATGCTAAAATTCAAGACTTGAAGTATTTGTGATATATTTTGGAATTTTGGAGAATTTTGAGTTTGGATTGATGCAAAAATGGAAGGGAATGATCAAGAGCAGTAGGGGGAGGATGGAGCTTGGCCAAAAGAGAAGAATGGAGTTTTGTGTGGAATTTCCTAGCAATTTCAAGTGATAAATGCACATGAATGCATTCACACACACATGCATGCACCTCTTGAATTTCTTTTCGTTTAAGACCTAAATCCCTAGTCCACACAAAGAATCTAGATATTATGTAGGTTTTTGGTTAACTCAAGCATAATTGATGAAAAGTTAACTTAAAAGAAATTTCCCAAAATGTGAATACCGCATTAAAATAATATTAAAATTGGGAAAAATTCTAATTGAATCAAAACGTCCCATATACCCCCAAAGCTTGCGCACTAGCTTTATTTTAGCTAAACTAGGTGTTGGTAAGTCTATATGGTCGTTCGAACACAGTCGGGTTAAAACGGAAAATACCGACAATTTAACCCTAAAACGGAAAAATTCTCATAACGATTTCTAAAACGTTACAGTGAGTGAGGGGGGTGATTTGAGGGGTGGTATTTATAGGAAAATCTAGGGTTTAGGGTAGTGAAAGGGTGTGATAAAAATTGTATTTAAATTTGCATTAAAAAGGATTAAAAGAGGGTATTTTAATTCTCTGTTTAATTGCAGAGAATTTAAACAGTGCAGGGGGAATGGCGTAGTCCAAAGGGTACAAGGGAAATAATAAAATCGGAGTTTCGACCGAGTCAGGCCGGTGGCGCCGGCCAAAGCGACCGAGTCGCCGGCCTGAGTTGGCCGAGTCGGGCTGCGTCTCCTTGCCACGTGTCCCCGACGCTTCGTCTTGACTCGTGGACCCGTTTGTTTATTCTGTAATTTACTCTATTTCGTGTAGTGCACGTGTAGACTCTTGGGCTTCTAAAATATTAAAAGAATTTTAAATAAAAAATAATGTGTGGCTGATGGGATTTGAACTATGGTGCTTTGGTTCAGCTGTGCAAGGTCTTACTAATGAGCTACAAGCTTCTTCTTGCTGTTTAAAAGCAATCAAACTTATAACATGTGCTCAAGCTCAAGTACCCCTTTCTGTATTTTTGAAAAAAATTGTACAGATAGTTTAGGGTTGTTACATTCTACCTTCCTTCAAAAAAATTGCGTCCTCGAAATTTGTAAAAGGAAAGTGTAACGGATTCAAGAAAAATTTTGTGATAGAAGTACTGATAGTGTATGAAAAATATGTGAGAGAACGAAAGAATGAGAGAGATTTGAAAAGATTTAAGGAAATTACCAGGTTTATCTTGGTTTACGGCCTCTTCTTCTTCGGCCGTTAAAAGGAATGCCTGACGCAGTGGTACATTCCTCCTAACTGGGGGCACATTCCTCTGTCATTGGGGGCATGTTTCTCTGCCCTCGAGGTATTTTCCTCAGAGCCTGATGTAATTGGCGAGTAGTCTGTGCAGGTGGTGGAGCAGGGAGTGCAAGGCGAGGTGCAGGAGCCTGGATAGCTGGCCGTTGCGGGTAGTTGATGGGTGTATGAGCTGGGTTGCGTCTATAAGGACGGTTTCCAATTCCGTGATTGGATGCGCCACGAACTAAGCACAAGCCTTTTGCGCGCCTAAAGTCTTTCACCAAATGTCCATTCCTCTTGCAGTAGAAACAAAAACCTGGATTTTACTGGTTAATTGTTTCATTCTGTCTCTTGGGTTTTGAAGGTTGTATAGGGTATGCTCCTCCTTCCATCTGGGTGGCAGAGCGCTTTATACTGGTTGTTTCTACTTCTGATCGGTTCATTAATATAGCAGTTTGCTACTGCAGTCCTTCCAGGAGGCTGTAGATTGCCTCAAGCAGAACCGTCTGCTCGTTGATCGGAACAGCGACGGCAGGTGTGAGTGATAGTGGTAGGGGAGTGTTGTTGACATTCATGCTGGTGTTGTTTAGGGAATCCATGACCTTGAAAGAAAAATTTGGTTTAGGATAGATTCAAAGTATATGAAATAATAAGATTCAAGAAATATGAATTGTAAAGAATGTTTTCAGATGTTGTTTCTTGTGTTATATTACTTAGGTTGTCCACACAGAACTGAACTGCATTGTAGGGTTCCATACAGCTCTGACCTGCATGGGGCACCAACAAAACCTGTCACGCCCCGCTTCCCGGTGTACGACGAAGGGGACGCGATGAGGCCGCTACGTATTTACTCTGAGGTAAACACGCTAAGCGTATCTAAGCAATATAACTAAAATGCACAAGAGGCAATGACAATAGATATAATTGAACAGCAATTTTATTTATTAACATTCTTTTTACAATACATCTGAAACATAAATACATGGAATGGAAAGCAATGCCTAAACAGTGGCATAACAGAAATGAAAATGGAATAAGTATAAGTGTCTACAGCTCTGGGTCGAAGGCTATCTGATCCAAGTCCTCGCTGCTGGGCTCTGTCTCCAAAAGGTCCGATCCATCTGACAGCATTCCAAAGAAGAAGAGAAATAAGAATTTTGTCAGCAAACAATCGCTCGGTAAGTCCCAAAGAATGAGAGAAGTAGAATAGACAGAAAAGAAAGTATATCTTTTAAAGTTGTATTATATTGTTAACGCTATTGTTTGTAGCTTGGTACAGAAGATTCCAGTGTATACGAGAGGAGTCTTGCTAGACCAGAGACTATGGTATATGGAGAACAAAACTCCGACGATAATACCACGGAACAACGGCATGGATGTAATTATGTATTAAGTGACCACCTCGTGCTACTTTTAATATATTCCGTAACAGTCTACCCCTTTATAACCCCGTAGTATTTATAATATTGATTGTACGAAATATATTGTGTTGTAAATTGAATTGTATAGATGGATGACTTGTCGAAACCATGATATTAGTAAATGGATGTAACTGGAGAATCATAAAGATGGATGTATATCCATGGTTCGGTTCAGTCAATATAGATTGATTAGATTGAACATATTGAATATATAGATTCATGGATTCATGTTGAATTGTTGTTTGTACTTGAATCATATTCAAGTTAGATTAATTATATCGAGACTCAGTCTGAGTCAGACAGTTAGAAAAGAAATTGAATACTGAATTATGTTTTGGTGCTATCGGTAACTACTGCACATGGACGGCAGGATTTATGTCTTTTTCAAAAACAATTAACGTGTTGATAACACCATTTGTTAAGTTTTCTACTTTAAATAGGAAAGCACCCATATCTCCGGCTCCCTGAGGCTCAAGAGACTGGTCCCGCTTAAACCTATGTTTACTAGGGTCCTTATTGTAATTTAGTATAACTTGAGGGGGTTTTATGTAAAAATAATTTTGTATAATTTTCAAAATACACCTCAAGTATTTTATTATCGTCCTTAGAGTTTTCATGGATGTATATTTTATCAATATAACATTTCTAGTGAATAAAACCTAATTTCATAATATATGGTATTTATTTAAAATATTGGAATTGTTTGGTATTTTCTTGTAAATGAGATGTTTTTCTTGAATTTTGGAAATGTGAAATATTATAAATATAAAAATATATATTTTGATATTAACTACATATAAATTTATTTATTAAAAATATAAGTTTTATTTATAATAGAAATCACATTTTCTAAAGAAAATTGTATTTTAAATCTTTCGAGATCGTATCCTTCTTGTGGAGGTCTGTATCTCACTCTACTAAGCCTGAGAATGTGTAATAATCTGCACCACCCGAACGGGTTCCCCAAAATGGGTAGTAGAGATGCATTGACAAAGATTTGTTAAAATACATTTCTTGTAGAAAATGGATTTTATAAGTCGGAGGTACTTATGTGTAAAATCGTATTTTTTCCAAATATATGTTCCCAAATTCCATTGTGTTATGTTACATATGAGTGTTGTGAGGAGTTGGTCATTACCTCGTGAGTTTTCTAAGATAAGACGTTTTAAAAAATTCAAGCATGTCGAAATGAAACGTAAGGGTATTTTAATGTAAAAGTGGAATAAAAATTGCTATGGTTATTATTTTGATGTCAAACTTGTTCTATTACCTTTGTTTATATTTAATGGTCATGACATAAGAGTTTGGTATTATTATGTTTAAGAAAAATAGAACTTTTCAAGGAAAAAACCGAATCAGAAGTCGGATTAACTCCGTTTCCGTCGGGTTTTAGTTTTAAATATTTTTAGAATAGAGAAAAGGAGAAGAATCAGGGACTTATAGGTTAGTTGACTAGAAGTGAGAAGGAGTAAGAGGTAGGAGGTGCCGGTGCGTCATTTCGTCGTCGGAATCTCCTCGGATCGTTGTCGGAAGTTCGTCGGAGCTTCGCCTTTTGCTAACTCCACTTGCACACAAAAAATCTTGGGAATTTTCTTAAGAGTTTTGGCAAGGATTTGTGAGTGAGGGAGTTGATTTGAGGGGTGGTATTTATAGGAAAATCTAGGGTTTAGGGTAGGGAATTGGTGTGATAAAAATTGTATTTAAATTTGTATTAAAAAAGATTAAAAGGGGGTATTTTAATTCTCTGTTTAATAGCAGAGAATTTAAACAGTGCAGGGGGAGTGGGGTAGTCTAAAGGGTGAAAATTGGAGTTTCGACCGAGTCAGATCGGCGGCGGCGGCCGAAGCGACCGAGTCGCCGGCCCGAGTCGGCCGAGTCGGGTCGCGTCTCCTTACCACGTGTCCCCGACGCTTCGTCTTGACTCATGGACCCGTTTGTTTATTCTGTAACTTACCCTGTTACGTGTAGTGCACGTGCAGACTCTTGGGCTTCTAAAAGATTAAAAGAATTTTAAGTAAAAAATAATGTATGGCTGATGGGATTTGAACTCTGGTGCTTTGGTTCAGCAGTGTAAGGTCTTACCAATGAGCTACAAGCTCCTTCTTATTGTTTAAAAGCAAATCAAATTTATAACTTGTTCTCAGGCTCAAATACCCCTTTCTGTATTTTTTGAAAAAAAATTATACAGAAAGTTTAGGATTGTTACAGTGGATGTACACATCCATGGGGGGATCGTCTGGATAGCGCAAAGTGGCCGATAGTTAGGATTTTTAGTTGTTCTTGCATCTATATGCTTAGCCTCAAAGCATCCATAGTATGGCATTGCATCTTCTTACATATGATGTTATTACTTAGGACACTTGCACCGTTACCTTTGGTTCATATTGCACGTGCACTATTTATGCGAACACACACGCCATTGGTAATTGCTATGTCACGAACATTATAGAACTTTCTTAAATCAGTATGCGGGTATTTGCATCATATTTGATATGTAAACTTGTAGTTGTATATTCATTTCATCAGGATGGATACGTAGGATTTTAAGTCATATATATACCTCATTGCATCATCATTCAGATATAGTTTCTAGTCATACATTACATGGCATATTATTGATACCATAGACTTTCATCATTACCGACATGTTCATATATTGTGATTCCTCTTGGAGATTTCAGTGTTTATGAGATTTATGGATTTTGGGGAAAACCGCAAGAATTTTATGAACCTATTATCTTTTTAAAAAATGCAAGTTGCGGTTTTCTCGTGATATGATGTATGTGGAGTCCACCATGAGTTTTCCTGATTTGAATTGATTTTTGAGACCCAATTCGAGGAGTAGGATGAACCGTCTCGGGTACATGGTAGACCTGGTGAGGTACCCTGGGACGAGAAGCTCGAGTTGTAGACGATGAGCCTGGCAGGGGAGCACGACATACAGGTTATGGTTATTGGCTCGGTGGTTATCCAGAGGATATCGATCGGAGTCGTGGGATGTGACAGATTGAGAGCCGGTCTGAGAGACGGCTATTGAGATATTGATATTTTGAGGTATTGAGATATTGAGATACATACATTGTGTCGATAATTGACACGGATTTTCTGTCGATTTCATTGATGATACTCCAGCTATATTATACAAAGATTTTACTGAGATATGGATATGGATTTTCTCATACCAGATATATCCGGATTTCGTGTTGATTATTCATTCATGTCGCATTCATACTAGTGCATCGCATCTTAATTTTATATGTAAGGTTGTGACGCATTTGCGTGCATACTTACGATAGCCCTATTAGATGTTACTTACTACTCACGAGTTAGCAACTCACCCCGTTGTGTCATAGTATCTTGCAAGTCCGACCCGTCAGCATAGTAACGGCGGACACATTTCTTCTTTTGCTTTCTTTGCATCAACTTGTTTGCAAGTGGGTTGTGAGGATATTCTTTGATTCCACAATGTATATTTCTTTTGTATCTAGTATACTTTATCTACCCTTGTATATTGGACTAGACAGTGAGACTGTGAGACTTGTATTTTTGGGTATTTGGTGTCGAGCTAGTGTGAGCCGACTTATATTTGTGGTTTCTGTTTTCTTGCTTTTAAATGTTGGTTTCATTCTTAGATGATATATCTTACTTGTGGTTGTGATTTCGTCGTTCGGCGAAGAGCTAGCTCCCGCTTGGGGATTCCTTTGTTAATTACTTGTATATATTCATGTTTATACCCGTTTGGGGCCAGTATTTACAAAGGAAATTCTGCCAAAATTTTTATAAAAACTTGAGTTTATTATAAAGACTTTCAAAGTGATGTTCTATGTTAACTTAACTTTTAAATGAGTTTTCCTTCACTCTATTTTCTTTAAATGGTTTAGATTTCTGGGCTTTGGCTTACTTAGATTGCGTTACGCCTCTAGACGTTGTGTAATTTAGGTGCCAGTCACGTTCCACAAATTCGGGCCGTGAAAGAACTGCTATCTGACAATAGGTATAATACCAACTAGTAGGTTCCTGGCGAGTTCGTCCAGTGTACTCATAATCCAATGAGCACATGTATACTATCTTAGGTGAACAAACTAACACTAATAGCTTGTGAGACCGGCCACCGCCCCTCGTTGGGGTCTCTATCAGTCAACACTAGTCAACGACTAGGGACATTTAAGGATATGCTTATAGACCACCTAGCTCCCACATATATGACTGTCATCATAATACTGGTTGTCAAGCAGGAATCCTATAGGCTCTATCAACATATAATAGTAAACTGTAATGCCACTTAAAACATGTACATGATATTAAAGACAAACCGGATAGCATACTATCATTTTGAGTAAAATTGTCCTACTGTATAAATCCTCTCTCAATCATCTAATCGCGTGCCTGCGATTATAATAATTGACTTGAGGGCACTATAGCCAACAAAATCAACTTGGTATTTTCGGAGAGGTGGATGGATATGTTCCATATAGCATCAGCCCCCAGATTCAGGTTGGACGTGCTTCCTACGCCTCAGTCCCGTTTCTGACAGTAAACAACGACATCACCTTAGGCTATACATTTCTACAGTCGATTGAAGGAATACCTTAGGGCCTTGAAAACCCTAATCCTATACTAATATCCATGTTATGATATGATCACATGCACAATGATCCTGAGACTCGAACATCGTGAATCTCGTGAACCCGTGAAACCATGGACTTGACTTACACTTACAACGAATACATATATCTCGTGACTCCTGCTTGAATTGTTAGAAGTATCTTTGGATGCTAGTTATTGATGGGGTTTGGGGTAGTTTAGGAATGGGTTGTACGAATTACTTCGGAAGTCCCCTTACTAACTATACATGAACCTCATGTAGTTGTAGTACCAATCCGGAACGGTATGCTAACTCTTGAATCTCGCGAATTTTGTGAATCCATTGTTCTGTGGGGCAAACGGAATACTTTCGAAGCAAGTCAGACACCCAGTTCCTAAACTCTACGTTAACTTAGCAAATTTCACACCATACAGTTACATATCATGCTGCTTATCTTGTATGCTTATTTTATGCTCATATATATATATATATATATATATATATATATATATATATATATATATATATAATAATAATAATAATAATAATAATAATGGAGGAAAGATTCCCTCCTATGGCGTCGAAAAAATACAACCTCCATTGTTTTTTCCGACGATCAGCACCCATCATCTTCATCGTTATTGTTGGAGATAGTGCCCTCAGAGTCAATTATTGGATCACAGGCACGTGATTGCAATGATTGAGGGAGGACCTATCCCGATAGGACAGTCTTACTCAAGATGATAGTATGCTATCTGTTTTATCTTTATCATCGTGTACTGCTTTAGGTGACCCTACAGGTCACTATTGCACGTTGATAGAGCCCTTAGGATTCTTGCTTGACTACCAGCAGTATGAGGGCGATCATATACGTGAGAGCTGGGGTCTATAAGCAAATCCTTAAAAGGTCCCTAGTCATGGGAGTTTCGAGACAGGGCATCGATACTCCAGAGTAGACTAGTGTATACAGTCGAGACCCCGACGAAGGGCGGTGGCCGGTCTCACAAGCCACTGGTGTCAGTTGGTTCACCTAAGATGTATACAGGTGCTCACTAGGTTATGAGTACACCGGACAGGACTCGCCGGGAACCTACTAGTTGGTATTATACCTGATGTCAGATAGCAGTTCCCTGGTGACATGTGTACAGGTTAGTTCATCGACCTGAGATCGTCATTTGTCTCATGTGAGTTCCCACTGTACTTAGATTACTACGCTACCACGCTCAAAGGAGACGTGCAAACAGGTTTTAGTTGGGTACAGTCCCGAGCCACATGGAGGCAGTGAGCGGATCTGCAGGGGTTCGTCTCTCCCGGTATTGGGGGTGAGGTCGCGCTGTGTCTAGGAGAGCCAGTACATGAAAAGTCCTTGGCCAAGGCAGGAGATTTACTGGTAGGTATTCCAGTAGTATCTCAGGGTGTTCTGGCTGCACTCCGACACGACTTATACTGCTTTTAGGGGTTTGACTTTTACCAACCCCCTAGGCCCGGCATGCGATGCTCATAGACGAACGGACCAGACTGTACGGATATTGTCATTGACAGGCTCAGTAGGGTGTCAGGATGAGTTCGCTCATCGACGTCCCTTTTGGTCAGTACCTGGTAGCCCGTTACGTATTGGCTAATACCTCTGACGTGCTAGTGGTTAAATCCACAGCCAAAGGTGTTGACGAGTCTTTAGAGTCCCCCACAGACCAGTTTCTTAAGTTTCGGGCTTAACGCTGTAGAGGCCGTATGGAGATATGGCAGGGTTCGATCAGATACGTGCAGTATTGCATGGATCGTGATCGGACGGATAATACTAGCGGGCTTTGGTTTAAGCCGGATCCTAGTATTGTACAGTATAGATTTTGTCTCTTTGCATTTATATTTAGTGGGAATACAAATGCGGGCATGTATATGCAGTCGCGGGGTTTTCCTGTAATTTATTACGGGATCAGTTTTCTGAAGTTGCCAGTTTACATTCCGTTCCAGCCAGTTTTCCTTTGTTCCTTCCCGGCCGGACTTTTCCGTTGGAGGGGCTAATTTGCAATTGTGCAAATTAGCCATTGTGGGGGGGGTCTTGCATTTGGAAAGATTATGATAGATATTCATCATGAGATTCTTTTTCCTTCTTATCCTATGCATTAAGTGAGATGGAACTTTGATTTGATGAGAAGAGAAATGGTGTGACCATTTTTTCTTCTCATTTTTGCTTACCTTTTCTTCTCTTGATTTTTATTCTTTTTCCACCACCCAAATTAAAGGGCCCAGCCACATTTCTTGAGGTAGAGAGAGGTTCATTGTGGTGGTGGCAAAAATGTTCATATCATTTTTCATTCATCCTACAATGAGAGTTCCATTTCATAGTTCATTTCTTTCTCCACCTCCTCAAAAGGCAACTTCACCCCAAAATAGACAAAGCATTCTACATTGATCCTACAGCACCCTTGGGCACGTCGGCTCGCCAACTTCGTGCCCAAGTTGCCTCGGTCCAGAGGTGGGAGCCCGTAAAAGAACCCGGCGATGTGGTGCCCGTTTCGACGAGGAGGTGACGACTGGAGATTCCGCGAGAAGATCGGAGTGGAGGCGATGACCGAAGGACACGGATCGCTTGGTATAGCTTCTCTACTCCTTTTCTAGTTTTCTAGAGTTAGGTTAATGGCCCGATCCGGGATTTTAGTGCACGGTGGTGCCGGTTTTAGTTTATAGAAAAGTTTTTCGTTTCCGCATTCCGACGTCGGATTGACGGCCGGGGCGCCGCCGTACGCTTACATTGGTATCAGAGACACGCCATTAAGCTAGTCTAGCTTGCTCTAGTATGTTTAAAGCTCGATCGAACGGATTTTTCCGAAAACCCGATTTCATGTGCACAAGTTTCTGTCGAATTATTTTTGGCTCTAAAAATTTTTCCGGTTGTTGCAGAAACATGTGCAGGAGATTTTATGAATTCTGGAAAAATTTGGTTAGGTGATGCAAAAGTATGACCGCGGAAACGCGGCCAAAAGCCTGCTTTGGCCGCGGTTCCGCGGTTGAATTTGGTCAACTCCGTACCAAAATTTTCCAGTGGGCTCATGACTTAGAAATAGGGTTTTGGGGACTTTATTTTTGGGCCCAGATTTTCTGTGAATGCTACAGTAGTGCTTGGGGCCCACTTCGATAAATTTGTTCGATCGGATATTTTAAACATGCTAGTTCACAGTATTTACATTATATCTGCGACCGTGAATGTCATTTGATCGGTAAATCCTGTCTAACTGCTATAGCCCTTTTAGACGGATTTGCGAATGTGACATTCACGTTGATGTTCTGTGTTGTGCTGTGATGTTACGGATTGGTCATGGGGGATAGCCTGGATGCAATATTAGTACAGTTTTGTTTTATATGTACATTTGATATTGCGGGGCGAGCGTCCGACATGTGGACTGTCGTCACTGCCTGTGTATATTATTCTTTTGGGGCACGACCGGGTCGAGGTCGATGTACCCGTTGTATCTATATTTTACTTTCTGTACTAGGATTATCCCGTGGAGGGGTGCACGGATAGCCGGGTTCTAGAGGGCAACGAGCCTGCATCTCATGGCATTGAGACGGAGGGGGATTTACTCTAGAATTGGCGGGCTATTCGCCGCGCTCGTAGGGGGTATAGGTTGACCGAGGAGGGGTGCCCAAGTTACCGGATTCCGTGAAGTGCTGGGTGGTCCATTAACGTTGCTGAAAGGGGCTGTCTCGCTTCAGGTTTTGGCGAGTAACTTGCCGCGCCCGTAGGGGTCTATGATCTCATTGCACAGGCTATCCACACGACCAGGGGAACGTCGGGTTTCAGTAGCGGCTCTGTGAAACCCGGGGATCCCAGATATCTGTATTGTTCTGTGATGCTGATTACATTTATGTGATGTTGCATTTTATCACGCCTTGAGCGAATATTATATATTGATATATATACTAGTAGATGTTGTATCTGTTTTGCATCCGCGCTAGTCCAGTCCCCTCTATGTCGTTAGTTAAGTAACCTAACGGGTGATGACGGGACCCAATGGCGAATGCGGATGGCATATACGTACATCATTATTTTCTTTCTTTTGTGGTGTGATCAATTGATGGGACTGCGTTGATTCGAATCAATGCAAGCTAAACAAACCTATTCTAATGTTGTTAGAACACTTTTCAAAAAGATGTTATTGCAGGGGCGTTCTCTTTTGTTTTGCATCGTGGTATTCAGTTGGAATATCCTGCTCCTCAGTCGACGAGGCAAGGGCCGAGATCCCTTCACCGGGAGTGACCCCTTGGACAGAAGTTTGAGTCAGGGCAATAACTTCACTATAGTCGTTTACTTTTGCTTTGCATCGTGGTATTCAGTTGGAATATCCTGCACCACATTCCACGGGGAAAGAGCCGAGATCGGGAGTGACTTCTTTAGCAATAGTTTTCGTCACTATATTTTTTATAAAGCTATCCAGTTCCTTCAACGATATCAAGTTCATTACGTTAAAGGTTTTCGCCAGAAACCATTCGTAGCCCTCCGTCATTTCAGACAGGTAGCACGTAGTATTCATGCTATGTTTGTTGACCTTCGTCAAGGCATAGTGTATGGTAGCTGCTTGTTACCTTTCTACTGCATAGATAGATGTGTTGGTTTGGGACAATCGTATAGCCTTGTTGACCTTCGTCAAGGGCTTGTACGGGTGGGTTCAAATTAACCTGGACAATGACTGGTAGAACTTGACATGTGACTTATGATTTGTTGACCTTCGTCAAGGTCATAAGAGCATGGGGCAAAAATCCACATCGGGAGTTTCTAAAGAAACTGAAACTTGCCAGATATGCGCATACCTTCTGGAGTGTGATAACGTGAGCGGATTCCGTCACGTTATCATGCGATGATAGTTGGATCCCGATTCCCACTGATGAGTTGGTTTACTCCTCGGGTGATCCCGACTAATTCTTCTTTCAGGTTTAGGGAAGAATTTGACGTTACAGTAGGAGGTTTCCTGATTAGATAAAGTGATAACCATTCTGATCTAGGCTAGAGTGCACGCTGAGTGTTTCTTTTCTCTCTCTCTTTGGCAGCGACCATGACCCGACCCTTGACTATGACTCAGTGACCAAGATTAACCGAACCTTCTTAAACACTGGCTTTTGGATTGTCAGAGTTGCAAACCTCATTGCCACTCCTACTTTTACCCTTTTCTCCAGGACACCCCATATTACTACGAACGTCCACTTCCATTGGATAAAACCATCGTATGGTTATATACGAACTCGAAGGAATTCGAGGATGGTTTCCGGTTCTGGAGAAAAATAATGGGACTATTCAGTTGTCTTTTCCTTTTACCTTCTCTCAGATTGCGAGTACTCCTTGGTTTAGGAGATAGTACACCTATTACGCAAATTGGATAGTCTTCTTCCAAACCATAGGCAGGTGCCGACCGGTAGGGAATGAAGAAAACCAATTAGCCTAAACGGTGTACAGAAGGTATTAAGTTAAGACAAAGAAAGGGATTAGTAAGAGGGCAAAGTAAATTGCGACTGCTATTCACGACCAAACCAAGTATTTCTTCGCCAATCCTAAATCACCTTTGTATTTCTCCAGGACACTCCGTATCACTACGAAGATCCACAGTTTATTGGATACTCCATCGTATGGTTATATACGAACTCGAAAGGAACTTGTTCCAGTTCGGGGATGGATTCTGGTTCAGGAGAAATAGGAATAAGGTTTATTCGGTTGTCTTTTATCTTCACCTTCTCTCGTATTACGAGTGCTCCTAGGATTAGGACAGTACACTGATTGAGTGATTTAGCGTGCTTGCGCTTTCTAAAAGATAGATCAAAAATATTTGTAACCGCAATCAAGAACGGCGTCGCTTTGCAGCTAGCCGGTGAGTACGGGTCGGTCCACAGGGATGTTGTGAATTTCCTAGTCGCGCTTACGAGTTAATTCCGAAGGTTGTTCGGATTGATTATTAAATCTAAAAATTGAAGTTGTATGATACTAGAATTAGAAACTTACTAGGATTAGATTTAGGGAAAATTTGGTAAACAAAGATCTACATCTCTTTCCATTGCCTTTAATTAAAGATATCATATTAGTGTTATGGTAAATCTTAACAAAGGGGATTAGGATGATTGGGAAGATTGATTCTTCCTCTAGATCCTTGTCCTTCCTTTCTTAATCTTTACCCTAACCTCCATGGAAAACCTTAAAATCCGGGCCTTTAGACTACGGAATCACCGTTACCTCGAGGGTAGAGTGTCGTAGGGAGCGGAATAAGAAGGTATGTATGGAGTTCTAATTTTCATAAAAGATTGGCAAAGAAAAGAGATGAGAGATCTTCGTCTCTCAAATCCTTCCCCATTCCTAACCCTAACAAGCGAGAAAACTACTCACTCATTAGGGAATTGAAGAACATTTATCTAGGGCAGAGAATAAAAATTACCTAAGGCAAGAATTGAAATCTAAACTAGAGCAAGGAATTAAATCTACTTACAGATGCATCTCTCCAATCATCAACGCAGGGTTGTCAGATCTGAATTCATGAATTGAAAAGAAACACCGATGCTCTCCATAAAGAATTCTCGATTTATTATTAAAAGGAGGCATAGGGAAGCATAAGAAATTACAATTAGTAGAGTTCCTATTTATAGAGAATAGGAAACCCTAGGTTACAATTGATTTGCATGTCTACATTTACCAAAATATCCTTAGGAAGACCTAGTCAAAGTAGACTTCAAGCTTTGGTAAAATTTTATGTCTCTGTCTCTTTAAAGAAAGTATTGGGCCTTGGATCTTTAGGCTTCCTTATTATTTGGTTCTTTATTAAAATAGCTTTTATGTTTCTTCCAAATCTCCAGTGAATAATTGCGGTGGACTTTTAACCGTTCGCTTTGTAATCTTGGACCTTGCATTGCCTTGTACTTTGTGAATTTTATCTTTGATGTAGGCTTGATCAAGAGTCTTCTGTTTGCTGGTCAAAGTCCACTTTTTCATCGTGTTTACATCGTTTTCACTGTTTTAGATCCACGAACCTGTAACCTGTAATATGTAGCAGACATGCGTCAAAAGCACCTGTTTATTTATAAAAAGAATAAGAATGGGGAATATAATAATGCAATATTATGGTATGAATAAATACCCCCAAACTTATCTTTTGCTCGTCCTCGAGCAAACTTATTTTTATTCACTAAAATCCTAACCGCACTTTCGCAGGGAAACGCGATTGCACTGAGCTCGTGCAACAAGCCGTTAAACCTCTAGGTGTCCCTAGTAGGAGGAGTGTTGTCTCCTGAGGGTTTTCAGCGGATACTACCCACAAAATCCTATCAACTCGGCCCATTGACTTTTGTTTTCCAATTAGGTCTTCTAACAAGGAATTCTATTATCGTCGACCCGCAAATTATCCACCCATATTCTTCACACTTCCCCATTATTTAACTTAAGATTATATATGTTCTATAGACTTACTTAGCTTTCGGCATCTCTTAAGTTTTCCTTCTAGGGTTCCATCTCCATTTAGGAATTTTTATCAACTCTACTAAAGATATAAGTTCTATTCTTCATTCCTTTCTCTCATCTAAACTCCAATCACATATCCCCACGTGTGTGTAAAAATCACCCCTGCACTTGGAAATTCAAATCAAGCAATCGTACTCTCGTCCATTGTCCAAAGCACTTATTAATTGGTGAATTTTTAATTGAATTTTGCTTACACATCCTTCATGCGACTATTAATACTTCTTGAGGTACCAACAACCGATTACAAGATATGTTTGCACTTTAAAGCGTAATTCCTAGTCTTGCAACACCCAAGGCTTTTAGCAGTGACTCCCAAACCAGTTGGTCTAAGGCACTAGGTGATGAAGCACCCTCGCTAAATATTTTTCTATTTTTACAGCCTTAAGTAATCACAAAAACCAGTGTTCATTTTTTTCTTTTCTTTATTCACTCTTTTTTCTTTTATTTTCTTCGTACTAAGGACTTTAGACAAAAGCATTTCAAGGTCTCCTCTACTATTCCAAGTTTCAAGGTGCGTGATTGTGCAGATTGTAGGGTATACATTTTCAGAATTTAGACTTAAGCTAGGAACTATTTTTCAAACTTATACTCTAATAAAAGCTTCAATACTTTTCCTTTGTTTTGACTTAGCCCAAGAAGTGAACCCAAAATTTGCTTATTTCTAAATAAACTACAAAGACATATACTTTCTATAGTTAAACTTTAAGAAAGGTTATTTTTAGGGTTTTTAATTCACTAAGTCTAAGATCTAGTTGTTCCAAGCCAGTTAACCTATTTGTCAAACTCAAGTCAATTAGCCAAAATTGAATACAATAATTTTTATAATTTTTGAAATTTTTAAATTTTTATGGGGTTTTCAAATAACTATGCAAATGCAAAAATATGTACAAATGAATGCGAAGGAAGAAAACATACCGAGCATACCCTCAAACTTGAACTTGACAGTGTCCTCACTGTCATACTAAACCAAGAGGGTCAAAAATACCGGTACTCCCCTGTTTATTTATTTATAAATTTTTTTTTAATGTTTTGAATTTTTTTTTTTTATAGAAAAAGAAAACAAAAATATATATACATATATACAAAGGTTCCCCCCAAACTTAAGCTTGGCCTTGCACAAGCCAAAAGTTAGCACCAACCATTCAAAAATCTTATCGTGGAAATGGTATAGTTGGTGCAAGAAAATGAGAAGCACGCGAGACCGTGTGGAAAGAAGAATGGTAGAATATGGTCTCGGTGGGGGAGAAGAATGGCGAAAAAAAGAAGGAAGTGGAGTACGATCTTGAGGGTGTAAATTGAGTGAATAAATTAACGCAATATGTGATGACCAATATGTTATAAGCGATTGCGCTAACCTATCTATTCGTCGAGAAATGGGGTCAAATCCCTCAAGATTCGCAAGAAAACATGGGTACGCCGAACTTGGTATAGGAGATGAAAGCGTAACGGTCATTTGTTCGGTCGGAAAAATGGGAAAGACGAAAGGGAGTGATTGAGGGATAGTCGTACTCTCACCTAAGTAATCAGTATCGAACTTGAAAGATTCCATCAATGGTTCGAAACTACTGTAAGCAACCGAGTCTGATGGTTCAACTAACTCATCTGAAAATGTAAAGGACTCAAACTCGGGCGGTGAGTCATCAACATCGTCCGAAAAAGTGAAACACTGGTAAGTGTTATCATCTGTGAGAACTGTGTCAGATTCAAAGGAAAATTTTTCAAGCTCACAGTCTTCAAGCATGGTCGGAACGATGGAACGGAGGGAGGGTGATTTAGTTAAACGTTCAAGAGGATGAATTGGAAAATCAGACACATCAAACAAAAATGATTCAACCTCAATATTATCCTCAAGACTTTCCTCAATACTATCCTCAATATTCAACTCATCCATGCCATTATCATCAAAATCTAGACGCATATGAGGTTCGGGGGAAACATTTAATAACTCGGGATGATGATTTGAACATAAAATTTCAATTAAATCGACAGGTTCATCATCCGAAATATTCCCGGCGTCTATATCCTCAATCAAGTGAAAATCAATTTCTTTAGACACCTCCTCAAAAGCATGGATTTTTATCAATGTAGCTTCTAGAGTGGAAGTGTAAAGGTCAAACGGATTAGGTGCTGTTTCACTCGAAGGGGGTTCCTCACAATTTGGCAAATCAAACACAACAAAATCACACAACTCATTTTTATTTTCAACTGGTGAATCATTTGGGACAATCGATGGAAAACTGGAGTTGTGGGCTTCAATTGGGTAAGGGTAGGTGTGATTTGGAAATCCTCTCTCATTCTCATTCTATCCAACCGCCTCCTTATACATTGAAAAATTTGGTGCTAGCGGGAAACTAGCTACCGGTTCAGCAGGTTGCATAAGGGCGGCCACGGACGCTTCCACATTCCTAACCATTTTGTTTGTTGCTGCGATATACGCCTCCAACGCCTCTTCCAAACTAGACTTTGGTGGTAAGGGGGTTTCGGGAAAAGATTCGAAATTGTGTAGATAAGCAAAAGTCCCAACAGGCTGTGTAGAATCAATGTCTAGTGAAGGTGGTAAGGTCGGGTAGGACTGGTAGGAAGTGGGTGGTAGGACAGGGGTAGGGTCTACATGTGGATAAAAATGTGAATAATCTTGTGGATCCCTAGAACTAGATGTGTGGAGAGGGGTGAAAGATCGGCTGCGAGATTGAGCAATATGCTCAGCAATGGACATCGGCTTAGGAGTGACAGAAGGACTCGAAAGAGTGGTATCAACATATGGAGGTGGTGAAGGTTGACTTGATTGACATAAAGTCGGTTGAAAAGTCAAACTGTTTCTCCTAGACTCCTCTATGTGATCTTTCAAAGATTTTTTAGGCATGGAAGGATCGTCTTTAAATTGACCGAACACATTGACATATGACGCAAAATTAGGTTCGGGATACCAAAGTTCGGCTAATGATTTTTTATGTGGGGTACCCATGTTAGAAGAAGAAAGGTGACAAGAAGGAAGGTTGGATGGTGCAAGGATTTATTTGGGGCTAAAAAAATTTGCAAGTTCTATAAAATATTTGTCCTTTTTATTTTCATTTTTCATTGATTTTTTCCTTTCTCTTTATTTGGAAAAATTTTGTTGCAAAAAGATTTTTGAGAAAAGATATGCAACAGCAAAATATTTTATAGAAAAGATATGCAACAGCAAAATATTACTTGCAATTGGTTATTATTTGAAGCATATCACAAGAATCTTTATTTGGAAAAAATTGTTGCAAAAAGATATTCGAGAAAAGATATGCAACAAAAAAGATTACTTGCAATCAATTTCAATTTTGAGCGGGGCCCAAAAATCCTGCACAAGATCGTTATTTGGAAGGGAATATATTTTTAAAGTGCACAAAATCTTACAGGTATTTTTCAGAAAATATATTTCAAAAATTACAGAGCAGAAACAGAAGATCTTACAGAAAAATTTTCAGAAGAAGATGCCACTGTACCGCCGCCTTTCCGCGGTAAAAAAGCGTTTGTGCCGCGTTTTCGCTGCGAGATCGTCGGCTCGAGTCCCCAAAAAAATTTTGACGCTCTGATTCCACTAGAAGGCCGCGGTTCCGCGGCCTAAGATGGGTTTTGGCCGCGGAATCGCGGCGGGTTGGGGGAATTGGGTCTCCAAAAAATTTTCACTGTTCTGTTATTTGATTCCCCTTCTGTCTCGATCTTCTGATTTCTGTTTCGCCTTCTGGAAATTTCCAGATCGTCTTTGTAAATCCTGCAAAATTAAAACAACAAAGTATCCCTTCCAAAAATAACAAAATATATATATTTTTATATTTTTTTTGGATTTTTTAGATTTTTATGAATTTTTTTTTTTGATTAACCCGAAATTGCAAAAAGGAAAGTTCTACGCCATCCCCGGCAACGGCGCCATTTGATTGAGTGATTTAGCGTGCTTGCGCTTTCTAAAAGATAGATCAAAAATATTTGTAACCGCAATCAAGAACGGCGTCGCTTTGCAGCTAGCCGGTGAGTACGGGTCGGTCCACAGGGATATTGTGAATTTCCTAGTCGCGCTTACGAGTTAATTCCGAAGGTTGTTCGGATTGATTATTAAATCTAAAAATTGAAGTTGTATGATACTAGAATTAGAAACTTGCTAGGATTAGGTTTAGGGAAAATTTGGTAAACAAAGATCTACATCTCTTTCCATTGCCTTTAATTAAAGATATCATATTAGTGTTATGGTAAATCTTAACAAAGGGGATTAGGATGATTGGGAAGATTGATTCTTCCTCTAGATCCTTGTCCTTCCTTTCTTAATCTTTACCCTAACCTCCATGGAAAACCTTAAAATCCGGGCCTTTAGACTACGGAATCACCGTTACCTCGAGGGTAGAGTGCCGTAGGGAGCGGAATAAGAAGGTAGCATGGAGTTCTAATTTTCATAAAAGATTGGCAAAGAAAAGAGATGAGAGATCTTCGTCTCTCAAATCCTTCCCCATTCCTAACCCTAACAAGCGAGAAAACTACTCACTCATTAGGGAATTGAAGAACATTTATCTAGGGCAGAGAATAAAAATTACCTAGGGCAAGAATTGAAATCTAAACTAGAGCAAGGAATTAAATCTACTTACAGATGCATCTCTCCAATCATCAACGCAGGGTTGTCAGATCTGAATTCATGAATTGAAAAGAAACACCGATGCTCTCCATAAAGAATTCTCGATTTATTATTAAAAGGAGGCATAGGGAGGCATAAGAAATTACAATGAGTAGAGTTCCTATTTATAGAGAATAGGAAACCCTAGGTTACAATTGATTTGCACGTCTACATTTACCAAAATATCCTTAGGAAGACCTAGTCAAAGTAGACTTCAAGCTTTGGTAAAATTTTATGTCTCTGTCTCTTTAAAGAAAGTATTGGGCCTTGGATCTTTGGGCTTCCTTATTATTTGGTTCTTTATTAAAATAGCTTTTATGTTTCTTCCAAATCTCCAGTGAATAATTGCGGTGGACTTTTAACCGTTCGCTTTGTAATCTTGGACCTTGCATTGCTTTGTACTTTGTGAATTTTATCTTTGATGTAGGCTTGATCAAGAGTCTTCTGTTTGCTGGTCAAAGTCCACTTTTTCATCGTGTTTACATCGTTTTCACTATTTTAGATCCACGAACCTGTAACCTGTAATATGTAGCAGACATGCGTCAAAAGCACCTGTTTATTTATAAAAAGAATAAGAATGGGGAATATAATAATGCAATATTATGGTATGAACATACACCCATTATGCCTATTGGATAGTCTTCTTCCAAACCATAGGCTGGTGCCGAAAGGTAGGGAAGGAAGAAAACCATTTGGCCTAAAGGGGTGTGCAGAAGGTAACGACTAAAGACATATAAAGGGATTTGGAGAGATGGCAAAAAATTATACGGTTATAGTTGTGAATCTGGATAATGGAAGAGTCATTACTAGGAATACCGGGATACCCCATCGAAACATTTTAATGTTTCAGTTTCACTGTGTACTGTTAAAAGAAAACTGATTTCCCAATTAGACACTTGCTCCAGGATATGTATTTACCAGGTATGATTCTCACATCTGTATGGTTTTACAGATGATGAGTGGAAGTAAGTTATTGGGAATTAGGTGATCATCCTCATTATATCGGGATTCGTTGTAATTGGTGATATTTGAGGAAATCGCCTGGGTTGTTTGCCTGACGGCAAATATTTGGTTTTGAATATCTGTTGTTGTGCACCAATTTCAAATTGATATATCTGTATGTCTATTTTCATAGAGTGAGATATACCTTTTTGAAATTATGTCCATGACATTTACCTATATCAGTGGATGGTTAGGTAAGGAGCATTAAACAGCGATGTAATTCTTCTTAACCATAAGTACAGTTTTCAACCTACGACACACAGTGAATGAATCACTTGACTCAAGGGACTTATACAGAGTATTGTATGTTGTCCAGTGTCATTAGGACAGAGGGGTTGGTACTCGTACTATATTCTGTTTACGTGTGACTTCTCTGGTTCTTAGACATGTGTTTCGTAGAAATGCAAGGTCTAAGTTTAAGAAGTTATAGGTATGTGAATAAAGTAAAGAACCAGGTGTTGCAAGTATCGGGATTCTTCAAAGTGATCGAAGATGTAGATACTTGTGTATGGTATTCAGTTGATAGTAATGATTAAGAGAACTTGCTTCTCTTTCAGGTTACTCATAATTGGAAGCATTCCTAAGTTGAGTAACGCTGATCGGCCTCCTTCCATTTAGTAGACATGCACTGGAGACAGCTGCATGATTTGAATCTGGTTCAATTAAATTAGTGCATCTGTTTCTGTATTGGATATAGAACAGTTCATATCTTGACATTGTTAAGATACGGGGAGTTTTCCGGCTTATGCTTAAAACCAGACTCCGGATAACTCAAAGCACGTTTCTGTAATGGCTGTTTGTGGGTTGACCCGGGCTATGACGAGGGTTGATTTTCTACCATCTGGAAGATCAATGATAATATTGTTCTTGACTCGCCACAGTTTTAATAAAAATGGATTTTTTTCAGAAAACAGTAGTGGGAGTATGGTAGAACTGGAAGTGATTCCAGAACCGCAAACGATTACTGAAGATTTGATAAGAACCTAAAGATTCAATCTGGTTTGACATTCCATTGGCCACTCCGCAGATATGGTGGGTAACCTCAAGCACTCGAGAGGTACTTAGGTATGCTCAAGGACGGTGACAGGGAGGTTCTTGTTTACCCAGACTTGACACTACTATTTTTCCAGACTATGAGACCCGGCAGGAGGATGAGTATAGCGTCGTTCTGAACTGGCTTCAGAAGGGTACGTGTATATGACTCTGCCAGAGGGTTGTCGTAGTCAGTGAGAGCAGTGGAAGCATGATGAACAAGTGGCTTATGTCTATCTATAGACTAAAACAGATATAGCGGAGATAGATCATCTATTTCTGATGTGACAGTCATAGGTTTGATTTCATCAGAACAGGGGATGGATCTGTTAAGAAGGTAGTAGGATGTGATGTCCTGGTATTTGGATGACATACACAGAGTAGGAAGTGACATTCCTATACTACGATCGGTTATACTTTGGTCGTCACACAGTGGTTTCTCCACATGGGACTTGGATATAATATCAAGACATTCTGGTTACTAGATCTATAGATCTAAATTTAGGTGGTTTCCCAATCAGGGTACGTAGACAGCATTCTAAGAGTATTTAGAATGGACGACTCCTGGCACCGTAGTATACCTGCAGGTGATGGAGTCACCCTCTCTAAAGGTGTCTTACAGACTAAAGGGGAGAGGGATACGCATGATTGGCAGATCACTTGCTTAAGCAATTGAGTCAATCATGAGATGTCAAGTACCACGCCAAATATTGTTTTTGCACGAGATGAAGTAAGTTGATCCAATCCTGGAGAAACGATCGGAAGCAGTTTTAGAACATAAGTGGATGTTCTAGGGATATGATAACGGCAGCCTCCTTTGGGAGACAGTTATCATTCCAGGCTTCCAAGATGACCTGGATGACAGAGTGACTGTCAGAGTTATAGTTTTCCCTCTGACGAGGGGCAGTATTTTGGACAGATGGTCCAAGGGGATACTGAGGGAATGATGGCGCAGGATACTGATTAAGTTCAGTTGACGATACAGTCTAAGAAGTTTGGATTTGGAGTTCATTTATGAGCTAGGTCCTATCAGATATCCAGATATATTCTAAGACAGGTATTGCTCATTTCGGGAGATGGGTTTCTCCGCGAACTTGAGATAAAGAGAGACATAGAAAGAAACACCACAGCGGATCCACTCACTGAGGCTATTCCTCGAACACAATAGTTTCGCAAACGAGCTTTGTGAGACTGACTAGTAGAGGAGTTGGGTGTTCGGTATCACACGGGCTGTGAGTATGCGACATCGCAATAATTAGCCTTGAGTGCAAGTGGGAGATTGTTGGAGATAGTGCCCTCAGAGTCAATTATTGGATCACAGGCACGTGATTGCAATGATTGAGGGAGGACCTATCCCGATAGGACAGTCTTACTCAAGATGATAGTATGCTATCTGGTTTATCTTTATCATCGTGTACTGCTTTAGGTGACCCTACAGGTCACTATTGCACGTTGATAGAGCCCCTAGGATTCTTGCTTGACTACCAGCAGTATGAGGGCTATCATATACGTGAGAGCTGGGGTCTATAAGCAAATCCTTAAAAGGTCCCTAGTCGTGGGAGTTTCGAGACAGGGCATCGATACTCCAGAGTAGACTAGTGTATACAGTCGTGACCCCGAAGAGGGGCGGTGGCCGGTCTCACAAGCCACTGATGTCAGTTGGTTCACCTAAGATGTATACAGGTGCTCATTAGGTTATGAGTACACCGGACAGGACTCGCCGGGAACCTGCTAGTTGGTATTATACTTGATGTCAGATAGCAGTTCCCTGGTGATATGTGTACAGGTTAGTTCATCGACCTGAGATCGTCATTTGTCTCGTGTGAGTTCCCACTGTACTTAGATTACTACGCTACCACGCTCAAAGGAGACGTGCAAACAGGTTTTAGTTGGGTACAGTCCCGAGCCACATGGAGGCAGTGAGCGGATCTGCACGGGTTCGTCTCTCCCGGTATTGGGGGTGAGGTCGCGCTGTGTCTAGGAGAGCCAGTACATAAAAAGTTCTTGGCCAAGGCAGGAGATTTACTGGTAGGTATTCCAGTAGTATCTCAGGGGGTTCTGGGCTGCACTCCGACACGACTTGTACCGCTTTTAAGGGTCTGACTTTTACCAACCCCTAGGCCCGCCATGCGATGCTCATAGACGAACGTAACGGACTGTACGGATATTGTCACTGACAGGCTCAGTAGGGTGTCAGGATGAGTTCACTCATCGACGTCCCTTTTGGTCAGTACCTGGTAGCCCGTTACGTATTGGCTAATAACTCTGACGTGCTAGTGGTTAAATCCACAGCCAAAGGTGTTGACGAGTCTTTAGAGTCCCCCACAGACCAGTTTCTCAAATTTCGGGCTTAACGCTGTAGAGGCCGTATGGAGATATGGCAGGGTTCGATCAGATACGTGCGGTATTGCACGGATCGTGATCAGACGGATAATACTAGCGGGCTTTGGTTTAAGCCGGATCCTAGTATTGTACAGTGTAGATTTTGTCTCTTTGCATTTATATTCAGTGGGAATACAAATGCGGGCATGTATATGCAGTCGCGAGGTTTTCCTGTAATTTATTACGGGATCAGTTTTCTGAAGTTGCCAGTTTGCATTCCGTTCCAGCCAGTTTTCCTTTGTTCCTTCCCGGCCGGACTTTTCCGTTGGAGGGGCTAATTTGCAATTGTGCAAATTAGCCATTGGGGGGGATTCTTTCATTTGGAAAGATTATGATAGATATTCATCATGAGATTCTTTTTCCTTCTTATCCTATGCATTAAATGAGATGGAACTTTGATTTGATGAGAAGAGAAATGGTGTGACCATTTTTTCTTCTCATTTTTGCTTTACCTTTTCTTCTCTTGATTTTTATTCTTTTTCCACCATCTAAATTAAAGGGCCCGGCCACATTTCTTGAGGTAGAGAGAGGTTCATTGTGGCGGCGGCAAAAATGTTCATATCGTTTTTCATTTATCCTACAAAGAGAGTTCCATTTCATAGTTCATTTCTTTCTCCACCTCCTCAAAAGGCAACTTCACCCCAAAAGAGACAAAGCATTATACATTGATCCTACAGCACCCTTGGGCACGTTGGCTCGCCAACTTCATGCCCGAGTTGCCTCGGTCCAGAGGTGGGAGCCCGTAAAAGAACCCGGCGATGTGGTGCCCGTTTCGACGAGGAGGTGACGACTGGAGATTCCGCGAGAAGATCGGAGTGGAGGCGAAGACCGAAGAACACGGATCGCTTGGTATAGCTTCTCTACTCTTTTTCTTGTTTTCTAGAGTTAGGTTAATGGTCCGATCCGGGATTTTAGTGCACAGTGGTGCCGGTTCTAGTTTATAGAAAAGTTTTTCGTTTCCGCATTCCGGCGTCGGATTGACGGCCGGGGCGCCGCCGTGCACTTACAGTTATCATCTAAAATATGGGTACACCAAATTTCATGTGATTCTACAACTTTTTCACCGTTGAATTAGTGAGTTCAAAATTAACGGTTTACCGACAATATAACTTTTTACATTGCTAAATCAACGGTGAAAAACTTGTAGATGTAGGGTGTTTTTCATCACCCAATTGAGATGTGAATACGTGCGTGCTTGTCTGTCACGCCCCGCTTCCCAAAATACAGAAACGAGGGATGACTAGGCCAGCCATGCTCCTACGGTCAAGGAATCATCCCGCCGTAGTCACACTTCGGCTTCTAGCACTACATGGTAATCAGTAAATAAAGCACAGTATTAAAGGAATCACATCACTGATTTATTACATTAAAATTTCATTGTTCACAAATTACAGATAATAAGAACAATAACTAACCAAGTTCAATCTCACGATCACTCTAAGAAAAGCAATAAAGATAGGGAGTACACCAGACTATATCTCTGTGAACTCGAAGGGTAGATCCGTCTCCTGTGCTGGTCCTCCCGCGGAATCTGAGCATGCATACTCAGGTCGTCAGAGCGACACAATAACAATTTTATTATAATACGATGAAACAGGTAAATGAGGTAATACTGGTATAAGAACAATGCAAGTAATCACTATGTCACTATATGATGCAGAATATGATATGTGTCCCTATCGGTCTCTAGGTCATGTTTGAAATCACATAGTGGAAGGAGGATCATGTTTAACAGGAGTCTCGTACATACCCGAGACAACGGCCCACATGCCCGGGACATAACCCTGTCAGCCGGATCGCTAGATCCTGTCCTACATGTATAAGTATCACGGTTCGAATGATCATCCTCTAAACACGGTCCTGCTAAATACGATACTCTTTCCACTTTGATTTCCCCTTTTTCCCCAGGTTACACTATTTATGATATTGATCTAATTGTGTACAAGTATACCAATGGCACGATTTCATCACTGTCCACTGTATCAATCACTGTCACAAATATTCACTTTCCATTGGTGTACTCGTCACTCCTAAACCAACATCTATTACGATCGATAATGCAATGTCCACACGCACTAACACTGAGTATATGACAAGGGTATGATATATGTATTGTATGCTACCAATAAGCTCTGTATGTTATGAATTAACATGCATGTCATGAACTAAAATAAATTGCATAAATTAATATGTTAAGAATTCAGCAAAATGATGTAAGTAAGATATTTAGAACACTCAGTTAACAATTCATCAAAATTTATTTCAGTTTAATCGGGATTTTGGTTTTCAAGATATAGCTATTTCATTTTAAGTGCTCGCGGCTGGAAATTCAGTTTCAGAACTGAACGTCCGTTTCGCGACACGAATTGCACCCAGTTGAGCTCAGAATTTAGCGATGTTACAGTTAAATGAAATCTAGGGTTTTCAGTGGAGTATTCAACGCAGCAGACGGATCCTCAATCACATCTGTACGTTGAAAGTTATACACAGTTTAATCTCGGTGTGTCATTTCATAATCTGTTCTGGACAGTTATACGTTCTGTCCTTTTAAATATAGTTTAAAATAGCAAACGGCGATGAATCAGAATGAAACCACTTGTTTTGTTTAGCTAACATAATTATCTCTAATCTAATGTAAATTTCCGTAACGTACGATTTCAGGAAACACAGTGACGCAGGTCTTTGAACAGAACACAATACTCAGAAACGCTCTGGACTGCAGTCCAGAGTCGCATTCCGATCCAATTATCTTCATGGTGACATAACAGAATCATCAGAATTTTACATAGGGTTAAAGTTCGTCGAGTTGGCTTCGATTTAAGCCCTCGAACGCATCATTCCAGTGTGTATAGGATTTATGGTGACTTTATTCGTTTTCAGGTACGAGAGAATTCTAGTTTTAACAACATATATGGGGGTATCAATTTTTGTCACGAACAATCGTATTTTCCAGCGATATTCCTACACTATATTTATCATCCTGTGGGCCAATAGAAACTATCAATTTCCGTCAAAATAAACGATCATTTCCATTGGGATCTTGCATCGAACACATACGTCACAATATATATCGTTATTCGATAAGTTTATAATTATAAGATTTTAAGTTTGTACCACTAATATTTTAGCATGAAGCAAGTAAACACTTGCCTGGAATGTCTCGGGGTCGCAAGGCAGCAACGTCGTCACGAACGCGTGATACGCGCCGTGGAACCGATTCGCGCGAGCTTGGATCGAGATGCGGATCTCGCGTCGGGTGGTCCGGAGTCGTCTTGTGCATGCTGAAGCTGTAGTCGAGGCTCTGTGGGTCTTCCGGGTGCACTGGGGTCGACGATGTCGGCAGCGGTCGCTCCGGCGAAGTGCAACAGTGAAAAGTTTGGAAATGGGTTTGGGTGATCTTGGGTTTTGTGTGGTTTTGGAGAGGGGAGAGATTAATCAGTGGGGCTTGGGAATTGTGGTGAGGGTGATGAAGCTGAGGAGGTGGGGGGTCGACGACGTGGTGGGTTGCCGGCGTCGAGGAGGCGTGCAGAGGTGACACGAGCTTGGTCGGGTAATGGGTTCCGTGTGAAGAGGTGTGGGTGCAGGGGGTCTCGAGTTGGTGGAAGTGGAGTCGTGGAGGGAGGAGGAGAGTGAACGTGTGGCTGTCGTCGTCGTGGGTCGAACGGAGCGGTGGGATGATCGCCGGCGGTGGAGGTGGCAAAGGTTTTGGTGCTCTGTGAATTTTTATGTGAGGGAGAGAGATGAGGGATTAGTTTTGAAATAAACAGAGAAGAGAGATGGGGTGTGAGGGAAGAGAACGGGTTGAAGTCGTGGGTGTAACGGCCGGAGCGGGGGCGTGGGCGTGGGCATGAGGCGCGGCGAGGAGCTGGGATCGCGCGTGAACAGGGATTGTTACCGTTGGAATTTAAAGGGGGAGATGAACAGTGGCGAGTCGGGTCGGGTCTAAGGAGGAAGCGGGCTCGGGTTTAAGAGAGTGGGCCGGGCTATATAAAAGAAATTCCCTTTAAAATAAAATATAAATGGGCTGCAGGTGAGGAAACGGGCCGGTCCACAACTTAGGTTAAGGAATTATTTAAAAATAGGATTGGGCTGAGTAAGGAGTTTGGGCCGAGGGATTAAAGGATTTATTTAAATCCTAGTGGGCTGAGGAAAATAGAGAGGGGCCGGCTTGAGTTTTATATTTAGGAATTTATTAAAAATTTTGAATGGGCTGAAGGTATTGTTTATGGTTTTAATTTATTTTAGCCTTGGTTTTAATTCGGCTTTGGTTTTAGGTTTTAAATCTTGGGTTTTAGCTTTTAGGGTTTGGACTATAATTCCAAAAGAGTTGGAAAATAAGGTTTAAATATCAACCTTAACAACCAACTAAAAATATACGAAGGCAAGAATAATTTAGAAAAATAGGAAACTTCATTTCGAAAGGAAACGGGGATTTACATTGTCAAGCGCATTACAGATTCCCCCTGCCTACGGTAGGCCGGGATTTATTGATTGTGGGGATCCGAATCTCCGGCAGCCGCGGACTAAGCTGCCGTTAATTACCCCTCGCATTTGGAGCGAAGGAACCTCCGATTTGACGGGTTAAACTGGTCATGCGAACTCAATATGCGATGCGTTGGTGCGTGTGTATTTTTTTTGTTTTGTTCCACTTGTAAAAAAAGGGATATATATATATATATATATATATATATATATATATATATATATATATATATATTCTATATATAAAAACAAAAATAAATAAGTAAATAAATATTTGGAGAAAGTTTTTTTATTATTATTTTTTTTAATTTTAAAATATTATTTATAATTTAATTTTATTTATTTAATATTTATTTAATATTTTTTTTTAAATAAAAAAGGGATTAAATAAAGAAAAGAAGAAAAGAAAATAATTATGTTTTTTTATTTTTAAATATTATTTATAATTTATTTTTATTTATTTAATATTTATTTATTTTTATTTTTAAAAAAAGGAGGAAGAAAGAAGAAAAAAAGAAAAGAGAATTTTGTTTCTTTTTTTTTTAAGGTGGGCTCACTTGTTAGCAGGTGACCCCTCATATGAGGGGGGTCACATGCTAGCATGTGACATGGAGGGTCACATGTTAGCATGTGACCCCTCATGCGAGGGGGTCACATGCTTTGCATGTGACCCGTCACATGCTTTGCATGTGACCCGTCACATGTTAAGCATGTGATGGGGCCGTCACATGCTACCCCGTCACATGCTTTGCATGTGACGCCCGTCACATGCTTTGCATGTGACCACCTTTTTTTTTTATTTTAATATTTAACGTGGAGTTCAACTCCAAAAGAATTTTATATGGCTAAAAAAAAATTATAATGTGGAGTTAAACTGCCCAAAAAAAGATTTTTACTGTGGAGTTAAACTCCAAAAGAATTTCTGCAGTGGAGTTAAACTCCAAAAGAATTTTATTTGTGGAGTTGAACTCCAAAAGATTTTCTGTAGTGGAGTTAAACTCTAAGAGAATTTTATTTGTGGAGTTGAACTCCAAAAGAATTTTATTTATGGAGTTGAACTCCAAAAGATTTTCACCTTTCTCCTTTGAGAAGAAACCCAAAATGGGTTCTCTTGAAACTCCAAGATCTGGATCCTGGATGATAAAAAAAGAGATCCTTTTTCTTCTCTTGATGGAGTTTTGGGAGATGAGTTTATGGTAAAACTTTATTTAGTTTTTTTTTTTAAAAAAAAGAGAGCTAAGCTCTTGATTTATTTGGAAAATAAAAAGGAAGAGGAAGAACTTGAAGAAGAGAGAGTGGAGGCACAAACCCTAGTTTTTTTGAGGGAATGAAAAGTGTATTTTTTATTCATCATCATGTTGCCTTATATAGGCTTATATATTTACATATAGCCCCTTGGGCTTTACAAAAATGGCATTTTAGTCATCCCATGGCTCATGTGCCATTTCATTTTTGCACATAAGCCATGGGCTTACAAAATATTGGCTTTATGCCCATTTTGTTTACATTCATGCATAAACAATTACATAAAAATTATTTATTACATGATTTTGTTGTTGGCATGGGGAGGCTGGCTGCGGGCTCGACTTGGGCATGGACCCGCTTGACCTGGGCTTGGGCCCACCTAGCTTGGGGGTTGACCTTGACTTTGACTCGGTCAACCAGGGTGTCAATTTTTGCCCCAACAAATTGCCCCCCATCAATAAATGCACACCGCACATGTGGGTCGTGTGCATGAAATTGATGGGTCTTCTTTCACGTGGAGGCGACTTGCTCTGGTTCCCACTTTTGGGATGCACTGCCCTTTTTACGACATGGACGGTCGACGCTCTGATCCGAAGCGATTTGGTGGACGTGTCCCCGGCACGGAGTGTCGCTGGTCGACGTTTCCCCGAAACGGAGTGTCTGCTGTAGGACGTTTCCCCGAGACGGAGTGCCTGTGGTAGGACGTTTCCCCGAGACGGAGTGCCTGTTGTAGGACGTATCCCCGAGACGGAGTGCCTGCTGTAGGACGTATCCCCGAGACGGAGTGCCTGCTGTAGGACGTATCCCCGAGACGGAGTGCCTGTGGTAGGACGTTTCCCCGAGACGGAGTTCCTGTGGGTTGACGTATCCCCGAGACGGAGTGCCTGTGGTAGGACGTTTCCCCGACACGGAGTGCCTGTGGTAGGACGTTTCCCCGAGACGGAGTGCCTGTGGTAGGACGTTTCCCCGAGACGGAGTGCCTGTGGTAGGACGTATCCCCTAGATGGAGTGCCTGTGGTAGGACGTTTCCCCGAGACGGAGTGCCTGTTGTAGGACGTTTCCCCGAGACGGAGTGCATGTTGTAGGACGTATCCCCGAGACGGAGTACCTGTGGTAGGACGACGTTTCCCCGAGACGGAGTGCCTGTGGTTGGACGTTTCCCCGAGACGGAGTGCCTGTTGTAGGACGTATCCCCGAGACGGAGTGCCTGTGGTTGGACGTATCCCCGAGACGGAATGCCTGTGGTAGGACGTATCCCCAAGACGGAGTGCCTGTGGTAGGACGTTTCCCCGAGACGGAGTGCCTGTTGTAGGACGTATCCCCGAGACGGAGTGCCTGTGGTAGGACGTTTCCCCGAGACGGAGTGCCTGTGGTAGGACGTATCCCCGAGACGGAGTGCCTGTGCTAGGACGTTTCCCCGAGGCGGAGTGCCTGTGGTTGGACGTTTCCCCGAGACAGAGTGCCTGTTGTAGGACGTATCCCCGAGACGGAGTGCCTGTGGTAGGACGTATCCCCGAGACGGAGTGCCTGTTGTAGGACGTATCCCCGATGCGGAGTGTCGCTGGTTGACGCAGAGGTCGATGTTGGAATTGGTTGGTTTGATTTGTTTGATTTGAGTTGACATCAGCATCGCTGTACTGGAATATGGTACCAGGAGCGAATCATCGTCTGCCATGAGAGGATTTGGGATTGGTTTTTTGTCGGCATCTGCATTGCTGCACTGGAGTAATGCCAGGAGCAACTCATCATTTGCCCCGGGGGGATTTGGGAATTGGGTTTTTTGCTTAGCATCAGTATCGCTACACTGGAATATGGTACCAGGAGCGAATCATCATTTGCACCGAGAGGATTTGGGAATTGGTGGCTTAGGAGACAGGTTTAGATCCCTATCACCTAAGGCTTTTCAATTTTATAGGCCGTGAGGGTCCCATAAAAGCATTTTCTCCCTACGGGTCGTAAGGATCCCGCAGGTGTATTTTCTCCTTAGGAGTCGTGGGGACTCCTAAGTGTGTTGCTCCTTTGTGAGTCGTAGGGATCTCACGCGGGAATTTTCTCCTCACAAAGTCGAGAGGATTTTGCGAGTGCATTTCATTTCTTTTTTTTACGAGTTTGCGCCCTTTCGGGTTTTCACAAACTCGCCGGCAGTCCTGCTGTTTTTACTCACGGAGCCCTTTCGGGTTTTCATCCGTGCCCGTTTTGCTTGTGGACATACCGTTCTTCTTTTTTCTTTTTCTTTTTTTTTTGGAGAGATCGGGATTGTTTTACGCCCGTGGATTGTATACGGTTTTGCAGGATGTATGATCCAGACTGTAGGACCGGAAAAATTTTGGGACATTGTTGGCGTCTGCATCGCTGCACTGGAATATGGTACCAAGAGCGACTCATCATTCGCCGCTGGGGATTGGGATTTGGAATTTGGTTGGCGTCTGCATCGCTGCACTGGAATATGGTACCAGGAGCGACTCATCATTCGCCACTTGGAGATTGGGATTTGGAATTTGGTTGGCTTCTGCATCGCTGCACTGGAATATGGTACCAGGAGCGACTCATCATTCGCCAGTTGGGGACTGGGGAACGATGGCTTAGGAGACAGGTTTAGATCCCTATCACCTAAGACTTTTCAATTTTATGGGCCGTGAGGGTCCCATAAAAGCATTTTCTCCTTACGAGTCGTAAGGATCCCGCAGGTGAATTTTCTCCTTAAGAGTCGTGAGGACTTCTAAGTGTGTTTTTCCTTAGTGAGTCGTAAGGATCTCACGAAGGTTTGTTCTCCTCATGCATCGTGAGGACACATGAGTGGGTCTTTCCAATGAAGCATAATTCCAAAGGCGGAGACCAGCCGCGTAACTGGTGGTTGCGGTGGGACATGGGTATGCTGAGAATTATTTGAGCCCGTGGATTGTATACGGTAGTCAATTTGGGGACTAGCCGTAGGGCCGGAAAAACTTTGGAAATTTGAATTTTGGTTGGCGTCTGCATCGCTGCACTGGAATATGGTACCAGGAGCGACTCATCATTCGCCACTTGGAGATTGGGATTTGGAATTTGGTTGGCGTCTGCATCGCTGCACTGGAATACGGTACCAGGAGCGACTCATCATTCGCCACTTGGGGGTTGGGGAGCGATGGCTTAGGAGACAGGTTTAGATCCCTATCACCTAAGACTTTTCAATTTTATGGGCCGTGAGGGTCCCATAACAGCATTTTCTCCCTGCGAGTCGTAAGGATCCCGCAGGTGTATTTTCTCCTTAGGAGTCGTGAGGACTCCTAAGTGTGTTTTTCCTTTGTGACTCGTAAGGATCCCACAAAGATTTGTTCTCCTCATGTATCGTGAGGACACATGAGTGGATTTCCCTCGTTCCCAGTTTAACGACGTAGAGGTCGACTGTCTCCAGTTTAACGACTTGGAGGTCATCTGTTTCCAGTTTAAAGACTTAGAGGTCTGCTGTCTCCAGTTTAACGACTTAGAGGTCTACTGTCTCCAGTTTAACGACTTAGAGGTCATCTGTTTCCAGTTTAAAGACTTAGAGGTCTACTGTTTCCAGTTTAACGACTTAGAGGTCATCTGTTTCCAGTTTAAAGACGTAGAGGTCATCTGTTTCCAGTTTAGAGACTTAGAGGTCTACTGTTTCCAGTTTAAAGACTTGGTGGTCATCTGTTTCCAGTTTAACGACTTGGTGGTCATCTGTTTCCAGTTTAGAGACTTAGAGGTCTACTGTTTCCGGTTTAACGACTTGGAGGTCATCTGTTTCCAGTTTAACGACGTAGAGGTCATCTGTTTCCAGTTTAACGACTTGGAGGTCATCTGTTTCCAGTTTAACGACGTAGAGGTCATCTGTTTCCAGTTTAACGACTTAGAGATCTGCTGTTTCCAGTTTAACGACTTAGAGGTCATCTGTTTCCAGTTTAAAGACGTAGAGGTCATCTGTTTCCAGTTTAACGACTTAGAGGTCATCTGTTTCCAGTTTAATGACTTGGAGGTCATCTGTTTCCAGTTTAACAACTTGGTGGTCATCTGTTTCCAGTTTAACGATGTAGAAGTCATCTGTTTCCAGTTTAACGACTTGGTGGTCATCTGTTTTCAGTTTAACGACGTAGAGGTCATCTGTTTCTAGTTTAGAGACTTAGAGGTCTATTGTGCCCAATTTAACGACTTGGCGGTCATCTGTTTCCAGTTTAAAGACTTAGAGGTCATCTGTTTCCAGTTTAAAGACTTAGAGGTCTACTGTTTCCAGTTTAACGACTTAGAGGTCATATGTTTCCAGTTTAAAGACGTAGAGGTCATCTGTTTCCAGTTTAAAGACGTAGAGATGATCTGTTTCCAGTTTAACGACTTAGAGGTCATCTGTTTCCAGTTTAAAGACGTAGAGGTCATCTGTTTCCAGTTTAACGACTTGGAGGTCATCTGTTTCCAGTTTAACGACGTGGAGGTCATCTGTTTCCAGTTTAACGACGTAGAGGTCATCTGTTTCCAGTTTAAAGACTTGGAGGTCATCTGTTTCCAGTTTAACGACTTGGAGGTCATCGGTTTCCAGTTTAACGACGTAAAGGTCATGTGACGAGGAGCTCGGAGAAGATACCTGATTGAGTAGCTGTAAGGGGCACCGCTGGAGTTTGCCCGAGATGCCTTATTACTTTGTCAGTGTTGATAGCCTTGCCCCCAGCTGGGGCCAAGGAAAGTCGTTCAAACATCGACTTGCATCGAATATGGCAATTGGAAATCGTTAACCCTGCAAATAGAAACATTATTTCAGTATAGGCAATCGATATGTATATTGATTGAGTTCGCATGAACATTTAACCCGAAATATGGGAGGAGAGATGATCCCACCGGGCGTGCCAGAATCTGTAAGGTGTTTTTCGTCACCCCATTGAGATGGGAATACGTGCGCGCTTGTCAGGCGCATTACAGATTCCCCCTGCCTACGGTAGGCCGGGATTTATTGATTGTGGGGATCCGAATCTCCGGCAGCCGCGGACTAAGCTGCCGTTAATTACCCCTCGCATTTGGAGCGAAGGAACCTCCGATTTGACGGGTTAAATTGGTCATGTCAACTCAATATGCGGTGCGTTGGTGCATGTGTATTTTTTTTTTGTTCCACTTGTAAAAAAAGGGATATATATATATATATTTTTTCTATATATAAAAACAAAAATAAATAAGTAAATAAATATTTGGAGAATTTTTATTTTATTATTATTTTTTTTAATTTTAAAATATTATTTATAATTTAATTTTATTTATTTAATATATTTTTTTTTTAAATAAAAAAAGGGATTAAATAAAGAAAAGAAGAAAAGAAAATAATTATGTTTTTTTATTTTTAAATATTATTTATAATTTATTTTTATTTATTTAATATTTATTTATTTTTATTTTTAAAAAAAGAAGGAAGAAAGAAGAAAAGAAGAAAAGAGAATTTTGTTTCTTTTTTTTTTTAAGGTGGGGTCACATGTTAGCATGTGACCCTTCATATGAGGGGGGTCACATGCTAGCATGTGACATGGAGGGTCACATGTTAGCATGTGACCCCTCATGTGAGTGGGTCCCATGCTCAGCATGCGACCCATCACATGCTCAGCATGCGAGGGGGCCGTCACATGCTCAGCATGTGGCCCGTCACATGCTCAGCGTGTGACGCCTGTCACATGCTCTGCGTGTAACCCACATCACATATTAAGCGTGTGATGGGCTCCGTCACATGCTTAGCATGTGACCCCGTCACATGCTTAGCATGTTTTTTTTATATATTTAACGTGGAGTCCAACTCCAAAAGAATTTTATATGGCTAAAAAAAAATTATAATGTGGAGTAAACCTGCCCAAAAAAAGATTTTTACTGTAGAGTTAAACTCCAAAAGAATTTCTGCAGTGGAGTTAAACTCCAAAAAAATTTTATTTGTGGAGTTGAACTCCAAAAGATTTTCTGTAGTGCAGTTAAACTCTAAGAGAATTTTATTTGTGCAGTTGAACTCCTAAATAATTTTATTTATGGAGTTGAACTCCAAAAGATTTTCTCCTTTCTCCTTTGAGAAAAAACCCAAAATGGGTTCTCTTGAAACTCCAAGATCTAGATCTTGGATGATAAAAAAAGATACCATTTTTCTTCTCTTGATGGAGTTTTGGGAGATGGGTTTATGGTAAAACTTTATTTAGTTTTTTTTTAAAAAAAAAAAGAGCTAAGCTCTTGATTTATTTGGAAAATAAAAAGGAAGAGGAAGAACTTGAAGAAGAGAGAGTGGAGGCACAAACCCTAGTGTTTTTGAGGGAATGAAAAGTGTATTATTTATTCATCATCATGTTGCCTTATATAGGCTTACATATTTACATAGAGCCCATTGGGCTTTACAAAAATAGCATTTTAGTCATCCCATAGCTCATGTGCCATTTCATTTTTGCACATAAGCCATGGGCTTACAAAATATTGGCTTTATGCCCATTTTGTTTACATTCATGCATAAACAATTACATAAAAATTATTTATTACATGATTTTGTTGTTGGCATGGGGAGGCTGGCTGCGGGCTCGACTTGGGCATGGACCCGCTTGACCTGGGCTTGGACCCACCTAGCTTGGGGGTTGACCTTGACTTTGACTCGGTCAACCGGGATGTAAATTTTTACCCCAACAGTAGAATCACATGAAATTTGTTGCACTCATATCTTAGATGATAATGATGAAGATGATGGAGTCCGATCGTCAGAAAACACGATGGAGTTTGTATTTTTTCGACGCCATAGAAGGAAATTCTCTCTTATGGCCTCTTTCCTCCATTATTCCCACACACACACACACAATTACTATAGTCCATTCATTTATACTAATTAAATGGCGTATAGTTATGATTTTGATTTGGTAAACATAGAGTGGTAATAATGGAAAGAATTATGAGGGGCGGTTACGAAAAGAGAATAGAATATGAAGGGAATAAATTTAACATATTGTATGTTTACCATTATATATTGTCACTTATCTCCATTATTTATAATTCATTTCTCATATTATTTATAGTTATTGTTAGGAAAAATAAAATAAAATTTAATTTAATCTATAGTCTGTTGGCTATCTAATTTATCTATCTATTCTATAGTACTCTGAGTGAAAATCCGATCAAGTTTTTGGTAGTCTTTTTTGGCGGTCCTTTTTATATTTTCACATCCAATTGTTAAAATACACTCTTTTTATTATAGTAACTATGTTATGTATGCTATGGTGTTGAATCTGTAAAAATGGAGTGGTATCAGTAAAAAAGAATAACGAGGGGTGTTTGGAAATAAATGAATAATCATCAAACCTATACAACAAGCTAGATTAATGAAAAACCAACTGTACACCATGGATACATTCTTCTTTCTAGTGTCATTTTCACATTTAGTGGCTTTAATCGGAAAACTCATCATCTTCCCAATAGTTTTAACTCATCTCATTCCTAGATCTATAAATCTCCATTTCTCCCTGAACTTATCATCCACAATCCCTCCTGTCCCTCTCTCTACTCCAATGATTTCATGGCAGCAGGGAAAAAACGATCGGGACGGCCGAGTTGGTTTGGACTTTGAGAACAAACGTGTGCCTGGTCTGGTCCATTGATAGAGAAAAATTTGTTTGCATTTTGGCTCATTTTGATTTCCGCGATGAGTGTAGAAATTTTATTGATATCAGTATTTCCTTTTCTTTTTTTCTTTTTTTGCCTTTTTGGTAATTTGCGCTGTTATTATTGCAAATAACCTAAACATGATTGTTAGGATAAACTTAATTAATAGAAAAAAGAGAGGGGTCTTAAAAATGGATTGCTTTTATTTGTAGCTCTCACTAAAGCAGGGCGTTTATGAAATTTTAAACAATGGACCTAAGTTTACAATATGAAATCAAATAATTTGGATGTCAAGTATTCATTTATATTATTATTCATAAAGTAAAATAAAGCATAAATAAAATATATGAATCCAATTATTGCTTTGACTAACCTATAATGCCGAGGAGGAAACCAAAAGCTCTTAGTACCCATGGATCCTCAGGTTCTAACCACCTCTAGCCATGTACAGAACCATTAATTTAAGTCTATATTTCCATTGTACTGAATTTATTCAAATTACTTCACTTTATATTCAAATCTCAGAAATAAGTAGTACTTCAACAAGACAATTATGTAAGCAATAATTTATCCAATAAACTCTACACATCACTAGAAAAGATAAAGTTGTGAAAGGTAGCATTAATTTAATTCTAAATAACATTCTTATAATATTTTGTTGCATTTGAACATCTATCAGCACAAAAAAAGAAAAAGAAAAAGAAAACATGAAATACTATAATTAAGTTATCAACTTTTCTATATAAACATGAAACGGTTGTAAATTAGGCTATTTACCCTCTTTAGGACCTCCAACACTTGAACGTTAAAACAAAGATGACTTTAAACAAAATAAATTATTTAGTGTTGTAAAGGTTGACCAGAAGGACCTGGGTTCGAGACTTCCGGCAGCATAAACGCACTCCGTTAATTACACCCTATTATGACATGACGCATCTGGACGGGATACCATACTAGTTTATTTCAAATCATATCATTTTAGAGAGAGGGGTTATGTATATAGCCGTGAAGTGAATGCAAGACGCACGTTAAACAAAAAAAATATTTTATTCATTTTGTTCGTATTTGTTTACAATTACATTGTCATTGCAAAAGAATATAAATTACATAGAGCTCTCATTTGAGAGTTACATTGAAGTATTATGGAGGTATTTTAGTATCAATTTGGTGAAAATTGATGGGAACTGCCGTATGTGTGGGTTACATCATTTCTGCTAGTGCAAAAGTGGGACACCCTAGATGGGGTCCACACTACCTCCTTTGAGGTACGTGTATCACTTTATTTGAAGTATAAGCAATATTTCATTTGAAATATATGTGGCATTTCATTTGAAATACAAGAGGGACACTCTAGGTGGGGTCCGCACCAGTCAAGCATGATTGGGACACCCTGGGTGGGGTCCACACTATTTCATTTGAAATAGGCAACACTTCATTTGAAGTGTAAAGATGTTACTTCATTTAAAGTATTGGTAACACTTCATTTGAAGTGTAAATGATATTTCATTTGAAATGCAAGTGGGACACCCTAAGTGGGGTCCACACCAGTCAGGCATGAATGTGACACCTTGGATGTGATCCACACTACTTCATTTAAATTAAGGAACGCTTCATTTGAAGTATAGATGGGAGCCTTGGATGTGGTCCACATACGTTAAAGAAATAGAGATGTTTCTGCTTAGGGGGCCTATTTAGGGCCTCCCGAGAGACCAGGAGAGGGTTTCGAGGGGGCCATTTTAGGGCCTCCCGAAAGCTGCTTCAAACCAAATAAGAAACTATGTAGTGTTTCTTTGGATAAAACTCATTTATTTGAGTTTCTTGTACATACTGAGAATGTATGGTATCATTCTCAGTAGTTTGTGGAACATGAACACATGGATTTGTGTTCAAGAGTGAAAACATGACTTTTGGGTTATGTTTAAGTGATGGATACATTATTTTTCGCACTGTATTCACTTAAACAAACATGTTTTTTGCATGTCTGATAATTGAATAGGATATTCCTATTAACAAGTGGGTTGAGAATTGGGTTTTCCTATTCCTGAAGGTCTTGAAGACATGACTTTTCATGTCTCGGGACATGAAATGAGTATTCCATTCAGATGTCTTTTATAGACATATTATATACAGACATTTTAAGTCTGAACATGAATAGGGTTTTCCTATTCATATTCCCTGAGATACGATTTTCATGTCTTAGGGCCATGAATGGAGTATTCCACTCATACATGTCAGTTATAGATATATCTGGGAAAATAAATAGGATTTTCCTCTTCATAAGTCAGAAGACCTGATTTTTTTGTCTTATGAATAGGATTTCCCCATTCATATATATTTTCAGAGACACACTTTTACGTCTCAAAGTGAATAGAATGTCCTATTCACCTATGTTCAAAGAGAAGGACATCGGGTTTCGATCCATATCCTTCGAAAAATAGTTTATCTATTTCTGTTAAATATGTAAAGGTGGCCTATTTAAAAAATATATGGAATATAGGATGGCCTATGTTCGTGGTTCTATCCATATGGTCAAGAACACCTTTGTGTTCAAAGTCTCCTTCATTCTCTGTAAAAGCCATGGCCATAGCTTTTTAATAAGCTCTTTGATTAAGAGATGGAAACTTTAATAAGTTTCTATCTTTCTCTATTTTGATTAGATAGAGATAGAGAGAGAGAGAGAGAGAGAAATGAGAAAGAGAAGAGCGAAGGAAAGGGGTATTCTATTCCATGTCCTCACCTTTTCTTCTTCTTCTTTCTCCTCCTCCGTTTATCCTTCTTTTTAGAACTTTAATCAAAGTTCTAGGGTTTTTGGGTGAAAGGATTCGTTCATCTTTTCAGTGGCTCACAGGGGGTATTTATATCCCTCTTTGAGTAGGGAGTAGTGCATAACCACTCCCTAGATATCTATGGAAGTAGGGGGAGGAGATCCCCCCACTATCTCTGTAAGAATAGGTCAAGAAAATTATGTTAGCAAAAGGATAGGTCCCGATACTAGCTAGTGTTAGAACCCTCTATTTGTGTTGGATATAGTGCCCTCAAGGCAATTTTGTGATTGCAAGTAAACGATTATGATAATTGAACGAGAACATATACAGGTATAACAATCTTACTCGAGATGATAGTATGCTATCTGGTTTGTCTTCATCATTGATGAAGCCCGTAGGATTGTTGCTTGACAACCAGCATTATGATAGCGATCATATATGTGGGAGCTGGGTTGTTCATAATGTTGGATATATGTATGCCCTAGAGGCCATTATTTGATAGTGAATGTATAAACATGTGTGTATGTGTGTCTATATATATATATATATTCAGAGGACTTTCTTGCTCGACATGATAGTATGCTATCTGGTTACTCTTTATCTTAATATGTTCACTTGATTGTGTATACTGTTCATTTGATACATGTTGATAAAGCTCTTAGGATATTTGCTTGACTATTGTGATTATGATGCAGATCATACTAGTAGGACATGTGTGGTTTATAAGCATATCCTTGAATGTTCCTAGTCGTGGGTGTATCGAGATGGGGCATCGATATTCCAGAGTAGACTAGCGTATACGTTTCATGACCCATTTGATAGGCAATGGATGATCTCATATCCATTGGTGTTCGACATCAAAGATTGTATACGGGTGCTCAGTAGAGACTGGGTACACTGAACGGACTCGCCGAGAACTCCTATATGGTATTATATCTATCGTCGGATAGCAGTTCTCAGGTGACACTTGTACAGGTTAGTCTGTAGACCCGAGATCGTTATAGAGTCTTTTGTGTTCTCCCACTGTGCTTTGATTTCCACCCTACCACGGCTCTACCGAGTCATGCAAATAGGTGGTTTTTGGGTACAGTCCCGAGACACATGGAGGCAATGAGCTATAGGAGGGGTTTCGTCTCTCCCGGTATTTGGGGTTGATGTTGTGCTATGCGCGATTGGCTATAACTGAAAGTCCCTGGCCAGAGCTGATGAGATTTACTAATAAGTATTATCAGTAGTTTCTCGATCTGTTATAGGCCATACATCGGCATAACTTATTGAGTTATTGGGGTCGACGATACCATCCCTAGACTCAATATGCAGCATATCTGACGAAGAGACCGGACTGTACGGTAAGTGTTGCTAGTTGGCTCTACGGGAGTTTTGACAGGTTCGCTTGTTGTTCTTCTGTTCGCTCAATACCTGGGAGCCGTTACGTGCAGCTAGTACCGCTGACGGTTTGTGGGTATTTGATATGATCACTACCTACTACTGGCGTATTGACGAGTCTTAGAGTCCCACAAAGGGTTTTCCGAGCTCAGGTGAAACGAAGTGGGGCGCATATGGGGATACATGCAGGAGCTTGATTAAATACGTGTATTTGATACCGTATTTTATTCTGGCGTTTTCTATTAGTTGGGTCGTATGTGATATGACCGGATTATTAAATCAAGTGTTGATTTAATATCAATTGACCATTAGCTCATTTATCAATTCCTTTCTTTATTTGTATGCATGTATGTATGTATGTTTATATTTGATATGTATGCACTCATGCATGTATACATGTGTCATGGTTGATGATACATTGGAGATGGCTATGCAAGACTCACATAGAAACATTTGTGATATTTTTAATTATTGAGTGAATGGAAATTAAGAATAAAACTCATGGTTGATATTTTGCTTCTACACACTTCTTAAAATATCTTTAGTAACCATGATTTCATTTCTAATCCTCCACTAACTCAACTACCAAAAATATCTAGATATTTTCCATGCCATGAGTTAAGAGTGGGTGTGACTCTCTCTCTCACATTCATATCATTCTTATTCTTGTGCTTATCTCTCTTAAGCTCAAGCTTAGACATTTCCATCTCCATCTTCATCTAAGCTCTCTACCATTTCTTAGTGAGTAAAAGAGAAAGAAAATAAAGGTTTAGTAGTGAGAAAGATTACTCACTTCATCAATCTATACTTGTCTAGCTCACTGTTCACACCATAATATTGCATTATTATATTCCCCATTCTTATTCTTTTTATAAATAAACAGGTGCTTTTGACGCATGTCTGTTACATATTACAGGTTACAGGTTCTTGGAGCGAAAACAGTGAAAACGATGAAAAGACGATGCAAAAGTGGACTTTGACCAACAAACAGAAGACTCCTGATTAAGCCGACATCAAAGATAAAATTCACAAAGTACAAGGCAATGCAAGGTCCAAGATAACAAAGTGAACGGTTAAAAGATCCATTGCAAAGTGTTCACTGAAGATCTGGAATTACTGTAGAAGCCCAAATGGAAAGCTAACTGAAGAAATAAAAATCCAAGAAGAATATAAAGTAGCCCAGGAAAAAGTATCAGGAGATCACACTAAAGGGCCGCGGAACCGCGGCCCAAGCGCGCCCATGCCGCGGTTCCGCGGCCGTTTGAAGCCCTCATGCGCAGAAAATTTTACCAAAACTTTGTAGCGGCGATGGAAAGATTTCCTAGGGGTATATTTGTAATTGTAGACATGCGGTGCAATTGTAAACCTAGGGTTTCTATGTCCTATAAATAGAACCCAAAACTCTTGTATTTTCTTATGCCTCCCTTTAATGAATAAAATTTAGAAATCTTTTGGAGAGCATCGGTATTTCTTCTCCATTCAGAAATTCAGATCTGACAACCCTGCATGGATGATTGGAGGGATGCATCTGTAAGTAATTTAATTTCTTGCCCTAGTGTAGATTTCAATTCCTTGCCCTAGGTAGATTTAATTTCATGCCCTAGGAACTTGTTTAGGGTTTAGCTTTGAGGAAGGATTTTGAGAGATGAGATCTCTCACTCCTTTCTTACCCACCAAATATTTACAATAGGACTCCATGCATACATGCACATACCGCTCCCTACGGCACCCTATCCCTCGAGGTAGCGGTGATACCGTAGTATAAAGGCCCGGGTGTGATGTTTTCCATGGAGGTTAGGGTAAGGATCTCTAAAGGAAGGACAAGAACCTAGAGGAAGGAACACCTTCCCGAACGGATCTAATCCACTTTATTGATAATTACCATAACTCCTCATAGATCTTCATTCGGGTATTGAAAGCGGTGAGATTTAATTACATTTCCAAACCATCCCTAAACCTAGCCCTAGCAAGAGTAGATCTAGATAATTGCCCTAGGTTAATTAGATTTTTAGATTTAATAATCAACCGAACACCCTTCGGAATTAACTCGTAAGAACGAATCGGAAATTCACAAAATCCCTGTGGACCGACCCGTACTCACCGGCTAGTTTCATGCGACGCCGTTCTTGATTGCGGTTACAAATATTTTTGATCTATCTTTTAGAAAGCGCAAGTACGCTAAATCATTCAATCAAATGGCGCCGTTGCCGGGGATGGCGTAGAATTTTCTTTTCGCAATTTCGGGTTAATCATAAAATTTAAAAAATTTAAAAAATCTAAAAAATCTTAAAAATATAAAAATATATAATTTGTTATTTTTGGAAGGGATACTTTGTTGTTTTAATTTTGCAGGATATACAAAGACGATCTGGAAATTTCCAGAAAGCGAAACAGAAAAAGGGGTATCGGAACAGAAGGGATTTTAAAAAACCGAGAAGCACAAAAATTTTGGAGCCCCAAACCCCTCAACCCGCCGCGATTCCGCGGCCAAAACCCACATTAGGCCGCGGAACCGCGGCCGTATAGTCGAATCAAAGCACCAAAATTTTTCTGGAGCAATGTTTAGTCAATTTGACCGCGAAATCGCGGTGGGAGCCACGTTTTGCCGCGGAAGGGCGGTGGAATAGTGACGTCATCTGACCAACTTTGCTCTGTAAGATCTTCTGTTCATCCTCTGTAATTTTTGAAATATATTTTCTGAAAAAAATACCTGCAGGATTTTGTGCACATTAAAAATATATTCCCTTCCAAATAACGATCTTGTGCAGGATTTTTGGGCCCCGCTTGAGATAAAATAGATTGCAAGTAATATTTTGCTATTGCATATCTTTCCTATAAAATATTTTGCTGTTGCATATCTTTTCTCTAAAATCTTTTTGCAACAAAATTTTTCCAAATAAAAGAGAAAGAAAAAAAAATCAATGAAAAATGAAAATAAAAAGGACAAATATTTTATAGAACTTGCAAAATTTTTTAGCCCCAAATAAATCCTTGCACCACCCAACCTTCCTTCTTGTCATCTTTCTTCTTCTTCTAACATGGGTACTCCACAAAAAAAATCATTAGCCGAACTTTGGTATCCCGAACCTAATTTTGCGTCATATGTTAATTTGTTCGATCAATTTAAAAACGATCCTTCCTTGCCAAAAATTTCGTTGAAAGATCAAATAGAGGCGTCTAGAAGAAACAATTTGACTTTTCAACCCACTTTGTGTCAACCGAGTCAACCTTTACCACCTACATATGTTGATACCACTTCTTCAAGTCCTTCTGTCACTCCTAGGCCGATGTCCATTGCTGAGCATATTGCTCAATCTCGCAGTCGATCTTTCACCCCTCTCCACACATCTAGTTCTAGGGATCCACAAGATTATTCACATTTTTATCCACATGTAGACCCTACCCCTGTCCTACCACCCACTTCCTACCAGTCCTACCCTACCTTACTACCCTCACTAGACACTATTTCTACACAGCCATTAGGGAGTTTTGCATATCCACACGATTCTGAATCTTTTACCGAAACCCCTTTACCACCCAAGTCTAGTTTGGAAGAGTCGTTGGAGGCATATATTGCTGCAACAAATAAAATGATGAGGAATGTGGAAGCGTCCATGGCCGCCCTTATGCAACCTAGTGAACCGGTAGCCAGTGTCCCGCTAGCTCCAAATTTTTCAATGTATGAGGCGGCAGTTGGACAGAGTGAGAATGAGAGAGGATTTACAAATCAAACCTACCCTTACCCAATTGAAGCCCACAACTCCTGTTTGCCATCGATTGCCCTAAATATTTCACCTGTTGAAAATAAAAATGAGTTGTGTGATTTTGTAGTGTTTGATTTGCCAAATTGTGAGGAACCCCTTTCGAGTGAAACCGCACCTAATCCTTTCGATCTTTACACCTCCACTCTAGAACCTAAATCGATACATATCCATGCTGATGAGGTGTCTAAAGAAATTGATTTTCACTTGATTGAGGATATAGACGCCGGGAATATTTCGGATGATGAACCTGTCGATTTGCTTGAAATTTTATGTTCAAATCATCATCCTGAGTTATTAAATGTTTCTCCCGAATCTCATATGCGTCTAGATTTTGATGATAATGGCATGGATGAGTTGAATATTGAGGATAGTATTGAGGAGAGTATTGAGAATAATATTGAGGTTGAATCATTTTTATTTGATGTGTCTGATTTTCCTATTCATCCTCCTGAACCTTTGACTGTTATATCACCCTCCCTCCGTTCCATCGTTCCAACCACGCTTGAAGACTGTGAGCTTGAAAAATTTTCCTTTGAATCTGACACAGTTCTCACAGATGATAACACTTACGAGTGTTTCACTTTTTCGGACGATGTTGATGACTCACCGCCCGAGTTTGAGTCCTTTACATTTTCAGATGAGTTAGTTGAACCATCAGACTCGGTTGATTATACTAGTTTCGAACCATTAATGGAATCTTTCAAGTTCGAAACAGTTTACTATGGTGAGAAAGATACTATCCCTAATTCACTCCCTTTCGTTTTTCCCATTGTTCCGACCGAACAAGTGAACGTTACGCTTTCATCTACTATACCAAGTTCGGCGTACCCATGTTTTCTTGCGAATCTTGAGGGATTTGACCCCATTGCACGACGAGTTGATAGGTTAGCGCAATCGCTTTTAACATATCGGTCATCACATATTGCGCTAATTTATTCACTCAATTTACACCCTCAAGATCGTACTCCACTTCTTTCTTCTTTTCGCCATTCTTCTCCCCCACCGAGACCATATTCTACCATTCTTCTTTCCACACGGTCTCGCGTGCTTTTCATCTCTTTCATCTCCACCTCATTCTTGCACCGACTATACCTTTACCATGATAAGATTTTTGAATGGTTGGTGCTAACTTTTGGCTTGTGCAAGGCCAAGCTTAAGTTTGGGGGAATCTTTGTATATATGTATATATTTTTTGTTTTCTTTTCTATAAAATAAAAATTTCAAAACAATAAAAAAAAATCATAAATAAATAAACTGGGGAGTGCCGGTATTTTGACCCTCTTGGTTTAGCATGACAGTGAGGACACTGTCAAGTTCAAGTTTGGGGGTATGCTCGGTACGTCTTTTTCCTTCGCATTCATTTGTACATATTTTTGCATTTGCATATTTATTTGAAAACCCATAAAAATTGAAAAATTTCAAAAATTATAAAAATTATTGTATTCAATTTTTGCTATAATTGACTTGAGTTTAACAGATACGTTAACTGGTTAGGAACAACTAGATCTTAGACTTAGTAAATTAAAAACCCTAAAGATAACCGTCCTTAAAGTTTAACGGTAGAAAGTATATGTCTTTGTAGTTTATTTAGAAATAGGCAAATTTTGGGTTCACTTCTTGGGCTAAGTCAAAACAAAGGAAAAATATTGAAGCTTTTATTAGAGTATAAGTTTGAAAAATAATTCCTAGCTTAAGTCTAGAATCTGAAAATGTATACCCTCCAATTTGCACAATCACGCACCTTGAAACTTGGAATAGTAGAAGAGACCTTGAAATGCTCTTGTCTAAAGTCCTTAGTACAATGAAAATAAAAGAAAAAAAAAGTGAATAAAGAAAAAAAATGGACACTGGTTTTTATGATTACTTAAGGCTGTAAAAAATAGAAAAATATTTAGCGAGGGTGCTTCATCACCTAGTGCCTTAGACCAACTGGTTTGGGAGTCACTGTTAAAAGTCTTGGGTGTTGCAAAACTAGGAAGTACGCTTTAAAGTGCAAACACATCTTGTAATCGGTTGTTGGTACCTCAAGAAGTATTAACAGTCGCATGAAGGATGTGTAAGCAAAATTCAATTAAAAATTCACCTACTAATAAGTGCTTTGGACAACAGACGAGAGTATGATTGCTTGATTTGAATTTCCAAGTGTAGGGGTGATATACACACACACGTGGGGATATGTGATTGGAGTTTAGATGAGAGAAAGGAGTGAAGAATAAAACTTATATCTTTAGTATGGTTGATAGAAATTCCTAGGTGGAGATGGAACCCTAGAAGGAAAACTTAGGAGATGCCGAAAGCTAAATAAGTCTACAGAACATATATAATCTTAAGTTAAATGATGAGGAAGTGTGAAGAATGTGGGTGGATAATTTACGGGTAAAAGATAATAGAATTCCTTGTTAGAAGACCTAATTGGAAAACAAAAGTCAATGGGCCGAGTTGATAGGATTTTGTGGGTGTAATCCGCTGAAAACCCTCAGGAGACAACACTCCTCCTACTAGGGACACCTAGAGGTTTAACGGCTTGTTGCACGTGCTCAGTGCAATCGCGTTTCCCTGCGAAAGTGTGGTTAGGATTTTAGTGAATAAAAATAAGTTTGCTCGAGGACGAGCAAAAGATAAGTTTGGGGGTATTTGTTCACACCATAATATTGCATTATTATATTCCCCATTCTTATTCTTTTTATAAATAAACAGGTGCTTTTGACGCATGTCTGCTACATATTACAGGTTACAGGTTCTTGGAGCGAAAACAGTGAAAACGATGAAAAGACGATGCAAAAGTGGACTTTGACCAACAAACAAAAGACTCCTGATTAAGCCGACATCAAAGATAAAATTCACAAAGTACAAGGCAATGCAAGGTCCAAGATAACAAAGTGAACGGTTAAAAGATCCATTGCAAAGTGTTCACTGAAGATCTGGAATTACTGTAGAAGCCCAAATGGAAAACTAACTGAAGAAATAAAAATCCAAGAAGAATATAAAGTAGCCCAGGAAAAAGTATCAGGAGATCACACTAAAGGGCCGCGGAACCGCGGCCCAAGCGCGCCCATGCCGCGATTCCGCGGCCGTTTGAAGCCTTCATGCGCAGAAAATTTTACCAAAACTTTGTAGCGGCGATGGAAAGATTTCCTGGGGGTATATTTGTAATTGTAGACATGCGGTGCAATTGTAAACCTAGGGTTTCTATGTCCTATAAATAGAACCCAAAACCCTTGTATTTTCTTATGCCTCCCTTTAATGAATAAAATTTAGAAATCTTTTGGAGAGCATCGGTGTTTCTTCTCCATTCAGAAATTCAGATCTGACAACCCTGCATGGATGATTGGAGGGATGCATCTGTAAGTAATTTAATTTCTTGCCCTAGTATAGATTTCAATTCCTTGCCCTAGGTAGATTTAATTTCATGCCCTAGGAACTTGTTTAGGGTTTAGCTTTGAGGAAGGATTTTGAGAGATGAGATCTCTCACCCCTTTCTTACCCACCAAATATTTACAATAGGACTCCATGCATACATGCACATACCGCTCCCTACGGCACCCTATCCCTCGAGGTAGCGGTGATACCGTAGTATAAAGACCCGGGTGTGATGTTTTCCATGGAGGTTAGGGTAAGGATCTCTAAAGGAAGGACAAGAACCTAGAGGAAGGAACACCTTCCCGAACGGATCTAATCCACTTTATTGATAATTACCATAACTCCTCATAGATCTTCATTCGGGTATTGAAAGCGGTGAGATTTAATTACATTTCCAAACCATCCCTAAACCTAGCCCTAGCAAGAGTAGATCTAGATAATTGCCCTAGGTTAATTAGATTTTTAGATTTAATAATCAACCGAACACCCTTCGGAATTAACTCGTAAGAACGAATCGGAAATTCACAAAATCCCTGTGGACCGACCCGTACTCACCGGCTAGCTTCATGCGACGCCGTTCTTGATTGCGGTTACAAATATTTTTGATCTATCTTTTAGAAAGCGCAAGTACGCTAAATCATTCAATCACTCACTAGTGTAGGTTGTTTGCCTCACTTGCACTTAATTCAAGTGAAGCAAGGAGCTTGAGTCAAGGAACCCCGTGGTGGATCATCGTGGACTTCGAAGACTTCAAGCGGACCCATTCGAGCTTCAAGTAGGACCAAGGAGTCAAGGACATCTACACGGAGCTTTTGAAGAGAAGGAGAGATCTACAAAGGTTGTATTTCTTTTCTCTTAGTGTTAGACACTTGCTAGTATGTGATACTAGTAGCTTTACGCCTAATCTTTTAGTTCGATTCTAGGTTCGGGTTAGTTAGCACCCTAGATTTTGTAAAGTTTCATACTTGATGCTTGTTAAAACCCAGTGAGCGTGCTAACCAAACCCAACACATAAGCACATTCTTAAATGTCCCTAGACATGGAAGTATCGAGACCGGACATCGATATTCTGGAGTAGACCAGTGTATACGTTTTTAGACCCCGATGAGGGACGGTGGCCGGTCTCACAAGCCATTGGTATTGTGTCACCTAAGATAGTATACAAGTGCTCACTGGAGGTGAGTACACCCGACGGACTCGCCGAAAACTTCTAGATGGTATTATATCTATCGTTAGATGGTAGTTTTCAGGCAACATGAGTACATGTTAGTCTTTTGACCTTAGATCGTCATTTGTTTCGTGTAAGTTCACACTGTACTTTGATTACTGCCCTACCACGACTCAAAGGAGTCGTGCAAACATATTTTAGTTGGGTACAGTCCCGAGCCACATGGAGGCAGTGGTCGATTGTCAGGGATTCGTTTCTTCTGGAATTAGGAGTCGATGTCGCGCTGTGTTCAGTTGGCTATCACTAGAAATCCGTGACCACGGTGGATGAGATTTGCTGATAGTTGATCAGTAGTATCTCTGTTGGTGATGAGCTTGACTCAGACACGACTTATTGGGTTTGTAGGAGTCTGACATTATTCACCCCCCAGAATGATATGTGATACTCTTTGACGAAGAGACCAGACCGTACGGAGATTGTTACATTCAGGCTCAGTAGGTTAAGGATGTACTTGATTGTCGACCCCGCTTCGGCAAATACCTGGGTAGCCGTTACATATAGCTAGTGTCGCTGACGTGGTTGTGGTTAAACTCACTGTTGGCGTATTGTTGAGTTTTTAGAGTCCTACACAGAGCGTTTTCCCGGTTCAGGAGATAGATATAGGAGCTGTATGTTGGTACGTGCAGGTATCCGATTAAATACGTGTATGGGATACACAGATTTTAATCGGACAGTTGATAATACTGGACGGCTTAGGATTAAGCCGGGTTATTAAATCAGGTTTTGATTTAATAACTTCTATATATATATATATATATTAGTATTATTGTTCACTATTTATTTTCTCTCTTTGATGCTATCCGTATTTTTATACGGATACACGTGTATGTAGCGATACATATACTGGATGAAGTATTATGTATTTATACGGGAATACTTCTAGAAGAAAGACACCTCATATTTGTTTTTCTTTTTAGAAAAACAAATGGGAAATGAGGTGGCATGAGGCATGGCTATGCTTGTAGAGTGATATGGCTTGGTTGTGGGCATTTATTAGGTTCACTATTTGAACCATGGTTGTAAAAAATGGTGGGGCCATTATTTTTTCTAGACTTGATGATTATTTTTAGGTGCATGCTTCATGGTTAACACTTAGCCACTCTTTCCTCACCTCTTCACCTTCTTCTTCCTCTTGCTCACTTGAGCTTGAGAAAATGAGAGAATTTTTAGTGCAAAATTTTTACATCGCCCACCATCCATCCTTAGCATGTTTGGATCGTCGGTCTGAGCCTCTTCTGGTTTTTCTCGGGTGGATCTTCTTCGGCATGGGTGGTCGACCTTCAAGTACGATCTCAGCGTCTACAAGCTTGGAGAGGTCTTCCACAATTGGGTGGATACGCATCGAAAATTATATTTTCATACCCTTATATGTTTTAGCTTACTAGTTTAGGTGTATGGATCGAATCCTGAGGTATGCGGGTGTATGGTGCTCGCATAAAGTTTTTGTTTTCGCTTCCGCCTAGACCGCGGCTTCCGCGGCGCGGGCACCGAACCCCAACATGGTATCAGAGACACTCCATAAACCTTAACTAGCTTGTTAGCACTAATTTAGAGTTTCGATCGACAGAATTTTCCGATTCACATTTCCGATTCATTGCTTGCTGTTAGAAATTTAAACTTGTTCAAAAAATTCTTCAGATTGCATTAAAATTATGTGCAGGCAAAATTAGAGACCGGAAAGAAATTTGGGCACCTAAACCCAAAATTGGACCGCTAAACCGCTGCCAAATGAGCCATTTGGTCGCGGACCCACGGTCCAATTTTAGCCACGGTGCCCCAAATTTTTCTGGTGCTCTAATTCATAGAAATGTGATTTTTTGAATATTTAGTTTTGGTCCAGTATTATTTGTGTACTGGTTTGTACTTGGGGCCAATGCAGAAAGATTTAATCAATCTAAATTTTAAATTCGTTGTTTTCGGTGCATTTGTTTGTTTCTGTGACCGTCAATATCATAGCGCGGTATAATCCGACTGGTTGCTATATTTACAATCAGACGGGTTTACAAACATTATATTCGCGTTGATGTTCTGTATTGCACTGATCTTTTGGATGGATTGCCGTGATGGATAGCCTTGCTGCAATGTTAGATGTATAGTTCAGATTCATTTGTATATTCATTATTGCGGGGCGAGCGTCCGACATGTGGACTGTCGTTTCTACCAGTTTGTATATTTTTTTATTGGGGCACGACCGGGTTGAGATCGATGTCACCATTGTATTTTTCTTTTCTGTACTAGGATTACCCTACGGAGGAATGCTCGAATAGCCGTGTTCTAGAGGGCAACGAGTCCGCTTCTTATGGCGTTGAGACCGGGGGAGCCTGTAACATTTTGAAAATTTGGAAATAAATAAAATTAATTAATTAAATAATAAAATGTTAATTTAAAAAGTTATTAAGTCAAATTAGGGCATTTTCTTAAGTAGTATGTAAAACAAATTTAATTGAAATTTTAGTGAGTAACATTTATAAATTACAAGGGTTTTAGTGTGAAATTTAGCTTCATTTTTATTAAAAATGGTATTATATAATAACATAGGTAGTGAAGGGTCTTGGTGTAAAGTTTAGGAAATTGTGCAAACTTGGAAATGTTAAGGGTGTAAGTGAAAAAGGGGTTAGATAATATTTAGCTCAGAAATTATATCAAGATAAAACAAATTGGAGTGATAATGCATAACCACCACCTACTTGCATGCACACTTCATGCACAACACCTCCTCCTTGCAAGAGAATGACACACCTTACTTGGTGACACCTCCTCCTACACCTCACACTTTCCCTTGACCATATATTATGTGTTCAGATCATTATAACCAAATTAAAATTCTGAAATTTCAAAACAAAGAGAAAGAAAACACTTAGAACTCACAAAAGAGAAATAAAAGAAAAGAGAAGTGAAGAAGAAGAACTAGGCTAAGAATTTCCACCATCAAGCTAGGGGCTAAGTACTTGAGTGTCTTGGAGGAAGCTTTTCAACCATCCTCAGTAGGTATAATTCTTAGCTCAGTAGATTTTAGTTCTGTAATTGTAAAATTTAGAAATCGAATATCGTATTCTAGGTAAAACTTAGCTCTGTGTTAATCTGCTATATTTTAGGTAAAAATCAACTAAACCAAACAGTGTCTAAATTAATAGTATATAAAATTAACAGTATATAAAATTTTGGGGTAGGTATCTGTATAGGTGTCGGGGTATTTTGGTATTGTTTATTTAAGTCAAATTAACAGTATATAAAATTTGGGAACTAATATCGGAAAAGGGATCAAAATTCTAAAATACGACACGGTAAATTCGTAACGCGTTTAATTTTTCTGTTGCAAACAACATGGGGTTAAAGTCCAGTTAAGATAAGTGTTAGATAGTTTAGAATAGTCGTAAGTGGTATAGTTAATACTTAACACTCGTATTTTCAAATTTCTCCGTATCGAAATTAGCCGTTTCTTATACAAGTTAAATTCAATATTAGATTCAAATACGGAAACTTCGGAGGCCGCAAGGAAAGTAAAAGGATTGGCAATTTCTGAGTAGTACGACGTATTCCGGTGAGTAGACTAAACATCTACCGGGGGATTTTGTGTGGATGGTGTGATACGCCCGTAACTTAAATTAAATGAAATGTACTTTTACATATAACTTGAACATATGCATTCATACATATATATCCATTGCCATGTTAATAATTGTTAGAACACTGCACAATTATCGACGAGTCATGCTGCACATGCACGTACCTACATGTTACACTACACCTCGTCGATATTACATGTCACTTTCACACTTAGTATTTATCCTGTTAAATATGATTCCTATCATACCTTAAACATCAAAATTATTAGTACTTTGCACAAATGACATCATGTTTCATATTCAAGTGTTAGTAGTTGATATAAGTGGCATTTGTATTTTCGAGGATTTGTGGTTTTAAGTTTTCATATACTATTGCGTAAAATCAGTGATTTTCATGATTATGTGTCACGTCCACCATGAGATGTTGTTTTTATGATTTTGTTTTATTCCGAACCGAGTTGGGGGTCATACGGTTGCGGATTTACAATTTTATCCAGACTGAGTCGGGAGGCATACAGTTGGATACATGGTGGACCCGGTCGAGACCGAGGGGCAAGATAGCCGCACTTTAGGCGGGGAGCCTAACGAGTATACTCGATACCGGAGACAGTTGTGAATACGGCGGATATCTTGATGATACCGACCGGTGTTATTGGGAAACAGGATCGTTCGGGGAACGATGCCTGATGAAACACCGAAGATTTGTGTCGATGTTAGACACGGAAAGATGAACCCGATTTGGAAAATAATTGATTAGATTTCAGTTTTGATTTATACATTGAGTAGTACATAGTCATTCTTCCACCTGTTATCATGCATCACATTCATTACTGTTGATAGTAGTTCTAGTTCGTCATACTTATATTATCAGCCGTTATATGTTAGTTCTAATCTCTGAGTTGGAAACTCACCCCCGTTGTGCCACAGTTCCTTACAGAAGTCGAGTGGACGGTTAGCAGCAGTGTAGATCCACTTATCAGATTTTATCGCATCTTTTGCTAGGTGGGTTACATATATTGTAACCTTCTCTTTTGGTATTGTATATTGAATCTAGAATATCTCCATCAGACCCTGTATTATGACTTAGAACGAGAGGTGGTTGTATGTATATTTTTGACAGATGAGATCGTTTAGTTATATTAAATGATATTTCTTTTACTTATATCTGAGATGCTTATTGATGTCGTATAAAGTTGTATATTTATTTCCGCTGTTGACATTGTTGATCCCAACTAGGGATGCAACCAAATTAAACACTTTATAACTGTTTTTATTATGAATTCAATAGAGAGTTACTGTTAAGATCTTAATTACTTAAAACTGTGATTTTTACTTAAAAACTAAATTTTTCTTTAAAAAAATTCCGCAAATAGGGTTTTGATCTTGGTTTTTGGCTTACTCAGATTGTGTCGATATCTTTAGATATCATACAATCTAAGTGCTGGTCACATCCAAAGTTTGGGTCGTGACAAACTTTGTATCAGAGCTTAGGATTAACCTTACGGAACCGAGTAGAAAATTAGAATAAGTAGACTTAAGTTCGTTACATAGGATGACCTTTGGTTTGATGGAGTAGGTGATTTAGGATGAGTAGGGTACCGTACATATGTTCCGCGGCATATTTACACTATGATACTCAGCCTAAGTAACCTTAGGATAAAATTATTCATATTTCCTTTCTTGATTCCATGTATCCTGTGATTCAATTGCAATGTCCTTATCAATCATGTTTCTTACTCTAGCCACTAAGTCATCAATGACTATGAGAACTCAGAGGACCGCTGTTAGAGATGAGATTGGAGCGGGCTCGTCTGAGACGAGGATAGACCAAGGAAGTGCTCCTATCCTTCATGAACAGATTGATCCACCCTTTTGATTTTATAGCTAGGATGGAGGCGAGTGTTCAGAAGATGCGCCAAATGATCGGATCCTTGATAGAGATTAGTTGAGTACTGAGATCGGCCATTGCTCCACGTACGGTTGTTCAGAGATCAAGGCGAATTCGTACTAATACATCAGCTCCTAGTCATGTTCGTAGAAGCCGTGGCGGATTCTTTATGGATCGGTTATGTTACTTATACCCATATGATCAACAGCCCTCGCAAAGATGTTTCGGGTGTGGATGTCCGTATCACTTTATCCGGAATTGTCCCGTGATACGACAGGGTGAGGCATCGGTCTCACATATGACTTCACCATCTTCACCACTTCCTCCGAGCACATTACCTCCTACACCTGTTGTTGTTCCACGCCAGATCAACGCCCATAGAGGCCGTGGTCGTGACAGTCGTAAATCGAGAGGACGAGGAGGTCGAGGCAGATATATTTCAGGCCGCAGTTTTGGTCGAGGTCGGACTCAGGGCCAGATGTTCAGTTCGTACCCCGATGAGCAGAGGCACCCATCTACCTGTTTTAGTTGTGGATGTCCGGGCATTTCGCTAGGAATTGTAGACTCTATGGAAGGACGTCAGGATGCTAGTAGGGGCCAGGCTCGGGTCCTTACTTTGACTCCACAGGATGCCCAGGCATCCAATGCAGTCATGACATGTACTCCTTCCGTATATTCCTTAAATGCACATATTTTATTTAATCCTGGTTCTACGCATTCTTACGTATCTGCACACTTTGCACTTTATCTGGGAAGAGAGTCGTCGTTGCTAGAGTCACCGTTAGTTATGATTACTCCGGTAGGAGATTCTTTTGTAGCTCGACACGTATTCAGGTTTTGTTCAGTACGTATTGGGGATAGGGATTCATTAGTTGATTTGATTCTCCTAGATATGCTAGATTTTGATATACTTCTGGGTATGGATTGGTTGGCAGCTTGTCATGCTTATGTAGGTTGTCGGGGGAAAGCGGTCAGATTCAGTTTTCCAGGCAAACTGATTTTTGGTTGTGCAGGGAGATTGTAGTATAACTCCTGCCAACATGATTTCTGCTCTTTGTGCGGGACGGCTCTTAAAGAAGGGTTGTCATGGGTTATTAGAGTTTGTTCAGAACTTAGGAGCCGCTGAAGTCCCGTTGGACCAGGTTCCGATCGTACGAGAATTTCCGGATGTGTTTCCTGCTGAATTACCAGGATTGCCACCCGATCGTGATATCGAATTTTGCATTGACTTGATTCTGGGTGCGGGGTCTATTTCTATACCACCTTACCGGATGGCCCCAACGGAGTTGATGGAACTCAAAAGCCAGTTGCTAAAGTTGTTAGATAGAGGACTTGTTCGTCCAAGTTTATCACCGTGGGGAGCTCCTGTCTTATTTGGTAAGAAGAAGGAAGGTAGTATGAGACTGTGCATCGACTACAGGCAGCTGAATCGAGTTACTTTGCGAAATAGGTATCCATTACCTCGTATCGATGACTTGTTCGATCAGCTGCAGGGAGCTGGATACTTCTCAAAGATTGATTTGCGGTCAGGGTATCACCAGTTGAGAGTTCGGAAGGATGATATTCCGAAAACTGCTTTTCGCACACGGTATGTGCATTACGAGTTTCTGGTGATGTCGTTCGGACTCACCAAGGCCCCAGCAGCTTTTATGGATATGATGAACCGCATGTTCAGGCCATTCTTTGATCAGTTTATTATTGTATTCATAGATGATATTCTTGTTTATTCCCGGAGCCGGAAGGAGCACTAGCAGCATTTGCGTATCACATTGCAGACCTTGAAGGAGCATCAGCTATTCGTTAAATTCTCCAAGTGTGCTTTCTGGCCGGATAGTGTAGATTTCTTGGGTCACGTAGTTACGAGGGATGGGATACGTGTGGACCCCAAAGAAGATCGAAGCGGTACAGCACTGGCCCGGACCTGTGTCAGTTACCGAGATTCGCAGTTTCTTGGGTCTGGCTGGTTACTACCGACAATTTGTGCAGGATTTTTCTCGGATCGCTGCACCGTTGACCGGATTGACTAGGAAGGAAGTTCCATTTCTTTGGACAGATGCATGTGAGCAGAGTTTCCAGCAGTTGAAGACTCACTTGACGACTGCACCAGTCTTATCTTTACCTTCTGGGTCTGGTGGTTTTGTTGTGTATTGTAATGCTTCTCGAGTAGGTTTAGGCTGTGTGTTGATGCAGCACGGCAGGGTTGTAGCTTATGCTTCTCGGCAGTTGAAGAGGCACGAGCAGAACTACCCCATGCATGGTTTAGAGATGGTTGCTGTGGTATCGCACTGATGATTTGGAGGCATTACTTGTACGGAGGGTCGTGCCAAATTATTCACAGACCACAGAAGCATAAGGTATATCTTTCAACAGTGAAAGCTGAATCGGAAGCAGCGTAGATGGATGGGACTCGGGAAGGATTATGATTGCGAGATTCTTTATCATCCGGGCAACGCGAATGTTGTGGCAGAGGTTTTGAGTCGGAGGCCCGGAGGTAGCTTATTGTATTTTGAGATCGAAACAGAGATGATCTTCTACAGACTGGCAGATTCTATATAATAGCTGTGTACAATTTGAGTTCATATCGACAGGGGGACAATTAGCTCATATTCGTAACCGCCCTCAGTTATTGGATCTTATTCGAGAAACACAGCTAGCCGACGCTCACTTGTTGGAGATCATAGATCAAATTAGAATAGGGTAGAGAATCTGAGTTCGTGATAGATGACGTGAAATATTACAATTTGGGACTTGTCCTTGTATGCCAGATTAGTAGGGACTGAGACGTGAGATCTTAGATGAGGCCTTAGGTCAGCAAATGGTATTCATCCTGGTTCCACCAAGATGTATCATGACTTGAAGGATGTCTTTTGGTGGGAAGGAATGAAGAGAGATGTCGTGAAATTCATTTCGAGATGTTTGACTTGTCAGCAAGTCAAGGCCGAACACCAGAGGCCGGTAGGAGAGTTGCAACTCTTGCCCATTCCGTAGTGGAAATGGGAACAGATTTCCATGGATTTTGTTGTGGGTCTACCCAGGACTAGCAGAGGGTATGATCCCATCTGGGTGATTGGAGATAGATTGACAAAGACAGCTCACTTTTTTCCGATGAAAACAACGTTTGGGTATGCGTAGTATGCTCAGGTTTATATCAACGAGATTGTACGATGGCATGGAGTTCCGTCATGTATAGTGTCCGATAGGGGTACACAATTTACCAGCCGATTATGACAGAAACTTTAAGAGGCTCTAGGTACCCAACTGAGTTTTAGTACAGTTTTCACCCACAGACATATGGTCAGTCAGAGCGGGCCATTCAGACTCTAGAGGATATGCTTCGAGCTTGCAGGCTTGATTTTGGTGGTAGTTGGGATCGTCACTTACCTTTGATAGAATTCTCATACAACAACAGTTTTCAGGAGACGATCCAGATGGCACCCTTTGAAGCTTTGTATGGGAGAAAATGTCAATCACCCGTTTGCTGGACGGAACTGAGCGAGAGTAGCAATTTGGGACCGCAGATAGTACATGAGACTATGGAAAAAATCCAGTTGATACGGGACAGAATGAGAGCGGCACAGTGTAGACAGAAATCATATGCAGATCGACGTCGTCGTAGACTCGAGTTTGAAGTGGGAGATCATGTGTTCCTTCATGTATCTCCGATGAAAGGTGTGATGCGTTTCGGGAAAAAGGGGAAGCTCAGCCCCAGATATGTCGGACCTTACGAGATTCTGGAGAGAGTGGGTGCTATAGCTTATCGTTTAGCACTTCCACCGAGTTTTCCCGATGTGCATCCGGTGTTTCATGTGTCTATTCTTCGCAAGTATCTTCACGATCCTTCTCACGCGATCCAGAATCAGGCCTTACAGCTTGAGCCGGATTTATCCTACACAGTGCAGCCAGTAGCTGTTCTTGACCGGCAGGCAAAGAAACTAAGATCAAAGGCACTTCCATCTGTAAAGGTTCTTTGGCGAGGAACGAAGCGCGAGGAGATTACTTGGAAGACTGAGGATGCGATGCGAAGGAAATTTTCACATCTTTTTAAAGATATGTCTAGTTAAGTTTTAAATTCGGGGACCGAATTTTCTTAAGTAGTATGTAAAACAAATTAAATTGAAATTTTAAAAAGTTAATTAAATTGAAATAAAATGTAAAACAAATTAAATTGAAAATTTGGAAATAAATAAAATTAATTAATTAAATAATAAAATGTTAATTTAAAAAGTTATTAAATCAAATTAGGACATTTTCTTAAGTAGTATGTAAAACAAATTAAATTGAAATTTTAGTGAGTAACATTTATAAATTACAAGGGTTTTAGTGTGAAATTTAGCTTCATTTTTAATTAAAATGGTATTATATAATAACATAGGTAGTGAAGGGTCTTGGTGTAAAGTTTAGGAAATTGTGCAAACTTGGAAATGTTAAGGGTGTAAGTGAAAAATGGGTTAGATAATATTTAGCTCAGAAATTATATCAAGATAAAACAAATTGGAGTGATAATGAATAGCCACCACCTACTTGCATGCACATTTCATGCACAACACCTCCTCCTTGCATGAGAATGACACACCTTGCTTGGTGACACCTCCTCCTACACCTCATTCTTTCACTTGACCATATATTATGTGTTCAGATCATTATAACCAAATTAAAATTCTAAAATTTCAAAACAAAGAGAAAGAAAACACTTAGAACTCACAAAAGAGAAATAAAACAGAAGAGAAGTGAAGAAGAAGAACTAGGCTAAGGATTTCCACCATCAAGTTAGGGGCTAAGGACTTGAGTGTGTTGGAGGAAGTTTTTCAACCAACCTCAATAGGTATAATTCTTAACTCAGTAGATTTTAGTTCTGTAATTGTAAAATTTAGATATAGAATATCGTATTCTAGGTAAAACTTAGCTCTGTGTTAATCTGCAATAGTTTAGGTAAAAATCAACTTAACCAAACAGTGTCTAAATCTTATAAACTGGACCTAGAAAAAACCCTAGGAGTACGAAAATCCCTGCTCGGATTTTGGCCGGCGAGAAGAAGGGCAGATCCGGTGTCGCCGAATTTCTGGTAGAGTTTGGTGTTTTGGGTTTTAGGGTAGGTCTCTGTATAGGTGTCGGGGTATTTTGGTATTGTTTATTTAAGTCAAATTAACAGTATATAAAATTTGGGAACTAATATCGGAAAAGGGATCAAAATTCTAAAATACGACACGGTAAATTCATAACGCGTTTAAGTTTTCTGTTGCAAACAGCATGGGGTTAAAGTCCAGTTAAGATAAGTGTTAGATAGTTTAGAATAGTCGTACGTGGTATAGTTAATACTTAACACTCATATTTTCATATTTCACCGTATCGAAGTTAGTCATTTCTTATACAAGTTAAATTCAATATTAGATTCAAATACGGAAACTTCGGAGGCCGCAAGGAAAGGAAAAGAATTGGCGATTTCTGAGTAGTACGACGTGTTCCGGTGAGTAAACTAAACATCTACTGGGGGATTTTGTGTGGATGGCGTGATACGCCCGTAACTTAAGTTAAATGAAATGAACTTTTACATATAACTTGAACATATGCATTCATACATATATATCCATTGTCATGTTAATAATTGTTAGAACACTGCACAATTATCGACGAGTCATGCTGCACATGCACGTACCTACATGTTACACTACACCTCATCGATATTACATGTCACTTTCACACTTAGTATTTATCCTGTTAAATATGATTCCTATCATATCTTAAACATCAAAATTATTAGTAATTTGCACAAATGACATCATATTTATATTCAAGTGTTAGGAGTTGATTTAAGTGGCATTTGTATTTTCGAGGATTTGTGGTTTATGTTTTCATATACTATTGTGTAAAATCAGTGATATTCATGATTATGTGTCACATCCACCATGAGATGTCGTTTTTATAATTTGGTTTTATTCCGAACCGAGTTAGGGGTCATACGGTTGCGGATTTACAATTTTATCCAGACCGAGTCGGGGGGCATACAGTTGGATACATGGTGGACCCGGTCGAGACCGAGGGGCAGGATAGCCGCACTTTAGGCGGGGAGCCTAACGAGAATACTCGATACCGGAGACAGTTGTGAACACGGCAGATATCTAGATGATACCGACCGGTGTTATTGAGAAACAGGATCGTTCGGGGAACGATGCCTGATGAAACACTGAAGATTTGTGTCGATGTTAGACATGGAAAGATGAACCCGATTTGGAAAATAATTGATGAGATTTCAGTTTTGATTTATACATTGAGTAGTACATATTCATTCTTCCACCTGTTATCATGCATCACATTCATTACTGTTGATAGTAGTTCTAGTTCGTCATACTTACATTATCAGCTGTTATATGTTAGTTCTATTCACTGAGTTGGCAACTCATCCCCGTTGTGCCACAGTTCCTTACAGGAGTCGAGTGGATGGTGGTTAGCAGCAGTGTAGATCCACTTATCAGATTTTATCGCATTTTTTGCTAGGTGGGTTACATATATTGTAACCTTCTCTTTTGGTATTGTATATTAAATCTAGAATATCTCCATCAGACCCTGTATTATGACTTAGAACGAGAGGTGGTTGTATGTATATTTTTGACAGATGAGATCATTTAGTTATATTAAATGATATTTCTTTTACTTATCTCTGAGATTCTTATTGATGTCGTATAAAGTTGTATATTTATTTCCGCTGTTGACATTGTTGATCCCAACTAGGGATGCAACCAAATTAAACACTTTATAACTGTTTTTATTATGAATTCAATAGGGAGTTACTGTTAAGATCTTAATTACCTAAAACTATGATTTTTACTTAAAAACTAAATTTTACTAAAAAAAATTCCGCAAAAAGGGTTTTGATCTTGGTTTTTGGCTTACTCAGATTGTGTCGATATCTTTAGATATCATACAATCTAAGTGCCGGTCACATCCAAACTTTGGGTCGTGACAGGGCCTTTGTTGGGGTTTGGTGCCCGCGCCGCAGAGGCCACGGCCGAGGCGGAAGCAAAAACAAAAATTTATGCGAGTACCAAACGCCGGTAAAACCCAGGATACGATCCAAAAACCTAAACTAGCTAACCAGAAATGCAATTTTTGAGAAACTACAACCTTTGTTGCGTATCCACCCAATTGTAGAAGACCCCCCCAAGCTCGTAGACGCCGGGAACGGACTTGAAAATCGACTACCCTCACCGAAGACGATCCACCTGAGGAAAAACGGAAGAAGCTCTAACCGATGATCCAAACTTGCTAGGTGTGGATGGTCGGTGATATAGGAATTTTTCACTAAACTTATTTTCTCTTTTTTTCAAGCTCAAGTGAGCAAGAGGAAGAAGAAGGAGAAGGAGGTGAAGATGGTTAAGCTTCATCAACCATGAAGCATGAAGCATCTAAGATGAAGAAAAATCATCAAGTCACTCATGAAAAGAATGACTACTAGCATACATCAACCATGTACATTGTGCATCCATAAATGATCAACAATAAATGTTAGAACTATACCTCTCTACATACCTCATGCCACCATACCTCCACATCATTTTCCCATTTAATTTTCTAAAAAGAAAATCAAATATAAGGGGTCCTTCTTCTAGAAACATTCCCATATAAATACGGAATACTTCACCCGGTATATATATCGCTACATAGACGCGTATTCGTATAAAAATATGGATAGCACCAAAGAGAGAAAATGAATAGTGAACAATAATACTAATATTGTAGGGTTACTAGAGCTCTCACAAGGGTCTATAAGGTATCAACCATGCCCGATTTAAAATTTAGACGTGCCGAACAACCCTAACCAAGATCTTAGACTAGAGATTAGGCGAAACATATAGCAAGTAAACAACTTTACTTTTAAGAGTTAGGGATTACAACCTTTGTAGTCCGGTCATTCACTTCATAAGCTCCGTGTTGTGGTCCCTTCACTGCGATCATCAAGTTCTCGAACTCTAGAGAGGCTTCACGAAGAGAAAGATGCAAACTTGCTTCCGATCTTCGATAACTAAGATGATCTACCATGAAGTTTCTTTAACAAAAGCTCTCACTCACTAAATGAAGTGAACACCCTAATCTAATTGGCAAGTATAGATTAGGATGATGAAGTAGGAATTTAGCTCTCATTTGTTTTCTTAATCTCACTCATTTTCATCACTTCATAAAAAGCTAGAAAGCTTTTCATGCAAAGAAGAAGAAGGAAGAAGATGATCTATTTCTTTTGTGATGAATAATGAAAAAAGTGTGAGGTTAGAAATGCAACCATGGTTCAAGTGAGAAGAGTTAACCATTATAGAGAGTTTACCATGGTCAAGGGTTTGGGTTGGGTTAAGGAAATATCAACAAAATATCATAACAAATATCTTTGCTTAAAACAAAAGCAAAGTTTCTAGAAGCTACTAGAAAGTTTAACCCAAATCAAACCCTAACCATGTTTAATCTCCACTAATCATGTTGCATTTATAACCTTAACTTGTTACAATATTATATATCACATATATAATATATTTTGTAACAAAATAAAATAATACAATTAACATATATCGCATATATATCAATGTATTACCCAAGTGAGAAAAAGAATCTTTTAGTGAGCTTATATTAGTTAATGTAATTTAATATATCAAATATATAATTATACATTAAATTATCGAATCAACACTTGATCCGATAATCCGGCTATTTCACAAATAACCGACTATAATAATCTGTATCAGTTCATCGAATCAACACTTGATCCGATGACCCGGCTATATCACATATACCCGGCCGATATCTCATATCACGAGAATCTAATACGGTATCACATACACGTATTGTTCTCGGTCCCGCATATATCATATATGTGCTCCTACTCCGTTTTGCCTGAGCCAGGAAACCTCTGTGTAGGACTCTAAAGAATCGTCAATATGCCGGCAGTAGATGATGATCATATCAAACACCCATAAGCTGCAAGCGGTCAGCTAAACGTAACAGCCACCCAGGTATTGAGCGATCAGAAGATCAAAAAGTAAGCCTGTACTTTCTCTCGCGAGTCCAATCATTAACACTCCCGTACAGTCCGGTCTCTTCGTCTGATATGTCGCATATCTCGCCTAGGGGTGGTAAACGTCATACCCCAGTAGCTTAATAAGTCATGTCGATATGAAGTCTATAACAGTTCGAGAAACTACTGATAACTTACCAGTAAATCTCAGCAACCCTGGCCAGAGATTTCCAGTTATAGCCAATCAAACACAGCGCAACATCAACTCCCTATACCGGGAGAGACGAATCCCCTCCTATCGCTCATTGCCTCCATGTGATTCGGGACTGTACCCAAAAGCCACCTTTTTGCACGCCCTCTTGGACGTGGTATGATGGAAATCAAAGCACAGTGGAAATCACACAAGACTCTATGACGATCTCGGGTCTACAGACTAACCTGTACCAGTGTCACCAGAGAACTGCCATCTGACATGAGATATAATACCATCTGGGAGTTTTCGGCGAGTCCGTCCAGTGTACCCAGTCTCCACTGATCACCCGTATACCTTCTCTGATGTCAAACACCAATGGATATGGGATCATCCATCGCCCATCATATGGGTCAAGAAGCGCATACGCTAGTCTACTCTGGAGTATCGATGCCCTATCTCAGTACTCCCATGACTAGGAATATTTGAAGGATGTACTTGGCGACTACACTGTCCCCATTAGTATGATCTGCATCATAGTCCTGGTAGTCAAGTACTCATCCTAAGGGCTTTATCAACATGTAACATAGAGACAATCAGAGTACATGTTAAGATAAAGAGTAACTAGATAGCATACTATCATGTCGAGCAAGAAAGTCCTCCCTATATATGTCCCAGCATCCACTACAGTATACAACGCATGTACAGTAATGGCCTCTAGGGCATACATATAACTAACAATCTCCCACTTGCACTAGGGCCATCTGTTGTAGTATCTCATATCCAACAATTAGCTGTGGTTGAAGTATCTCATACTCAACCATCCCATAAAAGTCTCTACTGGGAAAAAGGCCTTTGTGAGTGGATCCGCGCTGTTGTCCTCTGTATCTACTCTCATAACCTCGATCTGCCTGGAGATCAACTATCTCCATGATCAGGCGATACTGCTTAAGAATATGTCTGGATCTCTGATGGGACGGGGGTTCCTTGGCATAAGCCACAACTCCATTGTCACACAATGGCAGGAACGAAATTCATCTCATGAACTTAAATATATCCAGACTGCCTCTTTGGTAGCATCCTTGGTAACGATGTATCTTGCCTTTAATCGTCTAGTAAGTCACGGTATCTATCTTGGAACTCTTCCAACATACCGTCCCTCCACTGAGGGTAAAGACAAAGCCTGCGACTGACATTCAGTCATCTTTATCACCCTGCAACCTTTCCAGTGATTCTCCCCAGGATCGTTTGATACCATCTCACTACAACTAGTGAGATTCCTAACATCCAATTAGATCTATCCCATAGATCCATAACCCAGGATTTAGGAGGTATCACCTTGATCCTATTTGGAGAATCTTTGTGATAAGAGGAGATTGACCGAGCGTAGCATAAGAAACTCCTTCCCTATCAAGAGTATGTCATCCACGTACTCTATGAGGATCACCACCATACTCTCTACTACCCTTTTTGTATATACAAGGTTCATCTACCATTTTGATGAAGTCAAACTCTTTGACTACCGCATCAAAACAGACGTTCCATCTCCGCGATGCCTGATTTATCGCATAAATCATCTTGCTCACGTTTCCGCTGCTCCCATTGTCTACGAAGCCCTCTGGCTATGTACTTATAGACGCTCTCTTCCAAATCATCATTTAGAAAAGCAGTCATGACACCCAACCGCCAGATATCGTAGTCATGGTATGTAGCAGTAGCAAGTAGGATCTGGATGGACTTAAGCATAGCTTTGAAAGTCTATACTTTTCCATGTACACCAAGTAATCTTCTCAAGATATACTTGCTCCTGATGGGGATTTAACCCTTCAGATAAAGCAACCAAAGTCCATACTTTGTTGGTGTATAAGGATTCCATCTCGAATCGCTAAGCATCCAGCCATTCTTACAGAGTCCCACTCCTGATGGCCAGCTCGAAACATCTCATGATGCAATCCTCGCTTCTACTGTCATAGAGAAAACTGAAGTATCTCTCAGGTGGGTGTGGAACCCTACTAGATCGGCGGAGAGGCTGAGGTTCGTTGGAAACTATTGAATCCTTTGGTTCTACCAAATCATCAGCTGCAGTTTGTATAGCTGGAACTCTTTCCAGTTCTACCTCATGACCAATAATTTCTTCACAAGAAATTCCCTTTCACAAAGGTGACATGCTGAGAAACAAAACATCTTTTGTTCCTCGGTTTGGTAGAAGATATTCCCTTGCGGATGCTTGGAATATCCAACAAACTTCCACAAAACTGACTTTGCCTTGAGTTTGTCCGGATTTTGCTTTTAGACATAGGCCGGACAACCCCAAATCTTAACTTACTTAAGTTATGGGCTCTTTCCATTCCATATCACATATGAAGTGGTAGGCAACTGATTTGATTGGAACCCTATTCAATAGGTGTGCAACTTCTCAAGTGTATAACCCCAAAAGAAAATAGGCAACTCAGCAGTACTCATCATAGAGCACACCATATCACATAGGGTGCGATTGCTCCGCCCCGATACACCGACGTGCTGTGGTGTATACGGAGGAGTAATGCAGAGAGAGAATCTCATTCTCCTTTAGAATACTCCAGGAATCTCGTGCTCAAGTATTCTTCTCCTTGATCACATCAAAGGACATAATACTTATACCCGATTTTGGGTTCTCTACTTCTAACTTATATTCTGTGATTATCTCAAAAGTTTCGGACTTATGTTTTAACAGGAACACATGTGCGAATCTTGAGAGACCATCAGTGAATATAATAAAGTATAAAGAACCAGTCTTGGCATGTGTAGACAGGGGACCTTCATATATCAGCATGTATCAATCCCAAGAGTTCACTAACTCTTTCTCTGTTTCCAATAAACAGAGCTATGGTCCTCATATCTTTGTGACATGACCGGCAAGTTTCACAAGATGTAATATTCAAACTCATTTAAATATGCATCTAAATGTAACTTCAGCTAGTCGGGTCACATTGATATGACCAAGTCTACAATACCTCAAGAAATATTCGTTCATTTCTGAACTTTTCCTCTTGTGTGTGTTCTGTACACTAAGAACTGTGGTTTGATTTAGAACGTCAATGCTTTTAGATAACGTGCCTGAACCGATCAAATCTTGATATAGGAAATGTTCAAAACATTATCCAACAATACAAAATTATATCCTTCTTTACTAATAAAGAGACTGATATGATGTTGTATATCAGGTTCGGTATCTAATAACATTCGTTCAGAATCAATGTATTCTGGTAATACAGGGTGATGACTACCAACAGACTTGGCTGCAACACTTGCACCGTTTCTATCTCATGAAACTTATCACCCGTTCTCAGTTCTCTACCTATCTGTAGCCCATGTAACAAATTACATATGTGGGATCCTGATCCGGTATCAAATACCCAGGACGTAAAGGATATTGAGAAACAATTCTGTGTAATGAACACACCCGAAGAAGATGCATCAACATGCACTTTCTTCGTTTGGGCGGCACGGGAATTCTGGTAATCCTCTATTTCCTGCTCTGTCTTATAACAATTATAAGTTGGAGCGGGACCAACGTTCCCTAGCGCAGTATAACAAGCGGGTTCGGTCAATACATCCGTATTATTATCTTGATTAAGGCGTGACATGGTCGCTACCTGGAGAGAGAGAGAAGAAAACACTCAGCGTGCGCTTTTACAAGATTAGATTAGTTATCAATTTATCTAATCAGGATGGCTCTCACTGTTTTAGTGAAATCTTCCTTCAAACCCTAAAAGGAAAGACTAGCCGGGATTAATTACACTCTACAAGTTCGCCAATCTTTCAGCCAGGCCAGTGCCGGTACTTTGAGGGAGGTTCCCCGCGCTTTCGCACGAACCTAATTAAAATAAAAATCGTTTTCCCAGGGGCGTAACCGCGTCGACACCTTTCTAGACACCTACTTGATCGACTAATTGTAATGTGTAAAAACTCTCCCGGGAGTAACTCTTACTCGCAGCGGGTATCGGGATCCAACTATCTCATAGAAGGTATGCAATCTCATTGCAAATTTCAACTCTTGAAATTCCCAATAATATTTTGCCCCTAGCATCTATGACCTTGACGGAGGTCAACAAACCATAGGCTGCTAGTCAAGTTCTACCCGTCATTTCCTGATTGAATTAAACCCACCCGCACGACCCTTGACGGAGGTCAACAAGGCAGCACGACTACCCTAAAACAATCTGCATCATATGCATAAACAGATAAATACTAGTTAGCTACCGCTCACTATACCTTGATGGAGGTCAACAAACGTAGCACGGATACTAAGTAAGACTTATCTGAAATGACGGAGGTCTGCGACAAGTTTTTAAGAAAACCCTTTGCGTAATGAACTTGATATCGTTGTAGAATCGAGTGATTTTAAATGGAATGTTTTTGAGGCATTTTCTAGTTTTGCTAAAGAGGTCACTCCCGGTGAAGGGATCTCGGCTCTTTCCTCATCGAATAAGGTGCAGAATATTTCACAAATATCAATATGCAAAGCAAAAACTATATAAGCAATCAAAAGACAAACCGTGTTTGTAGCATCTGCTAGTTTCGCTAAAGAGATCACTCCCGGTGAAGGGATCTCGGCTTTTTCCTTATCGAATAAGGTGCTGGATATTCTACAAGGAATACCGCTATGCAAAGCAAGAACTAGAGCTACCTGTTTTTGAGACAAGTTTCTACAACATCTTTATGTTTCTTTTAGTTTCATTAATCTCATTAATGAAGTCCCATTTTATTATGCTTCACAAGCATCACATTTGAAACGAAATCTGCAATATAACATATATCCCATATATATAATATAAACATTCATCTCAGGCAGTAATATGATCTCATCACAGAACATTGCAGCAGAAGATAACATATGAAATATTGGATATACTAGGATTTCCGTGTTTTATGCGAGCCTGTATAAAACGCGGATTCCACGGTCGCAATGAATAGCCAAACCCACATCCCTAGACCCCTACAAGAGCGGCAAGCAACACTGCCAATTCTAGGGTTAGGAGACCCGGTCTCGACTCTTCGAGATGGTCTCCCACTGGACCCTAGAACCCGGTTACTTGTGCTCCCCGCCTTGGGTCTACCTAATGCGGAAAAGTAAATAATATACAATGGTGACATCATCCTCAGCCCGGAAGTGCCCCAATAAAAGAATATTACATACAAATGAATTTTACATGAATGAAAAAGAAAAACTCTCATCTCACATAAAACCCCCGGCTATTCAGAACACGACGATCCAATATAACATATCACAGCAACACATAATATCTCATATCATCAACGTAAGCAAGTATGTGTATCCCGATTGTCGTTGATGTATAGCAACGAAACCGGCGATACACCACATACTACGCTTATGGTCACAGAAAAGAAAGTGTAAAACTACAACAGTTGGAATCCGCAACCTCCTTAGACATCTCATGCCTAACCAAATGAATTCCTTAGACATCGCATACCTAACAATTATAAATCCTGCATTTTAGTCTCTATATCGAAAACTCTTTTCAATATCAAGTCGGGCAATTCAACAAGATTCCTGACATCTTGATCGAATGCCCGTCGCAAACTTTAGTAGACGGCCGCACCGCCGGATGCCGTCGACGAAGTGCACTAAGGCGGAACACCGCTGCTGCGAGCACCCGAACGGATGCTTTTGGCGACGGGGTTCTCCTACAGTCACTCGGTCGGGGCTATGCGGCGTGGCTGTCTATTAAGTTTACCCGGCGAGTATCTGCGTACGCTACGTGATTGCGACGGACTTTTGATCGCATCAAAATCCCGTGGCAACCGATCATCTGAGACCAAACTGCTAGATTTATAACATTCAAATTAGTTATCTCATAACTACATGTGGATTCCAAATATTGTATCACATTCCAGATAAATACACAATGTTAAACTTTCCGATCGAATAAACAAACACCCAAGATTTCCCAAATAGCTCAACACTTGAGCGGAGTTCAAAAAGTATCCATCACATGCCACAGTACCGATGGTCCAGCCGTAGAAGGGTCAAACCAACGCCTCACATGTGGCAACGCCGTACTGCCCCAAACCCTAAAGTTTAGAGGCGGTTCAGACGGTCATATAATCGAGTTAAGGTTTGTGTTCTTCTGGAGGGTCCACCGCGTTACCTGCACGACTTAGAACATTTTTTAATTACGGAAAAATCCAACACTTGGAAATTTTCCGGCAGGGGAAAAAGTGAGTTATTGATATCCGTTCGAACTTTTTAACACGTTCTAAAATTACCCGGAAAAAATTAAACGAAGTTAAACTTTCCGATCGAATCAACGAGTTCTCAATACAACCTAGAAAACTCAACACTTGAGCATAATTAAAAATTCCCAGAAGCATCAGGAAATTCGTACGGAAGTTACTGTGAAAAAAGAAAACCCTAATCGCACTGTAGTGCCGCGGAACCGCCGCGCAAGGCATGTCTTTGCCGCGGTTCCGTGGCTCTTTAACGGGCTTACTGGCTCGTTTTTCACATATATCCTTATAATTCCCTGCTTATATTTCTGAGTATTTTTAATACGAAAAAATCAACATTTTTAAAAAATTTCCAGAAACTAGGTTTTATCGGGTATTCGGAGTTCGATCGGACTTTAAACTTCGCCTAGATTTCACCTAAAGCTCTAGCTTGGCTCTGATACCACTGTATGGTTACTAGAGCTCTCACAAGGGTCTATAAGGCATCAACCATACCCGATTTAAAATTTAGACGTGCCGAACAACACTAATCAAGATCTTAGACTAGAGATTAGGCGAAACATATAGCAAGTAAACAACTTTACTTCTAAGAGTTAGGGATTACAACCTTTGTAGTCCGGTCCTTCACTTTATAAGCTCCGTGTTGTGGTCCCTTCGCTGTGATCATCAAGTTCTCGAACTCTAGAGAGGCTCTACGAAGAGAAAGATGCAAGCTTGCTTCCGATCTTCGATAACTAAGATGATCTACCTTAAAGTTTCTTTAACACAAGCTCTCACTCACTAAATGAAGTGAACACCCTAATCTAATTGGCAAGAATAGATTAGGATGATGAAGTAGGAATTTAGCTCTCATTTGTTTTCTTAATCTCACTCATTTTCATCACTTCATAAAAAGCTAGAAAGCTTTTCATGCAAAGAAGAAGAAGGAAGAAGATGATCTATTTCTTTTGTGATGAATAATGAAAAAAGTGTGAGGTTAGAAATGCAACCATGGTTCAAGTGAGAAGACTTAACCATTGTAGAGAGTTTACCATGGTCAAGGGTTTGGGTTGGGTTAAGGAAATATCAACAAAATATCATAACAAATATCTTTGTTTAAAACAAAAGCAAAGTTTCTAGAAGCTACTAGAAAGTTTAACCCAAATCAAACCCTAACCATGTTTAATCTCCACTAATCATGTTGCATTTATAACCTTAACTTGTTACAATATTATATATCACATATATAATATATTTTGTAACAAAATAAAATAATACAATTAACATATATCGCATATATATCAATGAATTATCCGAGTGAGAAAAAGAGTCTTTTAGTGAGCTTATATTAGTTAATGTAATTTAATATATCAAAAATATATAATTATACATTAAATTATCGAATCAACACTTGATCCAATAATCCGGCTATTTCACAAATAACCGACTAATATAATATGTATCAGTTTATCGAATCAACACTTGATCCGATGACCCGGCTATATCACATATACCCGGCCGATATCTCATACCGCGAGAATCTAATACGGTATCACATACACGTATTGTTCTCGGTCCCGCACATATCATATATGTGCTCCTATTCTGTTTTGCCTGAGCCAGGAAACCTCTTTATAGGACTCTAAAGAATCGTCAATACGCCGGCAGTAGGTGATGATCATATCAAACACCCACAAGATGCAAGCGGTCAGCTAAACGTAATAGCCACCCAGGTATTGAGCGATCATAAGATTAACAAGCAAGCTTATACTTTCTCCTGCGAATCCAATCAGTAACACTCCCGTACAGTCCGGTCTCTTCGTCTGATATATCGCATATCTCGCCTAGGGGTGGTAAACGTCATACCCCAGTAGCTTGATAAGTCGTGTCGATATGAGGTCTATAACAGTTCGAGAAACTACTGATAACACTTACCAGTAAATCTCAGCAACCCTGGCCAGGGATTTCCAGTTATAGCCAATCAAACACATCGCAACATTAACTCCATATACCGGGAGAGACGAATCCCCTTCTATCGCTCATTGCCTCCATGTGATTCGGGACTGTACCCAAAAGCCACCTTTTTGCACGCCCTCTTGGACGTGGTATGATGGAAATCAAAGCACAGTGGGAATCACACAAGACTCTATGACGATCTCGGGTCTACAGACTAACATGTACCAGTGTCACCAGAGAACTGCCATCTGACGTGAGGTATAATACCATCTGGGAGTTCTCGGCGAGTCCGTCCAGTGTACCCAGTCTCCACTGAGCACCCGTATACCTTCTCTGATGTCAAACACCAATGGATATGGGATCATCCATCGCCCATCATATGGGTCAAGAAGCGCATACGCTAGTCTACTCTGGAGTATCGATGCCCTATCTCGGTACTCCCACGACTAGGAACATTTGAAGGATGTACTTGGCGACTACACTGTCCCCATTAGTATGATCTGCATTATAGTCCTGGTAGTCAAGTACTCATCCTAAGGGCTTTATCAACATGTAACATAGATACAATCAGAGTACATGTTAAGATAAAGAGTAACCAGATAGCATACTATCATGTCGAGCAAGAAAGTCCTTTCTATATATGTCCCAGCATCCACTACAATATACAACGCATGTACAGTAATGGCCTCTAGGGCATACATATAACTAACAAATATATATATCAATATATATATATATATATTATTAAATCAAAACCAGATTTAATAATCCGGGTTAATTCTAAGCCGACTAGTATTATCAACCGCCCGATTAAAGTCCGTGTATCCCATACACGTATTTAATCGGACCCTTGCATGTACCAACATACGGCTCCTACATCTATCGCCTGAATCGGGAAAAACCCTCTGTGTGGGACTCTAAAGACTCAATAATACGCTGGCAGTGGGTTTAACCACAAGCACGTCAGTGGCACTAGCTGTACGTAACGGCTACCTAGGTACTTGCTGAAAAGGGGGGTCGACAATAAAGTACGTCTTTACCCTACCGATCCTGAATTTGACAATCTCCGTACAGTTCGGTCTCTTCGTCAAAGAGTATCGCATATCGGGTCTAGTAGGGTGGATAACGTCAGACCCCTACTAACCCGATAAGTCACGTCTGAGTCAAGCTCATCACCAACAGAGATACTACAGATCAACTATCAGTAAATCTCATCCACCGTGGCCATGGATTTCTGGTGATAGCCAACTGAACACAGCGCGACATCGACTCCTAATTTCAGAAAAGACGAATCCCTGATAATCGACCACTACCTTCAAGTGGCTCGGGACTGTACCCAACTAAAACCTGTTTGCACGACTCTTTTGAGCCATGGTAGGGTAGTAATCAAAGTACAGTGGGAACTCACACGAGAAAAATGACGATCTCAGGTCAAAGGACTAACCAGTACTCATGCCACCTGAGAACTTCCATCTGACGATAGATATAATACCATCTAGAAGTTCTCGGCGAGTCCGTCAGGTGTACTCACCTCTAGTGAGCACCTGTAACTATCATAGGTGACACAACACCAATGGCTTATGAGACCGGCGACCGCCCCTCGTCGGGGTCTAGAAACGTATACACTTGTCTACTCCAGAATATCGATGTCCAGTCTCGATGTCACGTCCCGCTTCCCGGTGTATGGGCAGAGGACGCGACGAGGCCCGCTACGTATTTACTCTGAAGTAAACACGCTAAGCGTATCTAAGCAATATAAGTTATATACACAAGAGACAAAGACAATAGATATAATTGAACAGCAACTTTATTTATTACCATTCTTTTTACAATACAACTGAAAAGTAAATACATGGAATGAAAGCAATGCCTAAACAGTGGCATAACAGAAATGTAAAGGAAATGTAATGTACAAGTGAACTAGAGCTCTAGATCTTCAGTAAACTGGTCCAAGTCCTCACTGCTAGGCTCGATCTCCAGTGAGTCCGAATCATCTGACGACATTCCAAAGAAGAAGAAAGAGAATGTCTCCGGCGAACAAATCGCTCGGTAAGTCCCGTAAATAGACAAGATTGGAATAGACAGAATAGAGAGTATATTGTTATAATGTTGTATTTAGTGTTAACGCTGTTGTTTGTAGCTTGGTACAGAAGATTGCCAGTGTATACGAGAGAAGTCCCACTATTCCATAGACTAAGGTATACGGAGCACAAGGAACCGTTCAGCCATGGTACAACGGCAATGGATATTCAGGTTAGGTGTGTTATGGTTACAGTCTCGTGCCACTTTTAACACCTTCTGTACCAATTTACCCCTTATAAACCCCGCGATGTATTGATTGTATTGTTTGTATTGTTTGAATTGTATATTGTATATAGATGGATGACTTGCCGAAATCATGATATCAGTAATCGAACGGATATAATGTATGATCATGTAAATGGAATATATCCATGGTTCGGGTCAGTCAATATAGATTGATTAGATTGAAAAGACGGATTCATAGATCCATATTGTATTGTAGTTTGATACTTGAATCATATTCAAGTCAGATTGATTATATTGAGACTCAGTCTGAGTCAGACAATTAGAAAAGAAATTGAAGTCCTGAATTATGTTTTGGTGCTATCGGTAACTGCCGCACATGGACGGCAGGATTTGTGTCTTTTACAAAGACAATTACCATATTGATAACACCGTTTGTTAAGTTGTCTACCTTAAATATGCAAGCACCCATATCTCCAGCTCCCTGAGGCTCAAGAGACTGGTCCCGCTTAAACCTATGTTTACTAGGGTCCTTATTATAATTTAACATAACTTGAGGGGTTTTATGTAAAAATAATTTTGTATAATTTTCAAAATACATCTCAAGCATTAAATTATCGTCTTTAGAGTTTCATAGATGTATATTTTTATATAAGTGAAATTTCTAGCGAGTAAAACCTATTTTCATAATAGATGGTATTTATTTGAAATATTGGAATTGTATGGTAATTTCTTGTAAATGAGATATTTTTCTTGAATTTTGGAAATGTGGAATATTATAAATATTAAAAATATATATTTTGATATTAATTACATATATATTTATTTATTAAAAATATAAGTTTTATTTATAATAGAAATCACATTTTTCTAAAGAAAAAATGTATTAAAAATCTTTCGAGATCGTATACTCCTTGCGGAGGTCTGCATCTCACTCTACTAAGACCGAGAATGTGTGATAATCCGCACCATCCTAAACGGGTTTCCCAAAATGGGTTGTAGAGGCGCAATTGCAAAGATTTGTTAAATACACTACTTATAGAAAAATATTTTATAAGTTGAAGGTGGTTATATGTAAAGTCGTATTTTCCCAAATCTTTGTTCTTAAATTCCATCGTGCTATGTTAGATATGTATGTTGTGAGGAGGTAGGTCATTACCTCATGAGTTTTCTAAGGTAATACGGTTTAAAAAGTTTAAGCATGTTGAAATGAAAGATGAAGGTATTTTAATGTAAAAGTGGAATAAAACTTACTACGGTTATTATTTTGATGTAAAACTTATTCTATTGTTTTTGTTAATGATTACTAAATGATATATCAAAAGTTGTAGGTTTGTTATTAAGAAAAAGTTGTATTTTTTAAAAGAAAAGAGAATTGGAAGCCGGATAACTCCTCTTCCGACACGTTTTGGGAATGTAAAGTTTTAGAATAGCAAAAGAGAGAGAAAAGGGGGACTTACAGGCTTTGATGAGAGGGGAAGGGTAGGAGGTGGTCTAGGATTCGTCGATACTTCATTTCGTTGCCGGAAACTCCTTGTATCTTCTCCGGAACTTCGTCGGAGCTTCGCCCTTTGTTAACTCTGTTAGTTATATGTATGCCCTAGAGGCCATTACTGTACATAGGATGTATATTGTAGTGGATGCTGGGACGTATATAGGGAGGACTTTCTTGCTCGACATGATAGTATGCTATCTGGTTGAACTTTACCTTAACGTGTATACTGATTGTCTCTCTGTTACATGTTGGTAAAGCCCTTAGGATCTGTACTTGACTACCTGGAATATGATGCGGATCATACTAGTGGGGACATGGTAGTCCATAAGTACATCCTTCAAAGTCCCTAGTCGTGGGTGTATCGAGACGGGGCATCGATATACCAGAGTAGACTAGCGTATACCTTCTCGACCCATACAGATGGGCGATGGATGATCCCATATCCATTGGTGTTTGACATCAGAGATGATGTACGGGTGCTCAGTAGAGACTGGGTACACTGGACGGACTCGCCGAGAACTCCTAGATGGTATTATACCTCACGTCAGATGGCAGTTCTCTGGTGACACTGGTACAGAGTAGTCTGTTGACCCGAGATCGTCATAGAGTCTTGTGTGGTTCCTACTGTGCTTTGATTTCCATCTTACCACGTCCAAGAGGGCGTACAAAACGGTGGTTTTTGGGTACAGTCCCGAGTCACATGGAGGCAATGAGCGATAGGAGGGGATTCGTCTCTCCCGGTATAGGGGGTTGATGTTGCGCTGCGTTCGATTGGCTATAACAGGAAATCCCTGGCCAGGGTTGCTGAGATTTACTGGTAAGTGTTACCAGTAGTTTCTCGAACAGTTATAGACCTCATATCGACACGACTTATCGAGCTATTGGGGTCTGACGTTTACCACCCCTAGGCGAGATATGCGACATATCAGACGATCAGACCGGACTGTACGGTAGTGTTACTGGTTGGATTCACTGGAGTGTGAGCGGGCTTGCTCGTCGATCTTCAGATCGCTCAATACCCGGGTGGCCGTTACGTTTAGCAGACCGCTTGCGGCTTGTGGGTGCTTGATATGATCATCACCTGCTGCCGGCGTATTGACGAGTCTTTAGAGTCCTACACAGAGGTTTCCTGGCTCAAGCGAAACGAAATAGGAGCGCATATGAGATATGTGCGGGACCGAGAATAATGCGAGTATGTGATACCGTATTCCATTCTCGTGATGAATGTATCGAAAGGTTGTATGCGATATAACCTAGTTATCGAATCAAGAGTTGGTTCGATAAGCCGATACATAGAATACTAGTCGGTTATATGCGATATGACCGGATCGTTAAATCAAGTGTTGATTTAATGATTTAATGCATAATTATATATTTGATATATTACTTTGCATTAACTAGTATTGGTTCACTTTAAATGGATTTTCTCACTCGGATTGTACACATTGTATATGTGATATACTTTTGTGCACTTGATTGTATCATGTTTGATGATACATGTTTAAGTATAGTTAAGTGTAATAGATTAAGCCATGGTTAAACTAATGATTAGGGTTTTCTATTCTTACTTATTTATTTATTTATTTATTTTGAATAGATAAGAAAAGAATGGTTGCTAATTTTGGAGTTTAGTTGAAGCTTCATGAAGCTTTGACTTTGTAACCATTCTTGTCTTCATCTTTAACCCTAACCATTAATCTAACCTTAGTTAATTCTCTACACTTGACCATGGTTCTAATATGATAAGTATTCATTTTCTTTTCCAATTATAATAATCTTATCATATTATTCTTCTTCTTCTTCCTTGCTTCAAGTGAAGAAAAGCTTACCTCATCAATGGTGATTGATGAATTAGAGTGAGAAATCCAAAACTAAAGTCTACCCACTTCCTATTTCTTCATCCTCTACCTCTTGCCAAGTAGTAGAGTGTGTTTCCTTCACAAGTTTTCAAGACTAGGTGAAGGTGGAGCTTGATCTAGTGATGCTTCGACGTAGATCATCTTCGGCACGTCGTCGACGACCTAGCCCGTCCATTCTCCGATGAAGCCGACGCTAGAGCCCGGATTTGACTTGGACAGCCGAGGGGACTTCGTTGCGGAGCTATGGAGGTGGAGCACCGGATCTACAAAGGTTGTATTTCCGTTAAACTTTTAGTTAAGTGTTAACTGGATTTCTTTTTCGCCTAGATTTCTAGCAAACGATCCGTAGTCGGGTTTCTCGGCACCGTTAAAATTTTAATTTGGCATGATCGATGCCTTGTGAGACCTCTTGAGAGTGCCTAGGAACCCTACAGTGGTATCAGAGCCTAGCTAGAGCCTTAGGCGAAGTCCAGACGGAATTTGAAAGCCGAACGAACCCGAAACCCACACCCGAGAATGCTCTCTGTCCAGATTTTAAAATTGTGGATTTTTCAAGATTAAAAATATTCAGAAAATCAAGCAGGGTTTTCTAAGAATTACTGTAAATTTCGTGGGCCTAAGTCAACTTTTCCACCGCGGAACCGCGGCACGTGCTATGCATTCCGCGGCGGTTCAGCGGTGGTTTTGTCGTTTTGCGCATTTTTCTTTTCACAGTAATTCTCAGATTTCTGTGCTGATTTTCCAGGGATATTTTAATATTTATTATCCAGTTGAGTTTTCAGGGGTTGTTTTGGGTTTTCATGAGTTCGATCGGATTATCAAATTTTGTCTGTGTGGCTTTCCGGATAAATTTTAGAATATGTTAAAAAGTTCGACCGGATATAAATACCCAATTTTTCCCCTGTCGGGAAATTTCCAATTGTTGGATTTTTCCGTAGTTTAACGACGTTCTAAGTAGTGCAAGTAACGCGATGGACCCTCTAGAAGACAACAAACCTTAACTCGATTATGTGACCGTCTTGAACTGCCCTTTGAACCTTCGGGTTTGGGGCAGTACGGCGTGCCACATGTGAGGCGTTGGCTTGACCCTTCTACGGCTGGACCATTGCTACTGAGGCATGAACTGAATGTTGTTAGACTTATTTCATGTGTTGAGTAGTATCGGGAAAACTTGGGTGTTCGATTGTTCGATCGAAAAGTTTAGCATTTTCTATTTATCCGGAATGTGATACAATAATTGGAATTCGCAAATTGTTATGAGATAACGGAATGAATATTATAAACATAGCAGTTTAGTCTTACTTGATCGGTTGCCATGGAATTTTGATGTGATCAAAAGTCCGTCGCAATCACGTAGCGTACGCGGATACTCGCCGGGTAAACTTAATAGACAGCCTCACTCCATAGCCCCGACCAAGTGACTGTAGGAGAACCCCGTCGCCGAAAGCATCCGTTCGGGTGCTCGCGGTAGCAGTGTTCCGCCTTGGTGCACTTCGTCGACGGTATTAGGGGTGCGGCCGTCTACTGAAGTTTGCGACGAGCATTCGATCAGAATGTCGGGAATCCTGTTGAATTGCCCGACTTGATATTGAAAAGAGTTTTCGATAATGAGACTAAAATGCGGGGTTTATAATTGTTAGGCATGCGATGTCTAAGTAATTCATTTGGTCAGGCATGCGATGTCTGAGGTGGTTGCGGATTCCAACTGTTGTAGTTTTTCACTTTCTTTTCTGTGACCGTAAGTGTAATATATGATATCGCCGGTTTCGTTGCTATATGTCAACGACAATTGGGATGCGCATATTTACTTACGTTGATGACATGTGATGTTATGTGTTGCTGGATATGTTATATTGGATCGTCGTGTTTGAATAGCCGGGGGATTTTATGTGAGATGAGTGTTTTTCATTTTCATTCATGTAAAAACTTGTATGTAATATTCTTTTATTGGGGCGCTTCCAGGTTGCGGAAGTTGTCACCTCTTGTATATTATTTACTTTTCTGCACTAGGATAGACCCAAGGAGGGGAGCACATGTAACCGGGTTCTGGAGTCCAGTGGGAGACCAACTCGAGGAGTCGAGTCCGGGTCTCCTAACTCTAGAATTGGTAGGGTTGCTTGCCGCTCTCGTAGGGGTCTAGGGGTGTGGGTTTGGCTATTCATCACGACCGTGGAATCCGTGTTTTATACTGGCTCGTATTGAAAACACGGACGTACTAGTATATCCAATATTTCATATGTTTCTTCTGCTGCCATATCTGTGATGTGATCATGTGATGTTCTGTGATAGATACAGTATATAGTATATATGATATATTATATAGACGTTACTTATGTTTTACACCCGCGCTAGCCCTGCCCCGCTCTGCCGTTAGTCACCTAACCTAACGGTGCACGAGGGGACATCGAGGCGAATGCGGATGGCATAAGTGTACGTCGTATTTATCTGTGATGTTTAGGTATTTAAATGATGGGACTTCATTAATGTGATTAATGAATTAAAAGAAACCTAAGATGTTGTAGAATCGAATTTCAAAATAAAACAGGTAGCTACAGTTCTTGCTTTGCACAGCGGTATATATGATATATCCTGCACCTTATTCGATAAGGAAAGGACCGAGATCCCTTCACCGGGAGTGACTCCTTTAGCAATAACTGGCAGATGCTACACACTCGGTTTGTCTTTTGATTGCTTTTAAGAGTTTTTGCTTTGCACAGTGATATATATGATATATCCCGCACCTCATTCGACGAGGAAAGGACCGACGATCCCTTCACCGGGAGTGACTCCTTTAGCAAAACTAGAAAAGCCTCAAAAACACTCCATTTCAAAATTCATTTGATTCTACAACGATATCAAGTTCATTACGCAATAGGTTTTCAGAAAAACCTGTCGTAGCCCTCCGTCATTTCAGATAAGTCCTGTTTAGTATTCGTGCTGCGTTTGTTGACCTTATCAAGACGCAGTGTGCGGTAGCTAACCAGTATTTATCTGCTTATGCATATGATGCAGATTGGGTTAGGGTAGTCGTGCGGCCTTGTTGACCTTGTCAAGGGTCGTGCGGGTGGGTTTGATTCAATTAAGAAATGACGGGTTGAACTTGACTTGCGGTCTATGGTTTGTTGACCTTGTCAAGGTCATAGATCGTTCGGGGCAAAATATTATCGGGAATTTCAAGTGTTGAAATTTGCAATGAGATTGCATACCTTCTATGAGATAGTTGGATCCCGATACCCGCTGCGAGTAAGAGTTACTCCTGGGAGAGTTTTATACATTATAATTAGCCGATCAAGTAGGTGTCTAGAAAGGTGTCAACGGGGTTACGCCTCTGGGAAAACGAGGTTTACATTAATTAGGTTCGTGCGAAAGCACGGGGGACCTCCCTCAAAGTACCGACACTGGCCTGGCTGAAAGATTGGCGAACTTGTAGTGTGTAATTAATCCCGGCTAGTCTTTCCTTTTAGGGTTTGAAGAAAGATTTGATAAAAAGCAGTGGGAGCCATCCTGATTAGATAAAATAATAACCAATCTATTCTTGCAAGAGCGCACGCTGAGTGTTTTCTTCTCTCTCTCTCCAGGTAGCGACCATATCACGCCTTAATCAAGATAATAATACGGAATATTGACCGAACCCGCTTGTTATACTGAGCTGGGGAAAGTTGGTCCCGCTCCAACTTATAATTGTTATAAGACAGAGCAGGAAATTGGGGATTACCAGAATTCCCATGCAGCCCAAACGAAGAGAGTGCATGCTGATGCATCATCTTCGGGTGTGTTCATTACAGAGAACTGTTTCTCAGTATCCTTTACGTCCTGGGTATGTGATACCAGATCAGGATCCCAGATATGTAATATGTTACATGGGCTACAGATAGGTAAAGAACTGAGAACGGGTGATAAGTTTCATGAGGCAGAAAACGGGGCAAGTGTTGCAGCCAAGTCTGTTGGTCACTGTCACCCTGTATTACGAATACATTGATTCTGAACAAATGTTATTAGATGCCGAACCTGATATACAAAATCATATCTATCTCTTTATTAGTAAAGAAATGATAAAATTTTGTATAGTTGGATAATGTTTTGAACATTTCCTATATCAAAAGTTGATCGGTTCAGGCACGTTATCTAAAAGCATTGCTGTTCTAAATCAAACTACAGTTCTTAGTATACAAAACACACACAAGAGGAAGAGTTCAGAACTGAACGAATTCTTCTTGAGGCATTGTAGACTAGGTCAGATCAATGTGACCCGACTAGCTAGAGTTACATATAGATGCATATTTAAATCAGTTTAAATTTACATCTTGTGAAACTCGCCAGTCATGTCACAAAGATAAGATGACCATAGCTCCGTTTACTGGAAACAGAGAAAGAGTTAATGAACTCTTGGGACTGATACATGATGATGTATGTAAGGTCTCCTGTCTATACATGCCAGGACTGGTTCTTTATACTTCATTACATTCTCTGATGATCTTTCGAGATTCAGACCTATGTTCCTGTTGAAACACAAGTCCGAACCTTTTGAGATATTCACAGAATATAAGTTAGAAGTAGAGAACCAATAAGGGTATAAATATTATGTCCTTTGATGTGATCAGGGAGGAGAATACTTGAGCACGGAACTCCTGGACTATTCTAAAGGAGAATGAGATTCTCTCTCAGCATTACTCCTCCGTATACACCATAGCACGATGGTAAATCAGGGTGGAGCAATCACACCCTATATGATAAGGTGTGCTCTATGATGAGTACTACTGAGTTACCTGTTTCCTTTTGGGAGTTATGCACTTGAGTAGCTGCATACCTATTGAAAAGGGTTCAAATCAAATCAGTTGCCTACCACTTCATATATGATATGGAAAGGGAAGAGCCCATGTCTTAAGCTAGTTAAGATTTGGAATTGTCCGGCCTATGTCTAAAAGCAAAATCCGGACAAGCTCGAGGCAAGGTCTGTTATGTAGAACTGGAAATGTTCCAGCTATACAAACTACAGCAGATGATTTGGTAGAACCAAAGGATTCAGTAGATTCCAACGAACCTTAGCCTCTCCGCCGATCTAGTAGGGTTCCTCACCCGCCTGAGAGATACTTCTGTTTCTCTATGACAGTGGGAGCGAGGATTGCATCATGAGATGATGACCCAACTAGCTTCGGGCTGGCCATCAGGAGTAAGACTCTGTAAGAATGGCTGGATGTTTAGCGATCTGAGATGGAATCCTTATACACCAGCAAAGTATGGACTTTAGCTGCTATATCTGAAGGGTTAAATCCCCATCAGGAGCAAGTATATCTTGAGAAGATTACTTGGTGTACATGGAAAAGTTGAGACTTTCAAAGCTAGACTTGTTAAAAGTTTGCATCATTGACCAGGTGTGGATAATGGTGAAACCTTTTCAAGTAGCTATGCTTAAGTCCATCCAGATCCTACTTGTCACGGATACATACCATGACTACGATATCTGGTGGTTGGGTGTCATGACTGCTTTTCTAAATGATGTTTTACAAGAGTGCGTCTATAAGTACACAGCCAGAGGGCTTCGTAGACAGTGGGAGCAGCGGAAACGTGTGCAAGATGCTTTATAAGATAAAGCAGGCATCGCGGAGTTGGAACATCTGTTTTGATGAATTAGTCAATGAGTTTGACATCATCAAAATGGTAGATGAACCTTGTATAAACAAAAAGGTAGTAGGGAGTATGGTGATGATCCTCGTAGAGTACGTGGATGACATACTCTTGATAAGAAAGGAGTTTCTTATGCTACGCTCGATCAATCTCCGCTTATCACAATGATTCTCCATATAGGTTCAAAGTGATACCTCCTAAATCCTGGTTTTTGGATCTATGAGATAGATCTAATTGGATATTAGGATTCTCACTAGTTGTAGTGAGATGGCATCAACCGATCCTGGGGAGAATCACTGGAATGGTTCCAGGGTGATAAAGACGACTGAATGTCAGTCACAGGCATTGTCTCTACCCTCAGTAAAGGGACGGTATGTTGGAAGAGTTCCAAGCTAGATACCGTGACATACTAGACGATAAAGGCACGATACATCGCTACTTAAGATGCTACCAAAGAGGCTGTTTGGGTGTATATAGGTTCATGAGATGAACTATGTTCCTACCATTGTGTGACAATGGAGTTGTGGCTTTTGCCAAGGAACGTCCGTCCCATCAGTGATCCAGACATATTCTAAGGCAGTATCACTTGATCATGGAGATGGTTGATCTCCAGGGTGATCGAGGTTTGGAGAGTAGACTCAGAGGACAACACAGCGGATCCACTCACAAAGGCCTGTTCCCAGAGAGAGACTTTTATGGGATGGTTGAGTATGAGATACTATAACCACTGCTATCAGATGGCCCTAGTGCAAGTGGGAGATTGTTAGTTATATGTATGCCCTAGAGGCCATTACTGTACATAGGATGTATATTGTAGTGGATGCTGGGACGTATATAGGGAGGACTTTCTTGCTCGACATGATAGTATGCTATCTGGTTGAACTTTACCTTAACGTGTATACTGATTGTCTCTCTGTTACATGTTGGTAAAGCCCTTAGGATCTGTACTTGACTACCTGGACTATGATGCGGATCATACTAGTGGGGACATGGTAGTCCATAAGTACATCCTTCAAAGTCCTTAGTCGTGGGTGTATCGAGACGGGGCATCGATATACCAGAGTAGACTAGCGTATACCTTCTCGACCCATACAGATGGGCGATGGATGATCCCATATCCATTGGTGTTTGACATCAGAGATGATGTACGGGTGCTCAGTAGAGACTGGGTACACTGGACGGACTCGCCGAGAACTCCCAGATGGTATTATACCTCACGTCAGATGGCAGTTCTCTGGTGACACTGGTACAGAGTAGTCTGTTGACCCGAGATCGTCATAGAGTCTTGTGTGGTTCCCACTGTGCTTTGATTTCCATCTTACCACGTCCAAGAGGGCGTGCAAAACGGTGGTTTTTGGGTACAGTCCTGAGTCACATGGAGGCAATGAGCGATAGGAGGGGATTCGTCTCTCCCGGTATAGGGGGTTGATGTTGCGCTGTGTTCGATTGGCTATAACAGGAAATCCCTGGCCAGGGTTACTGAGATTTACTGGTAAGTGTTACCAGTAGTTTCTCGAACAGTTATAGACCTCATATCGACACGACTTATCGAGCTATTGGGGTCTGACGTTTACCACCCCTAGGCGAGATATGCGACATATCAGACGATCAGACCGGACTGTACGGTAGTGTTACTGGTTGGATTCACTGGAGTGTGAGCGGGCTTGCTCGTCGATCTTCAGATCGCTCAATACCCGGGTGGCCGTTACGTTTAGCAGACCGCTTGTGGCTTGTGGGTGCTTGATATGATCATCACTTGCTGCCGGCGTATTGACGAGTCTTTAGAGTCCTACACAGAGGTTTCCTGGCTCAAGCGAAACGAAATAAGAGCGCATATGAGATATGTGTGGGACCGAGAATAATTCGAGTATGTGATACCGTATTCCATTCTCGCGATGAATGTATCGAAAGGTTGTATGCGATATAACCTAGTTATCGAATTAAGGGTTGGTTCGATAAGCCGATATATAGAATACTAGTCGGTTATATGCGATATGACCGGATCGTTAAATCAAGTGTTGATTTAATGATTTAATGCATAATTATATATTTGATATATTACTTTGCATTAACTAGTATTGGTTCACTTTAAATGGATTTTCTCACTCGGATTGTACACATTGTATATGTGATATACTTTTGTGCACTTGATTGTATCATGTTTGATGATACATGTTTAACTATAGTTAAGTGTAATGGATTAAGCTATGGTTAAACTAATGATTAGGGTTTTCTATTCTTACTTATTTATTTATTTTTTTATTTTGAATAGATAAGAAAAGAATGGTTGCTAATTTTGGAGTTTAGTTGAAGCTTCATGAAGCTTTGACTTTGTAACCATTCTTGTCTTCATCTTTAACCCTAACCATTAATCTAACCTTAGTTAATTCTCTACACTTGACCATGGTTCTAATATGATAAGTATTCATTTTCTTTTCCAATTATAATAATCTTATCATATTATTATTCTTCTTCTTCTTTGCTTCAAGTGAAGAAAAGCTTACCTCATCAATGGTGATTGATGAATTAGAGTGAGAAATCCAAAACTAAAGTCTACCCACTTCCTATTTCTTCATCCTCTACCTCTTACCAAGTAGTAGAGTGTGTTTCCTTCACAAGTTTTCAAGACTAGGTGAAGGTGGAGCTTGATCTAGTGATGCTTCGACGTAGATCATCTTCGGCACGTCGTCGACGACCTAGCCCGTCCATTCTCCGATGAAGCCGACGCTAGAGCCCGGATTTGACTTGGACAGCCGAGGGGACTTCGTTGCGGAGCTATGGAGGTGGAGCACCGGATCTACAAAGGTTGTATTTCCGTTAAACTTTTAGTTAAGTGTTAACTAGATTTCTTTTTCGCCTAGATTTCTAGCAAACGATCCGTAGTCGGGTTTCTCGGCACCGTTAAAATTTTAATTTGGCATGATCGATGCATTGTGAGACCTCTTGAGAGTGCCTAGGAACCCTACAAACTCCACTTGCACACTATGGGAACTTGGAAATTTCTTGAGGGTTTTGGCAGGGAATTGTGAGTGAGGAGGTGTGAAATGAGGGTGGTATTTATAGGTAAAATTAGGGTTTAGGGTGTTTAAAGAATGCATTGAAATATGAATTAAAATGAGGTTAAATGGGTATTTTATTGCTCTCTGGATTAATTCAGAATAAACAAGCAATAAGGGAGTGGTGGGGTAGCTGAAAGGGTGCAGGGGGTAAAGTTTGGGGGCATTTGGGACGGTTTGACCCGACCTCGCCGGATTTCCTAGGCTTGTCGCCGGCCTAATGTCAACGGTCTGGGTTGGTGTTGAGTTATTGGGCCGGGGTCGTTTGGTATTCTACAGTGCATGTGTTTGATTATCTTGTGTCTATTCAGATTATGTGTAGTGCACGTGTAGTCTTTTAGGCTTCTAAAAAGATTAAAAGAATTTAAAATAAAAAGAATATGTGGCTGATGGGATTTGAACTCTGGTGCTTTGGTTCAGCAGTGAAAGGTAGTACCAATGAGCTATAAGCTCTTTCTTGCTGTTCTAAATCAAAACAAATACTTATAGCCTTCACAGGAATTGTAAATACCCCAATTGTACATTAACTTTAAATGAATTTTATGTACACTAAAATTGGAGTTGTTACACTTGATACTCCCATGACTAGGGATGTTTAAGGATGTGCTTATAGACAACCCAGCTCCCACATACATGATCTCCATCATAATGCTGGTTGTCAAGCAACAATCTTACGGGCTTTATCAACGATGAAGACAAACCATATAGCATATTATCATCTCGAGTAAGACTGTTATACCTGCACAGGTCCTCCCTCAATTATCATAATCGCCTACTTGCGATCAAAATAATTGTTTTGAGGGCACTATATCCAACAGCCTTACTCTAGAATTAGCGGGCTATTCGCCGCATTCGTAGGGGGTATAGGTTGACCCATGGAGGAGTGCTCAAGTTACCAGATTCCGTGAAGTGCTGGGTGTCCCATTCACTTTGTTGATTAAGGTTGCCTCATTTCTGGGATTGGCGGGTAACTTGCTGCACTCGTAGGGTTTTAGGTTCTTCATTGCACTGGCTATCCATACTACCGGGGAACGTCGCGTCTCATTTACGGCTCAAATGAAACGCGGGCTCCTAGTTTATCCGCTGTTCCATATTGTTGTTTGCATGCCTGTGATGATTTTTATCTGTCTGTGATGAATATTATCTTCCTGCGATGCTTTTATATATATATATATATATAATATTTAGTATATGCTTCTATATGTTTTGCATCCGCGCTATTTTTGCCCCCGCCCTGCCATTAATTAAGCAACCTAACGGTGCATGAAGGGGCCTCGTGGCAAATGTGGATGGCATATAAAAGTATATTATTTTGGTTTTTTCTTTTGTGGCTTGAAAACTTAAAATGATGGGAACGCATTATCTGAATAATGCAAGGAAAATAAACCTAAATGATGTTGTCAGAACCAATTTTAAAACTACCCAGTTTTCTTCAAAACTTATAGCCGTATTCTTTTGATTTGCATAGAGATATTCGGTTAGGAATATCCCGCACCTCATTCTATGAGGGAAAAGCCTTGATCCCTTCATTAGGAGTTCGCTCTTAAGCAAAGGTTTATGTTACTAGTTTTAAAAGCGGAGATTAAACCACTCTATTTCAAAGCCACTCGAGTTTCTTCAACGATATCAAGTTCATTACGTTAAAGGTTTTTCGCTAAAAACCAGTCGTAGCCCTCTGTCATTTCAGATTAGTTGTCATAACCCGAAAAAGGCACATGACTGGCACTTGAATCGCGCGAAGTCTATATGACCCCACCTAATCCAAGCCAGCCAAAAGCCAAGAAATCTAAACCTCTTTGGAAAATAGTGGAGGTGAAGTTTTGAAATAAAGGTATTAATGAAATCAAGTTCTTCTTTTAAAAGTATAAGTAATATCATATGAAAATGCAATGTTTTGTATCAATCTTGAAAACATTGTCGTTATTTGAAATTTGTGCAGCACCTCGTTTGTAATTTTTGAACCAAAACAAATACATAGCAATAATAATATGCATCCTCAAACGGGAGCTAGCTCTTCGTCAATTGGCGGAAACAACTATGCAAATAATATATATACGACGCCCTAAGGCAAAGATCAAACATAGAAAGAAAATAAGAAACCAAAACATCATTAAGAAACCAGAAACAAGAATAAATACATGAGCGTGACTCTAAGTCTGAAAGAATATACAACTGTGGTTTCTAAGTCTACCAAATATACATAGTCTAGTAGATAGAGCTTTAACTAGATTGTAACATTTCAGAAAAATAAAATATTATTTTTGGGAATTTTTATAATTAAATATTGAATATTTTAATAAGGTGGTATAATTAAATAACGATAAATTGGGAAAAAATTTGGAAAATTATGGAAATTACTAAAAAGAAGGTGCTTTATGTGATTCATGCAAATTATGAAAGTTTATGATTTATTATACACTAATTTTGTGCTAATCGCGATTAAAAATCGCTAATCGGGCTTTAAGCGTGTTTTGTGCACATGTCATTTTTTAACACTTGTTACATTTTTCCTACATGATTTTTGGGTGTATGGTTATTTGTTTTGGGTTTACTATTGAGGAGAGAAGAAAAGAAAAGAACAGAAAAGAAAAAGGGAAAACATTATTATATGAAGCATGGGCATGAGAGAGAGAGAGAGGGTGAGGGGTCAAAGTTAGGTCTTGGCCATTCCTTCTCTTCTCATTTTCTTCATCATCCTTGCCTCCTCCTCTCTCATGGCAGCACCCTCTCCTCCCTCCTCTTCAAAACCCTCACTTCATCTCCAAAACAAACCCAAAACCCCATTAGCACTTCACAAAAAATGTGCACAAGCTCTCAAGCAACCCATTGGACCAAGAAAGCTTGCATTTTGGACACTTGGGCAACTCAAGAAAATTTTCTTGAGTTGCCAATTGAGGTAATTTCTGCACCATTAGTGTAGTGTTTTAATTCCTTATGCATCCATACATGTTTCATGTCGATATTGAGTGGTTTTGTGGACTTAGAAAATTCTAGTTAGGGTTTATGGAAATTGATAGTTGTGATGTGTATTTGAGCTCAGTAGAGGCCACACAAACCCCCTAGTGCTAGAAGTCAGACCTAAACCAGAGACTAGATCCCCGGAATACGGATTTAGAAACCCGATATCGGAAGAATTGTGGATTCTGTGAGTGTATTTTGAAATCTGCTAACACTCGGGGGCCTGAAAAATTATTTTGTAAACACAGGGAGACATGCAGGAACCTAGGAACCATCACCCAAAACCTTAGCCCCTACCTCCCCAACCTGGCCTCAGATTTAATCCAGAAGGCCGCAAATTGTGGCCTAGGTCCCACCATTTTGATTCGTGTTTCTTCCATGGCTCCATTTCCAGTAAACTAGACCCTTGGCATATGCAAAATTGTCTGATTTGACCTAGGGTAAAATCTGGGATCATTTTCTTATGTTGGCGCATTGATTTACTACTTGTTTTAACATGGATTTTGGTATTTGATATTTCGTTTCCGTCGTGTGGCGTTTGAACGTCAACGACTAGGATTATTGGTCGTGTTTGCATGCGAAGCTATAGGTTTTTACCTATGAGCGTAGCGTGTGCCGTTTTTGGTTTTCCGATGTGATTTTAATGTGCATTTGCGATTGTGTATATGTGTAGGTACCCCACGTGATGTCGAGATGTTGAAGATGAAGATGGCGACATTGGCATCGGCACATAAGAAGCAAGGTGAGTAGATTTATATCTACGGGGAGAAGTCGGGTGGATGGCGTATAGCACCCCCGCAAAGTTGTAAGGAATTATATGATGGGATATGATATATATACCTTTATATGTTAGGATGTGATATGAGCCTTAGCAAGAAATCTTTAGGAGGTTAGGGGTTAGTGTTAGCGAGTATGGATGAAAGGACTCTAGTCGATTTCTTAGGCCGAAACCCTAGAATAAAGATTTGCATACACGCACATGAACATACTCGCATACATTGATATCTTTGTGCGTATTGGGGACATATTTATATTGGTATAATTATATGCTTGGATGATGAGAATGTTATATGATACTTGGGAATGAGTCGATCTGATCGGGTATGATGCCGTGAGATAATTAATGTGCGACCGAGATATGTCATGATGTTATAGCGGGTCGTTGGACGATGATACTATGTTGATGATATATTATGATAGTTGACGAGTTATATATCGAGATATGAGGTATGATATGTTAAGATATTATAATGGGTTGCTTGGACGATGTATACTCCTATATGATGATAAGTATGGGTGACACCGGATTGTATGAGGCTGTAGATCAGTAGCCAGATCATGATTAGTGTCGATGATATTAGTAGTGTACTAGACTTAGATCAGTACCCCCTGCTCACGATATGTGATGATGTGGATATCAGATGAATAATGAGATTAATATGATATTTGACCCGTACCCAGATTTGGGATGCCGTACGATAGATTTACCGTACGGGAGATAGTTATGAGGTTAGATCCGCACTCTTGACTTGAGGATGTCATATTGTCATTGTATCGTACGTGATACTGTTGTGGAGTGATCACCGACTACTAGATATATAAGTATAGATCGACTCAGACTTAGGCGGATTCCCTTACCCTTTTGACTGGGCTCGAGTCATACTCTTTTTCAAAAGTGGGAAATCGTGGGTATGTTATTTACCAAACTGCATGACTCGGATATTGGGTAGGAATATTTTCAGTGTTGTTATCACATCACTTCCTATGTATTCATGATGTTTCATCGCACCGCATGCTTATATTGTGTTTTCTTATGCCATTATTGAGATCATGCTGTCAGGACACCAGCACCATTACCGATGATGCGTATGTTCCACATACTCTTACTTGCCGGCTCACACACATCATCATCAGTAATTGCCATGTCACGAACACTTTAGAGAATATTACCCATTGACATAGCTTGTTAACTGATAGTTCGACATGGTATTAGCATACTCGTCTTTATATGCTGGATTAGACGTTGCAGTTATTACTTGCTACCGCATGCATATTATTATTCACTGTTTACTTGCTATTGATGATTGGATTTCGGATTTTCATGAGATTTTCTGGATTTGGAAACCGCATGTGAAAGTTTTATAAATTGATGTGTTATTTTAAAGAGAAAAATGCGGTTTTCCTTGATAGATGAGTTTTGTCCACCATGATGTTTTCTCGGTTTTGAGATGGATTTCGAGACCCGATTCGAGGAGTTGGATGAACCGTCTGCGGGTACATGGTGGACCCGGTAAGTTACCCCGGGGCAAGAAGATCGAGGTGTAGACGATGAGCCTAGAAGGAGCAGACTGCCTACCGGTGATAGCATTTGGACCTGACGGTTATCCGGAGGATACCGACCGGGGTCACGAAATGGATATAGGCCGACCCGTACTGCCGGAGCTCACGGGCCGATCCCGCCGATGATACGGAGCCTGAGATATTTGAGGATTTATGTGCCGATGCTGGGCACAGGTTTCATGATGTTTACGAGTGTCGATGCTGGACACTCAGGTTCCGTGATTTTATGTGTCGCGAGGGACACACGTTGATTTATATCCTCATACTTTCATGCATATGCTTCTATGACTTTTTACATGCATGATGTTGTTATGTCATTGGTTGACACATGGACGAGATCCGCATGCATACAGGCATTGACTACATAGTTGGATGATATAGTTGACACTGATTTCATGATGATTACATTGATCATACCCCATACATGTGATATATTGCACTTATACATAGATGGACCATGATATTTATTTGAGGATATTACTGATCGTATGACCTAGGATTGCGTTATACATGCGATTTCTACTCGTAGATGTTTTCTACTTACGAGTTGGTAACTCACCCCTGTTGTGCCACAGTTCTTTGCAGGTTTTTCCGTACAGGTTTCGTTGCGGTTTTGCTGGCACACTGTTCCTTCAGGGTGATTGCTTTGGTAGGTGGGATCTGGCGCATCAGGACCACCATTGTATATTATTATTCACTTGTATCTAGTAAAACTCCATCAACCAAACTTGTATTATTTGTTAGACATAGAAGACCGGTGTATTATTTCGACCTTAGAGTCGCGCTTGTATTATTATGGTTTTCTTGATGATTTTTGAGTTTCTTTTGAGCTTTGATCCTCGCCCTTGGCATTGTATATTATATTGCATTGTGTGGTTTTGTCCGTCGATTGACGAAGAGCTAGCTCCCGCTTGGGGATGCCTTTATTCATTATATATGCTTTTAGCTTGTTGTACCCCGTTCGGGGCCAGTATTTATAAAGGAAACTCTGCCGAAATTTTTAGAAAAGACTTGAGACTTTAAAAATGCATATTTCGGCTTATGTTGTTAAACTTCTTGCTTTAAAATTGGTTTTTCCTTCACTCTACTACTTTACTTGGTTTGGATTTCTGGGTTTCGGCTTACTTAGATTACGTACGCCTCGAGCCGTTTCGTAATTTAAGTGCCGGTCATGTTCCGTACTTTTCGGGTCGTGACATAGATACAACTGAATAAAGTACAAGTACAAATGGAGGTCACGATGCAAGTGTACCCCACCTACTAAAAGCAAGTCACCCAGAAGGAAGTGCCAACAAGCCGATATTGAATCTGTGTGGTCAAACCTGCAAGAAAACTGTGGCACAATGGGGTGAGTTGCCAACTCGTGAGTAGAAGACATCACCGGGTAGAAATCGAATGTATGACGATCTCCTAGAACATACAGTAACATAATAATAGTATAATGACATCGAGTGGTAACAAGGGTAATAGTATAATCATAAGTGTAATACCAATATACTCGTGTCCGTGTAATAAGGTAGTACCATGTCATATGTATATATATGTGTGAGTATAAATGTATCATCCAACGTGTGTCCATCAACGACACACTAAATCATGATAAAACCTAAGTGCCCGGCATCGACACTCGAAAACATCATAAAAACCGTGTCCAACAGCGATACATAATCCTCATATCTCGGGCGCCGTCTCATCAGATCGGCCCTCATATCCATCTGATCTCACGACTCCGGTCGGTATCCTCCGAATATCTACCGAGCCAAACTATCACCGGTCATTAGTGCTCCCCTGTCGGGCTCAACGTCTCTCTATACGATCTTCTTGCCCCTGGGTACCGTACCGGGCCCACCATGTACCCACAGACGGTGCCTCCTCTCTCCTCGAATCGAGTATACATATAGCTCAAGAACCGAGAAAACTCATGGTGGACGCCACACATCATATCAAGGAAAACTGCATTTTTCTTTTAAAATGATCGTAATTTTTTAAAATTCACATGCGGTTTCCCAAATCCAGAAATCTCATGAAAACCGAAATTTCATAAGCATGAACTAATAATGAAACAATGAATACCGGCATAGAGCCAATCTACAGTGCATAACTAGAATGTATATCTAAATGAATGTCGCATCTAAGTAAGAAATGCAATATCTAAACTAGCATGTGAGATCATGAATGCTAAGCAATACTATTAAGCTACAAGTTATCAGGTTGTATGAGTGAAGTAACGGTTTCTAATGTGTATGTGGCATGATAATTACCGATGATGATGTGTGTGAGCCGGCAAGTAAGTGTACGTGCAATATGCGTATCATCGGTAATGGTGCATGTGTCCTAGCAGACGAGGTCATAACAGCTAATGAAAAGAACATGTGTGTATATATAATGCAATGAGAATAATATGAGCATAGCAGAAAGGAAATAGTAAACGCAACAATATAAAATATATATCTATATACGAGCCATACAGTTGTAGTATTTAAAATAGCACAAATCGTTGTTTTTAGAAAAATAGGGGCTACGGTATTTTTGAGAAAAAGAGATACCTTTTGAAAATCTATAGCGTCCCTCGGGTTTGTCTTTTGAAAATGCATACGATTCGTTAGTTTTGAAAATAGGTATGGCTCTAATGATATCTAATATCTACTTAAATGATTGAAAGAACTAAACTAAACTTAAGTCGAAAGTGATTAGGAATTTATAACATTTCCGAGTCGATACATCTATCATTAGGCGATCCAGCCTCATAATATCATGTACGGTATAGTTCCTCGTACAACATCCTCAAGTCAAGCGTGTGGATCAATCATCATATATATCATATCTCATACGGTATAATCCGTCGTACGATATCCTCGAATCAAGAATACGGGTCAATCATCATATATATCTATCTCGTACGGTATAATCCATCGTATGATATTCTCGAATCATGAATATGGATCAATAATCATATATATCAGCTCTCGTACGGTATCATCCATCGTACGATATCATCATCCAAGGGTACGGATCTATGGTCACGTACATTCTATCATCTCATCTATTCACATGTCATCACATGTTATATGTATATCGCCCAAAGATCATGTAATATCTCATATCATAACCTGGTGTTTCGATCTCAAAGTATATATCATGACCTCGTGACATCATGTCCGATCATATCGACTCATATCCTTCTAGCATATCATATCCTCATCTTACGCGTATGTGTGTGTGTGTATGTGTATACATACACATCAACATATCCATATATATATACACACATATACATATATACACATATCATACCAAGTGTGTGTGAGTGTGTGTGTGAGACAACATAAATCCAAAGGCTCACGGCTAAGAGAAATAGGGCTAAGGGTATGCCTTCCTACGAGTACACTTATTCTAACTTATAGTCTCCTGGAAACCTATTAGCTAAGTTTACATATCCAACATTGACACACACACACATATATATATAAGTATCCTAATCTCCGGTTGTGAGGGTGCTATACGCCATCCACCCGACTTCCCCCCATAGATGTACATCTATTCACCTACTATCCTCGTTTTAGCCGAAGTTGATGACCTCTTGCTCTCCTTTGTCGTCCTGAAATCCACGCGAAGGTACCTAAAGTTCAACGCACGTCGTATCGACATCAAAATCAAGTCCGGAAAACGATACGGCAAACGAGACATAGGGGGATGCGCTAGCGTGGGACGCAGAACGTGGGGAGGCGGATATCTCGCCCTGGCGAGATACGCGGAGCCGTTGTGGGGGCGCTTGGGTTCTTCTCTCTCGGTTGATCAGGAAGGCCGAGGAAGCTCGGCCTGACAGATGGCTCGGAGATGAGCAAGGAGGCCGAGGAAGCTCAGCCTTTCGGATGGCTCGAAGACGAGCAAGGAGGCCGAGGAAGCTCGGCCTGACAGATGGCTCGGAGACAAGCAAGGAGGCTGAGGAAGCTCGGCCTGTCAGATGGCTCGGAGACGAGCAAGGAGACCGAGGAAGCTCCGAGACAAGCTGTTGGTTGTTTGCTAGGTGAAGGTGGAAAGTACTTAGGGAGGTCTCCTTGAAAGGTCAGATACATCCTTGGAGACAAGGTCCCGAGGAATGCCCCTACTGCAACTCATTTATTCCACTTCAGTAGCCTTCGGGACACATCATCTACCACGTGTCGTAATCTGAGGAAATACCACTTCTAAGCATCATCATTAGCCCCCCACTCTCGTTCCAACCTATTCATGGGTCGGGTCGAGAGTGGCCTACTCGGTTTTTCTTCTGCTCAGTTTGGCGTCGAGAATCATAATGTGGATCGCCCGGGAATGACATGATGTTTAGCGGTTGTGTCGTTTCGATCTTTGGGCCCACGTGTCGTCTTGTCGTGCTTGAATTTTCGTGCGTATCCCTGATGGCGTCAGCGGATCAGTGAAATGATTGCGCTTTACAGAGGGGGCGTCGTTTCAGTCGATTCGTCAGTTAGGGTACGGGCCACGTTTTAGACGTCGGTTGGCGGGCAAGACAAGCTGTCTTTGACCCTTGCAACCGAAGAGATGTCCCCAATGGTCGACCACCACGTGGAGCTTCGACTGCCGCTTGGGCGCGACGTTTCGTTTTGGCGGGAATCAATCTGGATCGTAGGATGTTCTCTTTTGGGGTGTATAAATAGGAGGGGACCACCCTAGAGCCAACACTTTGCCTTAATTTTCTTTGGTTGCTTGAAGATTGCTCGGAGCTCCTCCGCATAGATCGGATCTTATGTTGATCTTTCCTCGGTGAGTCCCTTTCTTTGAATCAGGTTAGATGTTTTCCTCCAAGGAGTCTGTAGATGTTGTAAGGGTAGAGTCGGACGATGAGGCTCCAGTTGCCAGGGCCGAGTCCAGTGGGTCTTCCTTCTCTTCGGCTTCAGATAGCCTAGAAGGTTCTTCTTCATCTTCGTCTTCTGTGTCGGGTTCGCCCCCTAGAGTCAGGGCTGCCCTTATTACTCGCCGTCGGACGGCGACAAGAGCTCCCAAGGTGCGCATCGGGAACACCCATGATGCGCCCTTTGTCTTAAATCCCATGGTCGAGCTTTCCGATATCCGGACACGATTCCATGTTCCCTCTAATTATTCCCTTCGTTTGGCTAGGGAGGGTGAGCGGGCAGATCGGGTGCAAGGCAAAGAGGTTGCCCTGTATCTGGAAGCATTCCGAGCAGGAATGTGTCTGCCCTTCTTACCCGAGGTTAGTGCGGTACTCCGTTGCTTCAATCTTGCCCCGGGCCAGCTAGCGCCGAACTCGTGGAGGATCCTCCTCGGGTTTCTGGTCCGGTTGAAATTAGATCAGATACCTTTCAGTTTGACCCTCCTCGTGTCCTTCTTTTGTTACAAAAATCACTCCGGTACAAGTAAGGATGAGCCGAGCTGGGTATACTTTTCGTTTAAAAAACGTAAGGGTGGGGTGGCCGGGTCGGGGGTAGTGGTCGTCCCTTCTTCCATCCATGAATGAAAGGAGAAGTATGTATTCGTCGGGCCACCGAAAGGCGAGGATTGGCCTGTGCCTACATAGTGGCACATGGCCGACTGCCCGAGGGCAAAGCAGTCGAATTCCCCGAGGCGAGGGTGGTGTTCCAATGGGAACCGATCCAGCGGGCGGATGTCCTGCTATCCGAGAAGGTACCGAGCTGGGCTGGGCTCGGTCCTGCGCGTTTCTTGGGTAAGTTAGGGCTTTCGACGATCTGTTTAGACTTTACTAAATTTCCTTTGCCGTTTCAGTGTCGCTAACCCCCTTTTATTTGTGTGTTCTTTTTTGCAAAGCCTATGGACTGATCAAAAATCCTAAGGCCGCCAAGACCCAAGGAAAGAAGGCCGGGGGTGCAAGCTCGTCCCGACCCAGTCCGAGCTCGGCCCCGAGGCCAACTCCACCGACTAAGCCTTCCGCCGCTCCCCGAGTCCCAGAAGAACGCCGCAAGGGGGTCATAAGCACGCGCGGGACCCGGTGCCCTGGACGAGGGAGGAAGAGGCTGAGCCCATCGAAATCCTTCTCAAAAGGCAGAAGCGGGTGGTCTCTCGGCCACCTTATACCGGGATCCCAGGACAGGAGGGTGACTTCTGCATTGAGGTGCCCTCGGGGCTCTCCGTCGCCGACAGCCTGCTTTCGGACATGGAGCAGGCATCCGGGGCCAAGATTCCCCAGGGGACCATGAAGGCCCAGGTGGCCGCCATAGCGCATGAGGCGGTTCAGGTCGGTACTTGACTTTTCTTAAAATTTCTTAAGTCTTATTTCCTCGGTTTAAGCTTTCTAACCCGTTTGTTGCTTTCCTCAGGTCCTTGATCACTGCGCTCTCCTCGTCGCCGTGGAATCCGATGAGGTAGCCCCGGCCATGAAAAAGGTGGGCGCATCCTCCTCGCGGGAGGAAGAACTTCGCCTCCAACTGCAGCAGGCGGAGGAGAAGGCGGGTCTCCTCGACACTCGATTGGTCGCCGAGGGGCTGACGAACTCCAAGCTGAAGGAGTCTCATCGGCTTCTGGATGAGTCCAACCGGGCTATCCAAGCCAAGTTGGAGGAGCTGAACAGCCTCTACCATGTGATGAATAAGTCGAGGGACGCCCTCAAGAGGGATGTCCGGATGGCTATAGACGCGGTGAAGCTCGCCGAGAGCCGAGCAGCTAAGGCCGTGGAGGGATACAAGGCGTCCGATCAATTTTACGCCGATCTTGCTGAATCCACGGCCGTCGTGTGGCACAACGGCTTCGACGCCATCAATGAGTCTATGCTGAGATTCGCCGACTGTAAGCTCCGTGCCAAGTAACCCCTGGCCGAGGAAGCGCCGCAGGGGGAAGTCATCGAGGAAGCGCTGCAGGGGGCGAGGCTGTCGGTGGAAGCGCCGACCCCGAGGTCACAGTTTTGGTCCCTGATGACGGCATCGAGCAAGGAGAGATCTCGGTCGAGCGGGCGGCCTGAACTTTCCTCTCTTGAAGATCCTTTTTTTTCCTTTTAAAATTTTGTAAGCCTCCGGGCATTTTTGTAAGGCTGAGGAGCCCAGAATACCTTATATTTATTTTTTATTATAAATAAAGCACACCTTTTTCCTTTGCCCAAATGTCTGCTCACTACGCAAATACTTTTAGCTCGTATACTTTTCATTGTTCGAATATTCATTCTGCAAGTCTTTTTAGCCCGTAGGTCTTTTCATCTTGCAAGTACTTTCAGCTCATAAGTATCTTTATCGGCAAGTGTTAGGCCGGTGTCCACCCTTCCCACACATACCGACTGTTCTTCAAGTAGAGTCGAACGATATGCAAGTGTAGGAAGTGTTTCCCCCAATCAGAGCAAAGTTCTGTTCAAAATTCAAATTTTAAAAAATGAAGCAACGCTTCAGATCCAGCACCCAATGCGTTGCGCCCTAGGCAGCGCACCACGTGCAAAGCACGTGTGCGCTAGCGCCAAGTGCGCTGCGCTCTGAGCAGCGCACCACGTGCAAAGCACGTGTACGCTAGCGCTGGAACTAAAAGCTCCCCACCGTCAGATCAAAGATCTAATAATAAATGATAAGTCATTAATTAATCAGAATTAAATTCTGTTAAGGAAAGATTTCTCAAAATCTTTCCAAATAACAAAATTGTGCTCTTTAAATCAGAGCACCGTTGGATCAATGATCCAATGGTGATTAAAAAATCACCAAAATACAGAATAAATTCTGTTTGGAAAGATTTCCCAATCTTATTAAAAACAAGAAGATTGCCTTTTTGTAAATCAGAAGCCCTTGGATCAAAGATCCAGCGATGGGAAATTCCCCAAATCAATTGGAGAAAAGATCTCCTTAACTGATTCAACAAATCAGCCTCCCCTATATAAAGGACCCAAGACTTCAAGTCTTATACAGAAGAACCCCCCCCCCCCCATAAACTTTGAGAAAATCTCAAGAAGAGAAGCATAGCTCTCAGCAAAAGAAGATTTTTTCTTCAAGGTAAAAAGAATGGTGATGAACAAAGAGATGAAATCATCTCATAATTAAAAAGAAGAATTCTCTTCTTAAAACATCATAGATCTACAAAGACCAAGGTCTTTTATAAAAAGATCAAAAGATCTCATCATAAAATAAAGAAGTACTTACTTTTTTCACAGATCATAAATCTATAAGACAAATTGTCTTTCTGAGATTATGAACATCTCATTATAAAGGGGGGTAGAATTATTAAATTCTCTTAAGGATCATAGATCCATAAAGGCAAAGCCTTTCATTAATACAAGAGATTGAAGCATCTCCTATAAAGTAAGAACTTTTGTTCTTTTGATCTTGAGACAAGTCTCTTCTAGGGGAAAATTTATTTCCCAGATCATAAAATTGATCAATTGCGCTTCTGCGCTCTTGGACTGGCGCTCAGCGCCGAGCGCACCACGTGTCACTCATGAGTGCGCCACTCAATAGTTAGCGCCTTGTGCTCTTGAATTAGCGCACTGCGCTCATGGACTGGCGCAAAGCGCCAAGTGCACCACGTGTCATTCATGTGTGCGCCATTGAATTAATAGCGCAATGCGCTCATATATTAGCGCAATGCGCTCATCATCTGGCGCCAAGCGCGCCACGTGTCACTCACGTGTGCGATACTCAGCACAAGCGCACTGCGCTCTTTGACTGGCGTAAAGCGCCAAGCGCACTACGTGCTCCTCATGTGTGCGCTGACAGAACATAAATTGTTCTTTAAGCCTAGAGCTATGATGAATGCTCAGCATTAAATGAAAGACAGAAATACTGTCAAAACTCAAATCAATGCTCAGCATTGTTAAAAGGGCCAAGCCCAAACAAATGCTTAACAGCCCAAAATAAATGTTAAACATTTTAACCTGATTGGACTTAGCCCAAGACTGGCCATAATTCCTCAATTCAGATTTAACTGAGCCCATGTGCTCATAATCTAATTAATTAATCTTAGTCCTAAATTGGACTACAGATTTCCCAACCAAACTGGTTCGAGGGTACATCTCTGAACCCCTCTGATACATGTCTTTGTAATCCTTCAACGTCTTCGGAGAGGCGACGAGTCCCGACAACCATACACTCCACGGACTACGATGTACTTAACCTCGGACTGTGGGGTCCCTTTAAACCCACGAACTACGATGTCCTTAACCTCGTACTGTGGGGTCCCTTTAAACCCACAGACTACGATGTCCTTAACCTCGGACTGTGGGGTCCCTTTAAACCCACGGACTACGATGTCCTTAACCTTGGAACACTATGTCCTTAAACTGGTATTAGACCACTATGTCTTTAAACTGGTAATCGACCGCAATGTCCCTAAACTAAATAATATAGTCCAAATGCTCTGTTCTTGGATCTAAATGATCCCGTTAAGTTGATCTTAGTCTAAAATTAGACTAACGTATCCTTAACAAACGTTTAATTTGATCTTAGTCTCGAATGAGACTAACGTATCCTTAAACCCAACCCCCAAACCCAAATCTAAGAAGATACGGATTTGGACTAATCCACGCCCTACGGGCGACAATATAAATTAGTCTCCATATACAATCCACGGGCAACCAAAAACAAAACAAACACCAACGACACGAAATGACCATCTGGAGAAGGAGAAATTGGTTACCGCGATGCGGTAGCGTAATTAACTGCAGGGGCTTGCGCCTGCAGGGAAGAGCGTCCCCACAATCAAAAACCCCTCAAATGAGGGGGAATCTGATGAAGTCTGCTACATCGGCCGCATCCATTTAAACCTTCGATTCACGGTGTCATAAATCAACTTGGCATCTTCGGAGAGGTGGACGGATAGCACTAATTAGCATCTGCCCTCGAATTTCAGGCCCTGACGTCCCAATGTCTAGGTCGCTTCTTTCGGCGGGGAACAGATTCTGGCACGCCCAATGGGACATTTTCCTCTTTCCACTCCACACTTCGTGTGTCGTATTCGCGAATGAATAGCGGTTTGATACGGTTGCTCCTAGATTCGAGGTACTAATATTTGGTGTCTTTCTCCATGCAGAAAACAGAATATCGATGGCTTCAACCTGGACCAGCTGCAACTGCAACTCCCGTTCCGCCCCATCTAGGGGTGTAACCTACGGCCCCCAAGCGGCCTCCCTTTTCACAATGCCAGTAGAGCAGGTAACGCAGGCTACCACCAGGTTGTTCTTCAGGACCATGCTCCCACCAGTGAGCGTTAACATCCCGCTGCCACAAGAAGCACAGAAGAAGTCGGTCTTTGATCGACTCACCACCACCACGGCCCATCTCAACGGGTCATCTAATGCCAAGCCGACAGCATCAGTCTTCGATAGGCTGAGCCCGAACTCCAATGGGCCCATCAAGAAGCCCACAATATCTGAAGCGGCCATCCCAAAACGGATAGCCATTCCTGCTCTCGAGGTCACCAAAGAGTCTTCTCCCGTCAAAGGATCAGTCTTTACAAGGCTGGCCAATCCGGCTCCTGCTCCTGCCCAAAGGTCTGTCTTTGACAGATTGGATACTGTTTCTCAACGGACATCGGTGTTCAAGAGGCTGGCACCGGCGAAAACCCTCCGCCAAGACAGGGGTATGATGAAGTCATCACCATAGCTGAACCAACAATATCCGCACGACATGCTCGCCGTCGTCACTGGCGTCGAGTAAGGAAGGCCGGGGGCAGCTCTCCGTCTGGGTTAACTCCGCCAGCCCTAACGGTGGAAGTCGATGCTGCTGTTCCAACTGGGAACAGCTTCGAGCTGCTTATCAGGGTGCGCAGGAATTCACCCACCGCCGTACTGAAAAGATCTCCTCCACCCGTGGAGAATGTTATAGAAACGAAGCCGGAGCAGTCCTCTCAGCGGCTGTCCTCTAAAATTTACAATGTCTGGTGACAGGTTCAAGGGTCGGTGATTGACCAGGACCACTCTCGCCGATCAAAGAAGCGTAAAGCTCGACAAGGAGAAAACTATCATGTCAAGCCACAAAAGGCGACAACCGTTTGGGTGCCCGCTGCAACGGCCCCCTCGACTTCAAATGCTCACAAGAGAAGGAGGCTAGAGAAAGCCCCTATGACCACGGCGAACTGCAAGGATGCTGAACCGAAACGTCCTAAGTCTGGGGGCATGATAACACATACCGTTTATATGACTTTCGGAAAAGAGGAAAGCCGTGCTTCTATGGGTCATCGACCGCTTACTCGATCGATAACAAAGGCTCAGGAACAGCAGCAGCAGAAACTTCAGGAGATGCTGACTGCAATGGCCGCACTCACTGGGCCGAAAGAAAATCCGAAGACTTCGGAGCAACGTCAGGAACAAGAGACTGATGCTGATTTCCTCCAGAGAATGCTCGAGAGAAAAGAAAAAGAGGCCGCGGAACAAGCGGCCAATATAAAACGAATGGCTCTCTTGTTCCAAGATATGGCCGGGATGATGTTACAGCCAGAACCTCCAGCTGAAGACCCCCCGATTATCATTGAAGACGACAGAGGGGAGACATCGAACCTTCTTCCGGCTCTTTCAGCAGCCAAAGAGGAGACCATTTCCAAGACCGCTCTGGATGATTACATTGCTCAGCAAATACGAGCTCACCAGGCAAACGAAGCGGCTGGACAGATCATTAAGACTGGACGACCCTATCCGGGCTGGTATGACCAAATAAGGTACCCGCCGGGATATACGATCCCCAAATTTCACGTATATAAGGGGACGGGAAATCCGCATCAGCACGTCACTTAATTCAGAGCCTTGTGCGGCAACACCGGAGGTGATGATAAACTTCTGCTCCGCCAGTTTGTTGGTAGCCTGTCAGAGACGGCGCTTGAGTGGTACTCGGAGCTTCCCAACGATTCCATCAAAACGTTCGTAGAGATGGAGCTACTATTCACCCAGCGTTTCGCGAGTGCTAGTGAACGCACCCCAATAACAGCATTGATCAATGCCAGGGTGAAGCCAGGTGAGACATGGGTTCAATACGCAATACGATGGCGGAATCTGTGGTCGAAGTGCGAGCAGCGCATTGAAGAAGCGCCAGCGGTAGGCATGTTCGTGGGCACTCTTGATCCGCAGGCGACCATCTCCCAGTTCATGATATTTTTCAAGCCGACTACTTTCCAGGCCTTGATTGACAAGCTGGCCCAAATGGACCAGATGGGTCATAGACCATCTTCCTCGAAAATGGAGCCTCGAAACGAAATGGGAAAAGGGAAAGCGACATTCGTCGCCAATGCTCAACAGCAGCCCAGTGGTCCAAGACCAGTTGATCACCAAAATGATAGAACACGATCCCTTGGAGATAAAATGAGACGCCCTTACTCGTTCCCTCGGGACAAGACGAAAAGGTTATTCGAGCTAGCACTGCGCAATAGGATCATCACTCTGCCGGAGCCAAGACGCCCAACGCAACCAGGCGACATTAACAATCCTAATCACTGCCCTTATCACTGAATGTTGGGTCATCCGATGGAAGATTGTTACATTTTCAAAACCTGGATAGAAGATCAGTACCAACAGGGCAAGTTCGTATTATCCGAAAACTGGAAGGTGAACCCGCCCCAGTCGCACGCTCTCAAAAAGACGGACACGCCGGGGACATCATGCTCTTTTGTAGAAGAAGCTCCATGGGAGGTCGTTCTCTCAGCCAAGACGAAAAGAATGTTGAAGGATCTTCAAACATGTCCGGCGATCAGGTGGAAAAATCCACTAGAACCCGAAGTTATCGAGGGAATGCTGAAGCCGCGCCCAATTCCAAAGATTGGCGGTGATAGTCAAAATACCCACGCCCAGCCATCAAAGTCTTCGAAGACGAAGAAGAAGAAATCTAAGAAGCCCGTGAAGCCTGGTGACAAACGCACGGACCTGCAAAAGCAGATTGACGCGCTGGAAGAATATAATCAGAAGGCGCGGACTCCAGTCACACTCCAAGAATTTCTTAGTCACGTCCTTGAGGAAAGAGATGATGACAGTGGAGAAGACTCGTCGGATGAGACCGAGGATTATGTAGCAAGCTACCATGTGATCTCTCACTCGTCAATAGACGATGAAGAAGCTTGTTACGCAGAGAGACTAAGAGCAGATCCTGAGACGAAACTTCTAGGACCATCAGACGAAATGATTGCTGCATTCCTGAACGAAGCCCTTCTTAAAAGCAAAGCTGATCGAGAGCGTGAGATGGCCATATTTGAAAAGGCCAAATGCCGGCGACTGGACGAAAAGGTTGAAATGCTCCTACCAGATCAAAGTACATCCGCCGCAAATAAAAGCAGGATCAAAACAAGGAAACGATTCGCTAAATCCCTATCAAAGGGAATGAAGTTGCCATCTTTCAGAGGACATTCTCCCGGAGATATTCATCTTGATGAAGCGGACGCACATCCTAACTTCTGCTTATACCATCGAAGGATTGCGCACCCCACCGAATAGTGCAATGCTTTTAATAGATGGTGGCAGGGATATGTTGCTCACCGACAACATTTCAAGCGAATGAAACGCAAAACTCGTCGGGAGCAAAGAAATACGACCGAGGAGTGCAAAAGAACGACCGGCAACTGTCACATGGTCGATGCTGGGGGATCGCAAGTTCTCACCTTTAGGAGCGATTCTGAGGAGGAAATAGCTCTTGGCCCTCTCTTCAAAGAATCCACCCCGGGAAAAGAGGAAGAACCAAAAAGCTGCGAGAACATTCAGCTGCATAATCGCACATTACCTGAAAAGAATCTCGGGCCCGCGAGCAGTGGATTGAATAGGAAAGATAAAGGGAAAGAAAAAGTCCCTGAAGATATTGCCCTAGATGATCAAGTCGTCAAAGAACTGACAGCCAAGGACCCGCCAAAGAAAAACAAGGTGGATTACAACGCTCTGGCACACTTGAGGAAGCTACCTTCGCAGCTAAGTATTCTCGATGCCCTCTTGCTATCAAAAGAAGCAAGAGATTCTCTGATCAAGGCGTTATAAGAGCCTAAGCAGTTTCAAACCTTCCTTGCCGAAGAAAAGATGAAGGACGAGCTAGAAGAAGTGCACACAGCCGATATCACCTTCGGCGATGAAGATCTTCTCCTCGGGACATGTGAACACAACCGTCCTCTTTATGTCTCCGGATACTGTCATGATATTAAGATCGGCAAAATCCTAGTTGACAATGGGTCCTCCGTTAATCTCCTCAATATAAGAGTATTGAAAGAAATATGCATGAGCGTCCAACACCTCGCCCGTGATAAAATCACCATCTCCGGGTTTGACTCCCAGTCATCACGGACGCTCGGGTCTGTGATACTGACGTTGTGCTTTGGGTTGCTCTTAACTGACATCAAGTTCCACGTCATTGACGCTAAGACATGCTATAACGCTTTGCTCGGTCGTTCTTGGTTACACGAGTACAACATTATCCCTTCTACACAACATCAGTGTATGAAGTACTTCAAAGATGGTCTCGAGTACACTGTGACAGGGGAACTAAACCCATTCTCCGTGAACGAAGTACCAAAGTACGAGGATGCGAAATACTTGTTACCGGACTTCGAAGACACAGAGAGGTGCCATAAACCGGGAGACAAGCAAAAAGCTATCACTACTATTCCAGTCTTCGGGAATGATACCGAGGAGGAAGAAGAGATAATTTATTCAGGGCCGCCCCAACACAACAAGCCGGGACCATCCACCCCTATTCTGGTCTTCGGCAGCGACTCAGAAGATGAGGTCAATGCCGTATTCTCTGCTCGGCCATCGATGCAAGCTTTCGCTGATGAAGATCAAAGTTTGCAAGTTGCAATGGTTCCGCAAGAGAATTACAAAGAGCTTGATGCGCTTGAAACTTATAGCGTACAGGAACTACAGACATTCTATGTTCCTCCCAGGCGAAAAGGTGAAAAGGCGATCCTATTCTACCAGTCCGGAGAAAACCAAGTGGAGAAATAAATTTGGCATGGTGCGGATTCTACACTTGACAGACTCCAGCCCATCTGTTTGCCCAGATATTACACAGAGGGATTAAAAAGACTGTTGAGGCGCCAAGGCGTACCCTTCAAACAGACTGCTCGACAAGCCCAGTTCTATAACAGGATCTGGGATGTTTCCAGAACTCAGCGAAAACTGCCCAATGGGAAAATGGAAACGATCGGACTTGGATATGTTCAATCCCAGAAACGGGAGCGATTTCGCGGCTGCTACGTCATACATGACTTTGATGAAGAAGGAGATGCTCTGTGGGAAGATACTAACCCTAAACTAGAACGAGCTCCCGCCGTGAAAATGCTAGGTCCGTCATTCGAAGAGCAGATGGACAAGCTTATAAGGGAAGCGAGTCAAAAAGTTCGAGACGATCATAGTCGCGAAATGGCTATTTACGAGAAAGCCCGGACGCAGCGCCTCCTTCAGCAGGCTACGGAAAAGGACGATGCTCTTCATCGCCAACCTGTCATACAAAAGACTCGGCGCAAAGGAAAAAATAAATCAAAGAACGAAAAAAATGTTCGACGGCAGCGTAGCGGGTCCAAAAAGACACGCAAAGCAGAATCGAGCAACCAGGATTCGTCTCTTATAAAGAAGATGGATCGAGCGTAATCTTTTCTCCAAGACAAGACAAGGAAGATATTCGATCTTGCCATGAAACATCAGATGATGACACTCCCGGAATCCAAGCACCCCGAGCAAGTAGGTGAAGTTCATCATCTGGATTATTGCTCCCATCACCGAGCAATAGGACATCCTCTCGAACACTGCTTCACTTTCAAGAACTGGGTCGAACACCAATACCAACTCGGCAGGTTCGCTCTATCCAGCAGCTGGAGGGTAACCCCGCCACAAAAGCACGAACCGAAAGACACGTATGCAGCGAGAGTAGAACTAGATCAACATCGGTCCTAGAAGCGATCTCCCACCTGTCACGTGATAACGCTGTCGGAAGAAGAACCTGAGAATATGGATGACCTTTCTTAGTGCTTCGAAAACGATGAAGATGAGTTAATCTCAGAATTTCCACCGGCGCCAAAAGAACTGGAAGATGGGATACATACTACTGCAGATAACCTCAAGAAAATTGACTTGGGAACGGCAAACGACCCACGAACGACATTCGTCAGTGAGCTGTTGTGTGAAGAAAAAGTGGCTACGCTCAAAGACGTGCTCATGCGGTATAAAGATTGCTTCGCATGGAACTATTCCGAAATGCCGGGACTAGATCCAGAGATTGCTGTGCACAAATTGGCAATATCTCCGAACATCAAACCAGTCAAATAAGCGCCGAGACGAATGCGGCTCGAGCTTGAGATGAGTATCAACGCTGAGGTCAAGAAGCTAATCGACTCCGGTTTTATCCAAGAGGTTCAGTACTGTGATTGGATCGCCAACATCGTCCCAGTGATGAAGAAAAATAGGACGGTTTGCATATGCGTGGAATTTCTGGATCTCAACAAAGCTTGCCCAAAGCAAGACTTTCCAGTACCGGTCACCGAGCTGATGATCGACAATACGTCCACCCACAAAGTCTTCTCCTTCATGGACGTCTCATCACGATACAATCAGATAAAGATGCATCCCGAGGATCAGAAGCATACCGCTTTCCGAACCCCTTTGGGTATATTCTGCTACAAGGTGATGCCTTTCGGTCTAAAGAACGCCGGTGCCACCTATCAGAGGGCCATGACGAAGATTTTCGATGACCTCATACATGAAATCGTCGAATGCTATATTGACGACCTCGTAGTTAAAAGCAAATCATACGAGGAATATCTAGAACATCTGAAGATCGTGTTTCAACGCCTTCGAAAATACAACTTGAAGATGAACCCTCTCAAATGCGCATTCGGAGTTTTCTCGGGCAAGTTTCTAGGATTCGTCGTCCGACACCGAAGCATCGAGGTAGACCCGTCAAAGATTAAGGCGATCATGGAAATGCCTCCGCCAAGGACTCTCAAGCAACTGCGGTCTCTCCAAGGAAAGCTCGCATATATCCAACGATTTATAGCCAATCTCTCCGGCAAGTGTCGTCCTTATAGTCACCTAATGAAGAAGGGAACCCCGTTCGTCTGGGATCGCAAATGCCAAGGCGCACTAGACGAAATCAAGAAATACTTGCAGAATCCGCTGGTACTGACCGCTCCAGTCAAGGGAAAACCCCTCATTCTGTATACGACTGCCCTCGAAGGTTCTTTAGGCGCGCTGTGAGCACAAGAGAACGACCAAGGGAAAGAGAGATCCCTCTACTATTTGAGTCGAGTTCTACTGGGGGCAGAAAGCAATTACCCCCCATTGAAAAACACTGCTTGGCATTGATCTTCATGATAACGAAGCTCAGGCACTACGCGTTGGCACATGAGGTCCATCTCATATCGAAGGTGGATCCTCTCAAATATTTGATGTCAAAGGCTATATTAACGGGACGGCTCGCTAAGTGGTCCCTACTCTCAATAGAATTCTCGGTGACATACCGACCTCTCAAGGCAGTGAAAGGCTGGGCCATCGCCGACTTCCACACTGAGCATCCGATACCTGCCGATTCTCCCTTGAACTGCGAGTTGCCAGACGAACACGCGTTTGACACGATCAATGGGGAGAGAAAGGAGAATGATACCCGGTGGGAACTCTATTTCGATGGAGCGTCTTCCATGAAGAAGCGCAAACAAAGCACCCATAATCAAATCAGGGGTAGGCCTCATCTTCGTGACTCCATAAGGAGGGATAATGCGCTTTACCTTCTCCTTAACAGAGCCAAGGATGAACAATGAAGCCGAATACGAAGCTTTGATAGCAGGTCTTGAAATCGCCGTCGACATGGGAATTGAAAACCTCCTTATATACGGAGACTCCCAAATGGTCGTTAGTCAAGTAAACGATGACTATCAAACATGCAAGCCTGAGTTGGTGAAGTACGGCGAGAGAGTGCAGCAACTGTTGACCCAAATCCCTTCCCACACCTTGGAAAGCATACCACGTGCGGAAAATAGCAAGGCGGATGCATTAGCCAAGCTCGCTAAAGAACTGGCCGATTAGAACCTCGATGACCTGAGGATCGTTGTGCAAAGCCGTCGAGTTCTTGCACCGGCAGAAATATCTCCGGAGTCGTCCGAAGAAAAGGGAGCTACCGAGCAAATGGCTTTACAAATAAAAGACCAGGAAGATGCTAAGGATTGGAGAGAAGTCTTTATAGACTATTTCAAATTCCGCCGAACGCCTGAAGATGCGTCCTCAAGACATCAGCTCATGAAACAAGCTCTGTCTTTCGCCTTCGTCAATGATACTCTGTATAAGAGATCATTTGATTCTTTATGGCTAAGATACCCGGGACCTGAAGAGGCAAGAAGAGTCGTCCACAAAACTCACGACGGACTCTGCGGTTCTCACCAAGCCGGACCGAAGATGAAGCTGAAGATCAAAAGGATGGGCTACTATTGGCCCACAATGATCCAAGACTGCCTCGAATACGCGAAGCAGTGCCACTCATGCTAAATTCATGGAGACTTTATTCATCAGCATCCAAATCCGCTACATCCGACGGAGGCTAGTTGGCCGTTCGAAATGTGGGGAACTGACATAATCGGCCCCATCGAACCAGCATCGTCCAAAGGACATCGATTCATTTTGGCGACAACTGATTACTGCAGGGTTACTAGGCACTCTCACAAGGGTCTATAAGGCATCTACCATGCCCGATTTAAAATTTAGACGTGGCGAACAACCCTAACTTAAACTAGAGATTAGGCGAAACAAAGCATGTTAAGCACTTTAACATCTAAGAGTTTAGGATTACAACCTTTGTAGTCCGTTCCTTCACTTCTAAAGCTCCGTGTTGAGGTCCCTTCACTGCGATCATCGAGTTTCCGGACTCTCGAAAAACTCCACGAAGAGAAAGATGCAAGCTTGCTTCCGATCTTCGATAACTAAGATGATCTACCTTGAAGTTTCTTTAATACAAGCTCTCACTCACTAAATGAAGTGAACACCCTAATCTAAATGGCTAGGATAAATTAGAATGATGAAGTAGGATTTTAACTCTCATTTATTTTCTTATTCTCACTCATTTTCATCACATAGCAAAAAGCTAGAAAGCTTTCTCATTGAAAGAAGAAGAAGGAAGAAGAAGATCTTTTCCTTTTGTGATGAATAATGAAAACTCTAGTGTGGTTAGAATTGCAACCATGGGTTAAGTATGAAGACTTAACCCATGTAGAGATTTAACTAGGGTAAAGGGTTGGGTTGGGTTAAGGAAATATCTATGCAAAATATCCTAGTCAAAATCAAAGCTTCAAGAAGCTTCTTGAAAGCTTCATGAAGACTTAACCCTAATCCAAACCCTAACCTCAATTAAACTCCACAAAACATGTTGTATTTATAACCATAACATGTTACAATATTATATATCACATATACAATATTTATTGTAACAAAATAAAATAATACAATTAACATATATCGCATATATATCAATGTATTACCCGAGTGAGAAAAAGAATCTTTTAGTGAGCTTATATTAGTTAATGTAATTTAATATATCAAATATATAATTATACATTAAATTATCGAATCAACACTTGATCCGATAATCCGGCTATTTCACAAATAACCGACTAATATAATCAGTTCATCGAATCAACACTTGATCCGATGACCCGGCTATATCACATATACCCGGCCGATATCTCATATCGCGAGAATCTAATACGGTATCACATACACGTATTGTTCTCGGTCCCTCACATATCACATATGTGCTCCTACTCCGTTTTTCCTGAGCCAAGAAACCTATGTGTAGGACTCTAAAGAATTGTCAATACGCCGGCAGTAGGTGATGATCATATCAAACAGCCGAAAGATGCAAGTGGTCAGCTAAACGTAACAGCCACCCAGGTATTGAGCGATCAGAAGATCAACAAGCAAGCCTGTACATTCTCCTGTGAATCCAATCAGTAACACTCCCGTACAGTCCGGTCTCTTCGTCTGATATGTCGCATATCTCGCGTAGGGGTGGTAAACGTCAGACCCCAGTAGCTTGATAAGTCGTGTCGATATGAGGTCTATAACAGTTCGAAAAACTACTGTTAACACTTACCAGTAAATCTCAACAACCCTGGCCAGAGATTTCTAGTTATAGCCAATCAAACACAGCACAACATCAACTCCCTATACCGGGAGAGACGAATCCCCTCCTATCGCTCAATGCCTCTATGTGATTCGGGACTGTACCCAAAATCCACCTTTTTGCACGCCCTCTTAGACGTGGTATGATGGAAATCAAAGCACAGTGGGAATCACACAAGACTCTATGACGATCTCGGGTCTACAGACTACTCTGTACCAGTGTCACCGGAGAACTGCCATCTGACGTAAGGTATAATACCATCTGGGAGTTCTCGGCGAGTCCGTCCAGTGTACCCAGTCTACACTGAGCACCCATACACCATCCTTGATGTCAAACACCGATGGATATAGGATCATCCATCGCCCATCATATGGGTCAAGATGCGTATACGCTAGTCTGCTCGGGTGTATCGATGCCCTGTCTCGATACACCCTCGACTAGGAACAGTTATAGGATGTACTTGTCGACTACCGTGGCCCCACTAGTATGATCTTATCATAGTCCCAGTAGTCGAGTACATATCCTAAGAGCTTTATCAACATGTAACATAGAGACAATCAGAGTACATGTTAAGATAAAGAGCAACCAGATAGCGTACTATCATGTCTAGCAAGAAAGTCCTCCCTATATGTCCAAGCATCCACTACAATATACATCGTATGTAAAGTAATGGCCTCTAGGGCATACATATAACTAACAATCTCCTACTTGCACTAGGGCCTTCTGTTGTGGTATCGCATACCCAACAATTAGCTGTGGTTGAAGTATCTCATACTCAACCATCCCATAAAAGTCTCTATTGGGAAAAAAGACTTTGTGAGTGGATCCGCGCTGTCGTCCTCCGTGTCTACTCTCCTAATCTCGATCTCCCTGGAGATCAACCATCTCCATGATCAGGTGATACTGCCTAAGAATTATATCTGGATTTTTTATGGGACGGGAGGTTCCTTGGAAAAATCCACAACTCCATTGTCACACAATGGTAGGAACGAAGTTCATCTCATGAACTTATATATATCCAGACTGCCTCTTTGGTAGCATCCTTGGTAACGATGTATCTTGCCTTTAATCGTCTAGTAAGTCACGGTATCTAGCTTGGAACTCTTCCAACATACCGTCCCTCCACTGAGGGTAAAGATAATGCCTGCGACTGACATTCAGTCGTCTTTATCACCTTGGAACCTTTCCAGTGATTCTCCCCAGGATCGATTGATACCATCTCACTACAACTAGTGAGATTCCTAACATCCAATTAGATCTATCCCATAGATCCATAACCCAGGATTTAGAAGGTATCACCTTGATCCTATATGGAGAATCATTGTGATAAGAGGAGATTGACCGAGCGTAGCATAGGAAACTCCTTCCCTATCAAGAGTATGTCATCCACATACTCTATGAGGATCACCACCATACTCTCTACTACCTTTTTGTATATACAAGGTTCATCTACCATTTTGATGAAGTCAAACTCTTTGACTACCACATCAAAACAGACGTTCCAACTCCATGATGCCTGCTTTATCACATAAAACATCTTGCTCATGTTTCCGCTTCTCCCACTGTCTACGAAGCCCTCTGGCTTTGTACTTATAAACGCTCTCTTCCAAATCATCATTTAGAAAAGCAGTCATGACACCCAACCGCCAGATATCGTAGTCATGGTATGTAGCCGTGGCAAGTAGGATCTGGATGGACTTAAGCATAGCTTTGAAAGTCTCAACGTTTCCATGTACACCAAGTAATCTTCTCAAGATATACTTGCTCCTGATGGGGATTTAACCCTTCAGATAAAGCAACCAAAGTCCATACTTTGTTGGTGTATAAGGATTCCATCTCAGATCGATAAGCATCCAGCCATTCTCACAGAGTCCCCACTCCTGATGGCCAGCTCGAAACTAGTTGGGTCATCATCTCATGATGCAATCCTCGCTCCCACTGTCATAGAGAAAACCGAAGTATCTCTCAGGTGGGTGAGGAACCCTACTAGATCGGCGGAGAGGCTGAGATTTGTTTGGTTCTACCAAATCATTAGCTGTAGTTTGTGTAGTTGGAACTCTTTCCAGTTCTACCTCATGACCAATAATTTCTTCACAATAAATTCCCTTTCACAAAGGTGGCATGCTGAGAAACAAAACATGTTTTATTCCTCGGTTTGGTAGAAGATATTCCCTTACGAATGCTTGGGATATCCAACAGTCTTCCACACAACTGACTTTGCCTCGAGCTTGTCCGGATTTTGCTTTTAGACATAGGCCGGACAACCCCAAATCTTAACAAACTTAAGATATGGGCTCTTCCCATTCCATATCACATATGAAGTGGTAGGCAACTGATTTGATTGGAACCCTATTCAATAGGTATGCAGCTTCTCAAGTGCATAACTCCCAAAAGGAAATAGGCAACTCAGTAGTACTCATCATAGAGCACACCATATCACATAGGGTGTTATTGCTCCGCCCCGATATACCATCGTGCTATGGTGTATACGGAGGAGTAATGCTGAGAGAGAATCTCATTCTCCTTTAGAATAGTCCAGGAATTTCATGCTCAAGTATTCTCCTCCTTGATCTCATCAAAGGACAAAATACTTATACCCGTTTTTGGTTCTCTACTTCAAACTTATATTCTGTGATTATCTCAAAAGTTTCGGACTTGTGTTTCAACAAGAACATATGTCTGAATCTTGAGAGATCATCAGTGAATGTAATGAAGTACAAAGAACCGGTCCTGGCATGTGTAGACAGCGGACTTTCATACATCAGCATGTATCAATCCCAAGAGTTCACTAACTCTTTCTCTGTTTCCAATAAACAGAGTTGTGGTCATCTTATCTTTGTGACATGATCGGCAAGTTTCACAAGATGTAAATTCAAACATATTTAAATATGCATCTAAATATAACTTCAGCTAGTCGGGTCACATTGATATGACCTAGTCTACAATACCTCAAGAAGGATTCGTTCATTTCTGAACTCTTCCTCTTGTGTGTGTTCTGTATACTAAGAACTGTAGTTTGATTTAGAACATCTATGCTTTTAGATAACGTGCCTGAACCGATCAACTCTTGATATAGGAAATGTTCAAAACATTATCCAACAATACAAAATTATATCATTCTTTACTAATAAAGAGACTGATATGATGTTGTATATCAGGTTCGGTATCTAATAACATTCGTTCAGAATCAATGTATTCTGGTAATACAGGGTGATAACTACCAACAAACTTGGCTGCAATACTTGCACTGTTTCTATCTCATGAAACTTATCACCCGTTCTCAGTTCTCTACCTATCTGTAGCCTATGTAACAAATTACATTTGCGGGATCCTGATCCGGTATCTCATACCCAGGACGTAAAGGATACTGAGAAATAGTTCTGTGTAATGAACACACCCGAAGAATATGCATCAGCATGCACTTTCTTCGTTTGGGCGGCACGGGAATTCTAGTAATCCCCTATTTCCTGCTCTGTCTTATAACAATTATAAGTTGGAGCGGGACCAACGTTCCCTAGCGCAGTATAACAAGCGGGTTCGGTCAATACATCTGTATTATTATCTTGATTAAGGCGTAACATAGTCGCAACCAGGAGAGAGAAAGAAGAAAACACTCAGCTTGCGCTATTACAAGATTAGATTGGTTATCAATTTATCTAATCAGGATGTCTCCCACTATTTTAGTCAAATCTTCCTTCAAACCCTAAAAGGAAAGACTAGCCGGGATTAATTACACCCTACAAGTTCGCCAATCTTTCATCCAGGCCAATACCGGAACTTTGAGGGAGGTTCCCCGTGTTTTCGCACGGACCTAATTAATGTAAACCTCGTTTTCCCATGGGCGTAACCCCGTTAACACCTTTCTAGACACCTACTTGATCGGCTAATTCTAATGTGTAAAACTCTCCCAGGAGTAACTCTTACTTGCAGCGGGTATCGGAATCCAACTATCTCATAGAAGGTATGCAATCTCATTGCAAATTTCAACACTTGAAATTCCCAATAATATTTTACCCATAGCGTCCTATGACCTTGACGAATGCCAAACCACCCATAGTCCGCTAGTCAAGTTCAACCCGTACATTTCCTGATTGAATTAAACCCACCCGTACGACCCTTGACGAATGCCAAACAACGCCGTACGAATACCCTAATCCAATCGCATCGTATGCTAGAAGATAAGCACTAGTTAGGTACCGTACACTACGCCTTGACGAATGCCAAACTACCGCAGCACGAATACTAAGTAGTACTTATCTGAAATGATGGAGGGCTACGACAGGTTTTTAAGAAAACCCCTTGCGTAATGAACTTGATATCGTTGTAGAATTGAGTGATTTTTAAAAGGAATGTTTTTGAGGCCTTTTCTAGTTTTGCTAAAGAGGTCACTCCCGGTGAAGGGATCGTCGGCTCTTTCCTCATCGAATAAGGTGCAGGATATTTCACAAATACCGCTGTGCAAAGCAAAACTATAGAAGCAATCAAAAGACAAACCGTGTTTGTAGCATCTGCTAGTTTCGCTAAAAAGGTCACTCCCGGTGAAGGGATCTCGGCTCTTTCCTTATCGAATAAGGTGCTGGATGTTCTACAAGGAACACCGCTATGCAAAGCAAGAATTAGAGCTACCAGTTTTTAAACAAGTTTCTACAACATCTTTAGGTTTCTTTTAGTTTCATTAATCTCATTAATGAAGTCCCATTTTATTATGCTTCACAAGCATCACATTTGAAACGAAATCTGCAATATAACATATATCTCATATATATAATATAAACATTCGTCTCAGGCAGTAATATGATCTCATCACAGAACATTGCAGCAGAAAAACATATATGAAATATTGGATATACTAGGAAGTCCGTGTTTTAATACGTGCATGTATAAAACACGGATTCCACGGTCGCGATGAATAGCCAAACCCACATCCCTAGACCCCTACGAGAGCGGCAAGCAACACTGCCAATTCTAGGGTTAGGAGACCCGGTCTCGACTCCTTGAGATGGTCTCCCACTGGACCCTAGAACCCGGTTACTTGTGCTCCCCGCCTTGGGTCTACCTAATGGGGAAAAGTAAATAATATACAATGGTGACATCATCCTCAGCCCGGAAGTGCCCCAATAAAAGAATATTACATACAAATGAATTTTACATGAATGAAAATAAAAACCCACATCTCACATAAAACCCCCGGCTATTCAAAACGCGACGATCCAATATAACATATCACAGCAACACATAATATCTCATATCATCAACGTAAGCAAGTATGCGTATCCCGATTGTCGTTGATGTATAGAAACGAAGCCGGCGATACACTACATACTGCGCTTACGGTCACAGAAAAGAAAGTGTAAAACTACAACAGTTGGAATCCGCAACCTCCTTAGACATCGCATGCCTAACCAAATGAATTCCTTAGACATCTCATGCCTAACAATTATAAACCCCGCATTTTAGTCTCATTATCGAAAACACTTTTCAATACCTAGTCGGGAAACTCAACAAGATTCCCGACATCATGATCGAATGCTCGTCGCAAAGTTTAGCAGACAGCCGCACCCCCGGATGCCGTCGACGAAGTGCACTAAGGCGGAACACCGCTGCCGCAAGCACCCGAACGGATGCTTTTGGCGACGGGGTTCTCCTACAGTCACTTGGTTGGGGCTTTGGGGCGTGGCTGTCTATTAAGTTTACCCGGCGAGTATCCGCGTACGCTACGTGATTGCGACGGACTTTTGATTGCATCAAAATCCCGTGGCAGCCGATCATCTGAGACTAAACTGCTAGATTTATAACATTCAAATTAGTTATCTCACAACTACATGTGGATTCCAAATATTGTATCACATTCCAGATAAATAGACAATGTTAAACTTTCCGATTGAATAATCAAACACCCAAGATTTCCCAAATAGCTCAACACTTGAGCGGAATTCAAAAAGTATCCATCACATGCCACAGTACCAGTGGTCCAGCCGTAAAAGGGTCAAGCCAACGCCTCACATGTGGCAACGCCGTACTGCCCCAAACCCTAAGTTTCAGAGGCGGTTCAGACGGTCACATAATCGAGTTAAGGTTTTTGTTCTTCTAGAGGGTCCACCGCGTTACTTGCATGATTTTCCGGAAGTTTCAAACTCGAGAAAAAATCCAACTTTTGAAAAAAATTCCGATAGGAGAAAAAGTGAGTTATTGATATCCGTTCGAACTTTTTAACACGTTATAAAATTACCCGGGAAAAATTAAATGAAGTTAAACTTTCCGATCGAATCAACGAGCTTCCAATACAACCCAGAAAACTCAACACTTGAGTATAATTAAAAATTCCCAGAAACATGCAGCAGTTCCGACGGATGTTACTGTACAAAAATGAATTCATAATCTCCAATACTTTCCGCGGAACCGCCGCCAATACCCTGGTTTGGCCGCGGTTCCGCGGCGCTTTGATGGGTTTATGGTATCGTTTTTCACAGGTCACCATAAAATTACCTGCTGATTTTTTTGAGTATTTTTAATATGAAAAAATCAACATTTTTGAAAAATTTCCAGAAACTAGGGTTTTACGGGTATTCGGAGTTCGATCGGACTTTAAACTTCGCCTAGACTTCGCCTAAAGCTCTAGCTTGGCTCTGATACCACTGCAGGGTTACTAGGCACTCTCACAAGGGTCTATAAGGTATCAACCATGCCCGATTTAAAATTTCGACGTGCCGAACAACCCTAACCAAGATCTTTAAACTAGAGATTAGGCGAAACAAAGCATGTTAAACACGTTAACATCTAAGAGTTTGGGATTACAACCTTTGTAGTCCGGTCCTTCACTTCTAAAGCTCCGTGTTGAGGTCCCTTCGCTGCGATCATCGAGTTTCCGGACTCTCGAAAAGCTCCACGAAGAGAAAGATGCAAGCTTTCTTCCAATCTTCGGTAACTAAGATGATCTACCTTGAAGTTTCTTTAACACAAGCTCTCACTCACTAAATGAAGTGAACACCATAATCTAAATGGTTAGAATAGATTAGGATGATGAAGTAGGATTTTAGCTCTCATTTATTTTCTTATTCTCACTCATTTTCATCACATAGCAAAAAGCTAGAAAGCTTTCTCATTGAAAGAAGAAGAAGGAAGAAGAAGATCTTTTCCTTTTGTGATGAATAATGAAAACTCTAGTGTGGTTAGAAATTCAATCATGGGTTAAGTATGAAGACTTAACCCATGTAGAGATTTAACTAGGGTAAAGGGTTGGGTTGGGTTAAGGAAATATCTATGCAAAATATACCAGTCAAATTCAAAGTTTCAAGAAGTTTCTTGAAAGCTTCATGAAGACTTAACCCTAATCCAAACCCTAACCTCAATTAAACTCCACAAAACATGTTGCATTTATAAGCATAACATGTTACAATATTATATATCACATATACAATATTTATTGTAACAAAATAAAATAATACAATTAACATATATCGCATATATATCAATATATTATCCGAGTGAGAAAAATAATCTTTTAGTGAGCTTATATTAGTTAATGTAATTTAATATATCAAATATATAATTATACATTAAATTATCGAATCAACACTTGATCCGATAATCCGGCTATTTCACAAATAACCGACTAATATAATCAGTTCATCGAATCAACACTTGATCCGATGACCCGGCTATATCACATATACCCGGCCGATATCTCATATCGCGAGAATCTAATACGGTATCACATACACGTATTGTTCTCGGTCCCGCACATATCACATATGTGCTCCTAGTCCATTTTGCCTGAGCCAAGAAACCTCTGTGTAGGACTCTAAAGAATCGTCAATACGCCGGCAGTAGGTGATGATCATATCAAACACCCACAAGCTGCAAGCGGTCAGCTAAACGTAACAGCCACCCAGATATTGAGCGATAAGAAGATCAACAAGTAAGCCTGTACATTCTCCTGCGAATCCAATCAGTAACACTCCCGTACAGTCCGGTCTCTTCGTCTGATATGTCGCATATCTCGCCTAGGGGTAGTAAACGTCATACCCCAGTAGCTTGATAAGTCATGTCGATATGAGGTCTATAACAGTTCGAGAAACTACTGATAACTTACCAGTAAATCTCAGCAACCCTGGCCAGGGATTTCCAGTTATAGCCAATCAAACATAGCGCAACATCAACTCCCTATACCGGGAGAGACGAATCCCCTCCTATCGCTCATTGCCTCCATGTGATTTGGGACTGTACCCAAAAGCCACCTTTTTGCACGCCCTCTTGGACGTGGTATGATGGAAATCAAAGCACAGTGGGAATCACACAAGACTCTATGACGATCTCGGGTCTACAGACTAACCTGTACCAGTGTCACCAGAGAACTGCCATCTGACATGAGATATAATACCATCTGGGAGTTCTCGGCGAGTCCGTCCAGTGTACCCAGTCTACACTGAGCACTCGTACACCATCCTTGATGTCAAACACCGATGGATATGGGATCATCCATCGCCCATCATATGGGTCAAGATGCGTATACGCTAGTCTACTCTGGTGTATCGATGCTCTGTCTTGATACACCCTCGACTAGGAACAGTTATAGGATGTACTCGCCGACTACCGTGGCCCCACTAGTATGATCTCATCATAGTCCCAGTAGTCGAGTACATATCCTAAAGGCTTTATCAACATGTAACATAGAGACAATCAGAGTACATGTTAAGATAAAGAGCAACCAGATAGCGTACTATCATGTCGAGCAAGAAAGTCCTCCCTATATATGTCCAAGCATCCACTACAATATAAATCATATGTACAGTAATGGCCTCTAAGGCATACATATAACTAACAATTACTTCTCCAAATGGGCAGAGGTAATACCGCTGAAGGAAGTGAAGATGGAGAATATCCTCCATTTCTTCAAGACACACGTCATTTATCGGTTCGGCACTCCGCGACGGATTATCTCCGATAACGGGCCAGCCTATAGAAGCCATAAGATCAGCCGCTTCGCACAACAACATAACATAGACTGGAGATACTCTTCAGTCTATAATCCCCGAGCTAACGGTCTAGCTGAAGCTTTTAACAAGACCTTGACAAAGATCGTGAAAATGACGGTGTCTCGAAATAAGAGGGACTGGCATGAGAGACTGCATGAGGCTCTCTGGGCGTATCGAACTATGTTCAAAACGGCCACAAACACAACGCCGTATGCATTGGTGTTCGGCGCAGAAGCGGTGCTCCCCCTCGAGATAGAATTACCCTCTCTACGAGTGGCGGTTCATTATGAGCTAACAGACGAAGAAAATGCTCACCTTCGGCTTGAGGAGCTTGAGGCCCTCGACGAAACTCGGCTCATGGCGCAGCAAAACTTGGAGGCTTATAAAGCAATGATGATGCGCTCATATGAAAGATTGACTAGGCCGAGAACATTCCGCCAAGGCGAACTCGTACTAGTGGTCAAAAGACCTATGATCCTCAATCGTGCCAAACGGGGGAAATTCGAGCCAAACTATGAAGGCCCGTATATCATAGACAAAGTTTACCAGGGTGGAGCCTATCTACTCATGGACATGCATGGCGAAAGGCCTTTTAGACCAATAAATGGTCGCTTCCTAAAAAAATATTACGCTTAACGAGTCACGGCCTAGGTCAACGATAGATGACGACACCTATGTCCGCTCGCTATCTTCCTAAGCCCAAACTCTATAAGTAGTAGCCAGCAATCAGACCAAAACGTCGTTAAACTAACGATGGACTACTATGTCCTAAAACTGGCTGTTGACCGAGACGTCGATAAACTACCATGGACCACAGCATCCCAAGGCTGACACAAAAAAAAGAAAGAAAAACGGTATGTCCATAAGCAAAATGGGCACGGATGAAAACCCGAAAGGGCTCCGTAAGTAAAAACAGCAGGGCTACCGGCGAGTTTTGTGAAAACCCGAAAGTGCGCAAGCTCGTTAAAAGACACTTGCAAGGTCCTCTCGACCCTGTAAGGAGAAACCACCTGCGTGAGATCCTTACGGCTCACAAGGGAACAACACACTTAGGGATCCCCCTGATCCCTAAGAAGAAATTACACTTGCGAGGTCCTCACGACTCGTAAGGAGAACCCTCCTTTGAGACCCTCACGGCTCATAGGATTCAAAAGTTTTAAGCTACAGGGATCTGAACCTGTTCTTAAGCCATCACAACCTCCTTTTTGCCCTACAAGCGTCTCGATATTGACCCTTGTATACAATCCACGGGCGCGAATAAACATTTCCCTAACAAAGTCCCACCGCGACTGGGGATATGTTTACACGGTGGACAACCCTTGTAAGTCCTCTCGACTTATAAGGAGAAAATACTCTTGTAAGATCCTTACAACTTATAAGAGAACACACACTTAGGAATCCTCACGATTCCTAAGGAGAAAACGCACCTACAAGATCCTCACGACTCGTAGGGAGAAATATCTTTATGAGACCCTTACGGCTCATGAAGTCAAAAGCCTTAGTCGACAGGATCTTAACCCTGTTCGCTAAGCCACCTTTGTTCGACATCGACAGAGGCAAATGATGATTCGCTCCTGGCAATATCCCAGTTGTAGCGATGTTGATGCCTAAATCGGTATCAAATCCCAAGCTTGAGGAAAAGCAAATGCATACAAAAATAGCTAAAATGATTGGGCAACTCGCAATAAAAAGCAGCGAGTAAAAAAAATATATAGCTGAAATGATTGGGCACCGCGAAAAATAGCCGAAATGATCGGGCAATCGCGACTTTCGCGATATAAAAAGCTGAAATGAAAGAAATAAAAAAAATGATGAAACTTTTGCCCTACAGGTTAAATCACATCGATCCCTGTATACAATCCAGGGGCACAAACAAAGAGGGAACCACACCTTCCCCCCAGGCTCCATCGGAAAACGAAGCCGAATCTCGACGGTTCACGGACAGCCTAGAGATCATCAACAGCGTTCCTCCTCATTCCAGCAGGATTCAGACGCTACAATCAACCTTGGAGCTGTAGCAAAGTCCCCACTCCGAATCTTGACGGATCACATACAACCAAGAGACCACTTTCATATTCATCTCATTACAACAGACGCAACGTCATCCACATGACCCCGTCTCGGAAATACGTCATCCACATGACCCCGTCGCGGAAACATGTCATCCAAATGACCCCGTTGCAGAAATATGTCATCCACATGACCCCGTCGCGGAAACACATCATCGAAATGACCCCGTCACGGAAATACGTCATCCACATGACCCCGTCTCGGAAATACGTCATCCACATGACCCCGTCTCGGAAACACGTCATCCAAATGACCCCGTCGCGGAAACACGTCATCCACATGACCCCGTCGCGGAAACACGTCATCCACATGACCCCGTCTCGGAAACACGTCATCCACATGACCACGTCTCGGAAATACGTCAGAAACACGTCATCCAAATGACCCCGTTGCGGAAATACGTCATCCACATGACCCCGTCGCGGAAACACGTCATCCAAATGACCCCGTCGCGGAAACATGTCATCCACATGACCCCGTCTCAAAAATACGTCATCCACATGACCCCGTCGCGGAAATACGTCATCCAAATGACCCCGTCTCGGAAATACGTCATCCACATGACCCCATCTCGGAAATACGTCATCCACATAACCCCGTCTCGGAAATACGTCATCCTCATGACCCCGTCGCGGAAATACGTCATCCACATGATCCCGTCGCGGAAATACGTCATCCAAATGACCCCGTCGCGGAAATACGTCATCCACATGACCCCGTCGCGGAAACACGTCATCCATATGACCCCGTCGCGGAAACACGTCATCCAAATGACCCCGTCGCGGAAATACGTCATCCAATGACCCCGTGGAACACGGCCAAAGTCAACCTTGACCCCGTGGGAAACGCCCGGAGCAACTTCTGACTCCGTGAAATGCGGATATTGTCAACCTCACTAATCACTTACGGGTCCTTTCGACTCGTGAGGAAGAAAACTCTTTTGTGAGATCCTTATGACTCTCAAAAGAAAATACACTTAGGAATCCTCATGATTTTTAAGGAGAAGTTACACTTACGAGATCCTCACGACTCGTAAGGAGAAATACCTTTATGAGACCCTCACGGCTCATAAAATTGAAAAGCCTTAGGCAGCAAATCTGAACCTTCTTCCTAAGCCATCACTATCTCTCGAAGAGTTCAAGACAGAATGCTCTTTATCTTCTACAGGTTACGCTTACTAAAGTAACATGCCGACAACAAAGAAAAGAGAAGAAAGCGACAGTGAGGAGAACATTTTATTCACATTCAGTTAAGCGTTCAAGGCATACCCATTCATGCATGTGCGAAAAAGTTTGATGTATAAAATAAACACATAGAAATGAAAAGGCTTGCTATTCATACTTAAGAAAATGCTTACATTGAGGAAAACAGCAAATAAAAACATAATTGGAATGTTTACAAAGGCACGACATCAAATCCAGGGCATGGATTGAGAAAATCAAAAGTAAGGCCATCTAAAATGTTCCAGGCCTTTCGAACCATCCTAGTATGCTTCCTCTCGCGATCACAAGCGTTGGGGTCCTCACTGATGTCCTCCACCCTTCGATAGGCAGCGAGTATTGCCGCCTGTTGAAAAGCCTGATGCAGAAGATCAACAAGATTGTCTCACCTTTTCTTTGAGATTAGGCCCATCAGATACACCGAGTGCACCTTGTCTTCGGCATCATCCAATGCCTTAAACGGCATGCCGGCACAGAATAGAGGAAGTGCTCCCCAGATCGCTCCCACAATAAGCTTCAAGAGAGAGGAACGTCGAGGAAGCAGTCGACCATTGTATGCGTCAAAGCGACCCATGATTTCGGCACACTGGGCGTTTGTGAATTCTCGATTTTGAGAACGGCCGAGTACGCGAATGTCGCCATAAGAGATAATCTCATCAAGGTCATACATATGAGCGTCCATAACGTCTGAAAAAGAAAATCCGCAAGAGTTAGCGGACAGACTGATTAAGAAAATTCTTATTAAAAACAGGCACAGGGATTTAAACAACTCTTGATATCCCCATGGAGAAAAAAAATTCTAATTATGACACCTAACAAATTCGAATTTGCGAGAAATCCTAAAAAAGGAATCTCGTTTAATAAGCGACCCCTCGAGTCAAGGAGTTAAACTCCTCGAGAGCAATGCTCTGCAGACAGGAGTGACACTTGTCAAAGTCAATTATGAAGGGAATTTAAAGAATATCCCCGAGAATGCTAAGAGCCATGCTCTGCGAAGAAGATGAAGTAACCCATCAGGAACCCTAAAAGCAAAGCTTTTAATGAATTTGAAATCCATGAATAAAACTCTTAAGAGTTCTTCATCAAAGATTAACAAATCAACATGATTTGAGAGAGCGAAGCTCTGTTAACAAAACCTTAAAAGGGTTTTCTTAAGATCTATAAAGAGCAAGGCTCTATTAATGTGTGAAACCCTAGATTCTTAAATAATCTTTTAAAAGATTTAATCTTTACCGATTTTAGCGGAGTTTTGACTCTTGAAAAGTTCTTAAGCAGAAGAGCTATGCTCTGAATAAAAATTCTCAAAGGAAGAAGATGAACAGAATCATCTAAAGGGCCAAGGGTCCTATTTATAGGCATAAATAGCCGTTTCAACTTCTGAGATGATCCAACGGTAGAGATTCTGCCACCGCTGCACTCACGTGTAGGCCACGTGAGCGCAACGGTGGGGGGCATTTGTTTCTCCCAATCAGAGCAAAACTCTGTTCAAAATTCAAAATTTAAAAAATGAAGCAAAGCTTCAGATCCAGCGCCCAGTATGCTGCGCCCTAGGCAGCGCACCATATGCAAAGCACGTGTGCGCTAGCGCCAAGTGCACTGCGCTCTGAGCAGCGCATCATGTGCAAAGTATGTATGCACTAGCGCCAAGTGCGCTGCACTCTGAGCAGCGCACCACGTGTGCGTTGCACTCTAAGCAGCGCACCACGTGCAAAGCACGGGTGCGCTAGCGCTGGAACAAAAAGCTCCCCACCGTCAGATCAAAGATCTAGTAATAAATGATAAGTCATTAATTAATCAGAATTAAATTCTGTTAAGGAAAGATTTCTCAAAATCTTTCCAAATAACAAAATTGTGCTCTATAAATCAGAGCACCGTTGGATCAATGATCCAATGGTGATTAAAAAATCACCAAAATACAGAATAAATTCTGTTTGGAAAGATTTCTCAATCTTATTAAAAACAAGAAGATTTTCTTCTGTAAATCAGAAGCGCTTGGATCAAAGATCCAACGATGGGAAATTCCCCAAATCAATTGGAGAAAAGATCTCCTTAACTGATTCAACAAATCAGTCTCCCCTATATAAAGGACCCAAGACTTCAAGTCTTATACAGAAGAACCCCCCCCCCTAAACTTTGAGAAAATCTCAAGTAGAGAAGCATAGCTTTCAGCAAAAGAAGATTTTTTCTTCAAGGTAAAAAGAATGGTGATGAACAAAGAGATGAAATCATCTCATAATTAAAAAGAAGAATTCTCTTCTTAAAAGATCATAGATCTACAAAGACCAAGGTCTTTTATAAAAAGATCAAAAGATCTCATCATAAAATAAAGAAATACTTACTTCTTTCACAGATCATAGATCTATAAGACAAATTGTCTTTCTGAGATTATGAACATCTCATTATAAAGGGGGATAAAATTATTAAATTCTCTTAAGAATCATAAATCCATAAAGACAAAGCCTTTCATTAATACAAGAGATTGAAGCATCTCCTATAAAGTAAGAACTTGTGTTCTTTTGATCTTGAGACAAGTCTCTTCTAGGGGAAAATTTATTTCCCAGATCATAAAATTGATTAATTGCGCTTCTGCACTCTTGGACTGGCGCTCAGCGCCGAGCGCACCACGTGTCACTCACGAGTGCGCCACTCAACAGTTAGCGCCTTGTGCTCTTGAATTAGCGCACTGCGCTCATGGACTGCCACAAAGCGCCAAGCGCACCACGTGTCATTCATGTATGCGCCATTGAATTAATAGCGCAATGCGCTCAAATATTAGCGCACTACGCTCATCAACTGGCGCTCAGTGCCAAGCGAGCCACATGTCACTCACGTGTGCGCTATTCAGCAGAAGCGCACTTTGCTCTTTGACTAGCGCCAAGCGCACCACGTGCACCTCACGTGTGTGCTGACAGAACATAAATTGTTCTTTAAGCCCAGAGCTATGATGAATGCTCAGCATTAAATGAAAGACAGAAATACTGTCAAAACTCAAATCAATGCTCAGCATTGTGAAAAGGGCCAAGCCCAAACAAATGCTTAACAGCCCAAAATAAATGTTAAACATTTTAACCTGATTGGACTTAGCCCAAGACTGGTCATAAGTCCTCAATTTAGATTTAACTGAGCCCATGTACTCATAATCTTATTAATTAATCTTAGTCCCAAATTGGACTACAGATTTCCCAACCAAACTGGTTCGAGGGTACATCTCTGAACCCCTCTGATACATGTCGTTGTAATCCTTCAATGTCTCCGGAGAGGCGACGGATCCCGACAACCATACACTCCATGGACTACGATATCCTTAACCTCGGACTGTGGGGTCCCTTTAAACCCACGGACTACGATGTCCTTAACCTCGGACTGTGGGGTCCCTTTAAACCCACGGACTACGATGTCCTTAACCTTGGACCACTATGTCCTTAAACTGGTATTGGACCACTATGTTTTTAAACTTGTAATCGACCGCAATGTCCCTAAACTAAACAATAGAGTCCAAATGCTCTGTTGTTGGATCTAAATGATCCCGTTAAGTTGATCTTAGTCTAAAATTAGACTAACGTATCCTTAACAAACGTTTAAGTTGATCTTAGTCTCAAATGAGACTAACGTATTCTTAAACCCAACCCCCTAACCCAAATCTAAGAAAATACGGATTTGGACTAATCCACACCCTACGGACGACAACATAAATTAGTCTCCGTATACAATCCACAGACAACCAAAAACAAAACAAACACCCACGACACGAAATGACCATCTGGAGAAAGAGAAAGTGGTTACTGCGATGTGGTAGCGTAATTAACTGCAGGGGCTTGCGCCTGCAGGGAAGAGCGTCCCCACAATCAAAAACCCCTCAAATGAGGGGGAATCTGACGAAGTCTACTACATCGGCCGCATCCGTTTAAACCTTCGATACACGGTGTCATAAATCAACTTGGCATCTTCGTAGAGGTGGACTGATAGCACCAATTAGCATCTGCCCTCGAATTTCAGGCCCTGACGTCCCAATGTCTAGGTCGCGTCTTTCGGCGGGCAACAGAAAGGTCGGTACCCCCCTTTCCCCGGACTCGAGGTGGCGATCGCGCATCGAGTATGAGTCGATTGATGACCAAGTGTAGGAAGGTTGGTACCCCCTTTCTCCGGACTCGAGATGGAGATCGCGCATCGAGTATGAGTCGATTGATGGCTAAGTGTAGAAAGGTCGATACCCCTTCCCCGGACTCGAGGTGGCAATCGCGCATCGAGTTTGAGTCAATCGATGGCCAAGTGTAGGAAGGTCAGTATCCTCCTTTTCCCCAAAGTCGGGGTGGCGATCGCGCATCAAGTCGAACGATAGCCAAGTGCAGGAAGGTCGGTATCACTCGATTCTACCCAGCTGCCTCATGGTGAGGGCTTTGGATCCACAGTGTTGTTGGATAGGAAGCTACACACTGCGGATGGACCGAGTAGGAAGCTACTCGATGGCCTTGTGAGGAGGACTTTTGATCCACAGTATTGTTGGGCCGGAAGCTACCCGCTGCGGATTGACCGAGCAGGAAACTACTCGGTGGCCTCATGAGGAGGGCTTTTGATGCACAACGTGGTTAGGCAGGAGGCTACCCACTGAGGATGGACCGAATAGGAAACTACTCGGTGGCCTCATGTGGAGGGCTTTTGATCCACAGCGTAGCTGTGCAGGAAGCTACCCGCTGCGGATGGACTGAGCAGGAAGCTACTCGGTGGCCTCGTAAGGAGGGCTTTTCATCCATAGTGTTGTTGGGAAGGAAGCTACCCGCTGCGGATGGACCGAGCAGGAAGCTATTCGATGGCCTCGTGAGGAGGGCTTTTGATCCACAGCGTTGTTGGGCAGGAAGCTACCCACTGCGAATGGACTGAGTAGGAAGCTACTCGGTGGGCTCGTGAGGAGGGCTTTTGATCCACAGCGTTGTTGGGCAGGAAGCTACCCATTACGGATGGACCGAGCAGAAAGCTACCCGGCGACCTCGTGAGGAGGGCTTTTGATCCACATCATTGTTGGGCAGGAAGCTACCCGCTGCGGATGGACCGAGCAGGAAGCTACTCGGTGGCCTCGTGAGGAGGGCTTTTGATCCACAACATTGTTGGGAAGGAAGCTATCCGCTGCGGATGGACCGGGCAGGAAGCTACTCGGTGGCCTCATGAGGAGGGCTTTTAATCCACAGCATTATTGGGTAGAAAGCTACCCGATGCGGATGGACCGAGCAGGCAGCTGCCCGGTGGCCTCGTGATGAGGGCTTTATTATCTCTTTAGTATCTCCTTAGGGTGTCGTTAAATCTTCCGTGACCGGTATATGCGGGAATGGCGATCGTCGCGGATGACGCGTGGCGGCACCATATCGGGAAAGTGTGATATTCCATGATTTGCGTCGCTGTGCGAGTAAATCTCGGCCATTAGAAGAGTTGTCCATTATCATGAGAGGGTCATTATAAGGGAGAAATATGCCGTGGAGACCTTCATCGGTGAAAATGATCGGCTCGTCCCTCTTGCACCTCTTGTGTGGTATATCTCTTGTACCCTCGACTGGGAGGATGTGACGGTTCCCCCTGCTTTCCCGAGCTAGATCCACGGTAACGATCATGATCTATCCGATCGTTAATTCCCCGGGAAGGGTTTGTTCCTTCTGCTCCCACTCCGCCAGCCGCTTGTCCCGCAGGTATTTCTCCAGGTGGCCTGAGTGGATCAAATCCACGATATAGTCACAAAGTTGATTGCAGTTCTCATTCGGGTGACCCTGCGGCCTGTGGAAGGCGCATTATGGGCCGCGGAGATGCTTGCCTGACCTTTGGGTGACTGGCGGGAGCTTAAAGAATCTCTCGCCTTTAGCTTCCTCCAGCAACTCGGTTTGAGAGATGTTTAGAGAAGTGTACTCCTGAAACCTCGGGGAGTAAGGCTTCGGACGATCGACTTTCTTTTTCTCCTCCCTGTCCTTTTTCTTTCTGTCCGCCTGGTCGGCTCGGGGCAGGTTTGAGTTCACCTCGGACTCGAGTTGGATTTCTCGCTCGGTCCAGGCTTTCACTTCGGCCATGGTCTTAGGTTGGGCTAATGCAAACGAGCGGAGCCACTCTTTGTGTCTAAGACCCGACCTCAGCGCGGTTATAACTTTTTCATCGCGGTGCTCGGGGACCTCCAAGAAGGTATTGTAGAAGCGGGTGACATATCCTTTGAAGGATTCTTTGTCTCCACTCTTGACAGTGAACAGGTAGTCGACCGTCCTTTTCTGTCGTCGATTCCCGACGAAGTGACCGAGGAATTGGGTGGCCAGCTTGTCGAAGGTCGAGATGGAGCATGGCGTAAGTCCTCGGAACCAGTCCCGGCTAGCTCGGATGAGGGTGGTAGGGAAAGCTCGGTATTGAGCCGCATCCGTGTTATCTTGGAAGCTCATGCCCTCCGTAAATGTGTCTAGGTGGTCCTTCGGGTCGGATTTCCCGTCGAAGAGGGCCATTTTTGGCGGCTTGTTCCTGGACGAGACGTGCTGAACCAGCAGCTCTTCTGTAAAGGGCTTTGTTAGTGAGTCGACGGAGTACCTGGCCCCTTCGCCGGACGCATGGCCATCCCGTCGTATGCCTTCGATTTTCTTCTCGAGGGCTTCAAGTCAGTGGTGGCACCCGAATATTCTGCATAGTCGGAGTGGTGGCTACCCCCGCTCCGGGTCTGCGTGATAGTGCGGCTTCGATTTTGCTCTATCAAGTTTCTCAAATCCTCGGGCGAGGCCCTTCTCGAGTAGTCCCTGTGTTTGCCGTTCGTGCGGCCCCGGCGAAAGTGGGGACATCGATCATGCCTGGAAGCAGGAGAGCTGACCGATACCTCCTCAGGGGGGGAGAATGCGCGGAGGGTATTGTTGCGACGACCCAGCCTTCCTTGGGATCGTGGCGTGGAGCTGTCCGGCTCCCAGCAGGTTATGGAATCAATCGTCGCATGCGGGTCACGGTGGCCGGAGTCGGCACGCCGGCGCTCGGTAGCGCTGAGATGAGCATGAGTGAGATCGAGGGCTTAAGCGTGCCCATCCATCCTTCTGCGGACGTCGTTATCCCGGGAAAGGGGAACCGCGATCTGGTGGGTAGGGCCTACCCCTTGAATGCGAACAAGGGCATCCACCTGCGATGTGAGCCTGTCTATCTGCGCGGATAAGGTGTTGATGACGTTAGGAGGGGAGATGAGCCGCTCCCGCCTCCATTGTGGCGGCTCGTATTTGGACCGTCGCGGTTGTCGCTCGCCATCGGGTCGAGGGCGGAAGATCAATTTATGGGTGGAAGCTTCTGAAGCGTTCCTACAGACGACGCCAACTGATGGAGGCTGTGATCTCCTTCAGATGTTGTCCTCCGTCGATCTCGTGATGACGGTCTTTAACGGTTGAGATATAGTTTGGGAGTTGTATAGCATGTGGATCTCAATAAGTTGGCGTTGACGTCGAGCTATCTGCAAAAGAAGTCCCGGGGTGGGTGACCACCGTAGGACCCTCCGACGATCAAGTTAGAGCCGAGGAATAGGTGCAGAGTAACGGCGTATTGGAAATGAGTTCAAGTTACCCAAGTCGTCTAAAACAGGGATTTATATAGTGGTCGCGTGGAGCGAGCAGGCGCGAGATCATCGCGGTCAGTTATGCTCTTGCGTTATCCTCGCATTTAATGGCGGGATGCGCCCATTATTGGGGGGATGCGCTAGCGTGGGACGCGGAACGTGGGGAGGCGGATATCTCGTCCTGACGAGATACGCGGATCCGTTGCGGGGACGTTTGGTTTCTGTGCTCTCGGTTGATTGGGGAGGCCGAGGAAGCTCGGCCTGACAGATGGCTCGGAGACGAGCAAGAAGGACGAGGAAACTCATCCTGTCAGATGGCTCGGAGACGAGCAAGGAGGCTGAAAAAGCTCGGAGACGAGCTGTTAGTTGTTTGCTAGGTGAAGGTGGAAAGTACGCAGGGAGGTCTCCTTGAAGGGTCGGATACGTCCTTGGAGACGAGATCCCGAGAAATGCCCCTAATACAACTCATTTATTCCACCTCAGTAGATTTCGGGACACGTCATCTGTCACGTGTCGTAATCTGAGGAAATACCGCTTCTGAGCATCATCGCCGCCCAAAAAAAGAAAAAACAAAACAAAAAAGACTAATATCAATCTCGAAATTTACTACAACATTCAACAAGATTACAAAAATTTTGAAACTTTGAATTATAGGCATCTGATGATAATAATATTGATGCCGACAGTGTTACACACCATTTTAATCATTATCAATTCATGATAACATGAAATATTTAAACAATTATCGAACGAATTTCAAATTATATATGATATTTAAAATGGGAAAGAAATCAAGATAGGAAAAATATTAATTTGATAACATGCCCAATTTTTTATATATTTGATAATCAAACATGTGAAGTGCAACCCAGTTTAAATAACTTTTTTCTAACCAAAATGAAATGTCATAGAGACCCCCCGTTTCACTAAACAAAACTTTTAAGGAAACTAGAACATGAAAAAAGAGAAAAAAGCAAAAAGAAATAAACATAGCCTACCATGAGGAACAGACCCCTACATGAATCAGAAATACATGATCGCCGTATATCAATATATCAACATCTGAGAGTGTCGTACTCACCTAGGGAACTCCATCTCTAATTAAAGCCCCGCTTTGCTAAATCTCCTTTCTTATGCTTCCTGCGTTCTCATCGCGACCCGTCCCATCTCCCTCCATCCGATCGGGAGGTCTCTCTTGACCTAATGTGTGTAATATCACCCTCTTCTTGCTGCACCCGTGCAACACAAAACCGAAATTATGATGAGGGCTGCATGGAAGAAATATGTTCATATTCACTCCTGCAGGTCAAAAGCAGGTCAAAAGCCCTGTGAGCCGCAAAATTAGGCTATTTTTTATTTACCTCGTAGGACTCGAAATTTCTCTAATACCAACTTAAATGTTTTTTTTTATAAATATTTATCAACATTACAAGTCATTTAAGATATTATTACTACAAATTTCTCAAGGTTCCAACAATTGTCAAATGAGTAATAAATAAATTGTACTTGAACATTAATTAAATTTTCCGTTTAATTTCACCCCATTTATTGTGATACATGGGTCCCATTTCCTAATATGAGAAAACAATTTTGGTGCAATTGAAACTGGTGAAATTAAATGAATGCCTTTTCAATGTTATATATATTATAGTTGTGATAAGAGCAAAATGTGATAAGATATCGTTTTCGGAAAGTAAACATGCCTTTGCTTATGGCGACACTTCACTGGTAGATATTTATTTTTAGCCGCTTTCAGACAATAACAAGATTCCAATCAAAATCTTAAATCATACACAACTTAAAACAGAAGAAAGTGATCGAATGATTGTTATTTTATTGGTTCATAGAGCTGGATTAATAATAAATGACGCAGTTGAACTTTTATACTTCAGTTTTGGTCATTGAATTTCCATCGGATATGCATTTAGAAATCGATTTAAGAAATAACATCAACATGTAAAAAGGTCGGTTTAACTCAACCTGCAACAAAATTGCAAGAACATAAATGTCTACCATTATAAACACAACGCTTGGGATGGCTACAATTAGAATTTCAAACTGCACTGAGTACCACATCATTTTATGATATTTAAATATTTTCTTTTAATATTATTATTGTTTTGAAAGAATAACTAAGTTATCTTGAAAAGTCTCAACCAAGAGTCTCTAAAATATTTATTATCTTAACTAATTCTTCAAAAAAGATCATTATCCTAACTAAAATTCTTTTTAAAGAACTTCTCAAATCTTCCGCGTTAACAGCTACACACGTGTATCGCACATACAAAATACTAGTATATTACAGGGAGGAAAATGAAGCATGTGAGTAATCTGAGTCTTATGTTCGTTAGATAGTAACAATCGAGAACTTGTAAAAAAGACCTTAAAAAAAACCTTAATGGGAAAGTTAAATTTTCTATATATATTGTCATATTGGATGATATATTAGATGACACGAATGCAGTATTGATATATTTAAAAAAACTGTGCTTGGGACTCGGGAAATTGACCACAATCCATCATGTTAAAATATTTTCCTTTCTAATTGATTTACAAATCACTATTGCTAAAATAAAGTTTGGAATCAATTAAAAAATTATATATTTGAATTAACATGCAATTATTATTATTATCGTGTTAAAAGCACGCAAACGCAACCCTAGAATCTTTGGGTTCACACCATTTGTCGTTTTCAAGAGTTTCACGTGGTAGAAACTCAAATTGGATTAAGAAAACGATAGCTTAATTTGTGAGAAATTCTTGCTGATCCACCAACATGTTTTCCTTATGTAGCTTGTTTAATTTATTAATTTAGAACTTGATTGTCTTAAGATCCTAGCTAGTCCCAACTTCAAAGTAGATTTTTTTATCACTAAAAACCACAAATAAATTAGCAAGCAAATTTGGTATAGAATTTTCTTTCTCATAGGAAGAATATTTGGTAGGGCATTGTTTAAGAAAATTGTTAGACTTCGGGACGTGTCGGACCCAAACCTAGAAATTAAGTTGGCGGGTCAGTGGGGCTAGAGACCCGGCTTATGAGCCTAGACCGAGCCCGACTAGGGATTGGCTAAGCAAAGTCGCCCGCACCCTATAGAGTGTGGTGCTTATGTCGGCTGAAGGGCCGATCCATAGTAAGTCTGGGACTTGGGATCTGATCAATCTTGCCCGTGTAATCTCGCACACGCTATATATTTAGGATCACTTGAGGGGGTTGAGAGATCCGACGATGTCTAGAGTTTATTGTCTCCTTCAAAAGCTAGGTCTATGGGTTGTCTGGTTTGCCATCTAGCTGTCATGGATTAGAATCTTACTTCCATAACAGTTTGGTTGTGGCTCGCAAACCATTTGAACGATGTAGAAGATCCCAAAGATCCAAAAGTTGAGAGGAAGACCTACAAAGCCGATTCATTGTCATATTGGATATTTCGATGATGTACTGCATTGATCTCGAAGATATGTGGAGAGATTCACCACAACTCAACTTTGGAACATTTCCATTTCCAATTTGTTTGCAAATTTTGTACAGATTGTAAATCCAATACCACATCATTAAAAATAATTATATTTGAATTAACCGTATGAAATAAACATTCATAAACACTGCATTAGACAAACTAAAACTACCCATAATATCTCTGAGTTCACACCCATTTTTTCCCCTTCTGATGGATCTTTGGATCTCCTTCAGATATTACCTTTTGTTGATCTACAGCGAGCGCTCATGGATAGCTGAGATTCGATTTTAGGGTTGCCTCTCAATGCGTGTGGATCTCAGTAGGCTTTATGTGGTTGAGGCCGAGCTACCTGTAAGGAAGTCTCAGGGTAGTTCTACCACCGAGTACCCTCCGACGATCAAGTTAGACGGGGTATTTTGGCAGAGTAACGGCCTATTGGGCAAAATTGGTTTACCTGAGTCGTGTGAGAAAGGGGTTTATATAGTGGCTGCCATGGACAGGCGGGCGTGAGATTCACACCAGCCGTTACGCCTCTGGCGTTATGCCCGCGTGAAAGGCAGGATTCCTCATTAATGACGAGATATGCTCGTTAATGGGGGAACGCGATGGCGGGGAACGCGGGATCATGGGCGGCGGATATCTCGCATCTGGCGAGATTCACGGAGCCGTGGTGGAGACGCCTGTGATCGGTGCTGTGAGTCGGTCGATGAGACCGAGGAAGATAAGCTCGGCGGGAGGCTCGGGAACGAGCGAGAGGCCGAGGCATCTTGGATATGCGAGCTCGGAGGTGAGCTGGAGGGCTGAGGAAACTCAGCGTGCGGGAGGGCTCCGGGACGAGCCGATGGTTGTTTGTAAGGTGATTGTAGGAGTGGTCTGGAAGGCCACCGAAGGTCGGAAACATCCTCGGGTCGGAGGCCTGGGGTATGCTTCCAACGTACCGATCTTGATCCTTTCTCGTAAGCTCTGGGACACGTCATCTGCCACGTGTCATGATCTGGGGAATCATCGGTATCGAGCATCATCACCTTGCTAGTGAGAGTGAACTCAGTGCACATTCAACGCGCTTATTTAATCTGTACCTCAGCTGCATAGAGTGAGCAGCGAAATATTCTACGGTGTGCCGGTCGTATAGACCCCATCAAGCAGCCCCGAAGGGTGCCCGAAATTCTCCATCTTTTACTCTCTCCTGTCCGGCTGTAATACACCCGGCATACTAAAAAATTTCTCGAGCAGCATGTACTCTGCTGTCCCATCGGAAATTTGCCTCGAAGATATGCTGAGAGATTCACCCGGCATGCTAAAAAATAAAATGATACTTGTCATTTTATTTTTTATTAAGATTATATTCCAATTTGTTTCATATTTAATATTATATAAGAATAGTCTATTAACTTAAAGACTTTAAATAAAATTTTAAATTAAACATTCTGCTTAACAATTATTATGTCATTTTTGTGGATCCCAGATCTTTAGTAGTCATTTTATTTTAAATTGTCTTTACGTTCGAACATTTCGGACCTTAGAGCTACATACATTAAATCATAAAGCAGCATACGAGTAATTAATATTTATTTTGTTATTTATAGGTAAGTAAAATTAATCAAAAGCACATGAATATAGTTACCATTTTCAACAACAGTTGTCATACAAGGCAACAAATTAAGTAGCTACAGAATATCCACTTGGTGAATTAAATGAATATCCCCGGCTGGTGCCAAGGGGTCAGGATGTCAGCGAGGCTAGGCTTGCTTAGGGAAGCAAATTTCAACGAAAGGTGCTGTGTCGTTTGACGATCATTATGAGAAGTTAAAGCGGAAGCAGGGATCAAATTGAAACAAGGCGGAACAGGTATTGAAGGGAAGTCTTGAAAAGGGATCTACATCGGGTGATCAGGAGAGTCATAATTCGGATAACGATTTGCAAGAGTTGAATAACAATAGGGTGTAATGAAGGGTTCTCGCCCGGGCATGATGAGAAGGAGAACCCTAATATGGAAGGCACATACAGGAGAGTATCTGGGTATAATCGAGATGGTGAGGATGTTGGGGATAGAATAAGAGCTATAGTGACATGACAATTGGAGAACGTATTTTCGACGGGCCTAGGTGCTCTAATAAGGAGGGGGATAGAAGAAATATTAGCCGAGGTGGCAGAAAGAGAGGGCATGTTAGAAGAGCATGGAACAAATATGATGAATGCGTAGATGGATGTTTCTTCGGTTATGCTGTAGGGTTCCTAGGCATACTAGTTGGGTCTCACAAGGCATCGAACATGCCAAATTCAAAAAATCTAGGTGCCGAGAGACCCGACTACGGATCGTTTGCTAGAAAACTAGGCGAAAAAGCTAACTAGTTAACACTTAACTATAAGAATCGGAAATACAACCTTTGTAGATCCGGTGCTCCACCTCCATAGCTCCGCAATGAAGTCTCCTCGCTGTCCATTACAAGTCCCGGGCTCTAGCGTCGGCTTCATCGGAGAATGTACGGGCTAGGTCATCGACGACGTGCCGAAGATGATCTACGTCGAGGCATCGCTAAATCAAGCTCCGACTTCACCAAGTCAAGAAACTTGTGAAGTAAACACACTCTACTACTTGGCAAGAGGTAGAGGATGAAGAAATAGGAAGTGGGTTCAATTTAGAATTGGATTTCTCACTCATTTCCATCAATCACCATTGATGGACCTTGCTTTCTTCTTGAAGAAAAAGATGAAGAAGAAGATAAATATTATGATAAGAATAATTTAAAATGAAAAGAATAATCCATTCTTATCATAAGTGAACCATGGTTAGTTGTAGAGAGTGAACTAGGGTTAGTGGAGTAGTTAGGGTTAAGCATGAGACAAAATGGTGACAAAGTCAAAGTTTTCATGAAGCTTCAACAAGCTTCCAAATAAAGCCACCATTTTGTATTTGCTTATTCTTTTTCCAAAAAGAAAAAGATTAATATATAAATAAGGAAATCAAAAACCCTAATCATCCACTTAACTATAGTTTGATACTTTACACTTAACCAAAAGGCATGTATCATCAAACATGATACAATCATGTGCACAAAACTATATTGAATATACAATGTGCACATCCGAGCGAGAAGATCCATTTAAAGTGAACCGATACTAGTTAATGCAAAGTAATATATCAAATATATAATTATGCATTAAATCATTAAATCAACACATGATTTAACGATCCGGTCATGACGCACATAACCGACTGGTATCATTAGTAACATCTTATCGAATCAACACTTGATCCGATAACCCGGCTATATCGCATATAACCGATCAATGTCACATCGCGAGAATCGAATACAGTATCACATACTCGTATTATTCTCGGTCCCGCACATATCTCATATGCGCTCCTATTTCGTTTCGCTTGAGCCAGGAAACCTCTGTGTAGGACTCTAAAGACTCGTCAATACGCCGGCAGCAGATGATGATCATATCAAACACCCACAAGCCGCAAGCGGTCTGCTAAACGTAACGGCCACCCGGGTATTGAGCGATCTGAAGATCGACGAGCAAGCCCGCTCACACTCCAGTGAATCCAACCAGTAACACTACCGTACAGTCCGGTCTGATCGTCTGATATGTCGCATATCTCGCCTAGGGGTGGTAAACGTCAAACCCCAATAGCTCAATAAGTCGTGTCGATATGAGGTCTATAACAATTCGAGAAACTACTGGTAACACTTACCAGTAAATCTCAGCAACCCTGGCCAGGGATTTCCTGTTATAGCCAATCGAACACAGCGCAACATCAACCCCCTATACCGGGAGAGACGAATCCCCTCCTATCGCTCATTGCCTCCATGTGACTCGGGACTGTACCCAAAAACCACCGTTTTGCACGCCCTCTTGGACGTGGTAAGATGGAAATCAAAGCACAGTGGGAACCACACAAGACTCTATGACGATCTCGGGTCAACAGACTACTCTGTACCAGTGTCACCAGAGAACTGCCATCTGACGTGAGGTATAATACCATCTGGGAGTTCTCGGCGAGTTCGTCCAGTGTATCCAGTCTTTACTGAGCACCCGTATATCATCTCTGATGTCAAACACCGATCGATATGGGATCATCCATCGCCCATCTGTATGGGTCGAGAAGGTACACGCTAGTCTACTCTGGTATATCGATGCCCCGTCTCGATACACCCACGACTAGGGACTTTAAAGGATGTACTTACGGACTACCATGTCCCCACTAGTATGATCCGCATCATAGTCCAGGTAGTCAAGTACAGATCCTAAGGGCTTTACCATCATGTAACAGAGAGACAATCAATATACACGTTAAGGTAAAGATCAACCAGATAGCATACTATCATGTCGAGCAAGAAAGTCCTCACTATATATGTCCCAGCATCCACTACAATATACATCCTATGTATAGTAATGGCCTCTAGGGCATACATATAACTAACAATCTCCCACTTGCACTAGGGCCATCTGTAGCAGTGGTTTGAAGTATCTCATACTCAACCATCCCATAAAAGTCTCTTTCTGGGAACAGGCCTTTGTGAGTGGATCCGCTGTGTTGTCCTCTGAGTCTACTCTCCTAACCTCGATCTCCCTGGAGATCAACCATCTCCATGATCAAGTGATACTGCCTTTAGAATATGTCTGGATCACTGATGGGACCGGCGTTCCTTGGCATAAGCCACAACTCCATTGTCACACAATGGGAGGAACATAGTTCATCTCATGAACCAATATACACCCAAACAGCCTCTTTGGTAGTATCTTAAGTAGCGATGTATCCAGCCTTTATCGTCTAGTATGCCACGGTATCTAGCTTGGAACTCTTCCAACATACCGTCCCTCCACTGAGGGTAAAGACAATGCCTGTGACTGACATTCAGTCGTCTTTATCACTCTGGAACACTTCCAGTGATTCTCCCCTGGATCGATTGATACCATCTCAGTACAACTAGTGAGAATCCTAACATCCAATTAAATCTATCTCATAGATCCAAAACTCAGGATTTAGGAGGTATCATTTTGATCCTATGTGGAGAATCATTGTGACAGACGGAGATTGATCGAGCGTAGCATAAGAAAACTCCTTTCTTATCAAGAGTATGTCATCCACGTACTCTACGAGGATCACCACCGTACTCCCTACTACCTTTTTGTTTATACAAGGTTCATCTACCATTTTGATGATATCAAACTCTTTGACTACTTCATCAAAACAGATGTTCCAACTCCGCGATGCCTGCTTTATCCTATAAAATATCTTGCACACGTTTCCGCTGCTCCCACTGTCTACGAAGCCCTCTGGCTGTGTACTTATAGACGCTCTCTTCCAAATCATCATTTAGAAAAGCAGTCATGACACCCAACCACCAGATATCACAGTCATGGTATGTAGCCGTGACAAGTAGGATCTGGATGGACTTAAGCATAGATCCTTAGAAAAGGTTTCATCATAATCCACGCCTGGTCAATGACGAAAACCTTTAACAAGTCTAGCTTTGAAAGTCTCAACTTTTCCATCTACACCAAGTAATCTTCTCAAGATATACTTGCTCCTGATGGGGATTTAACCCTTCAGATATAGCAACCAAAGTCCATACTTTGTTGGTGTATAAGGATTCCATCTCATATCACTAAGCATCCAGCCATTCTTACAGAGTCTCACTCCTGATGGCCAGCTCGAAACTAGTTGGGTCATCATCTCATGATGCAATCCTTGCTCCCACTGTCATAGAGAAACAGAAGTATCTCTCAGGTGGGTGAGGAACCCTACTAGATCGGCGGAGAGGCTGAGGTTCGTTGGTATCTATTGAATCCTTTGGTTCTACCAAATCATCTGCTATAGTTTGCATAGCTGGAACCTTTCCAGTTGTAGATAACAGATCTTGCCTCGAGCTTGTCCGGATTTTGCTTTTAAACATAGGCCGGACAACCCCAAATCTTAACTAGCTTAAGACATGGGCTCTTCCCTTTCCATATCACATATGAAGTGGTAGGCAACTGATTTGATTGGAACCCTATTCAATAGGTATGCAGCTTCTCAAGCGCATAACTCCCAAAAGGAAATAGGTAACTCAGTAGTACTCATCACAGAGCACACCTTATCATATAGGGTGTTATTGCTCCACCCCGATATACCAACGTGCTATGGTGTATACGGAGGAGTAATGCTGAGAGAGAATCTCATTCTCCTTTAGAAAAGTCCAGGATTTCCGTGCTCAAGTATTCTCCTTCTTGATCACATCAAAGGACATAATACTTATACCCGTATTTTGGTTCTCTACTTCTAACTTATATTCTGTGAATATCTCAAAAGGTTCGGACTCATGTTTCAACAGGAACATATGTCTGAATCTTGAGAGATTATCAGAGAATGTAATGAAGTACAAAGAACCTGTCCTGGCATGTGTAGACAGGGGACCTTACATACATCAACATGTATCATCCCAAGAGTTTACTGACTCTTTCTCTGTTTCCAATAAACAGAGCTGTGGTCATCTTATCTTTGTGACATGACTGGCGAGTTTCACAAGATGTAAATTCAAACTAATTTAAATATGCATCTAAATGTAACTTCAGCCAGTCGGGTCGCAGTGATATGACCTAGTCTACAATGCCTCAAGAAAGATTCGTTCATTTCTGAACTCTTCCTATTGTGTGTGTTTCGTATACAAAAGAACTGTAGTTTGATTTAGAACATCAATGCTTTTAGATAACGTGCCTGAACCGATCAACTTTTGATATAGGAAATGTTCAAAACATTATCCAACAATACAAAATTATATCATTTCTTTACTAATAAGGAGAGTGATATGATTTTGTATATCAGGTTCGGTATCTAATAACATTCGTTCAGAATCAATGTATTGTAATACAGGGTGACAGTGACCAACAGACTTGGCTGCAACACTTGCCCCGTTTTCTGCCTCATGAAACTTATCACCCGTTCTCAGTTCTCTACCTTTCTGTAGCCCTATGTAACTGATTACATATCTGGGCTCCTGATCTGGCATCACATACCCAGGACGTAAAGGATACTGAGAAACAGTTCTCTGTAATGAACACACCCGAAGATGATGCATCAGCATGCACTCTCTTCGTTTGGGCGGCACGGGAAATCTGGTATTCCCCAATTTCCTGCTCTGTCTTATAACATTTATAAGTTGGAGCGGGATCAACGTTCCCCAGCTCAGTATAACAAGCGGGTTCGGTCAATAATCCGTTTTATTATCTTGATTAAGGCGTGATATGGTCGCTACCAGGAGAGAGAGAGAAGAAAACACTCAGCGTGCGCTCTGTCAAGAATAGATTGGTTTTTATTTTATCTAATCAGGATGGCTCCCACTGCTTTTTATCAAATCTTCCTTCAAACCCTAAAAGGAAAGACTAGCCGGGATTAATTACACACTACAAGTTCACCAATCTTTCAGCCAGGCCAGTGTCGGTACTTTGAGGGAGGTCCCCCGTGCTTTCGCACGAACCTAATTAATGTAAACCTCGTTTTCCCAAAGGCGTAACCTCGTTAACACCTTTCTAGACACCTACTTGATCGGCTAATTGTAATTTATAAAACTCTCCCAGGAGTAACAATTACTCACAGCGGGTATCGGGATCCAACTATCTCATAGAAGGTATGCATTCTCATTGCAAATTTCAACACTTGAAATTCCCGATAATATTTTGCCCCTAGCACCCTATGACCTTGACGGAGGTCAACAAACCATAGGCTACTAGTCAAGTTCAACCCGTCATTTCTTGATCGAATTAAACCCACCCGCACGACCCTTGACGGAGGTCAACAAGGCCGCACGACTACCCTAACTCAATCTGCATCATATGCATAAACAGATAAATACTAGTTAGCTACCGCACACTACGCCTTGACGGAGGTCAACAAACGTAGCACGAATACTAAATAGGACTTATCTGAAATGACGGAGGGCTACGACAGGTTTTTCTGAAAACCCATTGCGTAATGAACTTGATATCGTTGTAGAATCAAATGATTTTAAAATGGAGTGCTTTTGAGGCTTTTCTAGTTTTGCTAAAGGAGTCACTCCCGGTGAAGGGATCGTCGGTCCTTTCCTCGTCGAATGAGGTGCGGGATATATCATATATATCACTGTGCAAAGCAAAAACTCTTAAAAGCAATCAAAAGACAAACCGAGTGTGTAGCATCTGCCAGTTATTACTAAAGGAGTCAATCCCGGTGAAGGGATCTCGGTCCTTTCCTCATCGAATAAGGTGCAGGATATATCTCATATACCGCTATGCAAAGCAAGAACTGTAGCTACCTGTTTTATTTTGAAATTCGATTCTACAACATCTTAGGTTTCTTTTATTTCATTAATCACATTAATGAAGTCCCATCATTTAATTACCTAAACATCACAGATAAATACGACGTACACTTATGCCATCCGCATTCGCCTCGATGTCCCCTCGTGCACCGTTAGGTTAGGTAACTAACGGCAGAGCGGGGCAGGGCTAGCGCGGGTGTAAAACATAAGTAACGTCTATATAATATATCATATATACTATATACTGTATCTATCACAGAACATCACATGATCACATCACAGATATCGCAGCAGAAGAATCATATGAAATATTGGATATACTAGGACGTCCGTGTTTTCAATACGAGCCAGTATAAAACACGGATTCCACGGTCGCGATGAATAGCCAAACCCACACCCCTAGACCCCTACGAGAGCGGCAAGCAACCCTACCAATTCTAGAGTTAGGAGACCCGGACTCGACTCCTCGAGTTGGTCTCCCACTGGACTCCAGAACTCGGTTACTTGTGCTCCCCTCCTTGGGTCTATCCTAGTGCGGAAAAGTAAATAATATACAAACGGTGACTACTTCCGCAACCTGGAAGCGCCCCAATAAAAGAATATTACATACAAGTTTTTACATGAATGAAAATGAAAAACACCCATCTCACATAAAAACCCCCGGCTATTCAAACACGACGATCCAATATAACATATCCAGCAACACATAACATCACATGTCATCAACGTAAGTAAATATGTCCATCCCAATTGTCGTTGACATATAGCAACGAAACCGGCGATATCACATATTACACTTACGGTCACAGAAAAGAAAGTGTAAAACTACAACAGTTGGAATCCGCAACCACCTCAGACATCGCATGCCTGACCAAATGAATTACTTAGACATCGCATGCCTAACAATTATAAACCCCGCATTTTAGTCTCATAATCGAAAACACTTTTCAATATCAAGTCGGGCAATTCAACAAGATTCCCGACATCCTGATCGAATACTCGTCGCAAACTTCAGTAGACGGCTGCACCCCCGATACCGTCGACGAAGTGCACCAAGGCGGAACACCGCTACCGCGAGCACCTGAACGGATGCTTTCGGCGACGGGGTTCTCCTACAGTCACTTGGTCGGGGCAATGGCGTGAGGCTGTCTATTAAGTTTACCCGGCGAGTATCCGCGTACGCTACGTGATTGCGACGGACTTTTGATCACATCAAAATTCCGTGGCAACCGATCAAGTGAGACTAAATTGCTATGTTTATAACATTCATTCAGTTATCTCATAACTCTTTGTGAATTCCAATTATTGTATCCCATTCCAGATAAATAAAAAATGTTAAACTTTCCGATCGAACAATCGAACACCCAAGTTTTCCCGATACATATCAACACATGAAATAAGTCTAACAACATTCAGTTCGTACCTCAGTACCAATGGTCCAGCCGTAGAAGGGTCAAGCCAACGCCTCACATGTGGCACGCCATACTGCCCCAAACCCGAAGGTTCAAAGGGCAGTTCAAGACGGTCACATAATCGAGTTAAGGTTTGTTGTCTTCTAGAGGGTCCATCGCGTTACTTGCACTACTTAGAACGTCGTTAAACTACGGAAAAATCCAACACTTGGAAATTTCCCGACAGGGGAAAAATTGGGTATTTATATCCGGTCGAACTTTTTAACATATTCTAAAATTTATCCGGAAAGCCAAATAGATAAAATTTGATACCCCGATCGAAACACCGAATCCCCAAAACAACTCCAGAAAATTCAACTCTGTATTAAATATTAAAAATTCCCAGAAAAACCAGCATTGACTATTATTGATTATGGTGCAAATTTTGATGAACAATAGGACAAAACCGCCGCGGATCCGCCGCACGAGCCATGCTCGTGCCTCGGATCCGCGCCTTGACTATGGAGTTACGTCATCAAAATTCACCGTAACCCTTAGATTTCCCTGCTGATTTTTTTAGCAATTTTTAATCTGGAAAAATCCCAGTTTTTGAAAAAAAAACAGAGAGCAAGTAAGGAATTGGGTTTCGGGTTCGTTCGGACTTCAAATAGCGTCTAGACTTCGCCTAAGGCTCTAGCTAGGCTCTGATACTACAGTAGGTCAGGCAGCCACCCCATCCAATGGGGTCGCCGTGGCACCAACGGGTCCCTCAGCCGCTACTTTTTACGCATGCCCCCTCGTGAGGACAACAACCCGCCGGAACACCTTCCGGTCTCGGGACACCCTGGGGGTAAGAGCCTATGCTTCGCCACACTGTCACACAGTGAGAACCCCCCATAGGTCGACATCCAATGCCTAGTAGCTCTGATACCACTGTAGGGTTTCTAGGCACACTAGTTGGGTCTCACAAGGCATCGAACATGCCAAATTCAAAAAATCTAGGTGCCGAGAGACCCGACTACGGATCGTTTGCTAGAAAACTAGGCGAAAAAGCTAACTAGTTAACACTTAACTATAAGAATCGGAAATACAACCTTTGTAGATCCGGTGCTCCACCTCCATAGCTCCGCAATGAAGTCTCCTCGCTGTCCATTACAAGTCCCGGGCTCTAGCGTCGGCTTCATCGGAGAATGTACGGGCTAGGTCATCGACGACGTGCCGAAGATGATCTACGTCGAGGCATCGCTAAATCAAGCTCCGACTTCACCAAGTCAAGAAACTTGTGAAGTAAACACACTCTACTACTTGGCAAGAGGTAGAGGATGAAGAAATAGGAAGTGGGTTCAATTTAGAATTGGATTTCTCACTCATTTCCATCAATCACCATTGATGGACCTTGCTTTCTTCTTGAAGAAGAAGATGAAGAAGAAGATAAATATTATGATAAGAATAATTTAAAATGAAAAGAATAATCCATTCTTATCATAAGTGAACCATGGTTAGTTGTAGAGAGTGAACTAGGGTTCGTGGAGTAGTTAGGGTTAAGCATGAGACAAAATGGTGACAAAGTCAAAGTTTTCATGAAGCTTCAACAAGCTTCCAAATAAAGCCACCATTTTGTATTTTCTTATTCTTTTTCCAAAAAGAAAAAGATTAATATATAAATAAGGAAATCAAAAACCCTAATCATCCACTTAACTATAGTTTGATACTTTACACTTAACCAAAAGGCATGTATCATCAAACATGATACAATCATGTGCACAAAACTATATCGAATATACAATGTGCACATCCGAGCGAGAAAATCCATTTAAAGTGAACCGATACTAGTTAATTCAAAGTAATATATCAAATATATAATTATGCATTAAATCATTAAATCAACACATGATTTAACGATCCGGTCATGACGCACATAACCGACTGGTATCATTAGTAACATCTTATCGAATCAACACTTGATCCGATAACCCGGCTATATCGCATATAACCGATCAATGTCACATCGCGAGAATCGAATACAGTATCACATACTCGTATTATTCTCGGTCCCGCACATATCTCATATGCGCTCCTATTTCGTTTCGCTTGAGCCAGGAAACCTCTGTGTAGGACTCTAAAGACTCGTCAATACGCCGGCAGCAGATGATGATCATATCAAACACCCACAAGCCGCAAGCGGTCTGCTAAACGTAACGGCCACCCGGGTATTGAGCGATCTGAAGATCGACGAGCAAGCTCGCTCACACTCCAGTGAATCCAACCAGTAACACTACCGTACAGTCCGGTCTGATCGTCTGATATGTCGCATATCTCGCCTAGGGGTGGTAAACGTCAGACCCCAATAGCTCAATAAGTCGTGTCGATATGAGGTCTATAAAAATTCGAGAAACTACTGGTAACACTTACCAGTAAATCTCAGCAACCCTGGCCAGGGATTTCCTGTTATAGCCAATCGAACACAGCGCAACATCAACCCCCTATACCGGGAGAGACGAATCCCCTCCTATCGCTCATTGCCTCCATGTGACTCGGGACTGTACCCAAAAACCACCATTTTGCACGCCCTCTTGGACGTGGTAAGATGGAAATCAAAGCACAGTGGGAACCACACAAGACTCTATGACGATCTCGGGTCAACAGACTACTCTGTAACAGTGTCACCAGAGAACTGCCATCTGACGTGAGGTATAATACCATCTGGGAGTTCTCGGTGAGTCCGTCCAGTGTACCCAGTCTCTACTGAGCACCCGTATATCATCTCTGATGTCAAACACCGATGGATATGGGATCATCCATCGCCCATCTGTATGGGTCGAGAAGGTACACGCTAGTCTACTCTGGTATATCGATGCCCCGTCTCGATACACCCACGACTAGGGACTTTAAAGGATGTACTTACGGACTACCATGTCCCCACTAGTATGATCCGCATCATAGTCCAGGTAGTCAAGTACAGATCCTAAGGGCTTTACCAACATGTAACAGAGAGACAATCAATATACACGCTAAGGTAAAGATCAACCAGATAGCATACTATCATGTCGAGCAAGAAAGTCCTCACTATATATGTCCCAGCATTCACTACAATATACATCCTATGTATAGTAATGGCCTCTAGGGCATACATATAACTAACATATGCCACATCCTGACGGAGGTAACACAGTAGGGTGGGAGCAACAGAGAAGGAACCGGACCAAGAGGATATTACGGGGGCGAAGAGCAGGAGGAGTATAAGGTTTCTAGCCAAGAAGGGGATCACGGTCAGGGCAAAAGGGAGTGAGCAGTTCACAAACAACCGAAGCCAGGAAGAACAAAGCAATGTCTTTAGGTACTCAGTTAAATTCATGTACAATTTTTGGCAATATCCCTGATGATAAACTAGTAGAATTTTTTGAGGCAATTGGGGTGGACATCAGTCGGTCAGTTGAACATATAGCTAGAAACCTGTCGGTTGCTAGGGACTTAGAAGAGGGCGGAGGTGGTTTAGTTGGTCCTCTTCAGAAGTTGGGAGATGATGAGCGAGGGGAGAGGGTGGACACCCTTCAAGGGTAGTTCCGTCTAGATGTCAGGGGGCATGGGATTGATCTTTTATTTAATGTGTGTTATGAATTGTTATTTTTGGAATATGCACGGGATATGTTTGTCGTTGTAGGGCATATGGTCTTAGATGTCATTAGAAAAGAGGCGTTTCTGATTATAAGTTTGTCAGAGAGTAAGCTCTGTAACCCCTTCGACTAGGGTCTTGAATAGCATGGGTGTTGGAGTGGACGTTTTGTGGGTTGTTAAGAAGGCCAAAGGGGCACGTGGAGAAATTCTGCTTGGGATTAAGCAGGACTTCTAAAAGTGGTGGATACATATATTGGATTCTTCTTCGTAGCAACTGTGATTAGGCGGAAGGATGATGGGTGGTTGCAGATGGTAACAGTGGTGTATGGTTCGAGCAGGAGAGAGTCAAGAGAAGAGTTTTGGGAAGAATTGAATCAGATAAAAGGTAGATGGCGGGTTCCGTGGATGGTAGACAGGGACTTTAATGTGGTTAGATTCGCGGATGAAAGAGTCGGGACATTGAATGACTCTAGTGATAGAATCTTGTTTAACCAAATGGTGGATAAGTTAAGTCTTCTTGAAATTCCTGTCTAGGACAAGAAATTCACTTGGTCAAACCATAGTCAGAGAGTGCGCTCGGCGAAACTAGACAGGATCTTAGTTTCATTGGATTAGGAAAATCAACACTGCGTTTGCGAGGACGGAAGCCAAGACAACTTCTGACCATGTGCCAATATTGTTGTCTGATGAGAAGGATGAGAGATGAGCAAGTAAGAAAAGGTTTTGGTTTGAGAAACGATGGGTGGAAGAAAAGGAGGTGTGCAGGCTGATTAAGAAAAGTTGGATATGCCCTGTGACCTGTTTAGATGTTGCTAGTAATCTGGTGGTCAAACTGCGAAGGATAAGGTGAGTATTGCAGAAATGGGATAAAAAGCAAAGATTATTGGAGAGGCAAAGAAAGGAGGGACCCGTCCGTTATATTGAAAATATGGAGAAGCAAGAGGAGGATCAAGATCTTGCGCTAGGAGAATACGAATATCTCCATTCGTGGAGAGTGGAATTGAAGAATATATACGTGAAAGAAGAGATGGATTGGAGTCAAATGGTGAAGGAGGATTGGTTGAAAAAAGGTGATGAGAATACAAGTTATTTTTATAGGATGGCCAGTATGAAATGGAGGTCGAATTTCATTCGCATGATTGAAGATGACGAGGTTGCGTTACCGATGGGGACAAGATAAGGAAGGTGGCTTTGGATTATTATAAAAAGTTAATGGGCTCGTACATGTTAGGTTCTTAAGCACAACAGTAAGGTTTCGGGTGGCATCGTCCATGCCAAATTAAAATTTTGCCATGCTTAAACAACCCTAAACAAGATCTTTAACTAGAGAATCATGCGGAAAACTAAAACAAACGACTTTACTTCTAAGTGATTAGCGATTACAACCTTTGTAATCCGCTCCTTCGCTTCATAAGCTCCAAGTTGTGGTCCCTTCGCTGCGATCATCGAGCTCCCGGACTCTTAAGAGGCTCCACAGGGTGTATGATGCATCCTTACTTATAGTCTTCACAATCCAAGATGATCTATGTCGAGACAACACGAACTCAAGCTTTCACTTCACTAATAATGAATTAGTGAAGCCAACACACTAAACTATATTGCTAGTATAGAAGAGAATGATGAAGTAGGAATTTTTCTCACTTTAGTATTATTTTTCTTACGATATTTCATCACAAAGGAAAAAGCTAGAAAGCTTTTTGAGGAAGAAGAAGATGAAGTGATGAAATGAATTATTGTGATGAGCTTAGAAATGCAACCTTGGGTTAGTATATGTCATAGCTAACTCATGTAGAGAATAGACCATGGTTATGTGATTAGGGTTAGGTTAATAAATATCTTCGTTAAAACAAAATTGGTGGACTTAGTCAATGAATTTACAAGCTTCTTCCAAGCTTATCCATTATCAATTCCAATCAATTTTGAATTAACAAAATAAATATAATTCCAACCATAATGAAAAACCATGGTGTGATTCTCATATACCCAAGTTGCATGTATAACTTAGCATGTCACAATTATACATATCACATATATATAATTTTGCAACAAAAGAAAACAATACATTCAGCATATATCACATATATGTTAAATGTATCCAAAATGAGAAAAAGAAATACTTAAGTGAGCATATATTAGTTAATATAATTTAATATATTAAATATATAACTATACATTAAATTATTAAATCAATACTTGATTTAATAATCCGGCTATATTACATATAACCGACTAATATAATATGTATCATTTTATCGAATCAACACTTGATCCGATAAGCCGGCTATATCACATATAACCGGCCGATATCACATATCGCGAGAATAGGATACGGTATCACATACATGTTTTATTCTCGGTCCTGCACATATTACATATGTGCTCCTACTCTATTTCGCTTGAGCCAGGAAACCTCTGTGTAAGACTCTAAAGACTCGTCAATACGCCGGCAGTAGGTGATGATCATATCAAACACCCACAAGCCGCATGAGGTCAGTTAAACGTAACGGCCACCGGGTATTGAGCGATCAGAAGATCAATAAACAAGCATGTACATACTTCTGCGAATCCAATCAGTAACACTATCGTACAGTCCGGTCTCTTCGTCTGATATGTCGCATATCCAGTTTAGGGGTGGTAAACGTCAGACCCCTGTAACCGATAAGTCATGTCGATGTGAGGCTCATAACAGGTCAAGAAACTACTGATAACACTTACCAGTAGATCTCCATATCAGCCCTGGCCAGGGACTTCAGTTATAGCCAATTGAGCACAGCGCAACATCAACCCCCAATACCGGGAGAGACGAAACCCCTCCTATTGCTCATTGCCTCCATATGATTCAGGACTGTACCCAAAAGCCACCGTTGGGCTCGCCGGCCGAGCTTACCGGGCTCGCCGGGCCCACCGGACAGGTGAACGTGGTAAGGTGGAAATCAAAGCACAGTGGGAATCATATAAGACTCTATGACGATCTCGGGTCTACAAACTAACATGTACCAGTGTCACTAGAGAACTGCTATCTGACGATAGGTATAATACCATCTACGAGTTCTCGGCGAGTCCGTTCAGTGTACCCAGTCTCCACTGAGCACCCGTATACCATCTTTGACGTTAAACACCGATGGATGCGGAATCATCCATCGCCCATCATATGGGTCAAGAAGCGTATACGCTAGTCTACTCTGGAGTATCGATGCCCTGTCTCGATACACCTTTGACTAGGAACAATTATAGGATGTACTTTTGGACTACCCTGGCCCCATTAGTATGATCTCCATCATAGTCCTAGTAGTCAAGTACGCATCCTAAAGGCTTTATCAACATGTGAGAGAAAGACAGTAATACAATACAAGTCAACATGTTAAGACAAAGACCAACCAGATAGCATATTATCATATCGAGCAAGAAATTCCTCTCTATATATATCCAACCATCCACTATAATATACATCATATGTGCAATAATGGACTCTAGGGCATATACATAACTAACAGTACAAAGATGACAGGTGGAAGCTACAGGCATAGTTTTAGAGTGATGGTGAGAGGTTAACCGGGGAACAAAGTGAAGAGCTAGACAGGGTTTCTTAGAAGATGAAATTAAAACGGCGGTCTGGGAATTAGGAGTGAACAAGACACTAAGACCAGACGGTTTTCTTATCTTATTTTATCGAGTATTTTGGGAGTTGGAGAAAAGGAACCTACCGAGATTGTTGAGGGCGATGGAAGACAATGTAATAAGTATGGAATATCTAAATTTCTTTACTTTGGTGCTTGTTCCTACCAAAAATTTCTGCGCAAAAGAGCTAAAGGTATCAAATGGCAGCGATATGCTTAAGAAAATGCAAACCAGTATTTTTCAGGCTGTATTTTGACAAACTAGCGAATGAGAATCAGATAAATTCTGATGGTATCAAAAGCGTCTCGAAAAATCTTTTGATTTGATATATTATGGGCCTCATAATTCATCCGTAATCAAAAGTTATGAGCAAATGTGCTACGCACGTGTAATCTAAGTAATGCTCTGCTACATGGGGGATACATTTATAGTCTCACATCGGGAAAAAGAGAGATCCCTTCTATAACACACCCATATAAATAAGCGGGGATACCTCTTAGAAAAGAGAGGATTCAATCCTCAAGGGAGATTAGTTCTCCAAGTTAGGGCCTTAGCTGCCCCCCATAATGCGCATATGCGCAAGCGTCATGTGAGCTACGTGCAATGCATGCGCGCCTTCCACATGCGCACTATGTGCAACACACGTGCACCCGCTACGTGCGCACCATGTGTGAGGATTCAATTCTCAAAGGAGCTTAGTTTTCCATAGGAGCTTAGTTCTCCAAGTTATGGCATTAGTTGCGCCCCCCATGATGTGCAAGCTCTTGTCAAAGGTGCTTCTCCTACCAAAGGATCGTTCTTCTCAATAGTGGTCGTGCCAACTCCTGCTATGGGTGAAGTCATCAAAAGTGCTTCCCCTACCGAAAAGTCGGCCTTCGAAAGATTTGTCGTTCCCTCTCAACGGACATCAGTCTTCGATAGGCTGGCACCAGCAGCAGCCCCTCACCAAAGCAGGGGGCATGACGGAGCCGCTTCTACAATTGAGGTGGTCCCATTTGCAAGGCACGCTTGACGTCGCCACTGGCGTCGAGTGAAAAGAGCTGGGGCCAAATCCCCCTCCGGACTCACCCTACCGGCTCTAATGGTGGAAGTTGATACTGCTGTTCCAACCGGAAACAGCTTTGAACCGCTTAGGAGGGTGCGAAAGAACTCGCCATCAACGGTGCTGAAGAAATCTCTCCCACCTGCTGAAAACATGACGCATGTAAAACCGGAGCAGCCCCCTCAGCGGCTGTCCTCCCAAATTCACTGGGTCTGGTAGAAAGTCCAGGACTCTGTGATCAACAAAGACCACTTTCGTCAACCGAAGAAAATGAAGGTTCGACAAGAGGAAAATCATCCCTTCACCATACAGCGAAGGAATTATTTCACACAGGATCCTGTTAGAATGGCTCCTTCAACCTCGACCTCCCACAAAAGGAGAAGGCCGGAGAAAATCTCATTGTCTGCAGCAAATTCCAAAGGCGTTGGACCCAAACGCCCCAAGTCTGGGGGCATGGTTGTACACACGGTCTACATGGCTTCCGGGAAAGAAGAAAGTTGTGATTCCATGGATCATCGGCCGCAAGCTCGATCGTTTACAAAAGCTCAGGAGTAACAACAAAACCTCCAAGAGATGCTGACGAAAATGGCAGCACTCACCGGGCAGAAAGAAAGCCCGGAAGCGGCGTCTGAACAGCGCAGGGAGCACGAGATCGATACAGAGTTCCTGCGAAGGGTGCTGGAAAGAAAGGATAAGGAGGCCGCGGAACATGCTGCTAATATAAAACAGATGCCACTCCTGTTCCAAGACATGGTTGGAATGATGATCCAGCCAGAACTTCCAGCTGAAGACCCTCCGATAATTATCAAAGATAACAGAGGGGAAACATCAAACCCTCTTCCAGTTTTATCGACAGCCAGGGAGGAAACGATCTCCAAAGCTGCCCTTGATGATTACATAGCTCAACAAATACGAGCTCACTAGGAAAGTGAAGCGGCCGGCCAAGTCATCAGAACCGGGCGACCGTACCCAGGCTGCTACGATCAAATCAAGTACCCACCAGGATATACGATTCCCAAATTCCATGTGTACAAAGGAACAAGCAACCCGCATCAGCACGTCGCTCAGTTCAGAGCTTTATGCGGCAATACTGGAGGCGATGAAAATTTGATGCTTCGCCAGTTCATTAGCAGCCTGTCAGAGACGGCGTTTGAATGGTACTCGGAGCTCCCAAATGACTCCATCAAAACATTCACAGAGATGGAACTGCTATTCACGCAGCGGTTCGTCAGCGCAAGCGAGCGCACCCCGATCACGGCATTAATCAATGCCAGGGTGAAGCCAGGAGAGACCTGGTTTCAATACGCAATCCGGTGGCCGAACCTATGGTTAAAATGTGAACAACGAGTCGAAGAAGCTCCTGTCGTGGGCATGTTCATAGGAACTCTGGATTCTCAGGCGACTGTGTCCCAGTTCATGACGTTCTTTCAGCCGACCACCTTCCAGGCTCTGATTGACAAGTTGGTCTAAATGGGCCACAGACCTTCCTCTTCAAAAATGGACCCTCGGAATGCAAAGGGTAAAGGGAAAACAGCCTTCGTTGCCAACACTCAACAACAACCGAGTGACCCGAAACCGGTTGCTCGCCAAAACAACGCGCGCCCGCGCCAATCCCTCAAAAAGAAGCTAAGACGTGCTTACTCGTTTCCCCGTGATAAAACGAGGATCCTGTTCGAACTGGCAGTGCGCAACAAACTCATCACTCTGTCAGACCCAAAACGTCTACCGCAGCCCGGTGACGTCAACAATCCCAACTACCGCTCCTATCACCGAATGGTGAGTCACCCAATCGAAGATTGCTACGTCTTCAAAAATTGGATCGAGGACCAATATCAACGGGGGAAATTTGCGCGTTCCGAGAACTGGAGGGTGAACCCGCCACAGAGGCATGCTCCTAAAAAGGTGGATATGCCTGGGGCATCATGCTCATTTGTGGAAGAAGATCCGTGGGAAGTTGTCGTTTCAGCTAAAACCTAAAGAATGCTGAATGATCTTCAAGCATGTACGACGATCAGGTGGAAAAGCCTGCTGGAGCCCGAGATCATTGAGGGGATACTGGAGCCGCGTCCCACACCGAAAACTGCCAATAATGGGCAAAACACCCAGGTCAAGTCTTCAAAGTCTTCGAAGGGAAAGAAGATGACTAAGAAGCCCGCGCATCCGGACGACAAGCGCACGAACCTGCAAAAATACATCGACGCACTGGAGGAATACAACCAGAAGGCGCGGACCCCAGTCACCCTCGAAGAGTTTCTTAACCATATACTTGAGAACGGAGATAGTGACGATGATGAGGGAAATGGCTCGTCGGAAGAAACCGAAGATTATGTAGCAAGTTGCCACATGGTTTCTCATTCGTCGTTAAATAACGTAGGAACTCCCTCGGCGTCGAAAAGCAACGCAAAGGAACTGGGGGTAGGACTGGTGCCAAAATTCCCGTAACTGTTAGAAGACCCAATTGACAGGCTGCTAAACAAATCTTTTCGAAAGAGCAAAGATGACCGAGAACATGAAACAGCCATATACGAAAAGGCCAAGCGTCGGCGTCAGGCTGAAGAAGCTGCGACAAGGATGAGTCGAAAAGTACTCTACCCAAGCCAAAGCACACCTGCTACAAACAAGAGCAGGATCAAAGCGGAGAAGCGGTTCGCCAAAGCCTTATTAATGGGAATGAAGCTGCCCCCTTTCATTGAAAACACTCCCGGGGCCATAAGCCTTAATGGAGAGATTTCACATCCGAACTACTACCTATATCATCGGAGGGTCACCCACCCCACCGAAGAGTGCAATGCCTTCAAGAAGTGGTAGCTAGGATACGTTGTCCACCGACAACAATTCAATCAAATGAAGCACAAAGCTCGTTGGCAACAAAGAAGTGCGATAGATGAGCGTGAAGGAACGGCTGGCAACTGTCATATAGTTGATACCAGTTCAACAAATAGAAAATCCCAAGTCTTTACATTCAGGAGCGATTCTGAGGAAGAAATAACCCTCGGCCCTCTCTTCAAAGAATCCACTTCCGGAAAAGAAGAAGAGGAGAAGAACTGCGAGAATATTTAGCAGCGTAACCGCACGCTGTCTGAAAAGAATCTCGGGCCTACAAATAAAGGTTCGAGAAAAAGAGACAAGGAGAAGGAAAAAGTCCCTGAGGAAATTGCCCTCGATGATAGAGTCGTCAAAAACCTCGCAGCCAAGGACTCGCCTAAGAAAAACAAGGTGGATTATAATGTCCTGGCACATTTGAGAAAGATACCCTTGTAGGGTGTTTTTCGTCACCCCATTGAAATGGGAATACGCGCGCGCTTGTCAGACGTACTACAGATTCCCCCTGCCTAGGGTAGGCCGGGGTTTATTGATTGTGGGGATCCGAATCTCCGGCAGCCGCGGACTAAGCTGCCGTTAATTACCCCTCGCCTTTGGGGCGGGGGAACCTCCGATTAACGGGTTAAACTGGTCATGCGAACTCAATGTGCAGTGTACATGTGTTTTGTTTTGAAAAGGGGGTGTTTTGGATATATCGGGAGCCACGCAGAGTTTTTACGGGGGTCCCGCTACCCGGATAGCGGGCTGGGGGTCAAGGGGGCTAGCAGCCCCCTTGCGGGGTTCGGGGCAGCGCCCCGGCCCGAAAATTTTTTTGGAGGGGGAGAATGTTGCGGAGTATGTGTATGTGTACATTTGTATACAAATGTATATATATATACATATATATATAAAAAAAAAGGGGGGAAAGGCATCCAAAGGATGCGTGGGGCAGCGCCTTGGGCGCTGTGCGCGTAGGTGCTGTGCGCTCAGGCGCAAGCGCGCCACGTGTCGGCACGTGGGCGCTTTGCGCATGAGCGCTGCGCGCAGGTGCGCAAGCGCGCGCGCGCCACGTGTCGGCACGCGGGCGCTTTGCGCACTTGCGCAAGCGCGCAGGTGCGCAAGCGCGCGCGCCACGTGTCGGCACGCGGGCGCTTTGCGCACTTGCGCAAGCGCGCGCGCCACGTGTCGGCACGCGGGCGCTTTGCGCACTTGCGCAAGCGCGCAGGTGAGGACAAGAGGCTTTTAGCCTGAAAAAAAAAAATTTCTCAAAGAGAAATCAGAGAGGAGTCGGGCTCCTGAATGTGTTCTGGGTTTAATGGAAGTGGTTCTTCTTCTTCCTCCTGTTGCTTGCTGGATCTTGAAGATCAAGAGATGTGAAATCTCAAAATCTCTCCTTTTTAAGATCTGATGACAGATCCAAGTTCCCCTTTGTGGGTTTTGTGGTGAAAAACTAATTTGTTTTATGAAAAGAAGAGTAAAACTCTTGATTTAATTCAAGAGAAAGAAGAAGGTTTTGGAACCTTGAAGAGAAAGAAAAGATCTCAGATCTGAAACTTTTTTGGAGAGAGAAAAAAAGTTGTTAGATATTTTCATTATCTTTGCCTTTATAGGCCATACATTTTACACATAGTCCCTTGGGCTTTACAAAATGGCATTTTGCCATTCCATAGCTCATATGCCATTTCATTTTTGCACATAAGCCATGGGCTTACAAAATATTGGCTTTATGCCCATTTTGTTTACATTCATGCACAAAAATTACATAAAAATTATTTGTTACATGATTTTTGTTGTTGGCATGGAGGAGGCTGGCCGCGGGCTCGACTTGGGCATGGGCCCGCTTGACCTGGGCTTGGGCCCACCTAGCTTGGGGGTTGACCTTGACTTTGACTCGGTCAACAGGGGTGTAAATTTTTACCCTAACAAATTGCCCCCCATCAATAAATGCACACAGCATATGTGGGTCGTGTGCATGAAATTGATGGATCTTCTTTCACGTGGAGGAGACTTGCTTTGGTTCCCACTTTTTGGGATGCACTGCCCTTTTTACGACATGGACGGTCGACGCTCTGATCCGGAGCGATTTGGTAGACGTGTCCCCGGCACGGAGTGTCGCTGTTGGACGTTTCCCTGATGTGGAGTGTCTGTATTGGACGTTTCCCTGATATGGAGTGTCTGTATTGGACGTTTCCCCGATGCGGAGTGTCGCTGGTTGACGTGTCCCCGCGACGGAGTGTCACTGATCGACTTTTCCCCGGCACGAAGTGTCGGGTTGACTTTTCCCCGGCACGGAGTGTCGCTGATCGACTTTTCCCCGGCGCGGAGTGTCGGGTTGACTTTTCCCCGGCACGGAGTGTCGTTGATCGACTTTTCCCCGGCGCGAAGTGTCGGGTTGACTTTTCCCCGGCACGGAGTGTCGTTGATCGACTTTTCCCCGGCGCGGAGTGTCGGTGGTTGACTTTTCCCCGGCACGGAGTGTCGCTGATGGACTTTTCCCCGGCGCGGAGTGTCGGGTTGACTTTTCCCCGTCGCGGAGTGTCGCTGATCGACTTTTCCCCTGCTCGGAGTGTCGCGGGTTGACTTTTCCCCGGCACGGAGTGTCGCTGATCGACTTTTCCCCGGCGCGGAGTGTCGGGTTGACTTTTCCCCGGCGCGGAGTGTCGCTGATCGACTTTTCCCCGGCTCGGAGTGTCGCGGGTTGACTTTTCCCCGGCACGGAGTGTCGCTGATCGACTTTTCCCGGCGCGGAGTGTCGGGTTGACTTTTCCCCGGCGCGGAGTGTCGCTGATCGACTTTTCCCCGGCTCGGAGTGTCGCGGGTTGACTTTTCCCCGGCGCGGAGTGTCGCTGATCGACTTTTCCCCGGCTCGGAGTGTCGCGGGTTGACTTTTCCCCGGCACGGAGTGTCGCTGATCGACTTTTCCCCGGCGCGGAGTGTCGGGTTGACTTTTCCCCGGCGCGGAGTGTCGCTGATCGACTTTTCCCCGGCGCGGAGTGTCGCGGGTTGACTTTTCCCCGGCACGGAGTGTCGCTGATCGACTTTTCCCCGGCGCGGAGTGTCGGTGGTTGACTTTTCCCCGACACGGAGTGTCGCTGATCGACTTTTCCCCGGCTCGGAGTGTCGCGGGTTGACTTTTCCCGGCACGGAGTGTCGCTGATCGACTTTTTCCCGGCGCGGAGTGTCGGTGGTTGACTTTTCCCCGGCACGGAGTGTCGCTGATCGACTTTTCCCCGGCACGGAGTGTCGGGTTGACTTTTCCCCGGCACGGAGTGTCGATGATCGACTTTTCCCCGGCGCGGAGTGTCGCGGGTTGACTTTTCCCCAGCACGGAGTGTCACTGATCGACTTTTCCCCGGCGCGGAGTGTCGGTGGTTGACTTTTCCCCGGCACGGAGTGTCGCTGATCGACTTTTCCCCGGCGCGGAGTGTCGGGTAGACTTTCCCCCGGCACGGAGTGTCGCTGATGGACTTTTCCCCGGCGCGAAGTGTCTGGTTGACTTTTCCCCGGCGCGGAGTGTCGCTGATCGACTTTTCCCCGGCTCGGAGTGTCGCGGGTTGACTTTTCCCCGGCACGGAGTGTCGTTGATCGACTTTTCCCCGGCGCGGAGTGTCGCTGATCGACTTTTCCCCGGCGCGGAGTGTCGCTGATCGACTTTTCCCCGGCTCGGAGTGTCGCTGGTTGACTTGAGTCCGAGGCGGAGCATAATTCCGGCAGGAAAGGTAGATATCCCGAAGCGAAGCATGATTTCGACACGGGGTAAATTCTGGGACGAAGCATGATTCCGCCATAGTGGTTGTTGGTTTGATTTGATTTTTGGGTTGACATCAGCATCGCTACACTGGAATATGGTACCAGGAGCGAATCATCATTTGTCATGAGAGGATTTAGGGATTTGTATTTTTGTCGGCATCTGCATTGCTGCACTGGAATAATGCCAGGAGCAACTCATCATTTGCCCCGGGAGGATTTGGATTTGGTTTTTTTTTGTTTGGCATCTGCATTGCTGCACTGGAATAATGCCAGGAGCAACTCATCATGTGCCCCGGGAGGATTTGGATTTGGTTTTTTTTTCGTCTAGCATCTGCATTGCTGCACTGGAATAATGCCAGGAGCAACTCATCATGTGCCCCGAGAGGATTTGGGAATTGGTGGCTTACGAGACAGGTTTAGATCCCTGTCACCTAAGGCTTTTCAATTTTATGGGCCGTGAGGATCCCATAAAAGCATTTTCTCCCTACGAGTCGAAAGGATCTCGTAGGTGTATTTTCTCCTTAGGAGTCGTGGGGACTCCTAAGTGTATTGCTCCTTTGTGAGTCGTAAAGATCTCACGCGGGAATTTTCTCCTCACAAAGTCGAGAGGACTTTGCGAGTGCATTTCATCTCTTCTCTTTTTTTTTTTTACGAGTTTGCGCCCTTTCGGGTTTTCACAAACTCGCCGGCAGTCCTGCTGTTTTTACTCATGGAGCCCTTTCGGGTTTTCATCCGTGCCCATTTTGCTTGTGGACATACCGTTCTTCTTCTTTTTTTTCCTCTTTTTTTTTTCTTTTTTTTTCATTTTTTTTTTCTTTTTGGAATCTTCCCTGCCGGTGGGACTTTGAATGTGGTCTCGTCGGTAGGACTTGGGAGAGATTGGGATCATTTTACGCCCGTGGATTGTATACGGTTTTGCAGGATGTATGATCCAGACCGTAGGGCCAGAAAAATTTCAGGACCTTGTTGGCGTCTGCATCGCTGCACTGGAATATGGTACCAGGAGCGACTCATCATTCGCCGTTGGGGTATGGGAGATGGAATTTGGTTGGCGTCTGCATCGCTGCACTGGAATATGGTACCAGAAGCGACTCATCATTCGCCACTTGGGGGTTGGGGAGCGATGGCTTAGGAGAAAGGTTTAGATCCCTGTCACCTAAGACTTTTCAATTTTATGGGCCGTGAGGGTCCCATAAAAGCATTTTCTCCCTACGAGTCGTAAGGATCTCGCAGGTGTATGTTCTCCTTAGGAGTCGTGAGGACTCCCAAGTGTCTTTTTCCTTCGTGAGTCGTAAGGATCCCACGAAAGTTTGTTCTTCCTCATGTATCGTGAGGACACATGAGTGGATTTCCCTCGTTCCCAGTTTAATGACTTAGAGGTCGTCTGTTTCCAGTTTAACGACTTAGAGGTCTACTGTCCCCAGTTTAACGACTTAGAGGTCTGCTGTTTACATTTTAAAGACTTAGAGGTCTACTGTCCCCAGTTTAACGACTTAGAGGTCTGCTGTCTCCAGTTTAAAGACTTAGAGGTCTGCTGTTTCCAGTTTAAAGACTTAGAGGTCTGCTGTTTCCAGTTTAACGACGTAGAGGTCTGCTGTTCCCAGTTTAAAGACTTAGAGGTCTGCCGTTTCCAGTTTAACGACTTAGAGGTCATCTGTTTCCAATTTAGCGACGTGGTGGTCATTCGTTTCCAGTTTAAAGACTTAGAGGTCATCGATGGCGAGCTTGGAATTTTAGGGTAGGGGCCGGCATCAGCGTTGCTAACACTGAAGCACATGTGCCAGGACACATGAGTAGGTCTTTCCAATGGAGTATAATTCCAAAGGCGGAGACCAACCGCTGGACTGGTGATTGCGGTGGGGCATGGGTATGCTGAGGATTATTTGAGCCCGTGGATTGTATACGGCAGTCAATTTGGGGACTAGCCGTAGGGCTGAAAGAATTTTGGGAAATTGGATTTTTGTTTGGCGTCTGCATTGCTGCACTGGAATAATGCCAGGAGCAACTCATCATCCGCCCTTGTTTTTTTTTTGTTTTTTTTTGTTTTTTTTTTATTTTACCGCGATTGCTCTATCATTTCAGCTTTTCTTATCGCGAAGGTCGCGATCGCCCTATCATTTCGGCTATTTATTCGCGGTTGCCCCATCATTTCGGCTTTTCTTTATTTTTCTTTTATTTACACATTTTTTTTTTGTATTTACATTTTTTTTTTTACATTCCCAGTTTAACGACTTAGAGGTCGATTGTTCCCAGTTTAATGACGTGGTGGTCCTTTTTGTTTATCCCAGCTCCTTGAACTTTGATCTTGGCGGAGCTGTGTTGATGACCTAGCTCTGTGGCTTGCCGATACATCCGAAGATTGTGAGGTTTTTCCAAGCTTATATTGGTCCTCTGCCCAATCTTTGAAAATATAGCAGTCTTCGATGGTATGACCCACCACTCTATGATATGGGCAGTATATGGGATTGCCGGTCATGTTCATTTCCTGTGGCCTCTTTGGAACAGGCAGTTGCAGGCCATTGTTCAAGGCGTCCACGAATATTTTGCGGACTTCATCCCTCCTGAAGGAGTATACCTTCTTCTTTCTCTCCATTGGAGTAGGTGCCTTTGCTGATGCTGGTCCTCGAGGCACATGTCTGGGAGGATTAGGTTCCCGAAAAGCTTCGGTCTCTATTTGCATGAAATCGGCGATCGTAGCTTGACTGTTTGCTAACACGCCTTTAGACAGTTCTATCTCTCCCATCCTGTATTGCCTTTCGACCCAATCTTTGAAGACGAAGCAGTCCTCAATGGCATGACCTATCACCCTGTGATAGGGGCAATATTTTGGGTCGTCGGTCATATTCTCTTCTTGCGGTCTCTTTGATTCTGGCAGTTGTAGACCGTTTCTTAGGGCGTCCCTGAATATCTTGTGGACCTTTTCCCTCTTGAAGGAATAGACCTTCTCCAGCTTCTCTTTTAGAGGCGATTCCCCCCCGGCGTATGTATCGGAAGGACTGGAGGCTGATTGCGGCCGTTTTTCGCGAAGGCGCTCCGCTTTTAGGTTGGAAGGGATATCAGTTGGCCGCCCCCGGGTATCAATCCCTGGCTCATGAGCCAAAATTTGATTCTGCTGTGATCGCAATCGGGCGACTTGGGCCGCGAGATCTGCCACGACGTTTGCCAACTCATCGACTTTAGAATAGACCTCGGCCATCTTCTCATCCCTGTCCTGAAATTGCCTTTGAAGCCATTGGAATAATGCTTGCTCTGTAGTTCCGGCTATGACAACCGGGTAATCTTTATTGCCTGAGCTCCATTCCGTAGGAACCACGGGCTCCTCTGGCTTATCGGCCTGAGCGGGCTCTTCATCATTTAGATCGAGCCGATGCTGGGTAGCGTCAACCATATCATCATTATGGCTGTGAAGAAGAGGAAGGTTCGTCTCTTCATGTCCGGCCATGTAGACAGTGTGGATAACACATTCAGCCATTCTTTCATCACTAGCAGCTGGTCTCGCGGAGCGGTCCGGGCTTTGGAAATTCATAAGTTTTAACATGGCCAGAGCCCTAGCCCTTTTGTTGGCTCTATATCTGAGCCGCTTCTGCCTCAGCTTCTCAATCTTGAAGGCTTGGCGGGCATCCTCTATCCGGGAAACCATTGTGAGTTGATCAGTGGGGAGCTTAGAGAGGACAGCCGATCGAGCATTTGTCAGGGGCGCCGCTGGAGCTTGCTCGAAACGCCTTACAGCTTTGTTGGTGTCGATGGCCTTGCCCCCAGCTGGGGCCATGGAAAGTCGTTCGGGAATGGACTTGCGCTTGGGCTGAGGTGCCCTCACGACCACCACATTTGGTCTCCTGCCTTTCGAGACCGGTTTGTCTGCCACCGGGGCCTGAGGAGCTGGGATGGCGCCAAGTGGCATGAACATAATAGAGCCGAATGGTAGCAGCGGCTCCTCCCATTGTCGCCCGAGACTGGCCGGAAGGACCGTCCTGGAGTCTATCTTCATCGTGTAGGAGACAGGAGCTGAGTTCATCATCGAAGACATCGTCGGAATGTGATTGCTTGAAAATCTGCATGAAAGAGCATTATTTCAGTATAAATATAGGTATGTATATTGATTGAGTTCGCATGAACGTTTAACCCGAAATATGGGAGGAGAGATTGGTCCCACCGGGCATGCCAGAATCTGTAGGGTGTTTTTCGTCACCCCATTGAAATGGGAATACGCGCGCGCTTGTCAGACGTACTACAGATTCCACCTGCCTAGGGTAGGCCGGGGTTTATTGATTGTGGGGATCCGAATCTCCGGCAGCCGCGGACTAAGCTGCCGTTAATTACCCCTCGCCTTTGGGGCGGGGGAACCTCCGATTAACGGGTTAAACTGGTCATGCGAACTCAATGTGCAGTGTACATGTGTTTTGTTTTGAAAAGGGGGTGTTTTGGATATATCGGGAGCCACGCAGAGTTTTTACGGGGGTCCCGCTACCCGGATAGCGGGCTGGGGGTCAAGGGGGCTAGCAGCCCCCTTGCGGGGTTCGGGGCAGCGCCCCGGCCCGAAAATTTTTTTGGAGGGGGAGAATGTTGCGGAGTATGTGTATGTGTACATTTGTATACAAATGTATATATATATATACATATATATATAATAAAAAAGGGGGAAAAGGCATCCAAAGGATGCGTGGGGCAGCGCCTTGGGCGCTGTGCGCGTAGGTGCTGTGCGCTCAGGCGCAAGCGCGCCACGTGTCGGCACGCGGGCGCTTTGCACACTTGCGCAAGCGCGCAGGTGCGCAAGCGCGCGCGCCACGTGTCGGCACGCGGGCGCTTTGCGCACTTGCGCAAGCGCGCAGGTGAGGACAAGAGGCTTTTAGCCTGAAAAAAAAAAAATTCTCAAAGAGAAATCAGAGAGGAGTCGGGCTCCTGAATGTGTTCTGGGTTTAATGGAAGTGGTTCTTCTTCTTCCTCCTGTTGCTTGCTGGATCTTGAAGATCAAGAGATGTGAAATCTCAAAATCTCTCCTTTTTAAGATCTGATGACAGATCCAAGTTCCCCTTTGTGGGTTTTGTGGTGAAAAACTAATTTGTTTTATGAAAAGAAGAGTAAAACTCTTGATTTAATTCAAGAGAAAGAAGAAGGTTTTGGAACCTTGAAGAGAAAGAAAAGATCTCAGATCTGAAACTTTTTTGGAGAGAGAAAAAAATTTGTTAGATATTTTCATTATCTTTGCCTTTATAGGCCATACATTTTACACATAGCCCCTTGGGCTTTACAAAATGGCATTTTGCCATTCCATAGCTCATGTGCCATTTCATTTTTGCACATAAGCCATGGGCTTACAAAATATTGGCTTTATGCCCATTTTGTTTACATTCATGCACAAAAATTACATAAAAATTATTTGTTACATGATTTTTGTTGTTGGCATGGAGGAGGCTGGCCGCGGGCTCGACTTGGGCATGGGCCCGCTTGACCTGGGCTTGGGCCCACCTAGCTTGGGGGTTGACCTTGACTTTGACTCGGTCAACAGGGGTGTAAATTTTTACCCCAACAACCCTCACAACTGAGCATACTGGAGGCTCTCCTCCTGTCTAAAGAAATAAGAGATTTTCTGATCAGGAAATTACAAGAGCCCGATAAGTTCTAAGCTTTCCTGGCAGAAGAAAAGATGAAGGACGAGCTGGCAGAGGTTCATATAGCTGACATTACATTCGGCGATCAAGATCTCCTCCTCGGAACGTGCGAGCACAACCATCCTCTATATATCACCGGGTATTGCTACGACATCAAGACAGGAAAGATCCTAGTCGACAACGGGTCCTCCGTCAACTTTCTCAATGTGAAGGTGCTGAAGGAGATTTGCATGAACGTTCAGCACCTGGCTCGGGATAAAATTACCATCTCCGGGTTGGACTCTCAGTCATCGTGGATGCTTGGGTCCATAATATTGACATTACGCTTTGGGCTTTTCGTCACTGACATCATATTTCATGTCATCGACGCCAAAACTTGCTATAACGCTCTGCTCGGCCGGCTTTGGTTACACGAGTACAACTTCATCCTTTCTACACAATACCGGTGTATGAAGTATTTCAAAGATGGCCTCGAATACACCGTCACGGGGATCTAAATCCATTCTCCATAAACGAAGTTCGAAAATATGAAGACGCAAAGTACTTCCTACCAGACTTCGAAGATACGGAAAGATGTTATAAGCCAGAGGATAAATGGAAGTCCTTTGTCACCATCCCAATCTTTAGGAGTGACACCGAGGAAAACGAGGAAATAGTCTACTCGGGGCAACCCCAATGCAACAGGCCTGGACCATCTACTCCTATTTTGGTCTTTGGCAGTGACTATGAGGACGAGGCTAACGCCGTGTCCCCCACTCGCCTATCAACGCAAGCCGTTACTGGAGCTGATCAGAGTTTACAAATCACCATGGTTCCACAGCGGCATCGCAGGGTACTTGATGCGCTCAATACACACGACGTACAAGAGCTGCGGACTTTCTACATCCCTCCCAGGAGAAGAGGTGAAAAGATGATACTCTTCTACCAATCTACGGAAACCAGGGTAGAAAAAAAAGTCTGGCATGGCGCCGATTTTGTGCTTGACAGGCTTCAACCAATTCGTCTGCCCAGATATTACACAGAGAGATTGAAAAGGTTATAAAGATACCAAGGCGTACCCTTCAAACAAACCACTTGACAAACCCAGTTCTACAACAAGATTTAGGACGTTCCTGGGACTCAGGGAAAGATGCCCAACGGAAGAATGGAGACGACTGGGCTTGGATATGTTCGGACAAATAAACGGGAGCGATTCCACAACTACCGTGTCATAAATGGCTTCGGTAAAGAAGGGAACGTTTTTCCAAATGGTTATAATATTGAACCAGAGCGAGATCCCGCCGTACGAATGTCAAGTCCGTCGTTTGAGAAGTAAGTTGCCAAGCAAATAAGAGAAGTCGTTCAAAAGGTTCGGGATGAACACAACCGTGAAATGGCCATTTATGAAAAGGCCAGGACTCAGCGTCTCATTCAGCAGTCTATGGAAAAGAAAAGTCATGATGCCTTTCACCCTCAGCCCGCTGTACATTCTCGCGACAAGGAAAAAACCCGACACAGAGGAAAAAACATGGTAGAGAATGAGAATGACATTCGAAAACAGCAAAACGGATCCAAGAAGCCACGTGATTGAGTAAAATTCAACTGGAATCCGTCTTTTATGAAGAAAATGGGTAGGACATACTCTTTCCCCCAAGACAAGACAAGGAAAACATTTGACCTTGTCATTAAGCATCAAATGATGATGCTCCCGGAGCCTCGGTACCCCGAACAGATAAATGAGGTCCATTATCCGGATTATTGCTCTTACCACCGAGCAACAGGTCATCCCCTTGAAGACTGCTTCACCTTCAAAGACTGGGTCGAAGACCAGTATCAATAAGGTAGGCTCGCTCTATCCGACAGTTGGAGGGTAACTCCACCATGAAAGCATGAGCCAAAAGCACCTATATTGCGATAGTAGGGCCAGATCAACATCGAGCTTAGAAATGAACTCGTACCTGCCACGTGATAATATTCTCAAAAGAGGGGAACCACGAAAATCTGGATGACCCCTCAAGATTCTTCGCAGATGAGGATGAGGACGAGGTGATCTCAGAATTTCCACCGGCGCTAAAAGAGCTAGAAGATGGGATACACACTACGGCGGACAATCTAAGGAAAATTGACTTGGGAATGGTAAACGATCCGAGGCCAACGTTCGTCAGTGAGCTGCTATCTAGAAAGTAGATGGATACTTTAAAAAATGTACTCATGCGATATAAAGACTGCTTTGCATGGAATTATTCCGAGATGTCGGGACTAGATCCAGAAATAGCGGTACATAAACTGGCTATATCGCTAGACGTTAAGCCAGTCAAACAGGCGCCAAGAAGAATGCGGTTCGAACTCGAGATGAGTATCAATGTCGAAGTTAAGAAACTAATTGAATCCGGCTTCATCTAAGAAGTTCAGTATCCCGATTGGATTGCCAACATTGTTTCAGTAATGAAGAAAAATGGAATAGTGCTCATCTGTATGGATTTTCGAGACCTTAACAAGGCTTGTTCGAAGGATGACTTCCTAGTACCTGTTACCGAGCTGATGATCAATAACACGTCCACTCATGAAGTCTTCTCCTTCATGGATGGATCTTCAGCCTACAATCAAATAAAAATGCATCCTGAAAACCAAAAGCACACCGTCTTCCGGACTCCGTTAGGCATATTCTGCTATAAGGTGATGCCCTTCGGTTTAAAGAACGCAGGCGCTACCTACTAGAGGGCCATGACAAAGATTTTCGATGATCTCATACATGAGATTGTTGATTGCTATATTGATGACCTTGTGGTGAAAAGCAAATCATACGAGGAGCATTGGGAACATCTGAACATAGTGTTCCAGCGTCTTCGGAAATACAATCTAAAGATGAATCCTCTGAAATGCGCGTTTGGAATCTTCTCAGGCAAATTCCTAGGATTCATCATACGACACCGAGGCATTGAAATAGACCCATTAAAGATCAAGACGATTATGGAAATGCCTACGCCAAGAACTCTCAAACAACCGCGGTCTCTCCGAGGAAAGCTCGCGTATATCTGACGGTTCATAGCCAACCTCTCCAGCAAATGCCGCCCCTACAGCCATCTAATGAAGAAGGGGACCCTGTTCGTTTGGGATCATAAATTCCAGAGTGCACTGGATGAAATCAAGCAATACCTGCAGAACCCGCTGGTACTGATTGCTCCGGTTAAGGGAAAGCCCCTTATCCTGTACACAACAGCCCTGGAAGGTTCTCTAGGCACGTTATGGGCACATGAGAACGACCAGGGGTGGAGAGAGCTCTCTATTATTTGAGTCGCGTTCTCTCGGGGGCAGAAAACAACTACCCCCCATCGAAAAGTACTGCCTGGCATAGATCTTCGCTATAACGAAGCTCAAATACTACGCCTTGGCACATAAGGTCCATCTCATATCAAAGGTGGATCCTCTCAAATATTTGATGTCAAGAGCCATACTAACAGAAAGTCTTGCCAAATGGGCCCTCCTCTTGATGGAATTCTAAATAATGTATCGACCTCTCAAAGCGGTGAAAGGCCGGGCCATCGCCGACTTTCTCACTGAGCATCCGATACCAGCCGATTCTCCCTTAAATTGCGAATTGCCAGACGAACACATGTTCGACACAATCGAAGGGGAGAAAGAAGAAAATAATGTCCAATGGGAACTCTACGTCGATGGAGCATCTTCCATGAAGAAGCGGAAGCATAACACTCCTATAATCAAAGCCGGGGTGGGCCTCATCTTCTTGACTCCGTAAGGAGGTATAATGCGTTTCGCCCTTTCCTTAACGGAACCAAGAACAAACAACGAGGCTGAATATGAAGTTTTGATAGCGGGTCATGAAATCGCTTTCGATATGGGAATCGAAAACCTCTTCATATATGGAGACTCCCAGCTGGTTGTTAATCAAGTTAATAGCGACTATCAGACGTGCAAACCAGAGTTGATAAAATATGGCAGGAGGGTGCAGCAACTGCTGACACAGATCCCCTCATACATCCTGGAAAGCATACCACGTGCGGAAAATAGTAAGGCGGATGCATTAGCCAAGCTTGCTAAGGAACTGGCTGACGAAAACCTCAATGACGTAAGGATCATTGTGCAAAGTCGTCGGGTTCTCGCGCCAGCAGAAATATCTTCGGAAGATTTAACATAGTCGTCTGAAGGAAAGGAAGTGACTGAACAAGCAGTCTTCCAAATAGAGGACGAAGAAAAGGCGGAGGATTGGAGAGAAGTCTTCATAGACTACTTCAGATCCCAACGAACGCCCAAAGATGCGTCATCAAGATATCAGCTCATGAAACGACCTCTGTCTTTCGCCTTCGTCAATAATACTCTATATAAGAGATCATTCGAATGTCTATGGCTGAGATGCCCGGGACCAGAAGAAGCAAGGAGAGTCATCCAAGAAACCCACGACGAACTCTGCGGTTCTCATCAAGCCGGACCAAAGATGAAGGTGAAGATCAAAAGAATGGGTTACTACTGGCCCAGAATGATTCAGGACTGCCTCGAATATCCGAAGCAGTGTTACTTGTGCCAAATTCACGGGGACTTCATCCACCAGCATCCAAATACGCTACACCCAACAGTAGCTAGCTGGCCGTTCGAAATGTAGGGAACCGATATAATCGGCCCCATTGAACCAGCGTCATCCAAAGGACATCGGTTCATACTGGCAACGACCAATTACTTCTCTAAGTGGGCAGAAGAAGTACCGCTAAGGGAAGTGAAGACAGAGAATATTCTCCATTTCTTCAAGACACATGTCATCTACCGATTCGGCACTCCGCGACGAGCTATAAAATCAGCCGCTTCGCAGAACAGCATATAATAGACCTGAGATACTCTTCAGTCTATAATCCTCGTGCCAATGGTCTAACTGAAGCTTTCAATAAGACCTTGACCAAGATTATAAAGAAAATGGTATCCAGAAGCAAAAAAAACTGGCACGAAAGGCTGTACGAAACTCTTTGAGCGTACCGGACGACATTCAAAACAGCCACGAATACGACCCCATATGCGTTAGTATTCGGCATGGAAGCAGTGCTTCCTCTGGAAATAAAACTCCATTCTATACGAGTAGTGGTTCGATATGAGCTGACGGATGAAGAAAATGCACATCTTCGGCTTAAGGAGCTCGATGCCCTCGATGAAACTCGCTTCGCGGCACAACAAAACCTGGAAGCTTACAAAGAAAAGATGACGTGCTCATACGAAAGACTGACTAGGCCGAGAATATTTCATCAAGGAGAACTCATGCTAGTCGTCAAAAGACCTATGATTCCTAACTGTGCAAAACGGGGGAAATTCGAACCAAATTATGAAGGCTCGTACATCATAGATAAGGTCTACCAAGGTGGGGCCTACTTTCTCGTGGATATGCATGACAAAAGACCTTTCCGGCCAATAAACGGCCGATTCCTCAAGAAATACCATGCTTGACGAGTCACGATTTAGGTCAATGATAGATGACGACACTCGTTTCCGCTTGCTATCTTCCTGAGTCAAAACTCTAGGTGGTATTCTGAAAACCTTCACCTCAAAAAAAATGGTGACAATGGACCACTATGTTCTTAAACTGGCAAGGGACCGAAATGTCCCTAAACTAGTACTTCGCCTCAAATATGGCGCATCGCCCCAAATACGGCGATATCTTCTCTTGGGAACTATGTTGCAATCAAAGCTCCAACTGTAACACCTCCAATTTCAATGTACAGAAAATTGTTTAAAAGTTAATGTACAATTGGTGTATTTGCAATCCTGTGTATACTATAAGTATTATTTTAATTTAGAACAGCAAGAAAATACTTGTAGCACATTGGTAAAGCCTTACACTGCTATGACGTAGCCCTTGTGATCGAATCCCCCCCAGCCAAATTAACTTTTTATTTAAATTTCTTTTAATCTTTTAGAAGCTCAAGGGTTTGCACATGCACTACACGTAGAATGAAGAGTTACAGAATATTTAAATATGTGCACGAGGGTATACCGGACGACATGGACACGTGGCTAAATCCCAAGCCAGTTCCACCGGGAAATGGTTGGCGAAATCTCCAAAATGCTCGATACCGCCGGTCTCCCCCGTCGGTAATGCCATGAATTTTTCTCCCTGCACCTCTTCAGCTACCCCACTAACCCCACATTGTTTATTCTCTCTGCATTCATCCAGAGAGCAATAAAACACCATTTAAATCCAAATTTTAATGCATTCTTTCACCCCCTAAACCGTAATTTCCCCTATAAATACCACACCACATTTCATCCTTCCTCACTCAAAAATCCCCTATCAAAACTCTCAAGAATTCCCAAGCCCTAATAGTGTGCAAGTAGAGTTAGCGAAGGGCGAAGTTCCGGCGACGTTCCAAGGAGTTTCTGGCAACGAAACGATACCCCGAGACCTTCCGTAGCTTCATCTCTCTCTCCTCTAGTCCAAAAGCCAGTAATTCCCCTCTCCCCTCTCTTCTAATATCTTAAAAGTTCTATTTCTAAAACCCGACGGAAGCGGAGTTAATCTGACTTCTGATTCAGTTTTTTTATAAAGCTCTAATTTTTCTTAATCAATAAAATTCCATATTATCACATAATGTTCAGCAAACATTTTAAAACAAGTTTCATCTCAAAATATTCTTTTATGCAACTTTTATCGTATTTTTACGGTAAAATACCACCTACTTTACTTTATGACATAAAACAATATAAAACTTGTATTACCTTTAGATAACTCATGAGATAATGATCTACCTCATCACAACACACATTTTTGACATAACACGATGAAGTTTTGGGAATATATTCATGCGATAACATGACTTTTCAAATAAATACCATCAACTTATAAAACCATTTCTATAAAAAGGATGTATTAAACAATTCCTTGCAATTGCGCCTCTACAACCCACTTTTGGGGACCCCGTTCGGGATGGTGCGGGTTATCGCACATCCTCGGGCCTAGTAGAGTGAGATGCAGACCTCCGAAAGAAGTATTCGATCTCGATGGAATTTTTATGCATTTTTCTTTGGAAAATGAGATTTTTACAAGAAAATAAATAAAATTTGTTTTCATTAAATATATATACCTATTATAAAAATATCTATTTTAATTATATAAATATTCCAAGTTTTCTAAATCAAATGAATCACCATTACATGAAACTACAATCCAAATATAACATAATTCCAATATTTCAATAATGTGTCATATACTATGAAAACTAGGTTTTACTCACTAGAAATTTCTCCTTTATAAAATATACATCTATGAAAACCCTAAAGACGATAATTAAATACTTGAGGTGTATTTTTAAAATTATATCAAACTATTTTTAAATAAAACCCCCTCAAGTTATACTAAATTACAATAAGGACCCTAGTAAACATAGGTTTAAGCGGGACCAGTCTCTTGAGCCTCAGGGAGCCGGAGATATGGGTGCTTGACTATTTAAGATAGACAATCTAACAAACGGTGTTATCAACACGGTAATTATCTTGGAAAAAGACACAAATCCTGCCGTCCATGTGCACCAGTTACCGATAACATCAAAACTAATTCAGGATTTCAAGTTCTCTTCAAAGTGTCTGACTCAGACTGAGTTTCAATCTAATCAATCTGACTTGAATGTGATTCAAGTATAAACTACAATTCTACATGAATCTGTCTATTCAATCTATATCAATCTATATTGACTGAACCAAACCATAGATATACTCCGTCTACATGACTCTCCATTTATATCCATTTTGTTTACTGATATCATGGTTTCGGCAAGTCATCCATTTATATAATAAGCAATACAATCAATACAAAAGACATCACGGGGTTTATAAGGGGTAGATTGGTACGGAAGGTGTTAGAAGTGGCACGAGACTGTAACCATAATACACCTAACCTGAATATCCATTGCCGTTGTACCGTGGCTGAACGGTTCCTTGTGCTCCGTATACTTTAGTCTCCGGAATAGTGGGACTCCTCTTGTATACACTGGCATTTTCTGTACCAAGCTACAAACAACAGCATTAACAATATAATCAAACATTATAAGTTATATTCTTTTTCTGTCTATTCTATCTCTACTCACCTTTGGGACTTACCGAGCGATTGTTCGCTGACGACATTCCTTTCTTCTTTCTTTGGAATGTTATCAGGTGTTTTGAACGCTTTAGAGACCGAGCCCAGCACTGAGAATTTGGAGCAGTTTGCGTTTGACCCGGAGCTTTAGACACTTGTACATATTTATTTCATTTCAGTTATGCCATTGTTTAGGCATCGCTTTCTACTCATGTATTTACATTTTAGTTGTACTTGTAAAAGAATGCTTAATAAATAAAGTTGTTGTTCATTTACATTCCTATCTCTTGTGTACTTTACTTTATATTGCGTAGATACGCTTAGCGTGTTTACTTCTGAGTAAATATGTAGCGGGCATTGCCACGTCCTCTGCCCGTACACTGGCAAGCGGGGTGTGACACTAATAGCAAAGACTGCAATTAAAGTAAAAAAACGGTACGTCCACAAACGAAATGGGCATGGATGAAAATCCGAAAGGGCGCCGTGAGTAAAAACAGTAGGGCTACTGGCGAGCTTGTGAAAACCAGAAAGGGTACAATCTCGCTGTTAATAAAAACGGTACGTCCACAAGCGAAATGAGCACGGATGAAAACCCGAAAGAACGCCGTGAGTAAAAACAGTAGGGCTACCGGCGAGCTTGTGAAAACCTGAAAGAGCGCAATCTCGTAAAATTTTCACTTACGAGATCCTTTCGACTCATAAGAAGAACCCCCTATGAGTCCCTCACGACTCATAGGATTCAAAGTCTTAAGTTACAGGGATCCAAACCTGTTTCCTAAGCCATCGCTGCCCTACAAGCGGTCCGATATTGGCCCTTGTATACAATCCACGGGGCACAAATAAATGTTTCCCCCACCAAGTTCCACCAATCACGAGGAATGTCCTCATATGGTGAACGACACTTGTAAGTCCTCTCGACTTATAAGGAGAAAACACTCTTGTAAGATCCTTACGACTTATAAGAGAACACACACTTAGAAATCCCCATGATTCCTAAGGAGAAAATACGCCTACGAGATCCTTACGACTCATAGGGAGAAATAACTTTATAAGACCCTTACGGCTCATAAAGTCAAAAAGTCTTAGTCGACAGGATCCCAACCTTGTCTACTAAGCCATCTTTGTTCAACTCAATAACGGCAAATGATGATTCGCTCCTGGCAATATTCCAATCGCAGCGATACTGATGCCTGAATAGGTATCATATTCTAAGTCCTTTCAAGACAAATGATGATTCGCTCTTGGCAACATTCTAGTTGTAGCGATGCTGAAGCCTAAGTAGGTATCAAATTTCAAGTCCTCGCAAAGGAAAATGATGATTCGCTCCTGGAAATATCCCGGTAGTAGCGATACTGATGTCAAGATTGGTACCAGATTTTAAGGTCCATATTCGCAATAAAAAACCAGCAAGCAAAAATATAAGCATATGAAATAGCCGAAATGATGGGGCAACTTGCAATAAAAATCAGCAAGCAAAATATATGCATATGAAATAGCCGAAATGTTTGGGCAACTTGCAATAAAAAAATAGCGAGTGAAAATAAAAAATATAAATAGCCGAAATGTTTGGGCAACTCGCAATAAAAAGAAGCGAGTAAAAAGAAAAAATAGCCGAAATGATTGGGCACCGCGATAAAAAGCCGAAATGATTGGGCAATCTCGACTTTCGCGATATAAAAAGCTGAAATGATAGAGCATCGCGGAAAGAAATAAAATGAAATGAAACTTTTGCCCTGCAGCTGAGTCCACATCGACCCCTGTATACAATCCATGGGCACAAACAAAAAGGGAACCATATTTTCCCACTTGGCTCCATCAAAGGGAGAGCCAAGTCTTAACGGTTCACAAAACAACCTAAAGACTATCTCGACATGCTTCTCGTTACAGCAGAAGTAATGTCAACAACGGCGTTCCTTCTCACTCCAGCAGGATGCAGACGCGACGTCAACAAAAGATCCCAGGGTCGAAACAAAAAGGATCCATGGAAAAATTCCTAACTCCAAGTCTTGACGGTTCACAAAACAACCTAAAAGCTATCTCAACATGTTTCTCGTTACAATAGACGCAATGTCAACAATGGCGTTCCTTCTCAAGTCCAGTAGGATGCAGACGCGACGTCAACAAAGGACCCTAGGGTCGAAAAAAAATGGAGCCAAAGAGAAATTCCTAGCTCCATGTCTTGACGGTTCACAAAACAACCTAAAGACTACTCCAACATTCTTCTCGTTACAGCAGACCCAATGTCAACAAAAACTCCAAAATAGCCAAATCAAAAGGAAGCGAAGGCCAAATTCCTAACTTCAGGGTCTTGATGGCAATTCAAATAAAACCCAAAAGACTATCGGAGATCATCCCACACCAGTGCAGAGTGGTTATGACTCATCGGGGCTCCCAAACTGAGCACCTAAAGTAAAAAAGCGACATGGAAAAATTCCTAAAGCTTGCTCTTCCGACGGTCAAACTGTCTAAGAAGATTACTTGAAGACGTCTTGTCCAGCCCCCGTAGGGATCAGAGATACGATAGTCGTGGGGCTACTCGAACAACAACATAAAGTCTGCATATCGGGGAATGCATCAGCCAATGCGACGGTACGACGGATAAAAAAAACCCTAGTACCACAAAACCAAACGGACCTCTGTCGCAAAGAGCAGGAGTTAACTATAACGTTAGGACAAGTTTTCCTATAAACCCAAGGGAGGTAAACTAAATAAACTCCGAAATGAGTTCATAAACTAGAGATTCCGGAATGAGTGAATAAACTACAAACTCCAAAATGAGTCCATAAACTAGAAACTCCTAAATGAGTGAATAAACTACAGGCTCCGAAACGAGCGCATAAACTACAAACTCTGAAATGAGCTCATAAACTAGAGACTCCGGAATGAGTGAATAAACTACAATCTCCGAAATGAGTCCATAAACTAGAGACTTCGGAATGAGTGCATAAACTACAAACTCCGAAATGAGTATATAAACTACTTCACGCCATATTAAGATATAAAGAAATATAAGGACGTGGCTCATGTGCCTCAGCGTTTGGAACTATATCCCTTAAGAGTTGAGATGAGTCAATGATAGAAGATGACGCTTGTGTCCGCTCACTATCTTCTCAGATCGAGATTCTAAAAGTTATATATCAACCCGAAACCGTTCATACGCTATATTTTACTCTACACTACTTAACCCACGTACATACTTACGTTGGAAAAGTAGTGGGGGCATTTATTCCCGCCAAAATTTTCTGCGCAAAAGAGCCTAAGGTATTAAATGGCAGCGATACGCTTAAGAAAATGCAAACCAGTATTTTCCAGGCTGTATTTTGACAAATTCTCGAATGAAAATTAGCTAAATTCTGATGGTATCGAAAGAGTCTCGAAAAATCCTTCGATTTGATATATTATGGGCCTCATAATTCATCCGGAATCAAAAGTTATGAGCAAATGTGTTATGCACGTATAATCTAAGTAATGTTCTGCTACATGGAGGATACATTTTTAGTCCCACATCGGGAAAATGAGAGATCTCTTCTCTACCACTCCCATATAAATAAGAGGGAATACCACTTAGAAAAGAGAGGATTCAATCCTCAAAGGAGTTTAGTTCTCCAAGTTAGGGCTTTAGCTGCCCCTCCACAATGCGTATATGCGCAAGCACCATGGGCGCACGCGCGCCCTCTACATGTCCGCTACGTGCGCCCGTTACGTGCATACCACATGCGAGGATTCAATCCTCAAAGGAGCTTAGTTCTCCAAGTTGGGGCCTCAGCCGCCCCCCATGATGTGCAAGCGCCACGTGCGACGCACGTGCGCCCGCCACGTGCGACGCACGTGAGCCCGCCATGTGCACACCATGTGCAACGCACGTGCGTCCACCAAGTGTGCAACACGTGCAATGCTTATGCGTCCACGCACATGCGCCCAACACGTGCGACGCACATGCGCCCAACACGTGCGACACACGTGCTCGAATGCAAAGAAGCATTTTTCTGTAGTTAAGAGTTTAAGCTCCAACTTGTTCTCCCCCCTGATGAATGGAACAAGGTTCAAAGGGTACATCCCTCCACACCTTTGATATATGGCGCTGCAGTGTCGTCGGAGAGCTGGTGGGTCCCAATGACCAATGATCCTTCTTTCCAAAAAAAGAGGAAAAGAAGGAGGAACCTCCCCATAAGCTTTAAAAAAAGAGAGAGAAAGTTTCGAAAGAACAGAGAATTAAATTCTAGAGGAAGAAGAGCTCTCTTCTTGGAAATTTTCAGTAAGATCCTATGGATCATTCAAGAAAATAAAAGAACTCGACGCCCAGTGCCCCACGTACCCCTCACGTAGGCGCTACAGGAGTGATTAGCACTCAATGGGTGGCGCTCAGCACCGAGCGCCCTACATGGCTCTCACGTGGACGCTACAAAAGAACTCAGGAGTGCTTAGCACTCAGTGGGTGACGCTCAGCACCCAGCGCCCCGCGTGCCCCTCATGTGGGCGCCATAGAATAAAAGTGCTTAGTATTCAATGAGCTGCGCTCAGCGCCTAGCGCCTCACGTGTCCCTCACGTGGGCACCACAGAATGGAAGAGTGCTTGGCACACTCTAGGCAGTGCCTAGCGCCTTACGTGCTTCGCGCGTGGGCGTCATAAAGAGTGCCTAGCACTCCATACAAAGACAAAAGGAGGTAAAGTGTTTAACACTTATTGGGCAATCCCCATGACTGAGAGCCCACATGGTTATATATGAGCGTCGGAACTTACATAAGTGCTCAATATTTTTGCACAAAAAAGGGACTGAGCCTAAACAAGTTCTTAGCACTCTTTTTCAAATAAAAAGAAAACTGAGTGGACCGAAACCATGCGCTCACTACATCCCAAAATGATCTTATTACCAAATACGACTATCGATCTTCCAACGAATGATATACCAAAACGATATTCGTCCCACATTCCCCTGAGGAAATCTTAGTCTTAAAATACGACTAATGATTCCTGGGTTTACCATTAATACATTCTCTCTCAATTAAAGGAATTGGTTCAAGGGTACATCTCTCTACACCTCTGATACATGTCGTTGTAATTCCTCAACATTTTCAGAGAGGTGGCGGGTCCGACAACCAACTGCTTTTTGGTACACTTCCCAAACTGACGTGCACATTCCAAATAAAACCACATCCCAAACTGGATGCATCCCATATCATCGTTGCTCATCCCGTCACGTAACAAATACACATGCACGCAAGATAGACAATGGACCGAAACGTTCTTAAACTAGCAATGGAACGAGATATCCCTAAACTAACAATGGACCGTAATATTCTTAAACTAAAACCTCACCTCCAAAATGGTGATCAACGGACCGTAATGTCCTTAAACTAAAACCTCATCTCAAAAATGGTGATCAACAGACCGAGATGTCCTCAAACTAAAACTTCACCCCCAAAATGTCGACAACGTACCGAGACTTCCTGAAACTAAACCGTCGCCCCAAAATGGCGACAATGGACCGAGATGTCTCTAAACTAACAACGGACCGTAATGTCCTTAAACTAAAACCTCACCTCCAAAATGGTAATCAATGGACCGTAATGTCCTTAAACTAAAACCTCACCTCCAAAATGGTAATCAATGGACCGTAATGTCTTTAAACTAAAACCTCACCTCAAAAACGGTGATCAACAGACCGAAATATCCTCAAACTACAACTTTTTCTTCAAAATGGCGATAAGGGACTAAAACGTTCTTAAACTAAAACAACAGAGCCCAAATGCTCTTTTGTTGGATCTAAAGCAAAAATGATCCTAAGACCATATTAAGTAGATCTTAGTCTCAAATTGGACTAACATATCCTTAATAAAAAACCAGCCGAGCCCCAACTACTCATATACATTTAAGTTGATCTTAATCTCAAACCAGATTAACGATCCTTACATAACAAATCCAAATCTAAGATATAAGGATTTGGACTAATCCATGCCCTACGGACGATAACATAAATTAGTCTCCGTATACAATCCACGGGCAACCAAAAATAAAACAAAAACACACAACACGAAGTGAACTTCTGGAGCAGGAGAAATTAGTTATCGCGATACGATAACGTAATTAACTAAAAGGAGCTTGCGCCTATAGGGAAGAGCGTCCCCACAATCAAAAACCCGTCGCAAACGAGGGGGATCTGACGAAATCTGCTACAATGGCCGCATCCGTCCAAACCTCCCATATACGGTGCCATAAATCAACTTGGCATCTTCGGAGAGGTGGACAGATAAATCCAAATAGCATCCTGCGCCCAAAATTCAAGCCAGACGTCCTAACGTCCCGGTCGTGTCTTTCGGTGGAGAACAGTGCCGATTCAAAAGAAAAGTGAAGCCAAGTGTCTTAAAGACTATAGGTCTATTAGTCTGGTGAACTGTTCATGTAAGATCTGAAAGTATGTCTTAGCACTTCAACTAGATTTATACTAGCATCAAGTATGCAATTTAAAAAAATCTAGATGTCTAAGCTATAATAACCTATAATCGAACTAGATAATTAGGATTTAAGTGTAAGCAAACAAGTTCTACACTAAATGAAAAGAGAATACAACCTTTGTAGACCGGTCCTTCACTTCTAAAACTCCAAGTAGTAGTCTCTAAAACTCTTCTTAGACTCCATTTGGTGAAAGGAACGGGCTTACTTTGTAGTCTTCGAAGCCGAAAATGATCCACTTTGAAGTCTCTCTAACTCAAACTCACTGTTCACTAATCAAAGTATTAGTGAAGTAAACAACCTAACATAAAGGGCTAGTAAAGTGTAGGTTGATGAAGTAGGAATTTTGCTCATTTCATTTTCTTCTTTTCTTTTCTTTTTCTCACCTCTAGAAAAAGCTAGTAAGGAAGAAGAAGGAGATGAACTTGGATGGAGAGAGAGAGAGCCATGAGGTGAAGTGATGAGATGGTGTGGAAAATATCTATGAATAAAAACAAAGAGATAGTGGTGAGTCATGGCTTCTCAAAACTTCCACAAGCATCCAAGACAAAATGACTCATTTCCTATTTCTTTAATTCATAAATAAAATCATTTTCCACACATCATAATCTCATGTGTGATTCTCATACATCCTAATTCTATGTATTGTCAACCATGATACAATGTGTAATACATATAATTATATATATCACACATATATATTAATATGTATAAAGAGAAGAAAAACTTTAGTGAGCTAATATTAGTTAATATATATATATATATAAAATATATATATAAATATATATTAAATTATTAAATCAACACTTGATTCAATAATCCGATTATATCATATATAACCGACTAATATCGTATATATATGTATATCACATTATTAAATCAACACTTAATTCAATAAACCAGTTATATCACATATAATCGTCTAATATTGATACTAGTTATTAAATCAACACTTAATTCAATAATCCGGTCATATCATATATAACCGGCTAATATCAAATATATATACATAAATCAAATTATTGAATCAACACTTGATTCAATAATCCGGTTATATCACATATAACCTAACTGATATCAAATATCGCTAGATTAGAATACGGTATCACATACTCGTATTTAATCAAGCTCCTGCACATATCACCATATGCGCCCTACTTCATTTCTCTTGAGCTAGGAAACCTATATATGGGACTCTAAATACTCGTTAATACGCCAGCAGTAAGTAATGATCACATTAGATACCCACAAGCCGTCAGCGGTACTAGCTGGACGTAATGGATACCCAGGTATTGAACGAATAGAAGATCCACAAGCAAGCTTGTCCAAACACCCGCAAAGCCTATAAGCAACACTTACCGTATAGTCCAGTCTCTTCGTCTGATATGTCGCATATCGAGTTTGGGGGTGGAATCGTCAGACCCCAGTAACTTGATAAGTCATGCTGATGTGTGGCTTATAACTGTTCAAGAAACTACTGATAACACTTACCAGTAAATCTCATCAGCCCTGACCAGGAACTTGCTGTTATAGCCAATTGAGCATAGCGCAACATCAACTTCCTATACCGGGAGAGACGAAACCCCTCCTATAACTCACTACCTCCATGTGATTCGGGACTGTACCCAAAATCCACATGTTTGCATGACTCCTTTGAGCCGTGGTAGAGAGGAAATCAAAGCACAGTGGGAACCACACAAGAAACTATGACGATCTCGGGTCTGCAGATTAACATGTATAAGTGTCACTAGAGAACTGCTATTTGATGATAGGTATGGTACCATCTAGGAGTTCTCGGCGAGTCCTGTTCGGTGTACTCATTCTCAAATGAGCACCTGTGTACAATCTTTGATATCAAACACCAATGGTTGTGGGATCAACCATCGCGCCATACAGGGTCAAGAAACAAACACACTAGTCTACTCTGGAATATCGATGCCATGTCTTGATACTCCCTCGACTAGGAACTATTAAAGGATGTGCTTGTGGACTACACAAGCCCTACTAGTATGATCTGCATCATAGTCCAGGTAGTCAAGCCAACATCCTAAGGGCTTTATCAACATGTATCAGAGAGACAGCATAATAATACAAGTGTACATGTTGAGATAAAGAGCAACCGGATAGTATACTATCATGTCGAGCAAGAAAGAGCATCCACTATATCATACAATAATAGCCTTTAGGGCATACATATTCCTAACAAGATCATTTCAAAGATGTTAGAAAATCAGTTGCGTAAAGTCTTAGGGGTTATTACCAAAAATACACAAACAGGATTTGTGGCAGGTTGTTACATTATAGATGGTATAGTTATAGCTAATAAGATGATTCAAGACTCGAGAAGGAAAATGAAAGATGGATATCTTCTAAAATTAGACTTTGAGAAAGCTTATGATATGGTAGATTAGAGGCTCATATTAGAGTGCTTGGACTTCAAAGGTTCTATGCCCAAGCAGAGGAATTGGATTGAGTTATGGTTGTCCTCTGCCTCTACTAATATTTGAGTAAATGGGGAAAATATAAATGAGTTTCGCTGCAGAAGGGGTCTATGACAGGGGATCCTCTCTCACCGCTCATCTTTATATTAGTTGCGGATGGTCTTGCTCACATGATCCAAAGATGCAGGCGTAAGATTTTATTGGAGGAATTGGGCCCCAGGAGCATACGGATGAAGGTTATCAACGTACAGTACGCTAATGATACATTGCTGTTTGGGAGACTATACGAGGATCAAGCTGCGATGCTTAAATGGGTATTGTATTCATTTGAACTTTAGTCAGAATTGAACATTAACTTCCACAAGAGCTCGATGATATGTTTGAAGGAAAGGTGTATTTGGGAAGAGCGTTTAGTTTCAATTTTCAATTGCAAGGTGGAGGAATTCCCTGTCATTTATTTATGTTTACCTTTGAGACCAGCAAGCCTGAAGAAAGCATATTGGTTGCCACTGATAGACAGGGTTCAAGATAGATTGGATGGGTGGAAGGACGATGTTTATTTATAGACGGGAAGGTGACTCTCCTGAACTCGGTTCTGTCAGTAATTCTACAATACTACATGTCCTTCTATCTACTTCCGGACCGGGTGGTTAAAAAGATCGACCAAATACGGTGTAATTTTCTATGGAGGGGGCATCTACTGAGAAATGGAAATATAATTTGGTTCGGTGGGAAATAATCTATAAATCAAAAAAGGAAGGAGGCATGCGTGTGAAAAACCTAAAGGATATGAATAGAGCCTTACCGGGGAAGTGATGGTGGGGGTAGGTGGCAAATAACAGAAAGGGATGGATGGCCAGTATCAATGCGGTTTATGGTAATAAGTTTGGTGTCATAAACGCATCCAATAAGAACGTTGAGATTGCGTCTGGTTTTTGGAAAGGGGTAATGTTCATAAACGAGTCTTTCTTCAAAGGGATATCTTATACAAGAGGGGATGGTAGCTTAATTAATTTTTGACGGAACTATTGGTGTGGAGACATCACATTGCAGGAGAGATTTTCCTTACTTTTTGAGCTGGCTAAGTACAAGGAGGCATCGGTGATTGGCCAGTGAAAGGTAATAAGTGGTGGCCAATTGATTGATCATCTTGAGTTTTGGAAACTACTGGAGAGAGAAAACAAAGACGTTGCGATGTGAAAATGAGCGTTAAGTCGGGCTTTTTCTATTAAATCCTTCTATAATATTCTTAATTACGGTGGGATCGAGACACGAGTTAATAGGAATATTTGGACGTTCCCAATACCTTTAAAAGTTCAAGTCTTTGTATGGTTAGCTTCTAATGACGCAGTCTTAACGAGAGATAACCTAGGCAGAGAAAATGGGTACGTGAGATGCATTGCAGGATATGTGAGGCTCAACCGGAAACGGTGAATCACTTATCTTTTAGGTTTCCGTTGGTTTTGAGGGTTTGGTATAGGTTTTGGGGGTCTTTTGGGTTTACTAATCCGCTAAGTACTTTTGGTGAACTTTGGAGTCATTGGAGGAGTGGGAGGGATAGAATGCAACTGGGAAATTGGGAAATTATGGTCTCTGTTGTATGTTGTAATATTTGGATAGAATGGAATAATAGAGTTTTTTAAAGAATTCTTGGAACTCGTTTTTCAAATTTATAAATATGATTGAAGGCAACGTTGAATTTTAGTCAGGTGATGCTGCAAAGAGAATCAACAAAAAAGGAAGAACGGTTGCAGATGACGAAAGATTGAAAGCGGACAGGGGAAATCCAGTTGACTTAGGTGTGGCGGATGCGGGTAGACAGGATAGAGGAGGGCAACCGTAATCGATATCGTCTATAAGAAACGGTATGGACTAAAGGAAACTGATTTTTGTAACGCAAGAATAAAACTTGTATTTTTCCTTTTATTTTTCTTTTCGTTGCTTTTTTATTTTGGTTGACTTTTGATATAGTTTCGTTAAATCGTCGTTTAATGAAACGTATGGGCATTTCGCTTTCGTTTTATTCAACAACAAAAAAAACTGATTCACCTCCACTTGCTTGATAGCCAAAGTGTGCCATCTATAACGGATGTCGTTTTTCCGTTTCCGTTTTGTAGCCGGTGTGGAACATCCATTATTTACAAATATTTTGATGCCATAAACGGATTCGGACACCTTGCCCTTATTTATCACTTCTTGGAAAACTGGATACCCATGTTAGCGGAAATATGAGAACAATGGTTGATGGAGCTCCTATTCGGGCCTCCGTCAGATGTTGTCTTCCGTTGGTCTCGAGGTAAACTTGGTTGATTGTTCTTCGTTGTGTGTGGGTCTCAATGGGTTTTGAGAGGAGAAGGTCGGGTGAGGAGGCTGTCGCCGAGTACCTGCAAAGAAGTCCCGAGGTGGTTTGGTACCAGCGAGGACCCTCTGACGCTCAAGTTAGTGAGGGGATCTGAGTAGAGTAACGGCGTAAAGCGTAAAAGATGGCTTACCTGACCCCTCTGTGATGGGGGTTTATATAGTGGCGGAGGCACGCAGCAGCAGGCGCGAGAATCTCGCCGACAGTTACGCTCCCAACGTCATGCCTGCGTAAGGAGTGGATCGTCCATGAAGGGGGATCGTGAAGGCGTGGAACGTGGGATGTTGCTAATGGAGAATCCGTGCATGGCGAGATTCGCGGAGCTGCGGTTACGCCGGTGAGCGGCAAACTGGGCGGATGACCGAGAAAGACGTCCTCGGCAAAGGGGCTCGGGGACGAGCGTAACTGCCGAGGAGACTTGGTCTTGAAGCAGCTCAGGGCGAGCTGAGGGGCCGACGAGGCCAATCTGCGGGGAGCCCTGAGGAGGGCTAGCTTATGCTGGCCAGTCGGGTACAGGGGTGGCATGGTCGGCTTTTGTGGGCCCTTTCTTCTGAGTTCTGGGACGTGCCGTCCGCCACGTGTCCCGATCTTAGAGGTTGCCGATATCGAGCATCATCATTAGCCCCCCACTCTTGCCCCGACCAGCTAGCGATCGGGTCAGGAGTTGACTGCCGGGCCCCCCGAAGTGAGCTCCTCCTCAGGGTTGGGTCCTTGAGCCGTCGATTGTCTTTTCTGCTAGCGAATCGAGGCGAGATCTTTGCATTTAAGGAGGGTGCGCCTGTTCGTGCGCTCTGCAGTTGAAACGACGGTCCACGTGTCGAGCGCCTAATGGCTGATGTAACGTGCGCAGGTCTGCGGCGTCTGTCGGGACGCAGCCAATCGCTGGGCTGCCACGTGGAGCGATTGGAGACGCTGGTCGCGAGGAGCCGTTTCGGCGGGAGACGATGGGCGCCATTGGATGAGGCCGCTTGCGGAAATAAATACGGGTGGGGCCCGCCCTAGGGCCCTTACTCTTTCATATTCCTCACTTTCAAGCCCCAGCTGCTCGGCGCTCATCCCCCTTCTCTTGTTCCCAACCTTTGAAGAGTTTCCTTCCCAGGTTAGATGTCTTCCCCTGTAGAATCAGTTCACGTCGTAGGAGTAGATGATAGGGTCCCTTTAGATGTGTCCGAGTCTCCTCGGGGAGCAGGGGCTTGGCCCTCTCCCCGCGGCCGTGAGGCTGGGGCCGCCTCCGTGGAGGAGGCGGTAGATGTAGCCCCCAGCACCTCGTGCTGGGTAAGGCATGAGGACGAGCTCGCTAATGCTCGAGCTCGCTTCCATATTCCCCCGCGCTACACTCTTCGTCTAGCCGAGGAAGGAGAGAGGGCGTACCAGGTCCGGGGCAGGGAGATCGCCCTGTATTTGGAAGCCTTTTAGGGCGGAATGTGCTTGCCCCTTTCTCCTGAGGTCATCGTCGCTCTGAATTTCTTCGGCTTGGCTCCTGGCCAGCTGGTGCCGAACGCGTGGAGGATCCTCCTTGGGTTCCTGATCCGCCTGAAGCTGCAGGCGATTCCTTTCAGCCTTTCCCTTCTCGATTCCTCCCTTGCTTTTAAGAGTCACCCTGGCGGTCGAGCTGGCGACCTGAGGTGGGTTTATCTTTCTTTTAGGAAGCGGTCCGGGGTTGCCGCCGGGGCGGGGGTCGTGGACTTGCCCTCCTCCATCCACGACTGGAAGAAGAAGTTTTTCTTCGTCTCCCCTCCCGAGGGCGAGGACTGGCCGGTGCCCACCAAGTGGTCGAGGGAGAAGAGTCTGCCGGGGGACTTGTCCGACGACCCTGCCGCGGTGAGAGTGGCGTCGTGGGAACCCATCCCTCGATACGACGTGGTGCTGTCCGAGAGGGTTTTGAGCTGGGCCGGGCTTAGCCCCATCGAGTTCGTTGGTAAGTTAGGCTTGCTTTCTGCGTTTATGTTTTACTCGCGTTGCTGATAAGTGGGGTGTTTGTTTGGTGCAGGATCCATGGACTTCGGCATTCTCCGAGATTCTATGCGCCAACCGAGGCAGCCTGCTAGGGCTGGGGGCGCCAGCTCTTACCGGGCGCAGGCTGCCCCCACTCCTACCACCCCAGTGGCGGTTCCCCGAGGACACCCGGCGGTGGACCCTACCCCGGGTCCCCGCAGAGTGTCGGGCTGGAAGTGGGCCCTGATTGTGGAGGACACGGCCTCGGAGGAGGAGATCGGCTCCCCCTCGGAGACACTCAAGAGAAGTTCCCGGAGACCTTCCCGGGGCCGGTCTCCACCGACCGTGGTGGAGGAAGGTGGGCTCCGGTTCGCGGTGCCGTCCGGGCTGTCGGTCGCGGACAGTCTCCTCCACGAAATAGAGACCTCGGCCGGGGGTCGGGTTTCCGGGGGAACCCTCAAGGCTCAGCTGGCGTCGATCGCCCAGGAAGCCGTGCAGGTAAGCCCACAGTGTGCTGTGAGATTTAGTTTTTTCCTTCGTGTTTCTGATCCTTCTTCTTTTTGCTCCTTCCCAGACTCTCCAGCATGTGGCCCTCGCCCTCCGCATGGAGACCGAGGTGGTAGCCCCGGCGGTGGAGGCCGCGGGCCAGCTCGCCGCGTTGCAAGAAAGCTCTAGGTGGGAGAAGGAGGCGATGTCGACGAGGATCGCCGCCCTGGAGGGTGAGGTGGCAGCCGGGAAAAGGGAGGCCGCCCGGCATCACGAGACTGCCGCGATAGCCGAGGGTAAGCTCGGGGACTCCAAGGTGCTCGCCGGCAACCTGAAGAAGACGGTGAAGACCCTCCGGAAGGAGCTGGGGGCGTCGGCCGAGGCCTTAGAGTCGGCTGGACCGAGGGCCGTGGCGACCTATAAGAGGTCGAGGGATTTTTACGACGACCTGGCCGTGGCCACGACCCGCATCTGGAACGATGCCCTTGATGCCGTGAGGTCCAAGATGCCGGAATTCGACGATGCGGATCTCCGGGCCGAGTTCCCCCTCATGGGCGCCGACGAGCAAGGGGGAGAGGTTCCCGGCGAGGTGGGGGCCGAGGACCCGGCGCCCCCAGTGGTGGAGGTTGAGGACCTCGAGGTCGCGCCCGGGCCCGAGGCGTAGAGCCTCCGCTCCCCTATCTTCATTTTGTTTTTCTTTTGAATTTTTGTAAGGCTGAGGAGCCAGAAAATACCTTTTGTAAACAAAAACTGTTTTTGTTGGTAGTGATAAAGTTTTTCCTTAGCTCCCACGTTCTGCCTGTCTGTGAAGAATGTTATTTTCTTGCCCGCACCGTTGTGTTTATGTTTTAATGTTAGGTTGGCCCTCTGTCTAACGATCGCCCGTCGAGTTGACTGCAATCGCTTGCCGACAAACGTTTTCGAGGAGGTACTCACTGGGCCCCGGAGTCGAGGGGAGATCGTTTAGGCTTGGATAGACCTGATGTCTCGTGTTGGGTACGAAGCTACTTGCCGGGATGCGCCGAGTAGGAAGAAACTCGGAAGCCTTATGATGAGGGCTCTGACTTTTAGCGCTGGAAGGGTTGGGAGAGGCCTGGGAAGGATGGCCGAGCAGGGTAGCTGCTTGGTGCCTCTTGGCGAGGGCCTTTAACTATGGCGTCTTGGGTAGGCAAATACCAGCTGGAGATGACCGAGCAGGGTAGCTGCTTGGTTTACCTCTTGCGAGGGCTTTTGATCCTTCAGGACGGGGACCGAACGGGGTTACCGCCCAGTGCCTCTTAGCGAGGACTTTGATCCCTATCGGTTGTGGTAGGAAGGTACCAGCCGGGGATAGCCGGGCAAAGACCCAACTGCCTCTGGGAGGACTTTGGTCCCTGGCGCGAGAAAAAGCTATAGGGCTGTAAGAAGCCTACCAAGGACCCTTGGCCGGGTAGGGTTGCTGCCCGGTGCCTCTTGGCGAGGGCTTTTGTCCTGAAGGATAGCCGAGTGAGGGAGCCTCGGGCCTCGACTGCCTCTGGGAGGGTTTCTTTGATCCCCAGCATTGTGGCAGTGAAGCTGCCCGCAGGGGATAGCCGAGCGAGGAAACCTCGGGCTCGACTGCCTCTGGGAGGGCTTTTTGATCCCTAGCATTATGGCAGGGAAGCTGCCCGCTGGGGATAGCCGAGTGAGGGAACCTCGGGCTCGACTGCCTCTTGTTGGGGTAAAAATTTACACCCCGGTTAACCGAGTCAAAGTCAAGGTTGACCCCCAAGCTAGGTGGGCCCAAGCCCAGGTCAAGCGGGCCCATGCCCAAGTCGAGCCCGCGGCCAGCCTCCTCCATGCCAAAATATAGATCATGTAATAAATAATTTTTATGTAATTTTTTTTATACATGAATGCATGTATAATGGGCATAAAGCCAATATTTTGTAAGCCCATGGCTTATGTGCAAAAAGAAATGACACATGAGCCATGCGATGGCTAAAATGCCATTTTGTGAAGCCCAAGAGGCTATATGTAAATATGTAAGCCTATAAAAGGCAACATGATGATGAATAAAGCAACACTTTTTCCATTCTATCAAAAACCTAGGGTTTGTACATCTTTCCCTTTTCTGAAGGTTTCAAACCTTTTTCTTTCTTTGAATTAAATCAAGAGTTTTACTCTTCCTTTTCCAAAATTAAATAGTTTTTCACCATAAAACCCACCAAGGGAATCTTGGATCTGTCATTAGATCTCAAAAGAAGAGATTTTTAGATCTTACATCTCTTGATTTTCAAGATCCGGCCAAACCACAGGAGGAAGAAGAAGAACCCCCTTAATCAGCTTCAACACATCCTAGGAGTTTAACTCCATATATATATATATATATATATATATTTCCTTTCTGAAGCATAGCTTCTGGTTTCTGGGGCTAAAAGCCCTCTTTTCCTCGCCGGCGCCCAAGCGCTCAAGCGCCGAGCACCCACGTGCCGACACGTGGCGCGCTATCGCTCGAGCGCAAAGCGCCCACGTGCCGACACGTGGCGCGTTTGCGCTCCAGCGCCCTTGCGCCACATACCGACACGTGGCGCGCTTGCGCTCAAGCGCACTGCGCTCGAGCGCAAGACGCCCGCGTACCGACACGTGGCGCGCTTGCGCTCCAGCGCACTGCGCGCGAGCGCAAGGCGCCCGTGTGCCGACACGTGGCGCGCTTGCGCTTCGGCGCCCAGCGCTCGAGCGTGTCGGCGCCCGTGTGCCGACACGTGGCGCGCTTGCGCTCCGGCGCCCAGCGCTCGAGCACAAGGCGCCCGCGTGCCGACACGTGGCGCGCTTGCGCTCGAGCGCCCAGCGCTCATGCGCAAGGCGCCTGCGTGCCGACACGTGGCGCGCTTGCCCTCGAGCGCCCAGCGCCTGAGCGCAAGGCGCCCGCGTGCCGACACGTGGCGCGCTTGCGATCGAGCGCCCAGCGCTCATGCGCAAGACGCCCGTGTGTTGACACGTGGCGTGCTTGCGCCAGCACATAAGCGCACAGCGCTCAAGGCGCTGGCCCCACGCATCTCTTGGATGCCTTTTCCCCTTCTTTTTATGTACATACATATACATATACATATGTATACATATTTACACGCACACGTGCTCCACGACACTGTCCCTGTTAGAAAAAACTTTCTAACGGGGCGCTGCCCCGCACCCCGCAAGGGGGCTGCTAGCCCCTTTGACCCCCAGCCCGCTATCCGGGTAGCGGGATCCCCGTAAAAACTCTGCATGGCTCCCGATATATCCAAAAACCCCTTTCAAAACACAACGCATGCACACCGCACATTGAGTTCGTATGATCGGTTTAACCCGTTAATCAGAGATTCCCTCGCCCCAAAGGCGAGGGGTAATTAACGGCAGCTTAGTCCGCGGCTGCTGGAGATTCGGATCCCCATAATCAATAAACCCCGGCCTACCCCATGAAGGGGGAATCTGTAGTACGCCTGACAAGCGCGCGCGTATTCCCATCTCAATGGGGTGACGAAAAACACCCTACAGATTCTAGCACGCCCGGTGGGACTAAGCTGCCGTTAATTACCCCTCGCCTTTAGGGTGAGGGAACCTCCGATTAACGGGTTAAACTGGTCATGCGAACTCAATGTGCAGTGTGTGTTTGAAAGGGGTTTTTGGATATATCGGGAGCCACGCAGAGTTTTTACGGGGGTCCCGCTATCCGAATAGAAGGCTGGAGGTCAAGGGGGCTAGCAGCCCCCTTGCGGGGTGCGAGGCAGCGCCCCGTTAGAAATTTTTTTCTAACAGGGAAGTGTCGTGGAGCAAGTGTGTGTGCAAATATGTATACATATGTATATGTATATGTATGTACATAAAAAGAGGGGGAAAAGGCATCCAAGGGATGCATGGGGCCAGCGCCTTGAGCGCTGTGCGCTTAGGTGCTGGCGCAAGCGCGCCACGTGTCGGCACGCGGGCGCCTTGCGCTCGTGCGCAGTGCGCTTGAGCGCAGCGCAAGCGCGCCACGTGTCGGCACGCGGGCGCCTTGAGCTCGAGTGCAAGGGCGCTGGAGCGCAAACGCGCCATGTGTCGGCACGTGGGCGCTTTGCGCTCGAGCGCAAGGGCGCTGGAGCGCAAATGCGCCACGTGTCGGCACGTGGGCGCTTTGCGTTCGAGCGCTAGCGCACCACGTGTCGGCACGTAGGCGCTCGGCGCTTGAGCGCTTGGGCGCCGGCGAGGAAAAGAGGGATTTTAGCCCTAGAAACCAGAAGCTATGCTTCAGAAAGGAAATATTTATTATATATATATATATATATATATATATATATATATATATATATATATATATATATATATATATATATATATATATATATATATATATATATATATGGAGTTAAACTCCTAGGATGTGTTGAAGCTGATTAAGGGGGTTCTTCTTCTTCCTCCTGTGGTTTGGCCGGATCTTGAAGATCAAGAGATGTAAGATCTAAAAATCTCTTCTTTTGAAATCTAATGATAGATCCAAGCTCCCCTTGGTGGGTTTTATGGTGAAAAACTATTTAGTTTTGGAAAAGGAAGAGTAAAACTCTTGATTTAATTCAAAGAAAGAAAAAGGTTTGAAACCTTCAGAAAAGGGAAAGATGTACAAACCCTAGGTTTTTGAGAGAATGGAATGTTAGTTATATGTATGCCCTAGAGGCCATTACTGTACATTGGATGTATATTGTAGTGGATGCTGGGACATATATAGGGAGGACTTTCTTGCTCGACATGATAGTATGCTATCTGGTTGCTCTTTACCTTAAAGTGTACACTGATTGTCTCTCTGTTACATGTTGGTAAAGCCCTTAGGATGCGTACTTGACTACCTGGACTATGATGCGGATCATACTAGTAGGGACATGGTAGTCCATAAGTACATCCTTCAAAGTCCCTAGTCGTGGGTGTATCGAGACAGGGCATCGATATACCAGAGTAGACTAGCGTATACCTTCTCGACCCATACAGATGGGCGATGGATGATCCCATATCCATTGGTGTTTGACATCAGAGATGATATACGGGTGCTCAGTAGAGACTGGGTACACTGGACGGACTCACCGAGAACTCCCAGATGGTATTATACCTTACGTCAGATGGCAGTTCTCTGGTGACACTGGTACAGAGTAGTCTGTTGACCCGAGATCGTCATAGAGTCTTGTGTGGTTCCCACTGTGCTTTGATTTCCATCTTACCACGTCCAAGAGGGCGTGCAAAACGTTGGTTTTTGGGTACAGTCCCGAATCACATGGAGGCAATGAGCGATAGGAGGGGATTCGTCTCTCCCGGTATAGGGAGTTGATGTTGCGCTGTGTTCGATTGGCTATAACAGGAAATCCCTGGCCAGGGTTGCTGAGATTTACTGGTAAGTGTTACCAGTAGTTTCTCGAATTGTTATAGACCTCATATCGACACGACTTATCGAGCTATTGGGGTCTGACGTTTACCACCCCTAGGCGAGATATGCGACATATCAGACGATCAGACCGGACTGTACGGTAGTGTTACTGGTTGGATTCACAGGAGTGTGAGCGGGCTTGCTCGTCGATCTTCTGATCGCTCAATACCCGGGTGGCCGTTACGTTTAGCAGACCGCTTGCGGCTTGTGGGTGCTTGATATGATCATTATCTGCTGCCGGCGTATTGACGAGTCTTTAGAGTCCTACACAGAGGTTTCCTGGCTCAAGCGAAACGAAATAGGAGCGCATATGAGATATGTGCGGGACCGAGAATAATGCGTGTATGTGATACCGTATTCTATTCTTGCGATGAATGTATCGAATGGTTGTATGCGATATAACCTAGTTATCGAATCAAGGATTGATTCGATAAATCGATACATTGGATATTAGTCGGTTATATGCGATATGACCGGATCGTTAAATCAAGTGTTGATTTGATGATTTAATGTATAATTATATATTTGATATATTACTTTGCATTAACTAGTATTGATTCACTTTAAATGGATTTTCTCGCTCGGATGTGCACATTGTATATTCGATATAGTTTTGTGCACTTGATTGTATCATGTTTGATGATACATGCTTTTTGGTTAAGTGTAAAGAATTAAACCATGGTTAAGTTGGAAATTAGGGTTTTGTTTTTCCATTATTTATTTATTTGTTTATTTATTTAGGAAAATAAATGGCATAAAGAAATGAAATGGTGGCTTATTTTGGACTTGCATGTTGAAGCTTCATGAAGCTTTGACTAAGTCACCATTTTGTCTCATGCTTAACCCTAACCATTCCATTCAACCATGATTAACTCTCTACACATTACCATGGTTAAGATTATGATAAGAATGATTTTATTATTCTTATTATAATACTGATCATAATATTAGCTTCTTCTTCTTCATCTTCTTTCATGAAGAAAGCTTCACTTCATCAATGGTGATTGATGAAAATGAGTGAGAAATCCAATTCTAAAGTGAACCCACTTCCTATTTCTTCATCCTCTACCTCTTGCCAAGTAGTAGAGTGTGTTTTCTTCACAAGTTTTCAAGTCTTGATGAAGGTGGAGCTTGATCTAGCGATGCCTCGACGTAGATCATCTTCGGCACGTCGTCGATGACCTAGCCCGCTTCTTCTCCAATGAAGCCGACGCTAGAGTCCGGGATTGCATTTGGACAGCGGAGAGGACCTCATCACGGAGCCGTGGAGGTGGAGGACCGGATCTACAAAGGTTGTATTTCCGTATTCTTGTAGTTAAGTGTTAACTAGTTTGCTTTGTCGCCTAAAATTCTAGCCAACGATCTTGTTAGGGTTTCTCGGCACCGTTGAAATTTGAAATTGGCATGGTTGATGCCTTGTGAGACCTCATTAGGGTGCCTAGGAACCCTAAAGTGGTATCAGAGCCTAGCTAGAGCCTTAGGCAATGCGTTGACGGAGTTTGAAACCCGATCGAACCGAATTCCCGATTCCAAAATGCTCTCTGGACTTTTTCCAAAAACTAGGATTTTTGTGAATTAAAAATTGCTAAAAAATTCAGTAGGAAAAACCAAGAATTACGGTGCAAAAATTATCACATGATTCCATAAAAGTGCGGCGTAACCGCGGCATTAGCGTGCTAATGCGGCGGTTCCGCGTCCCTTTTGTCTTATCTGTCATTAATTCTTGCACAGTAACTCCTATATTTTAGTGCTGAATTTTATGGGAATTTTTAATTTGAATTCAAGAGTTGAATTTTCTGGGGTGTTTTGCAGCGTACTTGATTCGATCGGATTATCAGACTTTGTCTATGTGGCTTTCCGGATAAATTTTAGAATATGTTAAAAAGTTCGATCGGATATAAATACCCACCTTTTCCCCTGTCGGGAAATTTCCAAGTGTTGGATTTTTTCCGAGGTTTAAAGACGTTCTAAGTAGTGCAAGTAACTCGATGGACCCTCTAGAAGACAACAAACCTTAACTCGATTATGTGACCGTCTTGAACTGCCCTTTGAACCTTCGGGTTTGGGGCAGTACGGCGTGCCACATGTGAGGCGTTGGCTTGACCCTTCTACGGCTGGACCGTTGGTACTGAGGCACGAACTGAATGTTTTTAGACTTGTTTCATGTGTTGATCTGTATCGGGAAAACCTGGGTGTTCGATTGTTCGATCGGAAAGTTTGACATTTTCTATTTATCCGGAATGGGATACAATAATTGGAATTCACAAGAAGTTATGAGATAACTGAATGAATGTTATAAATCTAGTAGTTTAGTCTCACTTGATCGGTTGCCACGGAATTTTGATGTGATCAAAAGTCCGTCGCAATCACGTAGCGTACGCGGATACTCGCCGGATAAACTTAATAGACAGCCTCACCCCATAGCCCCGACCAAGTGACTGTAGGAGAACCCCGTCGCCGAAAGCATCCGTTCGGGTGCTCGCGGCAGCGGTGTTCCGCCTTGGTGCACTTCGTCGACGGCGTCGGGGGTGCGGCCGCCTACTGAAGTTTGCGACGAGCATTCGATCAGGATGTCGGGAATCTTGTTGAATTGCCCGACTTGATATTGAAAAGTGTTTTCGATTTTGAGACTAAAATGCGGGGTTTATAATTGTTAGGCATGTGATGTCTAAGGAATTCATTTGGTCAGGCATGCGATGTCTGAGGTGGTTGCGGATTCCAACTGTTGTAGTTTTACACTTTCTTTTCTGTGACCGTAAGTGTAATATGTGATATCGCCGGTTTCGTTGCTATATGTCAACGACAATTGGGATGCGCATATTTACTTACGTTGATGACATGTGATGTTATGTGTTGCTGGATATGTTATATTGGATCGTCGTGTTTGAATAGCCGGGTTTTTTTTATGTGAGATGAGTGTTTTTCATTTTCATTCATGTAAAAACTTGTATGTAATATTCTTTTATTGGGGCACTTCCAGGTAGCGGAAGTTGTCACATTTTGTATATTATTTACTTTTCTGCATTAGGATAGACCCAAGGAGGGGAGCACAAGTAACCGGGTTCTGGAGTCCAGTGGGAGACCAACTCGAGGAGTCGAGTCCGGGTCTCCTAACTCTAGAATTGGTAGGGTTGCTTGCCGCTCTCGTAGGGGTCTAGGGGTGTGGGTTTGGCTATTCATCACGACCGTGGAATCCGTATTTTATACTGGCTCGTATTGAAAACACGGACGTCCTAGTATATCCAATATTTCATATGTTTCTTCTGCTGCGATATCTGTGATGTGATCATGAGATGTTCTGTGATAGATACAGTATATAGTATATATGATATATTATATAGGCGTTACTTATGTTTTACACCCGCGCTAGCCCTGCCCCGCTCTGCCATTAATTACCTAACCTAACGGTGCACGAGGGGACATCGAGGCGAATGCGGATGGCATAAGTGTACGTCGTATTTATCTATGATGTTTAGGTACTTAAATGATAGGACTTCATTAATGTGATTAATGAAATAAAAGAAACCTAAAGATGTTGTAGAATCGAATTTCAAAATAAAACAGGTAGCTACAGTTCTTGCTTTGCACAGCGGTATATGTGATATATCCTGCACCTTATTCGATAAGGAAAGGACCGAGATCCCTTCACCGGGAGTGACTCCTTTAGCAATAACTGGCAGATGCTACACACTCGGTTTGTCTTTTGATTGCTTTTAAGAGTTTTTGCTTTGCACAGTGATATATATGATATATCCCGCACCTCATTCGACGAGGAAAGGACCGACGATCTCTTCACCGGGAGTGACTCCTTTAGCAAAACTAGAAAAGCCTCAAAAGCACTCCATTTGAAAATCATTTGATTCTACAACGATATCAAGTTCATTACGCAATAGGTTTTCAGAAAAACCAGTCGTAGCCCTCCGTCATTTCAGATAAGTAGTAGTTAGTATTCGTGCTGCGTTTGTTGGCCTTTGTCAAGGCGCAGTGTGCGGTAGCTAACTGGTGCTTATCTGCTTATGCATATGATGCAGATTGGGTTAGGGTAGTCGTGCGACCTTGTTGGCCTTTGTCAAGGGTCGTGCGGGTGGGTTTAATTCAATCAGGAAATGACGGGTTGAACTTGACTAGCATCCTATGGTTTGTTGGCCTTTGTCAAGGTCATAGGAGGTTAGGGGCAAAATATTATCGGGAATTTCAAGTGTTGAAATTTGCAATGAGATTGCATACCTTCTATGAGATAGTTGGATCCCGATACCCGCTGCGAGTAAGAGTTACTCCTGGGAGAGTTTTACACATTACAATTAGCCGATCAAGTAGGTGTCTAGAAAGGTGTTAACGAGGTTACGCCTCTGGGAAAACGAGGTTTACATTAATTAGGTTCGTGCGAAAGCACGGGGGACCTCCCTCAAAGTACCGACACTGGCCTGGCTGAAAGATTGGCGAACTTGTAGTGTGTAATTAATCCCGGCTAGTCTTTCCTTTTAGGGTTTGAAGGAAGATTTGATAAAAAGCAGTGGGAGCCATCCTGATTAGATAAAATAATAACCAATCTATTCTTGCAAGAGCGCACGCTGAGTGTTTTCTTCTCTCTCTCTCCAGGTAGCGACCATATCACGCCTTAATCAAGATAATAATACAGATGAATTGACCGAACCCACTTGTTATACTGAGCTGGGGAACGTTGGTCCCGCTCCAACTTATAATTATTATAAGACAGAGCAGGAAATTGGGGAATACCAGATTTCCCGTGCCGTCCAAACGAAGAAAGTGTATGAGATGCATCATCTTCGGGTGTGTTCATTACAGAGAACTGTTTCTCAGTATCCTTTACGTCCTGAGTATGTGATACCAGATCAGGCTCCCAGACATGTAATCTGTTACATAGGGCTACAGAAAGGTAGAGAACTGAGAACGGGTGATAAGTTTCATGAGGCAGAAAAAGGGGAAAGTGTTGCAGCCAAGTCTGTTGGTCACTGTCACCCTGTATTACCAATACATTGATTCTGAACGAATGTTATTAGATACCGAACCTGATATACAAAATCATATCAGTCTCTTTACTAGTAAAGAAAGGATATAATTTTGTATTGTTGGATTATGTTTTGAACATTTCCTATATCAAAAGTTGATCGTATCAGGCACGTTATCTAAAAGCATTGATGTTCTAAATCAAACTACAGTTCTTTTATATACGGAACACACACAAGAGGAAGAGTTCAGATATGAATGAATCCTTCTTGAGGCATTGTAGACTAGGTCATATCAATGCGACCCGACTGGCTGAAGTTACATTTTAGATGCATATTTAAATCAGTTTGAATTTACATCTTGTGAAACTTGCCAGTCATGTCACAAAGATTAGATGACCATAGCCCTGTTTATTGGAAACAGAGAAAGAGTTAATGAACTCTTGGGATGATACATGTTGATGTATGTAAAGTCCCCTGTCTACATATGCCAGGACTGGTTCTTTGTACTTCATTACATTCTCTGATCATCTTTCGAGATTCAGACCTATGTTCCTGTTGAAACACAAGTCCGAACCTTTTGAGATATTCACAGAATATAAGTTAGAAGTAGAGAACCAATACAGGTATAAGTATTATATCCTATGATGAGATCAAGGAGGAGAATACTTGAGCACGAAATTCTTGGACTTTTCTAAAGGAGAATGAGATTCTCTCTCAGCATTACTCCTCCGTATACACCATAGCACGATGGTATATCGGGACGGAGCAATCACACCCTATATGATAAGGTGTGCTCTATGATGAGTACTACTGAATTACCTATTTCCTTTTTGGGAGTTATGCACTTGAGAAGTTGCATACCAATTGAATTGGGTTCCAATCAAATCAGTTGCCTACCGCTTCATATGTGATATGGAAAGGGAAGAGCCCATATCTTAAGATGGTTAAGATTTGGGGTTGTCCGGCCTATGTCTAAAAGCAAAATCCGGACAAGCTCGAGGCAAGGTAAGTTATGTAGAACTGGAAAGGTTCCAGCTATGCAAACTACAGCAGATGATTTGATAAAACCAAAGGATTCAATAGTTACCAACGAACCTCAGCCTCTCCGCCGATCTAGTAGGTTCCTCACCCACCTGAGAGATTCTTCGGTTCCTCTATGACAGTGGGAGCGAGGATTGCATCATGAGATGGTGACCCAACTAGTTTCGAGCTGGCCATCAGGAGTGGGACTCTGTAAGAATGGCTGGATGCTTAGCGATCTGAGATGGAATCCTTATACACCAACAAAGTATGGACTTTGGTTGCTATATCTGAAGGGTTAAATCCCCATCAGGAGCAAGTATATCTTGAGAAGATTACTTGGTGTAGATGGAAAAGTTGAGACTTTCAAAGCTAGACTTGTTAAAGGTTTTTGTCATCAACCAGGCGTGGATAATGATGAAACCTTTTCAGTGCCTATGCTTAAGTCCATCCAGATCCTACTTGCCACGGCTACATACCATGACTACGATATCTGGTGGTTGGGTGTCATGACAGCTTTTCTAAATGATGTTTTAGAAGAGAGCGTCTATAAGTACACAGCCAGAGGGCCTCGTAGATAGTGGGAGCAGCGGAAACGTGTGCAAGATACTTTATAGGATAAAGCAGGCATCGCGGAGTTGGAACATCTGTTTTGATGAAGTAGTCAAAGAGTTTGACATCATCAAAATGGTAGATGAACCTTGTATATACAAAAAGGTAGTAGGGAGTATGGTGGTGATCCTCGTAGAGTACGTGGATGACATACTCTTGATAGGGAAGGAGTTTCCTATGCTACGCTCGATCAATCTCCGCTTATCACAATGATTCTCCACATAGGATCAAAGTGATACCTGCTAAATCCTTGGTTATGGATCTATGAGATAGATCTAATTGGATGTTAGGAATCTCACTAAATGTAGTGAGATGGTATCGATTGATCCTGGGGAAAATCACTGGAAGTGTTCCAGGCTGATAAAGACGACTGAGTGTCAGTCACAGGCATTGTCTTTACCCTCAGTAAAGGGACGGTATGTTGGAAGAGTTCCAAGCTAGATACCGTGGCATACTAGACGATAAAGGCAGGATACATCGCTACTTAAGATGCTACCAAAGAGGCTGTTTGGGTGTATATTGGTTCATAAGATAAACTATGTTCCTCCCATTGTGTGACAATGGAGTTGTGGCTTATGCCAAGGAACGCAGGTCCCATCAGTGATCCAAACATATTCTAAGGCAGTATCACTTGATCATGGAGATGGTTGATCTCTAAGGGATCGAGGTTAGGAGAGTAGACTCAGAGGACAACACGGCGGATCCACTCACGAAGGCCTATTCCCAGAGAGAGACTTTTATGGGATGGTTGAGTATGAGATACTACAACCACTGCTATCAGATGGCCCTAGTGCAAGTGGGAGATTGTTAGTTATATGTATGCCCTAGAGGCCATTACTGTACATTGGATGTATATTGTAGTGGATGCTGGGACATATATAGGGAGGACTTTCTTGCTCGACATGATAGTATGCTATCTGGTTGCTCTTTACCTTAACGTGTACACTGATTGTCTCTCTGTTACATGTTGGTAAAGCCCTTAGGATGCGTACTTGACTACCTGGACTATGATGCGGATCATACTAGTAGGGACATGGTAGTCCATAAGTACATCCTTCAAAGTCCCTAGTCGTGGGTGTATCGAGACAGGGCATCGATATACCAGAGTAGACTAGCGTATACCTTCTCGACCCATACAGATGGGCGATGGATGATCCCATATCCATTGGTGTTTGACATCAGAGATGATATACGGGTGCTCAGTGGAGACTGGGTACACTGGACGGACTCGCCGAGAACTCCCAGATGGTATTATACCTTACGTCAGATGGCAGTTCTCTGGTGACACAGGTACAGAGTAGTCTGTTGACCCGAGATCGTCATAGAGTCTTGTGTGATTCCCACTGTGCTTTGATTTCCATCTTACCACGTCCAAGAGGGCGTGCAAAACGGTGGTTTTTGGGTACAGTCCCGAATCACATGGAGGCAATGAGCGATAGGAGGGGATTCGTCTCTCCCGGTATAGGGAGTTGATGTTGCGCTGTGTTCGATTGGCTATAACAGGAAATCCCTGGCCAGGGTTGCTGAGATTTACTGGTAAGTGTTACCAGTAGTTTCTCGAATTGTTATAGACCTCATATCGACACGACTTATCGAGCTATTGGGGTCTGACGTTTACCACCCCTAGGCGAGATATGCGACATATCAGACGATCAGACCGGACTGTACGGTAGTGTTACTGGTTGGATTCACAGGAGTGTGAGCGGGCTTGCTCGTCGATCTTCTGATCGCTCAATACCCGGGTGGCCGTTACGTTTAGCAGACCGCTTGCGGCTTGTGGGTGCTTGATATGATCATCATCTGCTGCCGGCGTATTGACGAGTCTTTAGAGTCCTACACAGAGGTTTCCTGGCTCAAGCGAAACGAAATAGGAGCGCATATGAGATATGTGCGGGACCGAGAATAATGCGTGTATGTGATACCGTATTCTATTCTTGCGATGAATGTATCGAATGGTTGTATGCGATATAACCTAGTTATCGAATCAAGGATTGATTCGATAAATCGATACATTGGATATTAGTCGGTTATATGCGATATGACCGGATCGTTAAATCAAGTGTTGATTTGATGATTTAATGTATAATTATATATTTGATATATTACTTTGCATTAACTAGTATTGGTTCACTTTAAATGGATTTTCTCGCTCGGATGTGCACATTGTATATTCGATATAGTTTTGTGCACTTGATTGTATCATGTTTGATGATACATGCTTTTTGGTTAAGTGTAAAGAATTAAACCATGGTTAAGTTGGAAATTAGGGTTTTGTTTTTCCATTATTTATTTAATTCATTTATTTATTTGTTTATTTATTTTGGAAAATAAATGGCATAAAGAAATGAAATGGTGGCTTATTTTGGACTTGCATGTTGAAGCTTCATGAAGCTTTGACTAAGTCACCATTTTGTCTCATGCTTAACCCTAACCATTCCATTCAACCATGATTAACTCTCTACACATTACCATGGTTAAGATTATGATAAGAATGATTTTATTATTCTTATTATAATACTGATCATAATATTAGCTTCTTCTTCTTCATCTTCTTTCATGAAGAAAGCTTCACTTCATCAATGGTGATTGATGAAAATGAGTGAGAAATCCAATTCTAAAGTGAACCCACTTCCTATTTCTTCATCCTCTACCTCTTGCCAAGTAGTAGAGTGTGTTTCCTTCACAAGTTTTCAAGTCTTGATGAAGGTGGAGCTTGATCTAGCGATGCGTCGATGTAGATCATCTTCGGCACGTCGTCGATGACCTAGCCCGCTTCTTCTCCGATGAAGCCGACGCTAGAGCCCGGGATTGCATTTGGACAGCGGAGAGGACCTCATCACGGAGCCGTGGAGATGGAGGACCGGATCTACAAAGGTTGTATTTCCGTATTCTTGTAGTTAAGTGTTAACTAGTTTGCTTTGTCGCCTAAAATTCTAGCCAACGATCTTGTTAGGGTTTCTCGGCACCGTTGAAATTTGAAATTGGTATGGTTGATGCCTTTTGAGACCTCATTAGGGTGCCTAGGAACCCTACATGGAAAAAGTGTTGCTTTATTCATCATCATGTTGCCTTTTATAGGCTTACATATTTACATATAGCCCCTTGGGCTTCACAAAATGGCATTTTAGCCATCCCATGGCTCATGTGTCATTTCCTTTTGCACATAAGCCATGCGCTTACAAAATATTGGCTTTATGCCCATTTTACATGCATTCATGTATAAAAAAAATTACATAAAAATTATTTATTACATGATCTATATTTTGGTATGGAGGAGGCTGGCCGCGGGCTCGACTTGGGCATGGGCCCGCTTGACCTGGGCTTGGGTCCACCTAGCTTGGGGGTTGACCTTGACTTTGACTCGGTCAACCGGTGTGTAAATTTTTACCCCAACAAATTGCCCCCCATCAATGAATGCACACCGCACATGTGGGTCGTGTGCATGAAATTGATGGATCTTCTTTTGCGTGGAGGCGATTTGCTTTGGTTCCCACTTTTTGGGACGCACTGCCCCTTTTACGACATGGACGGCCGACGCTTGACGCGTCTCCGAGACAGAGTGTCCGTGGTAGACGTTTCCCTAGCCCGGAGTGTCTGTATTGGACGTTTCCCCGATGCAGAGTATCGTTGGTTGATGTGTCCCCGGCACGGAGTGTCTGCTTGACGTTTCCCCGTCACGGAGTGTCGCTGATCGACTTTTCCCCAGCGTGGAGTGTTGCTGGTCGATCCCCGGCGCGGAGTGTCGCTGGTCGACTTTTCCCCGGCACGGAGTGTCGCTGATCGACTTTTCGCCGGCGTGGAGTGTCGCGGGTTGACTTTTCCCCGGCACGGAGTGTCGCTGATCGACTTTTCCCCGACACGGAGTGTCGCTGGTTGACTTTTCCCCGGCATGGAGTGTCGCTGATCGACTTTTTCCCGGCGCGGAGTGTCAGGTTGACTTTTCCCCCGCACGGAGTGTCGCTGATCGACTTTTCCCCGACGCGGAGTGTCGGGTTGACTTTTCCCCGGCACGGAGTGTCGCTGATCGACTTTTCCCCAGCGCGGAGTGTCGGTGGTTGACTTTTCCCCGGCACGGAGTGTCGCTGATCGACTTTTCCCCAGCGCGGAGTGTCGGGTTGACTTTTCCCTGGCACGGAGTGTTGCTGATCGACTTTTCCCCGGCACGGAGTGTCGGTGGTTGACTTTTCCCCGGCACAGAGTGTCGCTGATCGACTTTTCCCCGACGCGGAGTGTCGGGTTGACTTTTCCCCTGCACGGAGTGTCGCTGATCGACTTTTCCCCGGCGCGGAGTGTCGGTGGTTGACTTTTCCCCGGCATGGAGTGTCGTTGATCGACTTTTCCCCGGCGCGGAGTGTCGGGTTGATTTTTCCCCGGCACGGAGTGTCACTGATCAACTTTTCCCCGGCGCGGAGTGTCGCTGGTTGACTTTTCCCCGGTATGGAGTGTCGCTGATCGACTTTTCCCCGGCGCGGAGTGTCGGTGGTTGACTTTTCCCCGGCACGGAGTGTCGCTGATCGACTTTTCTTCGGCGCGGAGTGTCGGGTTGACTTTTCCCCGGCACGGAGTGTCGCTGATCGACTTTTCTCCGGCGCGGAGTGTCGGGTTGACTTTTCCTCGGCACGGAGTGTCGCTGAATGACTTTTCCCCGGCGCGGAGTGTCGCGGGTTGACTTTTCCTCGGCACGGAGTGTCGTTGATCGACTTTTCCCCGGCGCGGAGTGTCGCTAGTTGACGTTTCCCTGAGACGGAGTGTCTGCTTGATCTTTCCCCGTTACGGAGTGTCGTTGTTGACGCAGAGGTCGATGTTGGAATTGGTTGGTTTGATTTGTTTGATTTGAGTCGACATCAGCATCGCTACACTGGAATATGGTACCAGGGGAGAATCATCATCCGTCTTTGAGAGGATTTGGGAATTGGGGTTTTTGTTTGGCATCTGCATTGCTGCACTGGAATAATGCCAGGAGCAACTCATCATTTGCCCCGGGAGGATTTGGGAATTGGTTTTTTTTTTTGGGCATCTGCATTGCTGCACTGGAATAATGCCAGGAGCAACTCATCATTTGCCCCTGGAGGATTTGGAAATTGGTGGCTTAGGAGACAGGTTTAGATCCCTATCACCTAAGGCTTTTCAATTTTGTGAGCCGTAAGGGTCTCACAAAGCATTTTCTCCCTACGGGTCGTAAGGATCCCGTAGGTGTGTTTTCTCCTTAGAAGTCGTGAGGACCTCCAAGTGCGTTGCTCCTTTGTGAGTCGTAAGGATCTCACGCGGGAATTTTCTCCTCACAAAGTCGAGAAGACTTTGCGAGTGCATTTCATCTTCTTTTTTTTATGAGTTTGTGGCCTTTCGGGTTTTCACAAACTCGCCGGCAGTCCTGCTGTTTTTACTCACGGCGCTCTTTCGGGTTTTCATTCGTGCCCATTTTGCTTGTGGACATAACATTTTTTTTATTATTTTTTTTTTAATTTTTGGTGGGACTTTGAATGTGGTCTCACCGGTAGGACTGGGAGAGATTGGGATTGTCTTACGCCCGTGGATTGTATACGGTTTTACAGGATGTATGATCCAGACCGTAGGGCCGGAAAACTTTCGGAACTTTGTTGGCGTCTGCATCGCTGCACTGGAATATGGTACCAGGAGCGACTCATCATTCGTCGTTGGGGTATGAGTTTGGAATTTGGTTGGCGTCTGCATCGCTGCACTAGAATATGGTACCAGGGGCGACTCATCATTCGCCACTTGAGGATTAGGAAGCGATGGCTTAGGAGACAGGTTTAGATCCCTATCACCTAAGGCTTTTCAATTTTATGGGCCGTGAGGGTCCCATAAAAGCATTTTCTCCCTACGAGTCGTAAGGATCCCGCAGGTGTATTTTCTCCTTAGGAGTCGTGAGAACTCCTAAGTGTGTTTTTCCTTTGTGAGTCGTAAGGATCCCACAAAGGTTTGTTCTCCTCATGCATCGTGAGGACACATGAGTGGATTTCCCTTCGTCCCTAGTTTAATGACTTAGGGGTCATCTGTTTCTAGTTTAACGATTTAGAGGTCATCTGTTTCCAGTTTAAAGACGTAGAGGTCATCTATTTCCAGTTTAACGATGTAGTGGTCGTCTGTTTCCAGTTTAACGACGTAGTGGTCGTCTGTTTCCATTTTAAAGACTTAGAGGTCTACTGTTTCCAGTTTAACGACCTAGAGGTCATCTGTTTCCAGTTTAAAAACTTAGAGGTCATCTGTTTCCAGTTTAAAGACTTGGCGGTCTATTGTTTCCAGTTTAATGACTTGGCGGTCATCTGTTTCCAGTTTAACGACATAGAGGTCATCTGTTTCCAGTTTAAAGACTTAGAGGTCTACGGATGGCGAGCTTGGAATTTTGGGGTAGGGGCCGGCATCAGCGTTGCTAACACTAAAGCAGGGGCGCCAGGAGCAATTCATCATTTTCCTGTTCCTGTTGGGGGAGCAATGGCTTAGGAGACAGGTTTAGGTCCCTATCGCCTAAGGCTTTTTCAATTTTATGGGCCGTGAGGGTCCCATAAAAGCATTTTCTCCCTGTGAGTCGTAAGGATCCCGTAGGTGTATTTTTTTCTTAGGAGTCGTGAGGACCCCTAAGTGTGTTTTTCCTTTGTGAGTCGTAAGGATCCCACACGGGAATTTTCTCCTCATGTATCGTGAGGACACATGAGTGGGGCTTCCTAATGGAGCATGAATCCAAGGGCGGAGACCAGCCGCGTAACTGGTGACTTTGGTGGGGCATGGGTATGCTGAGAATTATTTGAGCCCGTGAATTGTATACGGTGGTCAATTTGGGGACTAACCGTAGGGCCGGAAAAATTTCGGGAAATTGGGTTTTGATTGGCGTCTGCATCGCTGCACTGGAATATGGTACCGGGAGCGACTCATCATTCGCCGTTTTTTTTGTTTTGTTTTACCGCGATTGCTCTATCATTTCAGCTTTTCTTATCGCGAAGATCGCGATTGCCCTATCATTTCGGTTTTTATTCGCGGTTGCCCTATCATTTCGACTTTATTTTCATCTTTATTTTACTCTCTGATTTTTATTGCGAGTTGCCCCATCATTTCGGCTTTTCTTTATTTTTCTTTTATTTACACATTTTTTTTGTTTATTTACACATATATATTATTATTATATTTTATTTTTTATATATATATTTTTTTACATTTCCAGTTTAACGACTTAGAGGTCGATTGTTTCCAGTTTAATGACGTGGTGGTCGATTATTCCCAGTTTAAAGACTTGGTGGTCTGTCATCCCTAGTTTAACGGCGTGGTGGTCAGCGGGTGTTCCCAGTTTAACGACATGGTGGTCCTTTTTGCTTATCCCAGCTCATTGCACTTTGATCTTGGCGGAGCTGTGTTGATGACCTAGCTCTGTGGCTTGCCGATACATCCGAGGATTGTGAGGTTTTTCCAAGCTTATATTGGTCCTCTGCCCAATCTTTGAAAATATAGAAGTCTTCGATGGTATGACCCACCACTCTATGATATGGGCAGTATATGGGTTTGCCGGTCATGTTCATTTCCTGTGGCCTCTTTGGAACAGGCAGTTGCAGACCGTTGTTCAAGGCGTCCATGAATATTTTGCGGACTTCATCCTTCCTGAAGGAGTATACCTTCTTCTTTCTCTCCATTGGAGTAGGTGCCTTTACTGATGCTGGTCCTCGAGGCACATGTCTGGGAGGATTAGGTTCCCGAAAGGCTTCGGTCTCCATTTGCATGAAATCGGCGATCGTAGCTTGACTGTTTGCTAACACGCCTTTAGACAGTTCTATCTCTCCCATCTTGTATTGCCTTTCGACCCAATCTTTGAAGACGAAGCAGTCCTCAATGGCATAACCTATCACCCTGTGATAGGGGTAATATTTTGGGTCATCGGTCATATTCTCTTCTTGCGGTCTCTTTGATTCTGGCAGTTGTAGACCGTTTCTTAGGGCGTCCCTGAATATATTGTGGACCTTTTCCCTCTTGAATGAATAGACCTTTTCCAGCTTCTCTTTCAGAGGCGATTCCCCCCCCGGCGTATGTATCGGAGCGACTGGAGGCTGATTGCGGCCGTTTTTCGCGAAGGCGCTCCGTTTTTAGGTTGAAAGGGATATCAGTTGGCTACCCCCGGGTATCAATCCCTGGCTCATGAGCCAAAATTTGATTCTGCTGTAATTACAATCGGGCGACTTGGGTCACGAGATTTGCCACGACGTTTGCCAGCTCGTTGACTTTGGAATAGACCTCGGCCATCTTCTCATCCCTGTCCTGAAATTGCCTTTGAAGCCATTGGAATAATGCTTGTTCTGTAGTTCCGGCTATGACAACCGGGTAATCTTTATTGCCTGAGCTCAATTCCGTAGGAACCACGGGCTCCTCTGGCTTATCGGTCTGAGCGGGCTCTTCATCATTTAGATCGAGTCGATGCTGGGTAGCATCAACCATATCATCACCATGGCTGTGAAGCGTAGGCGGGTTCGTTTCTTCATGTCTGACCATATAGACAGTGCGGAACACATACCCAGCCATCTCTTTATCTTTGGCGACTGATTTCGTGGAGCGGTCCGGGCTTTGGAAATTCATAAATTTTAACATGGCCAGAGCCCTAACCCTTTTGTTGGCTCTATATCTGAGCCGCTTCTGTCTCAGCTTCTCTGCCTTAAGCGCTTGGCAGGCTTCTGCTCTTCGGGGAGCCGCCATAGGCTGAGTGATGGGGAGGCTTGAGAAGACATCCAATCGAGCAGTTGTCGGAGGCGCCGCTGGAGATTTCTCAAGACGCGTTGTAGCTTTGTTGGTGTTGATGGCCTTGCCCCCAGTTAGGGCCAAGGAAAGTCGTTCAGACACCGACTTGCGTTTGGGTTGGGGTGCCCTCGAGATCACCACATTTGGTCTCTTTCCTTTTGAGACCGGTCTGCCTGTTGCTGGAGCTTGAGGAGCGGGAATGGCGTTAGCGGGCACGAACAGAATAGAGCCGAACGGTAGCAGCGGCTCCTCCCACTGTCGCCCAAGACTGGCTGGGAGGACCGTCCTGGAGTCCGTCTTCATCGTGTAAGAGATGGGAGCTGAGTTCATCATTGAAGACATTGTTAAAAGGCGATTGCTTGAAAACCTGCATGAAAGAGCATTATTTTAGTATAAATATAGACATGTAAATTTATTGAGTTCGCATGAACGTTTAACCCGAAATATGGGAGGAGAGATTGGTCCCACCGGGCGTGCCAAAATCTGTAGGGTGTTTTTCGTCACCCCATTGAGATGGGAATACGCACGCGCTTGTCAGGCGTACTACAGATTCCCCCTGCCTGGGGTAGGCCGGGGTTTATTGATTGTGGGGATCCGAATCTCCGGCAGCGCGGACTAAGCTGCCGTTAATTACCCCACACCTTTGGGGCGAGGGAACCTCCGATTAACGGGTTAAACTGGTCATGCGAACTCAATGTGCGGTGTGCGTGTGTTGTGTTTTGAAAGGGGGTTTTGGATATATCGGGAGCCACGCAGAGTTTTTACAGGGGCCCCGCTACCCGGATAGTGGGCTAGGGGTCAAGGGGGCTAGCAGCCCTCTTCCGGGATGCGGGGCAGCTCCCCGTTAGAATTTTTTTTCTAACAAGGACAGTGTCGTGGAGCACGTGTGTGTGCAATTATGTATATGTATATGTATGTACATAAAAAGAGGGGGAAAAGGCATCTAAGGGATGCGTGGGGCCAGCGCCTTGAGCATTGTGCTCTTAGGTGGGCGCTAGAGCGCAAGCGCGCCACGTGGGCGCTTTGCGCTTGAGCGCTGGGCGCTGGAGCGCAAGCGCGCCACGTGGGCGCTTTGCGCTTGAGCGCAGGGCGCCGGAGCGCAAGCGCGCCACGTGTCGGCACGTGGGCGTTTTGCGCTCGGGCGCAGGGCGCCGGAGCGCAAGCGCGCCACGTGTCGGCACGCGGGCGCCTTGCGCTCGGGCGCAGTGCGCTTGGGAGCAAGCGCGCCACCTGTCGGCATGCGGGCGCCTTGCGCTCGGGCGCAAGGGCGCTGGAGCGCAAACGCGCCACGTGTCGGCACGTGGGCACTTTGCACTCGAGCGCTAGTGCACCACGTGGGCGCTCGGCGCTTGAGCACTTGGGCGCCGGCGAGGAAAAGAGGGCTTTTTTCCCCAGAAACCAGAAGCTATGCTTCAGAAAGGAAATATTTATTATATATATATATAGTTAAACTCCTAGGATGTGTTGAAGCTGATTAAGGGGGTTCTTCTTCTTCCTCCTGTGGTTTGGCCGGATCTTGAAGATCAAGAGATGTAAGATCTAAAAATCTCTTCTTTTGAGATCTAATGACAAATCCAAGCTCCCCTTGGTGGGTTTTATGGTGAAAAACTATTTAGTTTTGGAAAAGGAAGAGTAAAACTCTTGATTTAATTCAAAGAAAGAAAAAGGTTTGAAACCTTCAGAAAAGGGAAAGATGTACAAACCCTAGGTTTTTGAGAGAATGGAAAAAGTGTTGCTTTAATCATCATCATGTTGCTTTTATAGGTTTACATATTTACTTATAGCCCCTTGGGCTTCACAAAATGGCATTTTAGCCATCCCATGGCTCATGTGTCATTTCTTTTTGCACATAAGCCATGGGCTTACAAAATATAGGCTTTATGCCCATTTTACATGCATTCATGTATAAAAAAAAATTACATAAAAATTATTTATTATATGATCTATATTTTGGCATGGAGGAGGCTGGCCGCGGGCTCGACTTGGGCCTGGGCCCGCTTGACCTGGGCTTGGGCCCACCTAGCTTGGGGGTTGACCTTGACTTTGACTCGGTCAACCGGGATGTAAAGTTTTACCCCAACACCTCTGAGAGGTCTTTTCGATCCCCGGCGTTGTGGTAGGGAAGCCGCCCGCAGGGGATAGCCGAGCGAGGGAAGCTCGGGTTCGACTGCCTCTGGGAGGGCTTTTCGATCCCCGGCGTTGAGGTAGGGAAGCTGCCCACTGGGGATAGCCGAGCGAGGGAAGCTCGGGCTCGACTGCCTCTGGGAGGGCTTTTTGGTCCCCATCGTTGTGGCAGGGAAACTGCACGCTGGGGACGACCGAGCAGGGTAGCTGCTGGGTTGAATCTTTGACGAGGTGCAGCTTGCTCGTCCAGCCGTAGGTGTGGGGAAAGGGAGCGATCATAGCCAGTGCATTGAATGCGGGGGGAGGCGAAGCGCTAAGGGCGCGCTGCTTCGACTCCACTGTAGAAGGCTCGATGGCTGTCGCGTGGCGGCGTCCTTCTGGGTGAAAACGGGCGACTGTTGGGCTGCACAGTGGGCTATATCAGGGGCGCTGGTTCTTCCCCATTCGCAGATAGGCCATCAAAGATGGAGGATTTCCTATTCACTATCGCCGAGATCATAAGTTCTGCAGATGTGTACCTCTATGATCGCGACCGTACCGAGGGCACGGTGCAGTTGGTGGTTGCGCGCATTGAGGAGCACTTCGGTCGGCTGCTCCCCAGACGCTCCTCCCTGCTGCAGCTATTGATGTATTCCATCTGGAGGGCATCGCCGGGGCTTTACAACCCCTGTCAGAGCAGCTCTTCGATGAGGCCGTGGGCAAGCTACGGACCTTGAGGCGCTTCGGCTTGATCTCCGTGAGCCGGCTGGCGCGCTCGGAGGCGCTCGTCCGGGAATGCTACGAGCTAAGGCTCGGGGTTGATGGCCGTGGGGGGAACCGGGAACGGAGGCTGGAACTCGCGCGGCCCCGGTTGGCGGAGATCTTCGCCGATTACCACGAGCAGTGCTCGGTGCACCCCTTACCCCCGCTATTGTAACCCCTTTTTTTCTTTTTGCATGTATGGCTGAGGAGCCCATAATACCCTTTGAATGAACAAAGATTTCCCTTCTTTTTCGTAATGTTCCATTGATCTTTATTTAGTCAACAGTAGATCCTAGGAAGAATTTACATTGTTTTTTAGAAAAAAGAAAGAAAAAGGATAAGTACAGGTTAAAGGATGACTTGGTCGGCTTGGACCGAGCTCCCTGAAGGGCTGTCGGCCCCCATGGTTAGCATAGGGCATGGGGCTCCCTGAGCCCCGGGCCAGCTGTCTACCGAAACAAGCATGATCTGGCCGATGGTCAGGTCGGTGGGAGGGCGAGGCTGGTCTTGCTCACGGTCGGCCTGCCGTTTGTCCCTTAGGTAGGTGGTGAGGTGCCCAAACCGGATGAGCTCCTCGACATAGTCCCTCAATTGTTTGCAGTCCTCCGTGGCGTGGCCCAGTACCCGGTCGAAAGCGCACTAGGGGCCCCGGGTTCGCTTAGCAGCCTGACGCGGGACCGGGGGGAACTTGAAGAACCCCTCACTCTGGGCCTCCTCCAGCAACACCGCGAGAGAGACGTTGAGGGGGGTATACCCTTGGAACTTCGGGTGGTAGGGCTGCTGACGCTTCGGCTCGTCCTCCCGAGTCCTTTTCTTCTGGTCGGGCCGATCCGCCCGGGGAAGGTTGGCGTTCACTTCGGATTCCAGCTGGACCTCGCGCTCGGTCCACGCTTTGACTTCGGCCATAGTCTTAGGTTGAGCCAGCGCGAAGGAACGCAACCATTCTTTGTGCCTCAAACCAGATCTGAGTGCCATTATGACGGTCTCGTCCCGGTGCTCGGGCACCTCGAGGAGGGCGTTGTAGAAGCGGGTAATGTAGGCCTTGAACGTTTCCTTGTCCCCGCTTTTAACCGTGAAAAGGTAGTCGACCGTGCGCTTCTGTCGATGGTTCCCCACGAAATGACCGAGGAACTAGGTGGCCAGCTCGTCGAAGGTTGAAATTGAGCGAGGCTCGAGCCCCCGGAACCAGTCCCGACCCGCGCGGATGAGGGTGGCCGGGAAGGCCCTGCACTGGGCGGCATCGGAGTGATCTTGAAAGCTCATTCCCGCGGTGAAAGAGTCCAAGTGGTCCTTCGGGTCGGTTTTCCCGTCGAACAGAGAGACCTTCGGGGGCTTATTATGCGAGGAGATGCGCACGGCGAGCAGTTCCTCGGTGAATGGCTTCGTAAGCGAGTCGGAGGCGTACTTAGTCCCGTCGCTCGAGAGGTGAGCTTCTCGGCGCATGCCCTCGATCTTCTTCTCGAAGGCGTCGAGCCGACCGTGGTATCTCGAGGAATCGGCGCCTCGGGTTTCCCGGGCCCCGCTGCGGATGGACTGCGTCTGTGAGCGGCCCCGGTTTCTCTCGATAAGGTGCCTCAGGTCCCGGGATGGGGTAGCTCTTGAGTCGCCAGGGTGGACCCCTTCTGTGCGTTCCCGCCGACCATGGTGGGGTCGACCACGCTCGTGTATGAGGGAGGTGACCGACATTTCCTTAAGGGGGTAAGGGTCGCGAGGAGGCTCGGGGCGAGGCTCCCCGGCGGCGGATCTCGGCGTGGAGCCCTAGGGCGCCCAGCGGGCCTCGGGGAGCGCCGGTTCGAGGGGACCGGTGGCGAGGGGATGCAACCTGCTGGTGGTTGGCCGTCCAGACAGGGACAGAGTCTTCTGGAAGCGGAGGAGCAGCGATCTGGGGCCCGGGCACGGTCATTTGGACGCGGACGAGGGCCTCCTCGAGTGATTGCAGGCGATCTATCCGGCCTGCGAGGGCGTTGATGACGATCATGGGGGGAGGTTCATCCCCGCCTTCGGTGAGCGGGAGGCGGCGGCTGGTACTGAGATCCCGATGATGGTCGTCTGCCATGAGAGAGGAGATAGGAAGATCAACTTTGTATTTTGTAGAACTTAGCTTCCCACAGACGGCGCCAACTGATGGAGCTCCTATTCGGGCCTCCGTCAGATGTTGTCTTCCGTTGGTCTCGAGGTAAACTTGGTTGATTGTCCTTCGTTGCGTGTGGGTCTCGATGAGTTTTGAGAGGAGAAGGTCGGGTGAGGAGGCTGTCGCCGAGTACCTGCAAAGAAGTCCCGAGGTGGTTTGGTACCACCGAGGACCCTCCGACGCTCAAGTTAGTGAGGGGATCCGAGCAGAGTAACGGCGTAAAGCGTAAAAGATGGCTTACCTGACCCCTCTGTGATGGGGGTTTATATAGTGGCGGAGGCACGCAGCAGCAGGCGTGAGAATCTCTCCGGCAGTTACGCTCCCGACGTCACGCCTGCGCAGGGAGCGGATCGCCCATGAAGGGGGATCGTGAAGGCGTGAAACATAGGATGTTGCTGGCGGAGAATCCGTGCATGGCGAGATTCACGGAGCTGCGGTTACGCCGGTGAGCGGCAAACTGGGCGGATGACCGAGGAAGACGTCCTCGGCAAAGGGGCTCGGGGACGAGTGTAACTGCCGAGGAGACTTGGTCTTGAGGCAGCTCAGGGTGAGCTGAGGGGCCGAGGAGGCCAATCTGCGGGGAGCCCTGAGAAGGGCTAGCTCGTGCTGGCCAGTCGGGTACAGGGGTAGCATGGTCGGCCTTTGTGGGCCCTTTCTTCTGAGTTCTGGGATATGCCGTCCGTCATGTGTCCCGATCTTAGAGGTTGCCGATATCAAGCATCATCAATGGTTGTGCGGCTTAATTGTTTGGAATCAGTTGGCACATTGGGATTAACACACCCAGTTGTCCACTGGATGAAGTTGATACATAGGAAAAAAATTAAAATAAAATACATACAAAAAAAACTAACAACTGTATTGGAACCTTTATCACATGCTAGAGCATTAGGAGAAACAGAAGAAAACATGCATCACAAATACAAAATCTGTATTATTAGCTATCGAGGAATCTTTATTAAAATCTTAACAGATGAAGAAGAAATCACACACGAAAATCTGTATGAAATTAAAGATGCATCAGCTTGCTTTAAGGAATATGTAACTGTTATGCTGCCTATATCGTTAAGCCTTTCGTGTAGAACAATTCTCTCTCTCTCTTTTTAACTGGTATATAAGCCCAACCCATGCACACAATACACATGCACACAAGCGGATCTATGAATTTTCCCCGGAAACGTTAAATTATGACCACATGTCCCCTCATGGGGATTGAACCCCGTATTCTCCCAATAAGGAAAAATGCAATACCAACCGAGCTATATATAGTTTATGGCCTCCGTTCATTGATGTTTCGATAGCATGGTTTCCATGCCGTCACGTGTTTATAAATAAAAATTTCTTTCCAGCACAATGCAAAAACATAGATTACCTTTATTTTCTGATCAACTGGGTTTGAGCTTAGTTGGTACAAAATTTCTTTCCAATGTCTTAGACCATAAGTATAATTCCCTAGGAGGTTTATTTATTAAAAGTAAAAAGAAAAAAATATAGGTGACAATGTTTTTATATTGCAGAAGCAGCTCAGATGAGTTAACTTAATTCCTTTTCCTTTTTTAATGGAAATTGTAGCAGCCGACTGACTATTTACAACCAACGAGCTATATAATATTGACAATTTCACTCTTTGGGAGAGCGCGAGATTCAAACCTCAGAAATCCCAGAAGGGAAAATGGCAATAAATTAACGCTTTCGGGGAAAATTCGTGCGTCTCCTGGATGCGTGGGTGTTGTGTGCTTGTGTGTGAAGTGCGTGGATGGGTGTTGTGTGCTTAATCCTTACGAACCAGTGCCAAAAAAAAAAAAAAAAAAAAGAAAAAATCTTACTGACAAATCTCATAGATCCAGCCTGCAATGAATTTTGAGCATTTTTTTGGGCACTAACCCGTAAACCCTAACCTAATCACGCAACACACGCGCTCCTAAAAGACCAACGAATTTGCCTCGAAAACGTTAATTTATGACCACTTCCGCTCTTTGAGTTCGAACCCCGAAATGCCATGCCTGCCGAGCTATTACAAGCAGTGGCATTTTTCTATTTTTAAGGCTTGGATAATCCAATCCATGAACGCCCATGGGACCCTTATTTTTTCTTTTTCTTTTTCGTTTTCTATACATATCATAGTAGATTGAATGCCATTTGATTAAGACCAAGGTGCAGATATAAAGTGATGATTCTAAAATTTAATTTTTGACGCCCCATAAGTTTTCGATTCAGGTAACATAATTATTATTTATATACATATTCAGAAACGATTTCAAAACCTCTAATTAAAACGGGGTCAGCAAGTTAAGCGACCATCAGTGATGATGCTCAGTATTGGTGATCTCCAAGATCAGGAGACGTGGCAGGTGGCGTGTCCTCGAACTCATAAGAAAGGGTCCACAGGGGCCGATCCGGTCACCCCGTACCCGACCTGCAAACACGAGCTAGCCCTCCTCAGGGCCCCCTGCAAATTGGCCTCTTCGGCCCTGCAGCTCGTCTCGAGCTGCCACAGGACCAAGACTCCTCGGCCTCTTCGCTCGCCCCCGAGCTCTCGTCTTGGCCGTCTTCCTCGGCCCTCCGACCAACTCCGCCACTCCCAGGCGTAACCGCCGCTCTGCGAATCTCTCCATGCACGGATTCTACACCGGCAACTTCCCACGTTCCACGCCATCACGATCCCCATTAATGGGCGATCCGCTCTCTACGCGGGCGTGACGTCGGGAGTGTAACTGCCGGCGAGATTCCCGCGCGTGCTGCTGCGTGCCGCTACCATTATATAAACCCCCATCACAGAGGGGTCAAATAAGCCATTTTTTAAACTCTTTTAAACCGTTACTCTGCTCGGATCTCATCACTAACTTGATCGTCGGAGGGTCCTTGGTGGTACCAAACCATCCCGGGACTTCTTTGCAGGTACTCGGCACCGAACTCCTCATATCACCTCTTCCACCAAAACCCATTGAGACCCACACGCAACGGAAGGAAACCACCTAAGTCCACCAAGATATCAGCGGAAGACAACATCTGACGGAGACCCGAAAAGGACCTCCATCAGTTGGCGCCGTCTGTGGGAAAACAAAAACTCCACAAAAACAAGAGTTGGCCTTCTGATCTCCGCCCACATGGCAATCGATCCCCATAAAGATCCAAACACCCGTTGTCGCCTCCCTCACAATGGAGACGCAGACGGGCCCTCACCCAACATCGTCGGCCTCCCCGCTGGCTGCCGCCTCATAGGCCCCGGCGACCGCCCGAGCAAAAGGGTTAGGGGCCGAGAGCCCATCACCTTTGACGACGAGGATCTCCACGGCATATCTGTGCCCCATAGTGACCCGCTGGTGATCATAGCCCAAATTCACCGATACGAGGTCCACAGAATACTCATCGATTCGGGCAGCTCGGCGGACATCCTCTTCCACGACTGTTTCCTACGTATGGGGCTCGCCCCCGCAGACCTGAGACCGACCTCCCATGTCCTCTCGGGGTTCACCAACCACTCTATCCCGGCACAAAGGGTGGTCACCCTGCAGTTCACGATCGGGGAGCCCGGCCGTACGCGCACGCTGCCTGTGGACTTCATCGTAGCGAAGGTTCCGTCGTCCTACAACGTCCTCCTCGGCCGCCCGACGCTGAACTCCCTCCAGGCCCAGATCTCGACATACCACCTGGCGATAAAATTCCCCCTCAACCGGGGCGGGATAGGTCGGGCATACGGGAGCCAGCCAGTCGTGAGGATAAGCCTCACAGATACGTCTTCGCCCGAGCAGCATGCTGACGACACCGATGCGTGCAGCGACATCAAAGGATCCCTGGACACACGGGACGAGCGGAAGGAGGTCCGTGTGGCGCCGGTCGAACCTCTTACCGAGGTTTCCCTAGCAGAAGGAGACTAAGAAAAGACCGTCCAGGTCGGGTCGCTCCTAGCAGGGACCCAGCGGGATGACCTGATCAAGTTCCTCAGAAGCAACTCCGACGTTTTTGCCTGAGCGCCCGCTGATATGCCTGGGATCGACCCCAAAATCATCTCTCACGAGCTCGGAGTTAATCCTACGGCCCGACCTGTCAGACAGAAGAAAAGAAGCTTTGCCCCGGTCAAGCAGAAGGCGATCGAAGAGGAGGTCGATCGGCTCCTCGCCGCCAACTTCATCAGGAATGTGCCCTACTCAGAGTGGCTGGCGAACGTAGTCCTAGTCAAGAAGTCAAGCGGGAAATGGCGTATGTGCATCAATTTCACCGACCTTAATAAGGCCTGCCCCAAGGACAACTTCCCGCTCCCCTGCATAGACCGGCTCGTCGACAGCTCGGCTGGTCACGAGCTATTGAGCTTCATGGACGCCTTCTCCGGCTACAACCAAATCCGTATGAACCCCGAAGACGAGGACCTGACCACATTCACAACGGACCGGGGGGTGTACTGCTACAGGGTGATGTCCTTCGGCTTCAAGAACGCCGGGGCCACATACCAAAGGCTAGTCAATCGTATGTTCAAGCCGCAGATCGGCAGGAACATGGAAATCTACGTCGATGACATGCTCGTCAAGTCCACCTCTTCCGCCGACCATGCCAAGGACCTGGGCGAGGCATTCGGAGTGCTCCGCAAATTCAACATGAAATTGAACCCCGCCAAGTGCGCATTCGGAGTCACCGGTGGAAAGTTTCTCGGGTTCATGGTCACTTACCGCGGAATCGAAGCTAACCCGGAGAAGATCGACGCAATCCTGAGCATGGCCGCACCTAAGACCAACGTCAAGATCATGCGGCTCACGGGGCGGGTCGCTACTTTGAGCCGTTTTATGTCCAGGTCGGGGGAGAAGTGCCTTCCGTTCTTTAAGGCGCTAAGGAAAATTCCGAGGTTCGAGTGGTCGGAGGAATGCCAAGCCGCCTTCGACCAATTGAAGAAGCACCTCGCTACACTGCCGCTGCTCACCCGGCCACTGGAGGGGGATGAGCTGTCGCTGTATCTGGTAGTATCCGACCAAGCAGCAGGCTCGGTGCTCGTCCGAGAGGCCGAAGGGGAGCAGAAGCCGGTGTACTATGTGAGCCACGTGTTTAAGGACGCAAAGACGAGGTACCCTGCCATAGAGAAGATTGTCTTAGCCCCTGTGGTAACCTCGCGGAAGCTGCGGCACTACTTCCAAGCACACACCATCATCGTCCTCACCGAGCGCCCGTTGGGAGCTATCCTGGCATCACCAGAATCCTCAGGCCGCCTGGAAAAATGGAGGTGGGAGCTATCTCAGTTCGACATAAGGTATCGCCCGAGACAAGCCATCAAGGCGCAGGCCCTGGCCGATTTCATCATCGAATGGACCATCCCTAGCAGAAAGCCAGAGTCCGCGCCGCCCGTCGTAGCCCGGTGTCCCGTCCCGGAAGGCCCTAGCTCAGTTCCGGAGTGGGTCATCTACGTCGACGGGTCTTCTACCGAGGAAGGCTGCGGTGCCGGCCTCATCATCCGGGACCCGAACGAAGCCGAGATGGAGTACTCCTTGAGGCTCAGCTTCAAAGCTTCAAACAACGCGGCAGAATACGAGGCATTCCTGGCCGGACTGCGCATGGCCGTCGGTCTGGGGCTGAAGATAATTCGAATCCGCAGCGACTCGGCCCACGTTGTCGGCCAGGTGACCGGCCGCTTCGAAGCTCGAGAGCCTCTAATGTTGAAGTACCTGGACGAGGTAAGGAAGCTCCAGAAAAACATCGACGAGGTTCAGGTAGAACAAATACCCAGACAACTGAATGCCTAAGCAGACGCCCTGAGCAAGCTAGCTTCGTCGTACTCGGCCAGTAATAGGCGGTCAATCCTCTTCGAAACCTTGCCTCGACCCAGCGTGGGAGACGAAGCGACGGCACTCCACGTGTACGCGGCGCAGGAGAGCGACTGGGATTGGAGGAAGCCCCTTGTGGAGTTCCTGAGGGACGGCGCGCTCCCGGAGGACCGGGCGGCAGCCCGCCGTCTCCGGGCCAAAGCCCACCACTTCGTCTGGAGCAACAGGAACTTCTACAAGAAGGCCTTCACTCAGCCCCTGCTCCGATGCGTTGCCCCCAGGAGGCCGACTACGTCCTTCGGGAAATCCATGAAGGGGTGGGCGACGCGCACCAGAGAGCTCGAACCTTGATCCAAAAAGCGTTGCTCCAAGGGTATTACTGGCCCACCATGCACGAGGACGCCCTGAAGCTAGTCAGGAGATGCAAAAGCTGCCAGCTCCACGGCAGCATTCCACGCTTCCCGACTATCGAGCTAACCGCCCTGACCTCCCCATGGCCATTTGCCCAGTGGGGGCTGGATATGATCGGCCAGTTCCCTTCTGGAACAGGCGGGCACAAATACGTCCTCGTTGCGGTGGACTACTTCACTAAGTGGATCGAGACCATCCCCATCAGAAAACCGGATGCCGCCACGACCATCAAGTTCCTGCAAAACAACCTGATACTTCGGTTTGGCATCCCGAGGTGCATCATCACCGACCACGGGACGAACTTCGAGAACAAGAAAGTAAAGGACTTCTGCAAAGAGTACCATATCCTCATGAAGTTCGCCACGGTCGCGCACCCCCAATGTAACGGGCAGGCCGAGGTCGCTAACCGAGACGTCCTCCGGGGTCTCCGGACCCGTCTAGAAGGGAGGCAAGGCAGTTTGGTCGAAGATCTGCCCCGGGTCTTATGGGCCCTGCGGACGTCAAAGAAGACTCCCACCGGGGAGACCCCCTTCAGCCTCAGCTACGGGACCGAAGCGATGGTCCTGTTAATGTTTATGCCCTAGAAGGCCATTACTGTATCATACTAGTTTGTATATTACTTAATGGAAGCTTGGGATATTCACAGTTGTATTGACAGTCTTGCTAAAAATAGTAGTATACTACTTGGTTTGTGTCTACATTAATATGTGCATATGTTTCTAGTAACGTATCGCTTATACATATTGGTAGAGCCCTTAAGATATTTGCTTGATTACCAGCGTTGTGATGGCAGTCACCATAGTAGGGGCTGGGTAGTCTATAAGCAACATCCTATACAGGTCCCTGGTCGTAGGATTATCGAGATAGGGCATCGATACTCCGGAGTAGACTGGTGTTTACTCTTCTCATCCCGGCATAGGGAGATGGTCTGTCCCACAGCCATCAGTACGTCGTACTGGAGATAGTATGCAGGTGCTCGTTAGGTTACGGGTACACCGGACAGGACTCGCCGGGAACTGCAGGTTGGATTTATACCCATCGTCAGATAGCAGTTCCCAGGTGACATGAGTACAGCTTAGTCCGTCGGCTTAATACTGCTGCTTCGCCTCGGGTGTGTTCCCACTGTACTTAGATTACTACCCTACCACGGCTCAAAGGAGTCGTGCAAACAGGTAGTAGTTGGGTGCAGTCCCGAAGCACTTGGAGGAAGTGGCGGTTAGACAGGATTCGTCTCTTCCGGTATTGGGGGTTGATATCGCGCTGTGTATAGAGAGCCATTACGCAAAGTCCTTGGCCAAGGCAAGCGAGATTTACTGGTAGGTTCCAGTAGTTTCTCAAGCTGTAATGGGCTTCACTCCGACACGACTTATACCGCTATTAGGGGTCTGACGTTTACCACCCCCTAGGCCCGATATGCGATAGTCCTAAACAAACAGACCGGACTGTACGGAGATTGTCACATCAGGCTCAGTAGGAGTTCGGATGGGTTCCTCATCGTCCTTCTTATCGACATCTACCTGGGGACCGTTATGTACAGCTAGTGCCGCTTGCGGTCTGTAGTTAAACCCACTGCCAGCGTAGTGTCGAGTCTTTAGAGTCCCACACAGAGAGTTTCCCTGCTTCGGGTGAAACGATATAGAGGTCATATGGTTTTACGACAGGGTTCAGACGCATACGTGTTTTTACCCACGTATGATGTTCGGACAGTTTTTACTAGCGGGCTTTGGTTTAAGCCAGATTCTAGTATCGGATTATTGGATTTATACAGTCTAAAGTTTTTCCGTGTTTTCATGGATAGGAGGAGCGTTCTCGTAAATTGTCGAGAAGTTTCTAGAAGGATGATGACATGGAGGCTGAGGTGGCATTTGCATTTATTGGATTAATGAGTCATGGTGTGATTCATCCATGGAGTTAATGATTCATTTATGATTTATATGACTCATGAGATGAATCACTATGTGTATTAATGAAGCATGATGATACATTATTATTTGTTATTCATTTATTAATGTGGTATGCTTCATATATTCACAATGATATCATTATTCCAAAATGATTCTCATTCTCACCTTCTCTCTCCTCAAGCTCTCTCTCTTCAAACCCTAACCCTAACCTCTCATGTGTTGAGATCAAGGGTTAGCAAGACTTATTAATCCATAATCCTACTCTATATCCTCTAGGTTGCTTTGATTAGCACTTTTAGTAACCTAGTTACCTCAAGTTAGAGGTCAAGCTTGGAGTAGTAGCTCTCGGGTGGATCGTCTTTGACTCGAGGAGGCCGTTGAGGTGTCGACGTTCCATAGAGCCTACGAGGTGCGGAGGACAGCGGTGAAGACCCGAAGGACAAGTAACGTGAGGTATAACTTTGAATCCGAGTAGTTAAACCTTTCGTAGTTTGCTAGTAATGGTTTAGACACGATCCGTGTGCTCAAGTCCGTGTTATGAAGCTTTGATAATTGTTTTTCATATATTCCGCCTCCCCGCAAGCTCGTGAGGTGAGTGACATGGACTTACAGTGGTATCAGAGCCAACTAAACCTTTACTAGCTTGTTAGCAACTAATTAGAACTTCGATCATCGGAAAAACGCGAAAACATAACCCCGGACCCCCTCAGTTTCTGTCAATTTTAAACGTGTCTAAAAAATTATTTGATAGGTATGAAAATTCACAGCAGGGGATTCTAAGAATACTGGGAAAATACGAGGAGGTAACTCGGTGATACGGCCGCGGAACCGCGGCAGATAGTGCATTCGGCCGCGGATCCGCCGCCGAGTCAACTCCGAGTTGACTCGGATTTTCACATTAATTCTTATTTTGTGGTGTTTTGTTTTCCAGTATATTCTGTTTCTGCCCAGGTTACTTCTGTGCTGGCTTGCATTTGGGGTAGACACGGAAAAAGGTTGTCGATCGATATTCTAAGTTATTTGCTAATCGGGTTTTTTATCTGTAATGTTTAATGTGTTCGTAAACCTCGCCTAACTGCTAGTATGTCGGTTGGCAGGGGGTTGCACATTTCTATAATGTTTTTACTGTTTGTATATATGAACTTGATTGGATCGTTGTGATGATTAGCCGGGGTTTGAGATGGGTTATTACATTCATTCATTCGATATAAATTGTAATATGATGTAATATTCTTTTGCGGGGCACATTCTGGTTGCGGTTGTAACCACCGTTGTATTATTTCATTTACTGATTTTTGCTCCTAGGATAGACCCAAGGTGGGGTGTACAAACTACCGGATACTTTGAAGTGTTTAGTGGCCTACTCAAGTTGTTGAGGGAGACCGCTTCACTTCGGGTACTTGGCGGGTAGTTTGCCGTACCCGTAGGGGTCTAGGATGGGGTAATGGCTATTCATCACAACTGTGTAATCCGTCTTTCGTTGCAGGCTCGAAGGAAACGCGGATTGCTTGTATATCTAATAATATTCATCAGTGATCTGGAATGCCTATTATTGCGTCTGACGAATGTACAATATCTATATATGATAGCTATTAGACGTTACTTATGTTTTACACCCGCGCTAGCCCAGCCCCCGCTCTGTCGTTAGTTAAGTAACCTAACGGGTGAATGACGGGACCCAGTGGCGAATGCGGATGGCATAAGAGGACGTTGTATTTTCGTTGTTTTCTTCAATGATAGGTTAATTGATGGGACGCATTATATTAATGCAAAGAAAACAAACCAAAGTTGAATCGTTGGAACAAATTTAAAAGAAACCACTCGGTTATTTTAAAAGAGCAGAATTTTTAATTGCGGAGCTTTAACCACTCCTTTTAAAAAGCTATCAGGTTCCTTCGATTATATCAAGTTCACTATGTTCACGGTTTCGCCAAAACCAGTCTTAGCCCTCCGTCATTTCTTATGGATGGTCAGTAGTATTCAAGCTATGTTTGTTGGCCTTCGTCAAGGCATAGTGTTTGGTAGCTGCTGGGGTATTCATTTGTTGCATAGATAGATGAGTTGGTTTGGGACAGTCGTATTACCTTGTTGGCCTTCGTCAAGGGTATGTACGGGTGGGTTCAAATTAACAAGATAATGATGGGCAGAACTTAACATGTGACTTATGATTTGTTGGCCTTCGTCAAGGTCATAAGAACATGGGGCAAAAATCTACATCGGGAGTTTCTAAAGAAACTGAAACTTGCTAGTGTTGCATACCATTTAGAGTTTGATGAATGTTGGTAGGATTCCTTCAACATTATCATACGATGATATTTGGATCCCGATCCTACTGTGAGTATATGCTACTTATCAGGAGATTTGTCACTTAATGATCAATGCTATAAACCAAGTACGCGTCGAGAAAGGTGTCAGCGGGGCTACGCCCCCAGAGAAAAGAGCTTATTTAATTAAGGAACTTCGTGAAAGCGTTGGAAATCCTCCATCGAAGTACCGACACCGGCCTGGCTGAACGGTTAAGCAAGTATTGTACAGTGAGATCAGTCCTGGCTAATTCTTCTTTTATGGTTTGAGGAAGGATTCGAGAAACAGTGGGAGCCATACAGTTTAGATAAACTAAAAACCAATCTAAACTTGCAAGAGTATCATGCTAAAGTGTTTTCTTCTCTCTCTCTCTCATTGCAGCGACCTTGTGACCATGACAGGGTTACATCTAGATAACAAGTTGACTGAATCTGACTTATATGACTGGCAAAGGTCTGTCCAGATGTCCATTGCCTATGACAAGTTGGACCACCCTATTACTACTCAAGATCCCGCCGTCCCAGGTCCAGTTTCCACCGTCACGGATATGGATATCCGTCAGACAAGGGAAAAGGATAATGTGAATGCCAAGTGCCTCGTGTTAGCTTCAGTTGATGGTGTATACCAGAAGCAGCACGAGAAGATGGACTTAGTTTCCATCTTTCTCCATAACAAAGATTTATATGGAGAGCAATCTCATATAGCAAGATATGAGATCTCCAATGAATTAATTCAAGCGAGGTTGGCTGTCGGGTCATCTGTAGGGGACGACGTCCCTACGATGACTAGCTATATTGATGAGCTCAAGGACCTGGAGACCACGTTGGGAAACAGGTCATATGCTGACTTATTTCCACAGTCTCTACCCTCTACTTACACCCTGAAAGAAACCAGGGAGACACAAGCTCTGCTTAATGGGGTACCTTCTTCTTCTTCATCCAGGGCGAAAGCAAAGGGTGAAAAGAAGAAAACCTCCACAAAACCGATATACGGTGTCAGTAAAGTAGGAGGAAAGGGAAGAGCAAAAGTTTCGGGACTTGGTGTAGTTAAATAGGGATGTTCCTATTGTTATGGGATTGGGCATTGGCAAAAGGATTGCAGGGCTTTGGAAGCCAGTAGCCCGGATATGAAGCATGTTGTGGCTTCGGCCTCAAGTGTGTCTGTAATTGAGAACTGTTTGTCAATTAACTCTACTTTCTGGGTACTAGATACCGGAGCAGGATCTCATATCTGTAATTCATTACATGCTTTGAGAAACCGTAGAGTTATAAGGGTAGGTGATTTGTCTCTCAGAATTGCAAACGGAATGAGCGTGGACGCTGAATCCGTGGGAGAATATCGCCTAGGTTTGACAAGTGGGCAGATATTGATTCTACGTAACTGTTTGTATGTACCTAGTTTGACTTGTAATATCATTTCAGTGTCCTCACATTCGAGAGAGGGATATGATTTTACATTCGTAAGCGATGTAGTTCACATCCACCTAAATCAAGTTCTGATTGGGTCCGGTACATTAGATGACGGTATATACGTATTGAGTCAAGCTCAGGTTTTCAATGTCCAGAACACACTTAAAAGAAAGTCTCCAGAATTAAATCAGGCTTTCTTATGGCATTGTAGACTAGGTCACATCAATGAAACATGATTAACTAAGTTACATAGAGAAGGATATTTGAATCCGTTCGAATATCAATCTTATGCTACTTGTGAATCTTGTCTCATGGGAAAGATGACAAAGACTCCGTTCACTGGACACGGAGTAAGAGCGAGCGAGCTCTTGGGACTCGTACACAGTGACATGTGCGGTCCAATATCTACACATGCGCGAGGTGGTTATTCCTACTTCATTACTTTTACGGAAGATTTCTCTAGGTATGGATATATCTTCTTGATGAAGTATAAATTCGAGGCCTTTGAGAAATTACAGGAATACAAGAATGAAGTGGAAAACCAAACAGGCCAAAGTATCAAGACACCGAGATCTGATCAAGGTGGTGAATACTTAAGTGCCGAGTTCCTGGGTTACTTAAAAGAGAATGGAATTCTCTCTCAGCTTACTCCTCCATACACACCACAACATAATGGTGTATTGTAAAGGAGGAATCGAACCCTATTGGATATGGTTCGTTCCATGATGAGTAAGGCTGAGTTACCGCGATCTTTCTGGGATTATGCACTAGAATCAGCTGCATATCTTTGAACAAAGTTCCAACCAAGACTGTGCCTACCACACCATATCAGATGTGGAGTGGGAAGAACCCTATCTTCAGTACCTGAAGATATGGGGATGTCCAGCTTTTGTAAAAAAGCAGCATCCGGACAAACTCGAGGCACGCTCAGTACAGTGTAAGTTTGTGGGATATCCAAAGAACTCCAAGGGATATTGTTTCTATTACGCAGAGGAACAAAAGGTTTTTGTTTCCCATCATGCCCACTTCTTAGAAGCTGAATTTTTAGAAAATCAGAAGAGTGGGAGCGCAGTAGAACTGGAAGAAATTCTATAGCCACAAGCTGAAACTGAAAGTATCGTAGAACCAGAGGTTTCAGAAGAAAGGGACATACCAGCGCCTATCCGCAGAAGTAGTAGGCAGTCTCATCCGCCCGAGAGATACTACGGTTTTCTCATAGACGGGGATCGAGAAGATTGCATCATTGATAATGATGACCCTACTAGCTTCCAACAAGCCATTCAGAGCGGCGACTCGGTAAAATGGCTGGATGCAATGCGGACCGAAATGGAGTCCATGTACACTAACAAAGTATGGACTTTGGACATTGCTCTAGATGAGGTAAAACCCGTAGGATGCAAGTGGATCTTCAGAAAGAAGATTGGTGTAGATGGACAGGTTGAAACCTATAAGGCTAGACTTGCTGCAAAGGGTTTCCGTCAAAGACCTGGTTTGGAATATGACGAAACCTTTTCTCCAGTGGCTATGCTCAAATCCATTCGGGTCCTTCTTGCCATTGCTGCCTTCCACGATTATGAGATCTGGCAGATGGACGTAAAGGCGGCCTTTCTAAATGGTAATTTGGAAGAGTGCGTCTATATGGATCAGCCAGAGGGATTCATTCAGAGTGGGAGCAGCGGTAAAGTGTGCAAGTTACTTAAGTCCATTTATGAACTAAAGCAGGCATCACGGAGTTGGAACATCTGTTTTGATGATACTGTCAAAGAATTCGACTTTATCAAAAATCCAGATGAACAGTGCATATACAGTAAGATTGTAGGGAGAGTTGTTGTATTCCTCGTCTTGTACGTGGATGACATTCTCCTAATAGGAAATGATATTCCTATGCTACAGTCAGTCAAAAGATTCTTGTCACAGAAGTTCTCCATGAAGGACCTGGGTGATGCCACCTACATTCTGGGGATCCAGATCTATCGTGACAGATCAAAGAAGATGTTGGGACTTTCGCAGTCCAGGTACATAGACACCATATTGAAAAGATTCAGTATGGAAGATTCTAAGCGCGGTAACCTACTGGCTTGTCACGGAATCACCCTCTCCAAAGCGATGTCTCCCAAGACTGATTTAGAAAGGGATCGCATGTCGATTATACCCTACGCTTCTGCGGTAGGCTCTATAATGTATGCGATGTTATGTACCAGACCAGATGTAGCATACGCATTAAGCGTTGTAAGCCGGTATCAGGCAAACCCAGGAGAGAAGCGCTGGATAGCAGTGAAGAACATTCTCAAGTACCTGAGGAGGACTAAGGAGATATTCTTGGTGTATGGCGGAAAAGACCTCTAGATCGAGACCTTTGCCGACTCCAGCTTCCAGAGTGACAAGGATGACTCCAAGTCCATGTCGGGTTATGTATTTACCCTCAATGGAGGGGCGGTCTGTTGGAAGAGTTCCAAGCAAGAGACCGTTACTGACTCAACGATGGAAGCGGAGTACATAGCTGCTTGCGATGCCGCAAAAGAAGCTGTCTGGATGAAGAAGTTCCTCACAGAACTTCTGATGGTTCCTACCAGTGTTGGTCCAATACCTCTGTATTGCGACAACAACGGTGCTATAGCTTTAGCGAAGGAACCCAGGTCCCATCAGAAGTCCAGACACATCTTAAGGCGGTATCACTTGATCAGGGAGATCGTCGATCGCCGGGAGATCGAGGTAAAGAGAGTAGATACAGAGAATAAAACTGCTGATCCATTCACAAAGGCCATTCCTCAGACGAAGTTCGAGAGGCTATTCGAGATGATAGGTCTGCGATATGCCAGTACATGGCCCTAGTGCAAGTGGGAGATTGTTAGTGTTTATGCCCTAGAAGGCCATTACTGTATCATACTAGTTTGTATATTACTTAATGGAAACTTAGGATATTCACAGTTGTATTGACAGTCTTGCTAAAAATGGTAGTATGCTACTTGGTTTGTGTCTACTTTAATATGTGCATATGTTTCTAGTAACGTATCGCTTATACATATTAGTAGAGCCCTTAGGATCTTTGCTTGATTACCGGCGTTGTGATGGCAGTCACACTAGTGGGGGCTGAGTAGTTTATAAGCAACATCCTATACAGGTCCCTGGTCGTAGGATTATCGAGATAGGGCATCGATACTCCGGAGTAGACTGGTGTATACGCTTCTCATCCCAGCATAGGGAGATGGTCTGTCCCACAGCCATCAGTACGTCGTACTGGAGATAGTATGCAGGTGCTCGTTAGGTTACGGGTACACTGGACAGGACTCGCCAGGAACTGCAGGTTGGATTTATACCCATCGTCAGATAGCAGTTCCCAGGTGACATGAGTATATCTTAGTCCGTTGACTTGATACTGCTACTTCGCCTCGGGTGTGTTCCCACTGTACTTAGATTACTACCCTACCACGGCTCAAAAGAGTCGTGCAAACAGATAGTAGTTGGGTGCAGTCCCGAAGCACTTGGAGGCAGTGGCGGTTAGACATGATTCGTCTCTCCCGGTATTAGGGGTTGATATCGCGCTGTGTATGGAGAGCCATTACGCAAAGTCCCTGGCCAGGGCAAGCGAGATTTACTGGTAGGTTCCAGTAGTTTCTCAAGGTGTAATGGGCTTCACTCCGACACGACTTATACCGCTGTAAATCCCCGTTTCCATTCTAAGTAAAGTTTCGTATTCTCTGAATTCCAGTGATTTTCTTTTCTTTTCCCTCATATTTTTGAATTGGTTGTTTAAACTAAATATTTATATTTTTCCCAAAACCTAAAAGTTAAAAACCCAAGAGTTAAAACCAAGCCAATTAAACTAAAACCTAAACTAAAACCTAATATAAAATAAATCTACACATACTTTTAAACCCCCAGCCCAAAATCCGTTTATTAACAATTAAAAGAATTTGTTCTTGGCCGAATCCCCTTCTCAGCCTAATTTTTCTTTGAGGAATTTATTTTTCATTCCCGGCCCAAATCCTTTCACAGCCCGCTTTTTAAAACGAAATTTTTGTTGCCGGCCCATTCACCCTACAGCCCACGACCAATTTCTTTTTACCCGACCCGGCCCCCCTATTCATCTTCCCCACTCCCCAACGGCTCCTTTTTCCCGCTCAACTTCTGTCCTTCCCACGTCGCGCCGTTACGCCCACGTTGCCCTCGCCGTCGCCCACGACCCCGACCACGCCTCTCTCTAACTCTCGCTCTCCAACTCCTCACCTCCCTCTCACCTCCAAGCTCCTCAAAACTCTACCCCCCCAAGTTTTTTCCCCCACGAACCCACTGCGAAACCACTGCCAACTTCATCGTTACCGACGACGACGATTCACCACGTTTTCCCCCGTTCTCTTCCCTCGCTCTTTTCTCTTCAGAACTCACCAAGCCCCTGCACCTTCAGCCACCAAACTCCCCGCACATCCAACTCCTCGCACCCGAGCTCGACCACCACTGGCATCCTTCGACCGACGCCGACGAGCCCCCCCACACTGACCTGAACCACCTCTGCGCTCCCTAACCTCCTCAGCATCATCACCATCACCACAAACCCAAGCCCCCACTGCACTCTCTCTCTTTCTCTCTCTCTCTCCAAAAGAAACCCACTCCCTGCACGTGCACTGTGCACATCGTCGGAGCCACCGTCGCCGACCGTTGTCGATCCCAACACCTCCCAAGAGATCTACAGAGCACCCCTCCATCTCCGGTGATCGCGCGATATCTCCGGACAACTCCGACGCAAAAACCCGTGTTTCGATCGAAGCTCGCGCGAACTCGTTCCGCGGCGTACAACGCGCGTTCGTGATGACGTTGCTGCCTCGCGACCCCGAGACGTTACCAGGCAAGTGTTTACTTGCTTCATGCTAAATTATTAGTGATATGAAACTAAAATATCCAGTTTACGGATTTTGTCGAATACTAATACATAATACGATCAATATGTTCGATGCTAATCTCCCATGAAGATGATTGTTTATTTTGACGGAACCCGATGTTTTATGTTGGCCCATATAGTGACAAACATAGTGTATGAATCTCGCTGGAAGATATGATTGTTTGTAACAAAAATTGATACCCCCAAATATGCCGTTAAAACTAGAATTTTCTCGTGTCTGAAAACGAATAAAATCACTATAAATCATATGCATAATGGATTGATGTGTTCTAGGGCTTAAATCGAACCCGACTTGACGAACTTTAACCCTATGGAAAATCCTAATGATTTATGTTCTGTAATCATGATGATATCTGGGTCGGAACACGACTCTGGACTGCAGTCCAGAGCGTTTCCGATTATTGTGCTCTGTTCAAAGATCGGCACCACTGTGTTTCTTGAAGTCGTGTGTTACGGAATCCTACTGTAGATTAAAGATATTTCTGTTATTTATACAAACCAAGTGGTTCCATTCCATTTCATCGCTGTTTGCTATTTTTAAATGTATTTAAAAGGGCAGAACGTATATCTGTCCAGAACAGATTCAGAAATGACATATTGAGGTTCAACTGTGCATAACTTTCAACGTACGGATGCGATTGAAGATCCGTCTGTTGCGTTGAATACTCTATTGGAAACCCTAGATTTCAGGTAACTGTAACATCGCAAAATTCTGAGCCCAAGTGGGTGCAATTCGTGCCGCGAAATGGGCGTTCAGTTCTGAAACTGAATTTCCAGCCGCGAGCACTTAAACTGAAATAGCTATATCTTGAGAACCGGAATCCCGTTTGAACTGAAACAAATTCTGATGAATTACTGACTGAGTGCTCTATATATCTTACTTACATCACTTCGCTGAATTCTTAACATAATAATTTGTGCAATTTATTTCAGTTCATGACATGCATGTTGATTCATGATATACAGAACTCATTGGTAGCATACATACATATATCGTACCCTTGCCATATACTCAGTGTTAGTACGTGTGGACATTGCATTATCGTACGTGATAGATGTTGGTTTAGTTGTGACGAGTACACCAATGGAAATTGAATATTCGTGACAGTGATTGATACAGTGAACAGTGACAAAACCGTGCCGTTGGTATACTTATACACAACTAGATCAAGATCATAACTAGTGAGAACCTGGGGAAAAAGGGGAAATCAAAGTGGAAAGAGTATCGTATTTAGCGGGACCGTGTTTAGAGGATGATCATTCGAACAGAGATACTGATACATGTAGGATAGGATCTAGCGATCCGGCTGACAGGGTTATGTCCCGAGCATGTGGGCCGTTGTCTCGGGTATGTACGAGACTCCTGTTAAACATGATCCTCCTTCCACTATGTGATTTCAAACTCGACCTAGAGACCGATAGGGACACATAATATATTCTGCATCATATAGTGACATAGCGATTGCTTGCATTGTTCTTACACCAGTATTACCTCACATAACCGTTTCACCTCATTATAATAATATTGTTATTGTGTCGCTCTGACGACCTGAGTATGCATGCTCAGATCCCGCGGGAAGACCAGCACAGGAGATGGACCTATCCTTCGAGTTCACGGAGATTTAGACTGGTGTACCTTCCTTTTCTGCTTTCCATAAAAGTGATCGTAAGTTTGACTTTGGTTAGTAATTGTTCTTGTTATCTGTAATTTGTGAACAATGGAATATTAATGTAATAAGTTAGTGATGTGATTCCTTTACCACTGCGCTTTATTTACTGATTACCATGTAATGCTAGAAGCCGAAGTGTGACTACGGCAGGATGGTTCCTTGACCGTAGGAGCATGGCTGGCCTAGTCATCCATCGTTTTCCGTATTTTGGGAAGCGGGGCGTGACATGGTTTAGTTGGTATCAGAGCCTGTGTTTTAGTATCAAGGGATAACATTAACTATGCTGTATTACGTTATTCCTGTTTCACTACTCTTGATTTCCATCCTTGAATCTGATCCCATCCTTTTGAATCTTCCAGTGATATGACGTCCCCGAACGACCCCTCCTCGGACTCCAGCTCTCAGGACCGCACGGAAAGGATACTCAGTGCACTGACCACTCTCGCAGAAGCTCAGGAGAGGAAGACCGACTTGCTCACTGAGGGACTCAGGGCGATTACCGCCACAGGAGGACCCTCCGCACTTATTACCGCCCCCGAGGGCGTTGTTCCACCAGCTTACCATGCTAGGGCTGGTACAGTGTCAGACTTCCGACGGTTACACCCAGCTGCGTTCACAGGGCTGGCTGAACCCCTTGAGGCAGAACAATGGCTGGTGAACATGGAGAATTTATTGACTGCCGCCAGGGTTCCAGAGGAAGACAGAGTGGACGTGATAAAGATATAATTAGAAGACGAGGCCCGCACATGGTGGTCGGTGGAAGAGAGCAGACTTGACAGGCCGATCGAATGGAGCAAGTTTAAGGAGTGCTTCCTAGATCATTACTTCCCTTCCACAGCCAAGGCAGAAATGGAGGAGAGGTTTATTCTTTTGAAGCAGAATGGACGCCCAGTGGATGTTTATGCGGCAGAGTTCAACCGCTTGAGTCGTTTCGCTCCGTACATGGTCGCCTCAGAGGTCACCAGGGCCAGGCGTTTCCTTCAGGGGTTAGATTTTGAGTTGCAGCAGTTGATTGCATCGTTGGATTTACAGACTTTCGCACAGGTGCTCAACGCGGCGAGAGTTCAGGAGCAATTGATTAACAAGTTCAGAAGACCCCCCGTCGTTCCAGCACGTACCCACACGCCATCTCGAGGAGCCATACCGGTTCACAGAGCAGGAACGACACAAATGAAGCGCCCGTTCGTACCACAGCATCGCCCCCAGAGACAGGGCGTAATTTGCGGCTATTGCGGTAGAGGAGGACATACCCAGAAGGACTGTCGCCGTGCCAAGGGACAGTGTTTGATTTGCGGTTCCAGTCAGCACAAGATTGGCAGTTGCCCTGAGCGAGCAGAAGTACAGGGAAGTTCTGGACCGCCACAGCAGAGGCCGCAGGAGCAGAGACAGCCCTTTACAGGTCGCGGTCAGGGGCGGGCTTTCACCTTGACCGCCGAGCAGGCAGAGGCGTCAGGAGACGTGGTTATAGGTACTCTGCTCATACATTCCTTGCCAGCTAGAGTACTTTTTGATTCGGGAGCATCGCATTGTTTCTTGTCTGAGCATTTCACTGATACACACTCAATACCACATGAACCACTAACAAAGGGATGGGAAATTCATACGGGTAATGGCATCATAATATCTAGTCGAGAATGTAGATTATGCCCGGTTGTAGTGTGTGGCAGGGAATTCTATGCGAATTTCCTCCTAATTGGGACAGGCAGTTACGACGCAATTCTTGGGATGGATTGGATGAGCACTTTTCATGCTGTAATCGATTGTCGTGCAAGGAATGTGATCTTCCGCATTCCCAATCACCCGGAGTTTTTTTTCGAGGGCGGAAGCGAATCTTTGGAGCCAGCTAAATACAGAGCAAAGCCTAAGGAGCTGACAGCTATGGAGATTGATAGGAGCCCACCCCCAGAAATTGTTCGGGACTTTCTGGACGTTTTTCCTGAGGATTTACCAGGTCTACCACCTCCTCGAATTTTGGAGTTCTCAATCGACTTGACTCTAGGTACAGCCCCAGTATCCAGAGTCCCATACAGAATGGCACCGGTTGAATTGGCGGAATTGAAGAAGCAGGTTGAAGAGCTAGTGGAGAAAGGATTCATTCGGCTAAGCGCTTCACCATGGGGTGCACCAGTTCTATTGGTAAAGAAGAAGGATGGATCGTTACGAATGTGTATAGATTACCGGGAGCTGAACAAGGTTACCATAAAGAATAAGTACCCAATACCGTGCATTGACGACCTATTTGATCAACTAAGTGGAGCCAAGGTTTTCTCGAAGTTGGACCTCCGTTCTGGGTATCATCAAATCAAGGTAGCAGCCGAGGATGTGTGCAAGCCGGCTTTCAGGACCCGATACGGACATTACGAGTTCCTTATGATGCCGTTCGGCGTTACCAACGCCCCAGCAATATTCATGGACTTGATGAACAGGGTGTTCGCAAAATACTTGGACACGTTTGTCGTTGTGTTTATCGACGACATACTGGTCTACTCGAAGACTCAGGAGGAGCACGCTGAACACTTACGCACAGTCCTACAAATTCTTCGGGAAGAGAAGCTGTATGCGAAGCTAAGCAAGTGTGAGTTCTGGCTCGACAAGGTGCAGTTTTTGGGACATATTGTTTCGGGCGAAGGCATTTCGTTGGACCCAGCAAAGATAGAATCTGTCAGAGATTGGCCGACGCCGAAGTCAGTGGCTGAGATCAGGAGTTTTCTGGGATTAGCAGGCTATTATCGGAGATTCGTCCAAGATTTCTCAAGAATCGCGGAACCATTGACGCGGCTGACACGGAAGGACGTGCCGTTTACATGGACAGAGGAGTGCACTCAGGCATTCGACACACTAAAGCAGAAGTTAACCACGACGCCTATTCTTACTGTACCAGATGATTCCGGTGGTTTGGTGATACACAGTGATGCCTCAGGAAAGGGTTTAGGCTGTGTTTTGATGCAGCACGGCCGTGTGGTTGCTTACGCCTCTCGACAACTGAGAAATCACGAGAAGAACTACCCCACACATGACTTGGAGTTAGCTGCGGTAATCTTTGCATTGAAGATTTGGAGGCACTATTTATTGGGTGAGAAAGTGGAGGTGTACACAGATCACAAAAGTTTGAAGTATGTTTTCACCCAGAAAGAATTGAATATGAGGCAGCGCCGATGGCTAGAGCTAATGGCAGATTACGACTTGGACCTTCAGTATCACCTGGGGAAGGTGAATGTTGTACCAGATGCGCTCAGTCGCAAGCCAGCGGTTATGATGTTGACCGATCAGAGGAGCATTATTGAGGATTTCCAGAGACTTGCACTTGAGGTTGTTACGCCGAACGCACTCAGTCAACTTTGGCAACTGCAGGTGCAATCTTCTCTGGTGGATCGCATCAAGACTGCGCAGGCGGACGATCCCCGATTGCAGAAGTTTAGAGAGGAAGTGAAAGCTGGACTAAGAACGGATTTGATTATACATGAAGATGGCTCTCTGAGATTCGGTAGCAGACTCTGCGTACCTAAAGGAGGTGTTCGAGAAGAAGTGTTGGCTGAAGCACACAGTTCAGCTTATTCTGTGCATCCGGGAAGTACAAAAATGTATCAGGACCTAAAGCAGCACTTTTGGTGGAACGGAATGAAACGGGAAATTGCGAGGTTCGTATCCAGGTGCTTGGTATGCCAACAGGTGAAGGCGGAGCATCAGAGGACAGCAGGACTATTACAACCCCTGCCGATACCGGAATGGAAGTGGGAGCACATTACTATGGATTTCGTGACGGCCTTACCACGGAGCCCTAGAGGCAATAACGCTATTTGGGTTATCGTCGATCGCCTCACAAAAGCTGCACACTTCCTACCTTTCCGAGTAGGACAGTCGACAGAATCATTGGCAGAAAGATATATGCAGGAGATTGTACGACTTCACGGTGTTCCAGTCAGCATTGTGTCAGACCGGGACACGAGATTCTTGTCGCACTTTTGGAAGAGCTTACAGGAGAGCTTGGGTACCCGCCTAAATTTCAGCACAGCTTATCACCCACAGACGGATGGACAATCCGAGCGTACGATTCAGACGCTCGAGGACATGTTGAGAGCCTGTATGTTGGACTTTCAAGGTTCCTGGGAGGACCATCTGCATCTAGTCGAATTCTCTTATAACAATAGTTATCAGGCTAGTATTCAGATGGCTCCTTTTGAAGCGCTATACGGGCGGAAGTGTCGATCTCCAGTATGTTGGGATGATGTGGGAGAACGAAGACTGCTAGGCCCCGAACTCATTGTTCAGACAGTTGACAAAGTCCAAATGGTCAGACAGCGTATCAAGGCGGCTCAGGATCGACAGAAGAGTTGGGCAGATACCAGCAGAAGGGCACTTGAGTTCGAAGTCGGAGATCATGTATTCTTGAAGATTTCCCCTACTCGTGGAGTTATCAGGTTCGGAGGTCGGGGAAAGCTTAGTCCCCGCTTTATCGGACCTTTTGAGGTGCTAGAGCGAGTAGGAGAGGTGGCTTATCGATTTGCCTTGCCTCCATCGCTAGCTGGAGTGCACAATACCTTCCACGTGTCACAGTTGCGGCGTTATGTTCGGGATGAGAGCCATGTCCTGGACCACTCAGAGCTAGTTTTGGGTACTGACTTATCATACGAGGAGCAGCCTACTACCATTCTCTACCGCAGAGAGAAAGTGCTGAAGAATAAGATCATTCCTTTAGTCCGAGTGTCTTGGGGCGGTCGTTCCCCAGGGGAATCCACCTGGGAGCGGGAGGAAGACATCCGTGATCGATATCCACATCCTTTTGTTTAGTACCATGTATTCTTGCATCCTTGTCAAATTTCGAGGACGAAATTTTTGTTAAAGGGGTATGATGTAAATCCCCGTTTCCATTCTAAGTAAAGTTTCGTATTCTCTGAATTCCAGTGATTTTCTTTTCTTTTCCCTCATATTTTTGAATTGGTTGTTTAAACTAAATATTTATATTTTTCCCAAAATCTAAAAATTAAAAACCCAAGAGTTAAAACCAAGCCAATTAAACTAAAACCTAAACTAAAACCTAATATAAAATAAATCTACACATACTTTTAAACCCCCAGCCCAAAATCCGTTTATTAACAATTAAAAGAATTTTTTCTCGGCCCAATCCACTTCTCAGCCCAATTTTTCTTTGAGGAATTTATTTTTCATTCCCGGCCCAAATCCTTTCACAGCCCGCTTTTTAAAACGAAATTTTTGTTGCCGGCCCATTCACCCTACAGCCCACGACCAATTTCTTTTTACCCGACCCGGCCCCCCTATTCATCTTCCCCACTCCCCAACGGCTCCTTTTTCCCGCTCAACTTCTGTCCTTCCCACGTCGCGCCGTTACGCCCACGTTGCCCTCGCCGTCGCCCACGACCCCGACCACGCCTCCCTCTAACTCTCGCTCTCCAACTCCTCACCTCCCTCTCACCTCCAAGCTCCTCAAAATTCTAACCCCCCAAGTTTTTTCCCCCACGAACCCACTGCGAAACCACTGCCAACTTCATCGTTACCGACGACGACGATTCACCACGTTTTCCCCCGTTCTCTTCCCTCGCTCTTTTCTCTTCAGAACTCACCAAGCCCCTGCACCTTCAGCCACCAAACTCCCCGCACATCCAACTCCTCGCACCCGAGCTCGACCACCACTGGCATCCTTCGACCGACGCCGACGAGTCCCCCCACACTGACCTGAACCACCTCTGCGCTCCCTAACCTCCTCAGCATCATCACCATCACCACAAACCCAAGCCCCCACTGCACTCTCTCTCTTTCTCTCTCTCTCTCTCCAAAAGAAACCCACTCCCTGCACGTGCACTGTGCACATCGTCGGAGCCACCGTCGCCGACCGTTGTCGATCCCAACACCTCCCAAGAGATCTACAGAGCACCCCTCCATCTCCGGTGATCGCGCGATATCTCCGGACAACTCCGACGCAAAAACCCGTGTTTCGATTGAAGCTCGCGCGAACTCGTTCCGCGGCGTACAACGGGCGTTCGTGACGACGTTGCTGCCTCGCGACCCCGAGACGTTACCAGGCAAGTGTTTACTTGCTTCATGCTAAATTATTAGTGATATGAAACTAAAATATCCAGTTTACGGATTTTGTCGAATACTAATACATAATACGATCAATATGTTCGATGCTAATCTCCCATGAAGATGATTGTTTATTTTGACGGAACCCGATGTTTTATGTTGGCCCATATAGTGACAAACATAGTGTATGAATCTCGCTGGAAGATATGATTGTTTGTAACAAAAATTGATACCCCCAAATATGCCGTTAAAACTAGAATTTTCTCGTGTCTGAAAACGAATAAAATCACTATAAATCATATGCATAATGGATTGATGTGTTCTAGGGCTTAAATCTAAGCCGACTTGACGAAATTTAACCCTATGGAAAATTCTAATGATTTATGTTCTGTAATCATGATGATATCTGGGTCGGAACACGACTCTGGACTGCAGTCCAGAGCGTTTCCGATTATTGTGCTCTGTTCAAAGATCGGCACCACTGTGTTTCTTGAAGTCGTGTGTTACGGAATCCTACTGTAGATTAAAGATATTTCTGTTATTTATACAAACCAAGTGGTTCCATTCCATTTCATCGCTGTTTGCTATTTTTAAATGTATTTAAAAGGGCAGAACGTATATCTGTCCAGAACAGATTCAGAAATGACATATTGAGGTTCAACTGTGCATAACTTTCAACGTACGGATGAGATTGAAGATCCGTCTATTGCGTTGAATACTCTATTGGAAACCCTAGATTTCAGGTAACTGTAACATCGCTAAATTCTGAGCCCAAGTGGGTGCAATTCGTGCCGCGAAATGGACGTTCAGTTCTGAAACTGAATTTCCAGCCGCGAGCACTTAAACTGAAATAGCTATATCTTGATAACCGGAATCCCGTTTGAACTGAAACAAATTCTGATGAATTACTGACTGAGTGCTCTATATATCTTACTTACATCACTTCGCTGAATTCTTAACATAATAATTTGTGCAATTTATTTCAGTTCATGACATGCATGTTGATTCATGATATACAGAACTCATTGGTAGCATACATACATATATCATACCCTTGCCATATACTCAGTGTTAGTACGTGTGGACATTGCATTATCGTACGTGATAGATGTTGGTTTAGTTGTGACGAGTACACCAATGGAAATTGAATATTCGTGACAGTGATTGATACAGTGAACAGTGACAAAACCGTGCCATTGGTATACTTATACACAACTAGATCAAGATCATAACTAGTGAGAACCTGGGGAAAAAGGGGAAATCAAAGTGGAAAGAGTATCGTATTTAGCGGGACCGTGTTTAGAGGATGATCATTCGAACAGAGATACTGATACATGTAGGATAGGATCTAGCGATCCGGCTGACAGGGTTATGTCCCGAGCATGTGGGCCGTTGTCTCGGGTATGTACGAGACTCCTGTTAAACATGATCCTCCTTCCACTATGTGATTTCAAACTCGACCTAGAGACCGATAGGGACACATAATATATTCTGCATCATATAGTGACATAGCGATTGCTTGCATTGTTCTTACACCAGTATTACCTCACATAACCGTTTCACCTCATTATAATAATATTGTTATTGTGTCGCTCTGACGACCTGAGTATGCATGCTCAGATCCCGCGGGAAGACCAGCACAGGAGACGGACCTATCCTTCGAGTTCACGGAGATTTAGACTGGTGTACCTTCCTTTTCTGCTTTCCATAAAAGTGATCGTAAGTTTGACTTTGGTTAGTAATTGTTCTTGTTATCTGTAATTTGTGAACAATGGAATATTAATGTAATAAGTTAGTGATGTGATTCCTTTACCACTGCGCTTTATTTACTGATTACCATGTAATGCTAGAAGCCGAAGTGTGACTACGGCAGGATGGTTCCTTGACCGTAGGAGCATGGCTGGCCTAGTCATCCCTCGTTTTCCGTATTTTGGGAAGCGGGGCGTGACAACCGCTATTAGGGGTCTGACGTTTACCGCCCCCCTAGGCCCGATATGCGATAGTCCTAGATGAACAGACCGGGCTATACGGAGATTGTCACAGCAGGCTCAGTAGGAGTTCGGATGGGTTCCTCATCATCCTTCTTATCGACATCTACCTGGGGACCGTTACGTACAGCTAGTGCTGCTTGCGGTCTGTGGTTAAACCCACTGCCAGCGTAGTGTCGAGTCTCTAGAGTCCCACACAGAGAGTTTCCCTGCTTCGGGAGAAACGATATAGAGGTCGTATGGTTTTACGACAGGGTTCGGACGCATACGTGTTTTTACGCACGTATGATGTTCGGACAGTTTTTACTAGCGGGCTTTGGTTTAAGCCAGATTCTAGTATCGGATTATTGGATTTATACAGTCTAAAGTTTTTCCGTGTTTTCACGGATAGGAGGGGCGTTCTCATAAATTGTCGAGAAGCTTCTAGAAGGATGATGACATGGAGGCTTGTAAGTCCACGTTGCCCACCCCGGTGCTTACGGGGAGGCGGAAAACGGAATAAAAATCGGATTTTTACTACTCTAGGAAACATGGACAAGACAAAGTCGGATCTTTGCTAAACAAAAACTAGCTAAAGCTAACTAAAAACTAGTTGAAGGGTAGAATGGTTATACCTAGGGCTTTATGTCCTTCTCTCCTAGCTCCTTGGAGTAGTAGAAAGGGATCACCTTTGTCGTCTTCTCACGTCGAAGAAGGATTCACCCGAAAGCCTCAACCTTTGGCTTCAACTCCAAGCTAGAAGTAACTAGGGTGCTAGAAGTGCTAATCCTAGAACCCTAGATGAGAGTAGAGATTATCAAGAAGTGGTTTTTCTCAAGCTCAAGTGTTTCTCAACACATGAGAGGGGAGAGCATGAGGAAGAGCAAGAGCAAGAGAGAGAAAGTATATGATAGAATGAGAGAAAATATGAAGCATTCTCACATATATGTGTGAATTATTATAAATTGATAATTAGTAAGATAATTTTCATGGCTTAATCAAGACATGACCATTATCATTTCATTTTTAATGCAAATTGTAAGGATCAAAGAGCATCTTCCAAATGAAATGATGATGGTCAAAGTGTCAACCAAGGTCAACAAGTCAAGAAGGTCAAATAGTCAACAACCATAACCATGCACAATTATATTAAACTAATATCAATTAACCATAATACACACATAAGCATTAGGGTTAATAAAATGACAATGGTCATTAACCCTAATCAAAGTTCTCTCCCTCTGTCTCAAGCAACTGTGCATACGCACCCGTATTCATGATCCGAGGAACACGAATACAAAGAGATAAAACCAATCCCAAATCATATACTAGGATCTGGCTTAAACCAAAGCCCGCTAGTATAAGCTGTCCGGACAGCAAACGTGCACAAGTGCGCGGATGTGAACGAACCCTGTCGCAAAACCATGCGACCTCTACTCATTTTGCCTAAAGGCGAATAGCTCTCTGTGTGGGACTCTAAAGACTCGACACTACGCTGGCGGTGGGTTTAACCACAGACCGCAAGCGGCACTAGCTGTACGTAACGGTCCCCAGGTAGATGCCGATAAGAAGACTGACGAGGTGACCCCATCTGAACTCCTACTGAGCCTGTATGTGACAGTCTCCGTACAGTCCGGTCTGTTCGTCTGATACATCGCATGGCGGGCCTAGGGGGCGGTGAACGTCAGTCCCCTAATAGCGGTACAAGTCGTGTCGGAGTGTAGAGAACACCCTGAGATAACACTGGAAACCTACCAGTATATCTCGCTTGCCCTGGCCAGGGACTACTCGTGTAATGGCTCTCCTAGACACAGCGCGATGTCAACCCCCAATACCGGGAGAGACGAATCCTGTCTAACCGTCACTGCCTCCAAGTGCTTCGGGACTGCACCCAAAAACTACCTGTTTGCACGACTCCTTTGAGCCGTGGAAGGGTAGTAATCAAAGTGCAGTGGGAACACACTTGAGGCGAAGTGACAGTGTCAAGTCAGCGGACTAAGCTGTACTCATGTCACCTGGGAACTGATAACTGACGATAGGTATAATACCAACCAACAGTTCCCGACGAGTCATGTCCAGTGTACTCGTAACCTAACGAGCACCCGCATACTATCTCAAGTACAACGTACTGACGGCTGTGGGATAGATCGTCTCCCACGCTGGGATGAGAAGCGCATACACTAGTCTACTCCGGAGTATCGATGCCCTGTCTCGATAGTCTAACGACTAGAGACCTGTATAAGGATGTGCTTATGGATTACCCAGCCCCCACGAGTGTGAGCGCCATCACAACGCTGGTAATCAAGCAAAGATCCTAAGGGCTCTACTAATATGTATATCAGCGATATGCTAAAAGAAACACATGCACATATTAAAGAAGAGACAAACCAAGTAGCATACTACCATTTCGAGCAAGATTGTATATACAGCTGTGAATATCCCAAGCTTCCATCAAGTAATATACAAACTAGTATGATACAGTAATGGCCTCTAGGGCATATACACTAACAATCTCCCACTTGCACTAAGGCCATGTACTGGCGTATCGAAGACCTATCATCTCGATCAGCCGCTCGAACTGAGTCTGGGGCAAGGCCTTGCTGAATGTATCTGCAGTGTTATCTTCTGAAGCAACCCTCCGAACCTCGATCTCCTGGCGATCCACGATCTCCCTGATCAGGTGATACCGCCTCAAGATGTGTCTGGATTTCTGATGGGACCTGGGTTCCTTCGCTAAAGCTATAGCCCCATTGTTGTCGCAATACAGAGGTATTGGGTCAACAATGGACGGAACCATCTGAAGTTCTTTCAAGAACTTCCTCATCCAGACAGCTTCTTTTGCGGCATCAGATTCAGTGATGTATTCCGCTTCCATAGTCGAGTCAGCAACGGTTTCTTGTTTGGAGCTCTTCCAACATACCGCCCCTCCATTGAGGGTAAAGACAAAGCCCGACATGGATTTGGAATCATCCTTGTCACTCTGGAAGCTGGAGTCAGTAAAGGCCTCAATCTGGAGGTCTTTTCCGCCATACACCAAGAACATCTCCTTAGTCCTTCTCAGGTACTTGAGAATGTTCTTTACTGCTATCCAATGTTTCTCCCCAGGGTTTGACTGATACCTGCTTACCACATTCAGTGCATAAGCCACATCTGGTCTGGTACACAATATCGCATACATTATAGAGCCTACCGCAGAAGCGTAGGGTATAATAGACATACGATCCCTCTCCAAATCAGTCTTGGGAGACATCTCTTTGGAGAGGGTGATCCCGTGACAAGCCGGTAGATTACCGCGCTTGGAATCTTCCATACTGAATCTTTTCAGTATGGTGTCGATGTACCTGGACTGTGAAAGTCCTAATATCCTCTTGGATCTGTCACGGTAGATCCGGATACCCAGAATGTATGAGGCATCACCCAGGTCTTTCATGGAGAACCTGTGTGACAAGAACCCCTTGACAGATTGTAGCATAGGAATGTCATTTCCTATTAAGAGAATGACATCCACGTATAAAACGAGGAATACTACAGTTCTCGCTACAAATCTACAATAGATGCATGGTTCATCTGGATTTTTGATAAAGCCAAATTCCTTGACCGTCTCATCAAAACAGATGTTCCAACTCCGCGATGCCTGCTTTAGTCCATAAATGGACTTAAGCAACTTGCACACCTTTCCGCTGCTCCCACTCTGAATGAAACCCTCTGGCTGTTCCATATAGACACACTCCTCTAAATGTCCATTTAGAAAAGCGGTCTTTACGTCCATCTGCCAAATTTCATAATCGTGGAAGGCAGCAATGGCAAGAAGGATCCGAATGGATTTCAGTATAGCTACTGGAGAAAATGTTTCGTCATAGTCCAAACCAGGTCGCTGACGAAAACCCTTTGCAACCAGTCTAGCTTTATAGGTCTCAACCTGTCCATTTACACCAATCTTCCTTTTGAAGATCCACTTGCATCCTACGGGTTTTACCCCATCTGGAGCAATGTCCAACGTCTATACTTTGTTGGTGTACATGGACTCCATTTCGGTCCGCATTGCATCCAGCCATTTTACCGAGTCGACGCTCTGAATGGCTTGCTGGAAGTTAGTAGGTTCATCACCATCTATGATGCAATCCTCTCTATCCCCGTCAATGAGAAAACCGTAGTATCTCTCGGGCGGATGAGACTGCCTACTACTCCTGCGGAGTGGCGTGGGAATGTCCTGATCTTTCGAACTCTCTGGTTCTACTAAGCTTTCAGTAATAGCTCGTGGTTCTGGAATTTCTTCCAGTTCTATTGCGCTCCTACTTATTTCTTTTTCTATGAACTGGTGTTCTAGAAAGTGGGCATGGCGAGAAACAAAAACCTTTTGTTCCTCTTCGCAATAGAAGAAATATCCCTTGGAGTTCTTTGGATATCCCACAAACTTGCACTGTACTGAGCGTGCCTCGAGCTTGTCCGCATGCTGCTTTTTTACAAAAGCTGGACATCTCCATGTCTTAATGTGATTAAGATAGGGTCTCTTCCCACACCACATCTGATATGGTGTAGTAGGCATAGTCTTAGTTGGAACTCGGTTCAAAAGGTATGCAGCTGATTCTAGCGCATATCCCCAGAACGATCGCGGCAACTCAGCATTACTCATCATGGACCGTACCATATCCAATAGGGTTCGGTTCCGTCTCTCTGATACATCGTTATGTTGCGGAGTGTATGGAGGAGTAAGCTGAGAGAGAATTCCATTCTCTTTTAAGTAACCCAGGAACTCGGCACTCAAGTATTCACCACCTCGATCAGATCTCAGTGCCATGATACTTTTGCCTGTTTGTTTTTCTACTTCATTCTTATATTCCTGGAATTTTTCAAAAGCCTCGGATTTATGTTTCATTAAGAAGACATAACCGTATCTTGAAAAGTCATCCGTAAAAGTAATGAAGTAAGAATAACCGCTTCGTACATGTGTAGACATTGGACCGCACACGTCACTGTGTATGAGTCCCAAGAGCTCGCTCTCTCTTACCCCGTGTCCAGTGAACGGAGTCTTTGTCATCTTTCCTTTGAGACAGGATTGACAAGTTGCATACGATTGATATTCGAACAGATCCAAATATCCTTCTGCATGTAACTTAGTCAACCTTCTCTCATTGATGTGACCCAGTCTACAATGCCATAAGAAAGTTTTATTGATTTCTGGAGACTTTCTTTTGTGTGTATTCTGGACATTGAAAATCTGTGGTTGGTTTAATACGTATATACCGTTGTTCAATGTACCTGACCCAATCAAAACTTGATTAAGGTGAATGTTCATTACATTACTTACAAATGCAAATTCATAACCTTCTTTAGATAATAAAGATACAGAAATGATATTACAGGTTGCATTTGGTACATAATAACAACTACGCAAAACCAAAAGGTGTCCATCCGACAATCCCAGGTGATAGTCCCCCACGGCCTCAGCATCCATGCTAGCACCGTTTGCAACTCTGAGGGTCATGTCACCTGTCTTCAAAACTTTACGCTTTCTCAACGCCTGCAAAGAATTACAGATATGAGATCCTGATCTGGTATCCAATACCCAGGATGTAGAGTTTATTGATAGACAGTTTTCAATAACATACACACCTGAAGCTGAAGCCGCAACTCGCTTCAAATCCTGTGTTCTGGCCTTCCAAGCCTTGCAATCCTGTTTCCAGTGACCACTTTTGTGACAGTAGAAGCATTCTTCCTTCCCCACCAGCTTTCCCGCTACCTTTGTTGCTTTTCCTTTTCCCTTCGTATCCACTTTACTGACACCGCCTCTTGGTTTGGCGGGGGCTTTCTTCTTCTTACCTTTGGCTTTCACCCTGGATCTAGAAGAGGAAGATCCTCCTACAAACAAAGTGGATGTCTCCCTACCTTTCTGTAGGGTGCCCTCTGCACTCCTCAGCATGTTGAGGAGCTCTGAAAGTTCAACTTCCTTTTCCTGTAAGTTGAAGTTCAGGATGAACTGGGCGTAAGTGGAAGGAAGGGACTGGAGAATCAAGTCCGTATAGAGCTCATTCTCCAACGTGGTCCCAAGTTCCGCGAGCTCCTTTATGTAGCCAATCATCTTAAGCACGTGTTCCGCTACCGATGATCCGACGGCCAACCTTGCCGAAAACAACTTTTTCGACACTTCGTATCTGGCGATACGAGACTGCTCTCCATACAGTTCTTTTGTATGAAGAAATATGGACTCTTGGTCAATATTCTCGTGCCTCTTCTGATGTTCGTTGTCCATCGAGGCAAGTACGAGGCATTTGGCCTTCACGCAATCTATTTCCCCCTATCTACGACACTGGTTTTGGGACCTGGGACAGGGGGAGCTTTGGTGGTAAGGAGATACCCCAGCTTGTCGTAAGTGATTGCCATCTTGACATTCCTGAGCCAATCTTTGTAGTTTGGCCCTGTCAGTATGTTTTTATCTAGTAATAACTTAAGTCCGGTCATGTTGAATGGTCGCTGCAATTAGGAGAGAGAAAAGAAACACTTTAGCATGATGCTCTTGCAAGTTTAGAGTGGTTTTTAGTTTGTCTAAACAGGATGGCTCCCACTGTCTTTCGAATCCCTTCTCAAACCGTAAAGAAAGGATTAGTCGGGATCAATCTCACCGTACAATACTTGCTTAACCGTTCAGCCAGGCCAGTGTCGGTACTTCGAGGGAGGTTTTCCAACGCTATCGCGAAGTTCCTTAATTAAGTAACCTTTTTTCCCTGTGGGCGTAGCCCCGCTAACACCTTTCTAGACACCTACTAGGTTTATAACATTGATCGTTAAGTGAGAGTTTTCCCGAGGAGTAGCATATACTCACAGTAGGATCGGGATCCAAATATCATCGCGTGATAAAACCGAAGGAATCCTACCAGAATTATCACACTCCAAATGGTATGCAGCGCTAGCAAGTTTCAGTACTTATGAAACTCCCGATGTAGATTTTTGCCCCATGCTCTTATGACCTTGACTTTGGCCAAAATATCATAAGTCACATGTCAAGTTCTACCCGTCATTCTCCTGGTTAATTTGGACCCACCCGTACCTACCCTTGACTTTGGCCAAAATGGCAGCACGACTGTCCCAAACCAACGCATCTATCTATGCTGCACATGAATACCCAATAGCTACCAATCACTATGCCTTGACTTTGGCCAAAATACATAGCTTGAATACTTTTTGACCATTCATGTGGAATGACGGAGGGCTACGAATGGTTTTGGTGAAACCGTAAACGTAGTGAACTTGATATAATCGATGGAACGAGATAGCTTTTAAAAGGAGTGGTTCAAGCTCCGCGTTTAAAAGTTTAGTTTTGAAAAGAATCGAGTGGTTTTCAAAGTGTTCCAATCGACTTTTACTTGGTTTATTTTCTTGCATTAGTTCTTTTAATGCGTCCCATCATTTAATCCTACCATTGTAGAAAACAACTAAAATATGACGTACGCTTATGCCATTCGCATTCGCCACGGGGCCCCGTCATCACCCGTTAGGTTACTTAACTAACGACAGAGCGGGGGCTGGGCTAACGCGGCTGTAAAACATAAGCAACGCCTAAATAGTTATAATATATAAATATATAGCAATGATAGACATTTCAGATCACAGATGAATACATTGGATATATTAGGAATCCGCGATCCGTTCGAGCCTGCAACGAAAAGCGGATTACACGGTCGCGGTGAATAGCCAAATACCCCACCCAAGACCCCTACGGGTGAGGCAAACTACCCGCCAAGTACCCGAAGCGAAGCAAGCTCCCTCAAAACCGTGAGTAGGCCACTCGGCACTTCGAGATACCCGGTAGTTTGTGCACCCCCTCCATGGGTCTATCCTAGGAGCAAAAACAGTAAAAAGAATTATACAATGACGGCTACAACCCCGACCCGGTTGTGCGGCCATACAAATAATATTACATCAATTTACATATTACAATGAATGAAAGAAAAAGAAACAATCATCTCAGATCCACCCCGGCTATTCACCCGCGACAATCCAACACATTCATATACACATACCATCATCAAACACAGATCACAGATATGTATAACCCCCACTAATCGACATATAGCGATTAGCCGACGTTCAATACATATAAACATCACAGATATAACCCTTTAGTCAAAGTGTGTTGAAGTTCGATCGAAAAAATACGGATTTATAGGCCCCCAAAATCAAATTTCTTTTCTGGAAAACCTGGGCACAAATAAACCATCTTAAAAATCCCAAAACCATGCCAGAAAGACACTGCACCAAACTCGACCCAGAACCGAGCCAAAACGGCTGCGGTTGCGCGGCAATAGCTTTCTATTGCCGCGGAACCGCAGCGCTTTGAGCGAATCTCTGGATCGTTTTTGGTGGCTTTCTTCACAAAACCCTGAGATGATTTTTGACTTACGATTTATTTTATTTTGAACAGAAAAAATTTTAACAGAAACTTGGGTTTTTGTAAACTCGGTTTTGCGATTTTTCCGATTGAACTTCCATACACTTTACTACCTAGCTAGTTTATGTTTAGTTAGGCTCTAATACCACTGTAAGTCCACGTTGCCCACCCCGGTGCTTGCGGGGAGGCGGAAAACGGAATAAAAATCGGATTTTTACTACTCTAGGCAACATGGACTAGACAAAGTCGGATCTTTGCTAAACAAAAACTAGCTAAAGCTAACTAGAAACTAGTTGAAGGGTAGAATGGTTATACCTAGGGCTTTATGTCCTTCTCTCCTTGCTCCTTGGAGTAGTAGAAAGGGATCACTTTTGTCGTCTTCTCACGTCGAAGAAGAATCCACCCGAAAGCCTCAACCTTTGGCTTCAACTCCAAGCTAGAAGTAATTAGGGTGCTAGAAGTGCTAATCCTAGAACCCTAGATGAGAGTAGAGATTATTAAGAAGTGGTTTTTCTCAAGCTCAAGTGTTTCTCAACACATGAGAGGGGAGAGCTTGAGGAAGAGGAAGAGCAAGAGAGAGAAAGTATATGATAGAATGAGAGAAAATATGAAGCATTCTCACATATGTGTGAATTATTATAAATTGATAATTAGTAAGATAATTGTCATGGCTTAATCAAGACATGACCATTATCATTTCATTTTTAATGCAAATTGCAAGGATCAAAGAGCATCTTCTAAATGAAATGATGATGGTCAAAGTGTCAACCAAGGTCAACAAGTCAAGAAGGTTAAATAGTCAACAACCATAACCATGCACAATTATATTAAACTAATATCAATTAACCATAATACACATATAAGCATTAGGGTTAATAAAATGACAATGGTCATTAACCCTAATCAAAGTTCTCTCCCTCTGTCTCAAGCAACTGTGCATACGCACCCGTATTCGTGATCCGAGAAACACGAATACAAAGAGATAAAACCAATCCCAAATCATATACTAGGATCTGGTTTAAACCAAAGCCCGCTAGTATAAGCTGTCCGGACAGCAAACGTGCACAAGTGCGCGGATGTGAACGAACCCTGTCGCAAAACCATGCGACCTCTACTCATTTTGCCTAAAGGCGAATAGCTCTGTGTAGGACTCTAAAGACTCGACATTACGCTGGCGGTGGGTTTAACCACAGACCGCAAGCGGCACTAGCTGTACGTAACGGTCCCCAGGTAGATGCCGATAAGAAGACTGACGAGGTGACCCCATCTGAACTCCTACTGAGCCTGTATGTGACAGTCTCCGTACAGTCCGGTCTGTTCATCTGATACATCGCATGGCGGGCCTAGGGGGCGGTGAACGTCAGTCCCCTAATAGCGGTACAAGTCGTGTCGGAGTGTATCCCAGAACACCCTGAGATAACACTGGAAACCTACCAGTATATCTCGCTTGCCCTGGCCAGGGACTACTCGTGTAATGGCTCTCCTAGACACAGCGCGATGTCAACCCCCAATACCGGGAGAGACGAATCCTGTCTAACCGTCACTGCCTCCAAGTGCTTCGGGACTGCACCCAAAAACTACCTGTTTGCACGACTCCTTTGAGCCGTGGTAGGGTAGTAATCAAAGTGCAGTGGGAACACACTTGAGGCAAAGTGACAGTGTCAAGTCAGCGGACTAAGCTGTACTCATGTCACCTGGGAACTGATAACTGAAGATAGGTATAATACCAACCAACAGTTCCCGACGAGTCCTGTCCAGTGTACTCGTAACCTAACGAGCACCCGCATACTATCTCAAGTACAACGTACTGACGGCTGTGGGACAGACCGTCTCCCACGCTGGGATGAGAAGCGTATACGCTAGTCTACTCCGGAGTATCGATGCCCTGTCTCGATAGTCCAACGACTAGGGACCTGTATAAGGATGTGCTTATGGATTACCCAGCCCCCACGAGTGTGAGCGCCATCACAACGCTGGTAATCAAGCAAAGATCCTAAGGGCTCTACTAATATGTATATCAGCGATATGCTAAAAGAAACACATGCACATATTAAAGCAGAGACAAACCAAGTAGCATACTACCATTTCGAGCAAGATTGTATATACACCTGTGAATATCCCAAGCTTCCATCAAGTAATATACAAACTAGTATGATACAGTAATGGCCTCTAGGGCATATACACTAACAAGGCTAAGGTGGCATTTGCATTTATTGGATTAATGAGTCATGGTGTGATTCATCCATGGAGTTAATGATTCATTTATGATTTATATGACTCATGAGATGAATCACTATGTGTATTAATGAAGTATGATGACATATTATTATTTGTTATTCATTTATTAATGTGTTATGCTTCATATATTCACAATGATATCATTATTCCAAAATGATTCTCATTCTCACCTTCTCTTTCCTCAAGCTCTCTCTCTTCAAACCCTAACCCTAACCTCTCATGTGTTGAGATAAAGGGTTAGCAAGACTTATTAATCCATAATCCTACTCTATATCCCCTAGGTTGCTTTGATTAGCACTTTTAGTAACCTAGTTACCACAAGTTAGAGGTCAAGCTTGGAGTAGTAGCTCTCGGGTGGATCGTCTTTGACTCGAGGAGTCCGTTGAGGTGCCGACGTTCCATAGAGCCTACGAGGTGCGGAGGACAGCGGTGAAGACCCGAAGGACAAGTAACGTGAGATATAACTTTGAATCCGAGTAGTTAAACTTTTCGTAGTTTTCTAGTAATGGTTTAGATACGATCCGTGTGCTCAAGTCCGTGTTACAAAACTTTGATAATTGTTTTTCATATATTCCGCCTCCCCGCAAGCTCGTGGGGTGAGTGACATGGACTTACAGGTCCCAGCGGAGATCGGGCTGCCCAGTCACCGGGTCGAGCACTTCGACGATGACGCAAACAGCATGGCGCTGCGGACCAACCTCGACATATTGTTGGAAAGAAGGGATCGGGCCCAGATCAGAGCCGCCGCCTATCAGCAACAGACGGCCCGATACTACAACGCTCAGGTTAAACGCCGCTCCTTCAAGACCTGAGACCTGGTCCAACGGAGGAACGAATTCATCGACCAAGGCAGGCTTCACAAGTTCTCCCCAAAATGGGAGGGTCATTTCCTCGTCTCTGAAGTGCTCCCCGGCGGAACCTACCGCCTACAAAACGCGGACGGACGAAAGCTGCCGCGGCCTTACAACGCCGAAAAGCTCAAGCTATATCAATGAGGTCAGAGCCAGTGAGTGCTTCCCTAAACCCCCCATCGAAATTTCCATTTCATAAAGATGGTGTAAAGCGTTCTCTGAAATTCATGTCCATACGAATAAGAACGTCGAATCTTTTTACCTTAGTAGAGTTCCCCCTTTACAAAAAGCCCTCCCAGAGGCAGTCGAGTCCGAGAATTCCTCGCTCGGCTATTCCCAGCGGGTAGCTTCCCTGCCACAACGCCGGGGATCAAAAGCCCTCACAGAGGCAGTCGAGCCCGAGGATCCCTTGCTCGGCTATCCCCAACGGAGAGCTTCCCTGCCACAATGCCGGGGATCAAAAAGCCCTCTCAGAGGCACCGGGCAGTAACCCTGCCCTGCCAAGGGTCCTTGGTAGGCTTCTACAGCCCCTCCCGCGCTAAGGACCAAAGTCCTCCCAGAGGCGGTCGAGTCCTTGCTCGGCTATCCCCGGCTGGTAGCTTCCTACCACAACCGACAGGGATCACAGTCCTCGCCAAGAGGCACTGGGAAGTAACCCTGCTCCGTCCCGGTCCTGAAGGATCAAAAGCCCTCGTAAGAGGCAACCGAGCATCTACCCTGCTCGGTCTACTCCGGCTGGTAGCTCCCTACCTACGACGCCAGGGATCAGAATGCCTTAGAAGGGGCACCATAGCGGCTACCCCGCTCGTCCATCCCAGGCTGGTAGTTGCCTACCCCCGACGCTAGAGTCAAAGCCCTCGCCAAAAGGCAACCGCGCAGTTTTACTACCCGGTCATCCACAGCAAGCTTCTTACAGCCACTCCGGTACTAAGGACCAAAGTCCTCAAAGAAGAAGTCGAGTCCTTGCTCGGCTGTCCTCGGCTGGTAGCTTCGTAACACAACCGATAGGAATCAAAGCCCTCGTCAGGAGGCAACTGCGCAGCTACACTGCCCAATCACCCATGGCTGGTGGTCGACACTCGAAGTCAAAGATACCCTGTGGCCAGCGGAAGATCCGATACACCAAGGAAGGTAGTCAGGTTATCCAAATCTAGACGATCTCCTCCCGACTCCGGGGCCCATGGGGATACCTCCTCGGCAGCGATTGTCATTCTCGTCAGCTAGTAATTGAAGTCAACTCGACGGAAGATCGCCAGACAGATGGCCAACCTAACACGAGAACACGACGGTACAAGTAAAGATATCCTACGAACATCCATCACACACAGAAGACAAAATGCAAATTGACGATTTTCTTTTATTGCCAAGATCAAAGTTTTTACAAAGGGTATTCTGAGGCCCCTAGCCCTACAAACTGCCCGGAGGCTTACTTCGGCCCTTTCATCGCTGGCGTTACGACTCGGGGCTCTACCACCAGAGACTCTGCCACAAAGGGCGCACCCTACTCCCCTCGCCATCTCCCACCAGAGGCCTCACCGCTGGAAGCCGAACCCGAGCGCGGAGTTCACCATCGTCGAACTCAAGAAGCTGTTCCTTCACGGCGTCCAGGGCCTTGTTCCACGCGACGGCAGAATACTCCCCGAGCTCGGCATAAAACTGCTCTGATGCCTTATACTCGGCCATAGCTTTCTTAGTCCGAGCCTCGGCAACTTGGGCCTTCAGCAACGCTGCCTCAGCATCTCCCATGCTAGCGTCCCTCTCTTTTTCCAGGGCCGCGAAGCGTCCGGCCAAATCTGCCAGCTTCCTATCGGCGACCCTGAAGGACGCGTTCAGACGACGAAGGATACCCCGATTCGCCGCATTGGCAAGTTCCGCAGCCTCCGCCCGGCACTCCGAGACGTCGGCCCTTGCCCTCTCCGAGCACAGGTCACGTCGCAAAACCTCGACCGCTGAAGGGAACGCTTCTACTGGCCTCGGGGCATGGAACGCCCCCTAGGCCTCCATGCGAGTGGTAAGGGCACAATGTTGAAGGACCTGACAGAAAGCCGATAAGAAACCAGGAGGCCTCCGAGCCAGGATAAGGTATACCAAGAGGAATACACGCAAAGTGGTTCGTACCTGGACCGCCCCCTGGGCCATGGCCTCCAATTGATCCCTCAGGGAGCCGTGCGGAAGCTTTCCCCCGGCCGACTCCTCCATCCCGGCGAGCAGGCCAACGGCAACGGAAAATCCAGACGGAACCGTGAAGACAGCGCCCCCCTCTTGTACGGAAATTTCCTCGGGGGCCCTCGATGATGACGCGTGAGAGACCGTCCTCTTCCTGTTCAGAGAGGGCCTGCCCTCGCCCTTCCCTCTGTCCCCCGTCTGGAGCTCGGGTAACTGTGGACGACCCTGGCCGCCGTCGGAGAGACCACCAGATGCTGTCGACGAAGCAGACGGCCCTACCGGGGGCTCGGCCACGCCACCAGCCTCCTTCTGGCGTGAGCAACCCGAAAAGTGAGAGCGAACCATGTATTCGAATGAAAGAAGAATGCCGAGCAGCAACACCTCAAGGAAGAGGGGAAAATGAAAGATTGGGGGCCCTGAGGCGGGCCCCACCCCTGTTTATCGCTGCATACAGTCTCATCCAACGGCGACCGTCGCCTCCCGCCAAAACACCCCCTAGACCAGCGGCCCTGATCGCTCCACGTGTCGACCCTGCGTTGGATCGCATCCCATCTGACGCCGCAGGCCTGCATACGTCGCGTCGGCCAATCGACGCCCGACGCGTGGACCGTCGCTTCAGTTGCAGGGTGCACGAACCAGCACACCTTCTTTAAATGCGGAGATCTCGCCTTGACTCGCTAGCGGAAAAGACAACCGACGGCCCGAGAACTCGTCCCGACAAAACCCTAGAAAGGATCTCACCCCGGAAGGCCCGGTAGACCACTCCTGACCCGACCTGCTGGCTGGTCGGGATAAGAGTGGGGGGATAATGATGATGCTCAGTATTGGCGATCTCCAAGATCAGGACACGTGGCAGGTAGCGTGTCCTCGAACTCAGAAGAAAGGGCCCACAGGGGCCGACCCGGTCACCCCGTACCCGACCTGCAAACACGAGCTAGCCCTCCTCAGGGCCCTCTGCAAATTGGCCTCTTCGGCCCTGCAGCTTGTCTCGAGCTGCCACAGGACCAAGACTCCTCGGCCTCTTCGCTCGCCCCCGAGCTCCCGCCGAGGCCGTCTTCCTCGGCCCTCCGACCAACTCCGCCACTCTCAAGTGTAACCGCCGTTCCGCGAATCTCGCCATGCGCGGATTTTCCGCCGGCAACTTCCCACGTTCCACGCCATCACGATCCCCATTAATGGGCGATCCGCTCTCTACGCGGGCGTGACGTCGGGAGCGTAACTGCCGGCGAGATTCCCGCGCCTGCTGCTGCGTGCCGCTACCGTTATATAAACCCCCATCACAGAGGGGTCAAGTAAGCCATTTTTTTACTCTTTTAAGCCGTTACTCTGCTCGGATCTCATCACTAACTTGATCGTCGGAGGGTCCTTGGTGGTACCAAACCATCCCGGGACTTCTTTGCTGGTACTCGGTACCGAACTCCTCATATCATCTCTTCCACCAAAACCCATTGAGACCCACACACAACGGAAGGTAACCACCTAAGTCCACCAGAAGATCAGCGGAAGACAACATCTGACGGAGACCCGAAAAGGACCTCCATCAATCAGGATCGATTCGTAATCTGATATTGTTTGGAGGGTATATGTAGGCTCCGATTTTTTTTGCGATATTTGAGACCTTTATTAGTTAAGCTATTTTTTCTTTTCTTTTTAATGATTTTCAAATCTGGCTCTTTCAAATGCTTTTGCATCATTCCCATGTGCTAGGGTTTGACTATGTAATGGCATTTTGCATTCAAAATTAGGGCTTATTTTTTACCTACCTATTTCTCCATATCAGTAAAACAGATATGGAAAACAATATCTATCGGTGGCTGCTGCCACGCCAGTCTTAGAAAAAGAAAAAAAACCTGTCATTGCATGGGATAAACAGTAGCATCTATAATAAGCGGGACCCAAATGCCGATGTTTAGTCTAAACTAAGGTTTAAGCTAATAAGTGCACACATGCCAAAAAGTATAAGTCCTCTCGCAATGATCTCTCAAAGAGACAAAATCCATGAGCTCATTTGTTTGGCACTAATATCTAGGTGTTGTGGATCCTACCAATTTGTCTCTCGGATTGATTGTGATCATAGTCACATAATTCGTGAATTATTCGGCCAATTCGCGAATAATTCGCGAATTATGTGACTGCCGATTAAACCTGCGAATTATTAGCCATCACCGAACGCGCCGAATTATTGCCGAATTATTCGCAAATAATTCCCGAATTATTCAAAAAACAGCAAATAATTCACGAAATCAAAATCTAACGTCTCATATATTAATTTTATATTAATTTTTTGTTCGAAATCCTTCCCGAACATTTCCCGAACACTTACCGAATCTTTCTCGAATACCTGCCGAATTTTTCCGAATAGTTCTCCAAATTCGAATTTTCGACCTCGCCGAGTTATTGCCGAATCATGAATTTGTGAGTACGATGATAATATATCAAATCCGGTAGGTAAAGTACAGCTGTGCTAAAATTGGTTCCAGCAAAACTGTGAGGGCCCCACTCACATGGCCACTGAATCTACATGTCTTTTGGATTCCTCTTAGATAAAAGAAAGGAAGAGAGGCTCAGTTCACGACTCCAAACATTTTCAGATGACCTTTGGGCTCCATGATGCCGACACAATTATAATTTACGTGTAGATTTTTTTTAAAAAAAATCAATGCTAAGGTTCCTGTCAGTTTTGGTTTTATTAAGATTCATACGGTGGAGAATCAACCAACAAAAAGGATGGGGTCCAATATCCATCAGTTATTGTATCATTTTCTTCTATATCAATCATTTATATACATCCTGCTGGTGGCGGCTCTTTGGTATGAATATGCTCAATTGAGACAACCGTATTCCATAGTGAATGATACGAGAATGCTTCTTGTACTCTACGATTGGTTACGAGCTGAATTAGCATGACTCAAGCGGTAGATTTTACTGTGCTGCACTTGAATTAGGTATATGGATGGTTGTGTTTGGTAATCAAACCGGGCAAGGGCCAAAAAGAAGATGATTTAATTATTATTTTTTTTCCATTGTGACGCGGATCGGATCGCGTCAAGATGTTACCTTCCGTTGATCTGCTGTTGGTGATGATGGACGGCCGAGATTTGAGTTGGATGATAGCTGTTGAAGTGTGTGGATCTCAATGGGTTTGAGGTTGTTGGGGCTGAGCTACCTGCAAGGAAGTCCCGGGGTGGTTATACCACCGAGGACCCTCCGACGATCAAGTTAGACAGGAAACCCGAGCAGAGTAACGGCCTAGAGAGTGGAAAAATGACTTACTTGAACCGTCTGAAGGAGAGGTTTATATAGCGGTGGCAACAGGCAGGCAGGTGCGAGAATCACGCCGGCCGTTACGCCCCCCGACGTCACGCCAGCGTGATGGACGGGATCTCCCATTAATGGCGAGACAGGCTCGTTAATGGGGATCGTGATGGCGTGGAACGCGGGATCGTGGGCAGCGGAGATCTCGCGCATGGCGAGATTCGCGGAGGTTAGGTGGAAGCACCTGCGAATAATGCCGTTGGTCGGTCGAAGGGACCGAGGAAGATGAGCTCGGCGGGGTTGGGACCGAGTGGGAGGCCGAGCTATCTTGGTTTTGTGGTAGCCCGGAGGCGAGCTGAGAGGGCCGAGGAGGCCAAATGTGCAGGAGGCTCGGAGGTGAGCCAGCGGTTGTCTTTAGGAAGGGCATAGGAGTGGTCGGGTCAGCTACTGTAGGTCATTTCTTGCACGCTTCGGGACACGTCATCAGCCACGTGTCACGATCTGGGAGATCACCGATATCGAGCATTATCATTAGCCCCCCACTTTCGTCCTGACCTGTTCACGGGTCGGGTCGAGTGTGGTCCGCCGAGTCACCCGAGGTGAGCTCCTCGTCGTAGATATCGTGAGTGTGTTTTCTCGGGCAATCAACTGTATTTTCTTGGTGATGTCAGCGGATAAGGAGCCAGATCTCGCATTAAAGAGGATGCGCCGGATCGTGCGTACGTTCGCCGAAGCGACATCCCACATGTCGGGCGCTGGTTGGCCGACGAGACGGGCCGCAGGCTTCTGGCGTCTGATTGGATACGACCAATGCGCGTGCGACATGTGGGGCGATCGTGGTCGTCGAATGCACTGGGCTGTTTTGGCGGGAGATGACTGTCGCCGTAGGATGTGTACGCCGGCAGCTATAAATAGATGTGGGGTCCTCATCAAGGCCTATACCTCTACAATTTTTTCTCGTCCTGAGTCTCGTTTAGCTCGGCGCTCTCCTTTTTAGGTCGGATCTCTGCGTTTCCCCTTCCGAGGACCCATCCTCTTAATCAGGTTAGATGTCTTTTTCTGAAGAGTTTGTAGAAATAGATCGAGTAGGGTCTAGGGAGCCCCTTGTAGATTCTTCTTCTTCTTCCTCTGCTTCTTCTGCCACTGAGTCAAAGTCTTCCCGGGAAGTTAGGGTCAGATCCTCTTCTCGGGGTCACGAGATGGGGGCAGTTCCCAGAGCGGGGGTCGTGGACGCCCCTGGTTTGTCATCCTCGGTGAGGTATGAGGACGAGCTCGCCACCGCTCGGGGTCGTTTCCATATTCCTCCCGGCTATACGCTACGTTTGGCCGAGGAAGGAGAGAAGGCAGATCAGGTACGGGGTAGAGAGATTGCCTTATATCTGGAAGCCTTTTGGGCCAGAATGCGCCTGCCTTTCTCTCCCGAGGTTGTTAGAGCGCTGAACCATTTCGGTATAGCCCAGGGCCAGCTAGTGCTGAACTCCTGAAGGATCCTCCTTGGGTTTTTGGTCTGCCTGAAGTTGCAGTCGATCCCTTTCAGGCTGTCCACCCTTGCCTCATCTCTCATTTACAAAAGCCATCCTGGCACTCACGCGGGCGAGTCGAGGTGGGTATACCTCTCGTTTAGGAAGCAGCGGGGAAGTGCTCCTGGATCGGGGGTCGTCGTCGTGCCTTCTTCCATCCACGATTGGAAGAAGAAGTTTTTTTTTGTAGGGCCGCCCGAGGGTGAGGACTGGCCCGTACTTACCCATTGGTCTAGGGATAGGTGTCGGCGAGAAGGTCAGTCGAGCGATCCCAACGCGCTGAAAGTGGCGGAGTGGGAGCCCATTCCTCGGGCCGACGTGATGCTTTCTGAGCAGGCCCTGAGTTGGGCTGGGCTCAGCCCCGTCCAGTTCACGGGTAAGTTAGGAGTTTGCAGGCGATCTTTTAGACTTGCGTTTATTTTACTTTTTACTTGTGTTGCTGACTCCATTGTACCTTGTCTTGTGTAGAACCCATGGACGCGAGCAAGCTTAGGGCGGCCATACGTGAGCCGAAGAAGGGATTGAAGGCTGGAGGTGCCAGCTTTTTCCGTCCGACGTCGGCCCCGGCACATTCGGCAGCCGCCCTACCCGGCATTCGAGTGCAGGCCACGCCCTGGAGCCCAGCCAGGCGCCGAGCCGAAAGCGGGTTCGGGAACAAGAGGCTGAGGCTTCAAAGATAGAGACCGGCTCCCCGGCGTCGTCTCTCAAGCGGTTCCCCTGGACGGTCTTGCGGACCCCGGCCTCTCCGATCTTGGTAGACGAGGGGGGCCTCCGCTTTGAGGTGTCCTCGGGGCTCTCCGTTGCTGACAGCTTGCTGACGGACATGGAGAGGTCGGCCGAAGGCAAGGTTCCTCGGGGGATCCTAAGCGCGCAGATGGCGGCGATCGCCCAAGAAGCCGTGCAGGTTAGTGCTCGCACCTTACTTGATTTTTCTCTCAGCGCCTTACTATTCGTGAGATTTGGTGCCTCCCTTTTCTTTCTGACCCCCTCTGATTTCTTCAGGTCCTCCAGCACGTCGTCCTCATCGTCTAGATGGAGGACGAGGAAATTACCCCGGCGATGCGAGTCACGGGCGAGCTCTCCTCGCTAGAGGAGAGCTCGAAGTTGGAGCTGGAGGCGGCGATGGCGAGGTCGCTACATTAGAGGGCGAGGCTGCGGTCGGGAAGTAGGAGGTTGCGGCCGGAAAGCAGGAGGTCACCAGGTACCGCGAGGCCGCCCAGGTCGCCGAGGGCAAGCTCCACGACTCTAAGTTGCTCGTCGGCACCCTGAACAAGTCGGCGGGCGCCCTTCGGAAGGAGCTGGAGGCGGCAGCAGAGGGGACGAAGCGGGCCGAGCTCAGGGCGGCGAAGGCGGTGGAGAACTAAAAAAAGTCGGACCATTTTTACGCCGACCTAGCCACAGCCACTACCCTCATCTGGCACGAGGCCCTCGACGCCGTTAAGGCTCGAATGCCGGAGTTGCCCGATGAAAAGCTCCGGAATGAATATCCTCGCGGGGACGATGCGCAGGGGGAAGCCCTCGGGAGCACTGCCGGGGAAGGGACTCCCGTCGAGGGCGGCGCCGAGGCTCCTGTGATGGGCGCAGCCCCAGTCGTGGTGGATGCGGTGCTCCTTGGGGTTGCGCTCGGCCCTGAGGCCTGAAGGCCCTCGTCTTCTTGTTTCTTTTCTTTTGTTGCCTCGGGAATTTTGTAGGCCTCCGGGCATTTTGTAAGGCTGGGGAGCTCATAATACCTTTGTAGAGACTTTTGATTTTTGTGAATAAAAATCTTAGTTTGCAGTTTCTTTGCGTGCACATTATCCTTTTGTTTATGGGGAACATTCGTATTTGCACGGTTCAGCATTCACGTCGGGTGATCGCACGTCGAGTTGAATTCGACTATTTGCCAAGTATGCAAAGACCGGTGAAGGGTCGGTATCTCCATGGCCCCGAAGTCTATGTTGGGATCGCTTAGACGTGGATGGCCTCATGGCGAGGGCTTGGGCTGGGGGTGTTGGCGGTTAGTAACACTAGCTATAGATGACCGAGCATTGTAGATTCTCGGCTGCCTCTTAGCGAAGGCTTAAGTATCTGGCTTCGTGGGGGTAGTGAACGACATCCATCATAACCGAGCATGGTAGCTGCTCGGTTGCTTCTTGGTGAGGACTTCGATCCTTAGCGCTGGAAAGGCCGTAAGAGGTGGCTAATGATGGACTAAGCAGTGAAGCTGCTCAGTGGCCTCTGGACAAGGGCTTCGATCCATGGCCTTGTGGGGTAGGGAGCTACCAGCAGCGGATAGCTGAGCAAGATAGCCGCTCGACTGCCTCTTGGCGAGGGCTTTTGATCCTTACCGTGGGTGGGGCCGTAAGAGGCCCACTAAGGACAGTCTGAGTAGGGTTGCTGACCGGTGCCTCTTGGCGAGGGCTTTGATCCCTGGTGTCGTGGGGGTAGGGAACTACCAGCTAAGGATAGCCGAGCAGGGTACCCGCTCGGCTGCCTCTTGGTGAGGGCTTCGATCCCTGGCACCGTAGGGTAGAGATCTACCAGCCAGTGATAACCGAGCAAGGGCAGGCCCGGTTGCCTTTTGATGAGGGCCTTTGATCCTTAGCGCGGGAGGGGCCGTAAGAGGCCTACTAAGGATGGGCCGAGTAGGATTGCTGCCCGGTGCCTCTTGGTGAGGGCTTTGATCCTTAAGGACGGCCCGAGCAGGGTTACTGCCCGGTGCCTCTTGGCGAGGGCATTGATCTCTGGCGTTGTGGGGGTAGGAAACTATGAGCCAGGGATAACAGAGCAAGGGCGGGCCCGGTTGCCTCTTGATGATGGCTTTTTATCCATAGCACGGGAGAGGCCGTAACAGGCCTACTAAGGACGGGCTGAGCAGGGTTACTTCCCGGTGTCTCTTGGCGAGGGCTTTGATCCTTAAGGACGGGCCGAGCAGGGTTACTGCCCTGTTCCTCTTGGCAAGGGCTTTTGATCCCTGGCGTCATGGGGCAGGGAACTACCAGCCAGGGATAGCCGAGCAGGGCAGCCGCTTGGCTTTCTCTTGGTGAGGTCTTTGATCCCTGGCGTCGTGGGGTAGGGAACTACCAACCAGGGATAGCTGAGCAGAGTAGCCGCTCGGCTGCCTCTTGGTGAAGGCTTCGATCCCTGGCGTCGTGGGATAGGGAACTACCAGCCAGGGATAGTCGAGCAGGGTAGCCGCTCGGCTGCCTCTTGGCGAGGGCTTGGATCCCTGGCGTCGTGGGGTAAGGAACTACCAGCCAGGGATAGCCGAGTAGAGTAGACGCTCGGCTGCTTCTTGGCGAGGGCTTCGATTCCTGACGCTGTGTGGCAGAGAACTACCAGCCGGGGATAGCCGAGCAGGGTAGCCGCTCGGCTGCCTCTTGGTGAGGGCTTGGATCCCTGGCGTCATGGGTATGGAACTACTAGCCAGGGATAGCCGAGCAGGGTAGCCGCTCGGCTGCTTCTTGATGAGGGCTTCGATCCCTGGCGCTGTGTGGCAGGAAGATGCCCGCTAAGGACGGACCAAGCAGTGTAGCCGCCCAGACGTTCTCGAGGTTCTATCCGACCTCCCCGGTGTAAGTATGAGGAATGGGGACAGTCATGGGCAATACGTGTATCTGTAACATTTTGAAAATCTGGAAATAATTAAAATTAATTAATTAAATAATAAAATGTCAATTTAAAAGTTATTAAAACAAAATATGACATTTTCATAAGTAGTACGTAAAACAAATTAAATTGAAATTTTAATATGTAATATAAATAAATTATAAAGGTTTTAATGAGAAATTTAGCTTCATTTTTAATTAAAAGAATGTTATATAATAACATAGTTAGTGAGGGGTCTTTTTGTAAAGTTTAGGAAAAATGCGCAAACTTGAAATTGTGAGGGTGTAACTGGAAAAGGGGTAGATAATGTTTTAGCTCAGAAATTTTATCAAGATAAATCAAATTTGGAGTGATAATGCATTGCCACCACCTACTTGCATGCACACTTCATTTCACAACACTTGCTCCTTGCATGAGAGTGGCACACTCTTGTTGGTGACACCCCCTCCTACACATCACTCTTCCTTTTACCATATATATAGTGTTCAGATCATTTTAATAGATAAAAATTCAGAAAAATTTCATGTTTTAAAGAAAACTAAGAACAAGCAAAGAAGAATAAAAGAAAAGAGAGAAGAGAAGAAGAACTAGGCTAAGGAGTTCACCATCAAGCTAGGAACTAGGAGCTTGTGCATCTTGGAGGGAGATCATCCAGAAATCCTTTATACGTAATACCTTTAAGCACTGTAAGAATTAGTTCTGTAACTGGTTTAACGTTGAAATCGAATATCGATAAAATCGTATTTTTGGTAAAATTTAGCTCTGTAGTAATCTGCTATTAATCAGAGTAAAATCAACTTAACAAAACAATGCCTAAATATTGTATGTTGGACCTCGCACAAACCCTAAAAGAACGAACCAAGAGGCTCGGATTTAGGCTGGCAAACTATAGGAGAATTCCGGCGTCGCCGGATCTTTGATGGATTTTGGGGTTTTTGGTTTTTGGGTAGGTCTCTGTATCATTGTTAGGATATTTTGGTATTGTTTAAAATAGTTAATTTAACTGTATATAAAATCTGGGAACTAATATCGGAAAAGATATCTAAAGTCTAAAATACGACACGGTTAAAACGTAACGCGTTCTATTTTCTGTTGCGAAAGAGCGTTTGGGTAAATTCCAGTTAAGATAGGTGTTAGATAGTTGCTATAATCGTACGTAGTGTAATTAGTACGTACAACTTGTGTTTTCATGTTTTCACCTTATCGGAATGTAGCCGTTTCTTATGTAAGTTAAATTCAATGTTAGATTTGAGTGCAGGAACTTCGGAGGCCGCAAGGAAAGGAAAGAGATTGGCAATTTCTGAGTAGTTACGACGTATTCCGGTGAGTAGATTAAACATCTACCGGGGGATCTTGTGATGATGGCATGATACGCCCGTAGTTAGATTTAAATTCAAGTTTTGCTTTTGTATGTTAACTTTATCATATGCATTCTTAAATCTACATATATACCTCCATGATTAATACTTGTTAGAACACTGCACCATTATCGACGAGTAATGCCTCACATGCACATATCTACATGTTACACTACACCTTGTCGATATTAACATGTCACTTCACACTTAGAAATTATTCTGTTAAAAATGATTCTTATCATACCTTAAGTATCAATAGTCGTAGTAATTAGCGTATATGACATCATATTTTGTATTCAAGTATTAGTAGTTGATATAAGAGGCATTCGTATTATTGAGGATTTATGGTTTTAAGTTTTCATATACTATTACGAAAAATTAGTGATTTTCATGATTATGTGTCATGTCCACCATGAAATGTCATTTTTATGATTTGGTTTTATTCCGGACCGAGTCTAGGGGTATACGGCTACGGATTTACAATTTTATCCAGACTGAGTTGGTGGAGGATACAGTTGGATACATGGTGGACCCGGTCGAGACCCAGGGGCAGGATAGCCGCACTTTAGGCGGGGAGCCTAACGAGGATACTCGATTCCGGAGACAGTTATGAAACACAGCGGATATCTAGATGATACCGACCGGTGTTATTGATTACAGGATCGTTCGAGGAATGATGCCTGATGAAACACCGAAGATTTGTGTCGATGTTAGGCACGGAGAAAAATGAATATGATTTGGAAAATAATTGATGAGATTTCAGTTTTGATTCATATATGGAGTATTACATATTCATTCCTCCACTTGTTATCATGTATCGCATTCACTATTGTTGAAATTAGTTCTAGTTCGACATATTTACATCATCAGCCGTTATATGTTAGTTATATTCACTGAGTTGGCAACTCACCCCCGTTGTGCCACTGTTCCTTGCAGGGGTAGAGTGGATGGTTAGCCGCAGTGCAGATCCACTTATCAGATTTTATCGCATCTTTTTCTAGGTGGGTTACATATATAGCAACCTTCTCTTTTTGGTATTGTATATTGAATCTAGAGTATCTCCATCAGACCCTGTATTATGACATAGAACGAGAGGTGGTTATATGTATATTATTTCGACAGATGAGATCGTTTAGTTGTATTAAATGATATTTCTTTTATGTACGTCTGAGATTCTTCTTTGATGTCGTATTATGAATATGTATTGATTTCCATTGTTAATATCGTTGCTCCCAACTAGGGATGCAGCCAAATTAAACACTTTATAACTGCTTTTATTATAAATGCAATAGGAAATTACTGTTAAAATCTTAAATACTTAAAACCGTGATTTTTACTTAAAAACTAAATATTTTCTAAAGTTCCGCAAAAAGGGTTTTGATCTTGGTTTTTGTCTTACTCGGATTGTGTCGATATTTTTAGATATTATACAATCTATGTGCCGGTCACATCCAAACTTTGGGTCGTGACAGTATCGAATATGTAGGGGAGGTGAAGAGCCGGAGCCGCGTTGTTTCGATTTCGTCAAGAAACACTCGAGGTCTGCCGCTTGGCGGCACAGCTGTAGGTGAAACGGGCGACTGTTGGATTTTCGAGGGTGAAGCGGGCTATAAAGCGGAGGGAGTGTTGACCACTCCTTTCTTCACACCCGAACGTGAGAATGGAGGACTTCCCTTTTACGATCCCCGACATCGTGAATTTTGAAGACGTGTACCTCTATGACCAGTACTGCACCGAGGACACGGTGCAGCTAGTGGTTGGCCGCATTGAGGATCATTTCAGCCGACTGCTCCCCCGACGCTCCCCCCTGCTCCAGCTGCTGATGTACTCCATCTGGAGGGCGTCGCCGGGGCTCTACAACCCCTTATCCGAACATCTGAGGGACGAGGCTGTTGGTAAGTTAAGATCCTTGCGGCGCTTCGGTCTGATCTCTACGGGTCGGTGGGATCGCTCGGTGGCGCTCATCCTTGAGTGCTATCAATTGAAGCACCACGCTGACATTCGTGGGTGGCATCAGAGGCAAAGGGCTGAAGCGGCGAGGGCTCGGCTGGCAGAAATATGCTCGGAGTACCACGAGCAGTGTTTCCTGTATCCCCTTACCCCGCTATTGTAATTTTTCTTTTTCGGTGTATGGCTGAAGAGCCTATAGTACCCTTTGAATAAACAAACTCTTCTTTTTGCAATGTTTTATTGATCTCTTCTTATTATATAAACAGAAAGATCCTGAGAAAGTTTACATTGCCTTAGTAAAAGAAGTACAAGCTAGTAGATGCTCTTTTTATTTGCTCAGCTTGAGCCCCTCGGATGTCTGTTGGCCTCCGTGATCGGCGCGGGGTGTTGAGCCTCGTAGGTATCCGACGTACCCTCCGTTGACACACCCATGATTTGGCCGATTGTCAACTCGCCGGGAGGGGGACGCTGCTCTTGCTCGCGGTCAGCTTGCCGCTTGTCCCGCAAGTACGCTGCGAGGTGTCTCGAACGGATGAGCTCCTCGATGTAGTCTCGGAGCTGCTTACTGCTCTCCGTGGAGTGGTTTAGCGATCTGTGAAAACCGCAGTAGGGGCCCCGAGTATGCTTTGCCTCAATGCGCGAGATCGGGGGGAGCTTGAAGAACCCCTCGCTCTTGGCCTCCTCAAGCAGTACCGTCTGGGAGACGTTGAGCGGGGTGTACTCCTGAAACCTCGGGGAGTAGGGCTTTGGCTGCTCAAGTCTCTTTCTCTCTTCCCTCGCCCTTTTCTTCTGGTCAGTTTTCTCTGCCCCGGGGAGATTTGCGTTCACCTCGGACTCGAGCTGGATTTCGCGCTCGGTCCAGGCTTTTACCTCGGCCATGGTCTTAGGTTGCGCTAATGCAAAGGAGCGTAACCACTCCTTGTGCCTAAGACCAGACCTCAGGGCTATGATGACTGTCTTATCCTGATGTCCGGGGACCTCGAGAAGGGCATTATAGAAGCGGGTGACGTACGCTTTGAACGTTTCTTTGTCCCCGCTCTTGATCGTGAATAGATGGTCGACGGTCCATTTCTGCCGTCTATTCCCGACGAAATGGCCGAGGAATTGGGTGGCTAGCTCGTCGAAGGTTAAGATCAAGCGCGGCCCGAGTCCTCGGAACCAGTCTAGTCTGGAGAGGATGAGAGTGGCCGGGAAAGCTCGGCATTGGGTGGCGTCAGAGTTGTCTTGGAAGCTCATCCCGGCCGTGAACGCATCCAGATAGTCCTTCGGGTCTGACTTCCCGTCGAAGAAAGAGACCTTGGGGGGGTTTGTTCCGGGAGGAGACATGGACGGCGAGAAGCTCCTCAGTGAAGGGCTTTATGAGCGAGTCGGCAGCGTATTTAGCCCCATCGCTTGAGTTGCGACCTTCTCAATGCATGCCCTCGATCTTCTTTTTGAGGGCGTCGAGCCGGCCATGGTACCCCGACGATTCGGCACATCCCGATCTTTGGCCCCTGCTGTTGGAGACCTGTGTCTGGCCGTGGCCCCGATTCCTCTCAATGAGGTTCCTCAGGTCCCCTGGAGAGGTAGTCTTCGAGTTGCCATGACGAGTCCCGTCCGTGGGACCCCGTCGAGGGAGGGGATGTCGGTCATGCCTGGTAGCAGGCGAGCTGACCGACATCTCCTCGGGAGGGGTAGGAGCGCGTAGGGGCTTAGGGCGAGGCACTCGGGCGACAGACCTCTGTGTTGAACTGCCGGGTGCCCATCGGGTCATAGAATATGTTGGCCCGGGAGATCGGCGGCCGTGGGAGGTAGCGAGGCGGTGGTCGGCAGTGCTGGCGCGGGCAGAGTCTTCTCTTCCTCTGTAGGGGTCCCGGTCCCGATGTCGGGGAGCAGCGACCTGGGGAGCTCGCCCCGCCGTTTGGATATGGACGAGCGCATCCACGACGGACGCGAGTCGATCTATCCGGGCGGCTAGGGCGTTGATGGCGTTCGGGTGAGGAGATTCGTCCGCGGATCCGTCGTGGGGGAGGTGGCGGCTAGTGCTTGGATCGTCGTGGTGACCGCTCGCCATTGGGTTGAGATCGGAAGATGAACTTTGTTTAGTGGAATCAAGATTTCCCACAGACGGCGCCAGCTGACGCGGGTTAGATCATGTCAAGATGTTACCTTCCATTGATCTGCTGTTGGAAATGATGGACGGCCGAGATTTGAGTTGGAGAATAGCTGTTGAAGTGTGTGGATCTCAATGGGTTTGAGGTTGTTGGGGCTGTGCTACCTGCAAGGAAGTCTCGGGGTGGTTGTACCACCGAGGACCCTCCGACAATCAAGTTAGACAGGAAATCCGAGCAGAGTAACGGCCTAGTGAGTGGAAAAATGACTTACTTGAACCGTCTGAAGGAGGAGTTTATATAGTGGTGGCAACAGGCAGGCATATGCGAGAATCACACCGGCCGTTACGCACCCCGATGTCACGCCCGCGTGATGGGCGGGATCTCCTATTAATGGCGAGACAGGCTCGTTAATGGGGATCGTGATGGCTTGGAACGCGGGATCGTGGGCAGCGGAGATCTCGCACATGGCGAGATTCGCGGAGGTGAGGCGAAAGCACCTGTGAATGATGCCGTTGTTCGGTCGAAGGGACCGAGGAAGATGAGTTCGGCGGGGGCTCGGGACCGAGTGGGAGGCCAAGCTATCTTGGTTTTGTGGTAGCCCGGAGGCGAGCTGAGAGGGCCGAGGAGGCCAAATGTCCAGGAGGCTCGGAGGTGAGCCAGCGGTTGTCTTTAGGAAGGGCATAGGAGTGGTCGGGTCAGCCACTGTAGGTCATTTCTTGCACGCTTCGGGACACGTCATCAGCCAAGTGTCACGATCTGGGAGATCACCGATATCGAGCATCATCACATTGCATATATGAAAGTCCTCCAGTATGCCACTATGTTAGTGTCGTGTTTACATGATGAGTTGGTAAAGTATTTCTCTACAACATTGTACACCAATCCTGTATTGATGGATCTCTGGATCTCCTTCAGATGTTACCTTCCGTTGATCTGCTGCGAGCGCTGATAGATGGCTGAGATTGGATTTGGAGGGTTGCCTCCTGAAACGTGTGTATCTCAATGGGTTTTATGTGGTTGAGGCCGAGCTACCTGCAAGGAAGTCCCGGGATGGTTGTGCCACCGAGGACCCTCCGACGATCAAGTTAGACGGGGTATTTTGGCAGAGTAACGGCCTATTGGGGTAAAATTGCTTCCTATTGGGGTAAAATTGCTTCCCTGAGTCGTCTTGGAGAGGGTTTATATAGTGGCAGCAATGGGCAGGCGGGCGCGAGATTCACGCCGGCCGTTACACTCCTGGCGTTACGCCCGCGTGATAGGCGGGATTCCCCATTAATGACGAGATATGCTCGTTAATGGGGGGATCGTGATGGTGTGGAACGCGGGATCATGGGCGGCAGATATCTCATGCCTGGCGAGATTCATGGAGCCGTAGTGGAGGCTCCTGTGATCGGTGCTGCGGATCGGTCGGTGAGATCGAGGAAGATAAGCTCGGCGGGAGGCTCGGGAACGAGCGGGAGGCCGAGGCATCTTGGTTCTGTGATAGCTTGGAGGCGAGCTGGGTGGTCTGGAAGGCCACCGAAGGTCGGTAACATCCTAGGGTTGTAGTCCCGGGCATGCTTCCAACGTACCGTTCTTGATCCTTTCTTGTAAGCTCTGGGACACGACATCCGACACGTGTCATGATCTTGGGAGTCACCGATATCGAGCATCATCATTAGCGCCCCACTCTCATCTCAACCCGTTCCTAGCCCGGGTCGAGAGTGGTCTAACCGGTCACCCGGGGTGAGCTCTTTTTTGAAGATATCGTCAGTATGTATTCCCGGGCAATTAGTTGTATTTTCTTGATGACGTCAGCGGATCTGGGAAGAGATCTCGCATTAAAGAGGAAGCACCGGTTTGTGCGTATGTTCGTCAAAGCGCCACCCCACGTGTCTGGCATTGGTTAGCTGACGAGACGGGCCGCAGGCGTTCCCGCACCCGATGGGACGCGTCCAATATGAGTGCGACATGGGGAAGGTTGTCGGCCGTTGGTTGTGAAGCGTTGTCTTAGCGGAAGACGATCGGATCCGTAGGATGTGTACGCCGGCAGCTATAAATATAGGCAGGGTTCCCATCAGGGCCCATACCTCACCACAATTTCCTCATCCCTAGTCGTGTTAGCTCGGCGCTCTTCTCCTCTGGTCGGATTCCTTGCGTTCTCTCTTCCGAGGACTCATCCCTTTGATCAGGTTAGATGTCTTCTACCGAGAAGTCTGTAGAAATAGTCCGGGAAGAGTCTAGGGAGTCCTCTGTAGCTTCCTCTTCCTCTTCTTCTTCTTCTTCTTCTTCTTCTTCTTCTTCTGCTTCTTCCTCTTCCTCGTCTGAGTCGGAGTCTCCCCGGGAAGTTAGGGTTAGTCATGCTTCCCGGGGTCATGCGACGGGGGCGGTCCCCAGAGCGCAGGTTATGGATGCTCTTGGCTCGTCATCCATGCTGAGGCATGCGGATGAGCTCGCCACCATCCGGACTCGTTTCCACATTCCTCTCGTCTACTCTCTTTGTCTGGCCGAGGAGGGGGAGAGGGCAGACCAGGTACGGGGCAAGGAGATTGCCTTGTATCTGGAAGCCTTTTGGGCCGGGATGTGCTTGCCCTTCTCCCCCGAGGTGAGTGCAGCATTGAATTGTTTTGAGTTAGCCCCAGGCCAGTTAGTGCCGAACTCTTGGAGGATTCTCCTTGGGTTCTTGGTCCGGTCGAATGATCCCGATGCAGTGGCGGTGTCGGAGTGGGAGCCCATTCCCCGGGCTGATGTATTGCTATCTGAGCGGGCTCTCAGTTGGGCCGGGCTCAGCCCTGCCCAGTTCGCGGGTAAGTTAGGAGTTTTCAGGCGACCTGTTTAGACTTGTGTATTCTTTCCCTTTTTCTAGCATTGCTGACTCCTTTGTACTTTTGTCTTATGCAGAACCCATGGACCTAGGCAAATTTCGGGCAGCTCTGGTCGAACAGAAGAAGGGGAAGAAGGTCGGAGGCGCCGGCCCATCTCGCTCATCGTCGGCTCTAGCTCCACCGAAAACTGCTCCATCCAGGTGCTCAAGCGCGCCCTGGGCCTCGAAGTCCAGCCAAACGCTGAGCCGAAAACGTGCTCAGGAGCAAGAGCCCCAGGCTCCAGAGGTGGGAGGTGAGACTGGTTCCCCTGTGTCGCTCCTCAAGAATTTTCATAGGACGGCGCCCCGCTCTCTGGCTTCTCCGATCATCGTAGACGGTGGGGAGCTTCTCTTCGAGGTGCCCTCGGGGATTTCCGTCGCTGACAGATTGCTCTCGGATATGGAAAGGTCGGCCGGGGACAGAATCCCTCGGCGGACCCTCCGGGCCCAAATGGCGGCCATAGCTTAAGAGGCCATGCAGGTTAGTGTTCGCACCCCACTCGGGTCTTCATTTAGTATTTTTGTTCGCGAGATTGGGTGCCCCCCTTTTCTTTTTAACCCCTCCTTTGTTTTCTTCAGGTCCTCCAGCACGTCACCCTCGTCGTCAACATAGAGGACGAGGAAATTTCCCCGGCGATGCGGGCCGCGGGTGAGTTCTCCTCACGGGAGAAGAGATCAAGGCTGGAGCTGGAGGCGGCGATGGAGAGGGTCGCTGCCCTCGAAGACCGGGTGGCGGCCGGGGATCGGGAGATCACCATATGCCGAGAGGCCGCCCGAGCCTCCGAGGCCAAGTTAGAAGATTCCAAGGTGCTTGTTGCCACCCTGAAGAAGACGGAGAATGCCCTCCAGAGGGAGAACGAGGCGGCAAAGGAGGGACCGAGGCGTGCCAAGCTTCGAGCATCGAAGGCGGTGGAGAGCTACAAGAAGTCGGACCAGTACAACACCGACCTCGCTGGAGCCGCTGCCATCGTCTGGCACGACACCCTCGACGCCGTCAAGGCCTTGATGCCGGAGTTCCCTGACGGCGAGCTCCGGGGTGAGTACCCCCTTGGGGATTAGACGTAGGGGAATGCCTCCGGAAGCGCTGCAGGTGGAGAGGCCCCTGGTGGGAGCGTTGGGGAGAAGTCGGTCGCCCCGGCCATCGGCGCCGAGGCTCCTGCGGTGGGCGCCGACCTTCAAGATGCTGCCCCGGTTATCGCAGTGGAAGCGCAACTTATCGAGGTCCTCCCCGGCCCTGAGGCCTGAACCTCCTCGCTTCCTTATTTTCTTTGCGCTAAAATTTTGTAAGCCTCCGGGCATTTTTTTGTAAGGCTGGGGAGCCCATAATACATCTGTAAAGACCTTCGACTATGGTGAATGAAATCTTTTTGTAGTGTTGTTTGCGTGCATATTTTCCCTTTGTTTTGTGGTAAAAAAATTTATTTGCGCGGTACTGCTTTCATGTTAGGTCGGTTTTTCTTCTAGCGATCGCACGTCGAGTTGAGTTCGACCATTTGCCAAGTGTGCAAAGTCCGGTGAAAGGTCGGCATCTCCATGGCCCCGAAGTCGAGGTGGAGATCGCTTAGTAAAGACATGTAGGAAGCTGAGCAGGGAAGCTGCTTGGTGGCCTCTTGATTAGGGCTTTGATCCTTGGCGTTGTGGGGGTAAGAAATTACCAGCCATGGATGGACCGAGCAGGGTAGCTGCTCGGTGGCCTCTTGATGAGGGCTTTGATCCTTAGCGTCGGTGGGTAGTGAACTACCAGCCATAGATGGACTGAGCAGGTTTGCTGCTCGGTGGCCTCTTGGCGAGGGATTGGATCCTTGGCATCGGTGGGTAGTGAACTACCATCCATGGATGGACCGAGCAGGGTTGTTGCCCGGTGGCCTCTTGGTGAGGGCTTTGATCCTTGGCGTCGGTGGGTAGTGAACTACCAGCCATGGATGGACCGAGCAGGGTTGCTTCTCGGTGGCCTCTTGGAGAGGGCTTTGATCCTTAGAGCGGGAGGGCATTGGGAGGCCTTCTAAGGATGGACCGAGCAGGTTAGCTGCTCGGTGGCCACTTGGTGAGGGTTTTAATCCTTGGCGTCGTTGGGTAAGAGATTACCAGCTAAGGATGGACCGAGCAAGGTACCTGCTCGGTGGCCTCTTGGTGAGGGCTTTGATCCTTGGCATCGTTGGGTAAGAGATTACCAGCCAAGGATGGACCGAGCAGGGTAGCTGCTCGGTGGCTTCTTGATGAGGGCTTAGATCCTTAGAGTTCTGGGGTAAGAAGTTACCAGCCAAGGACGGACTGAGCAGGGTAGCTGCTCGGTGGCCTCTTTGTTAATAATATGTATGCCCTAGAGGCCATTACTGTACATATGATATATATTGTAGTGGATGCTTAGACATATATAGGGAGGACTTTCTTGCTCGACATAATAGTATGCTATCTGGTTGCTCTTTATCTTAACATGTACACTGATTGTCTCTATGTTACATGTTGATAAAACCCTTAGGATGAGTACTTGACTACCAGGACTTTGATGCAGATCATACTTGTAGGGACGGAGTAGTCGCTAAGTACATCCTTCAAATGTTCCTAGTCGTGGGTGTATCGAGACAGGGCATCGATATACCAGAGTAGACTAGCGTATCGCTTCTCGACCCAAGTAGATGGGCGATGGATGACCCCATATCCATTGGTGTTTGACATCAGAGACAGTATACGGGTGCTCAGTGGAGACTGGGTACACTGGGCGGACTCGCCGAGAACTCCCAGATGGTATTATACCTAATGTCAGATGGCAGTTCTCTGGTGACACTGGTACAGGTTAGTCTGTAGACCCGAGATCGTCATAGAGTCTTGTGTGATTCCCATTGTGCTTTGATTTCCACCTTACCACGTTCAAGAGAACGTGCAAAACGGTGGCTTTTGGGTACAGTCCCGGATCATATGGAGGCAATGAGCGATAGGAGAGGTTTCGTCTCTCCCGGTATTGGGAGTTGATGTTGCGCCGTGCTCGATTGGCTATAACAGGAAGTCCTTGGCCAAGGCTGCTTCAGAGATATACTGGTAAGTGTTATCAGTAGTTCTCGACCCGTTATGATCCTCATATTGACACGACTTATTGAGTTACTGGGGTCCGACGTTTACCACCCGTAGATGAAATATGCGACATATCAGACGAAGAGACCGGACTGTACGGTAGTGTTACTGATTGGATTTGCAGGAGTGCGAGCAAGCTTGCTTGTTAATCTTCTAATCGCTCAATACCCGGGTGGCCGTTACGTTTAGCAGACCGCTTGCGGCTTGTGGGTGTTTGATATGATCATCACCTACTGCCGGCGTATTGACGAGCCTTTAGAGTCCTACATAGGGGTTTCCTGGCTAAAGCGAAATGGAGTAGGAGCACATATGTGATATGTGCGGGACCGAGATTGATAGGATATGAGATACCGTATTCTATTCTCGCGATATGCGATATCGGCCGGGTGTTTGTGATATAGCCGGGTCATCGGATCAAGTGTTGATTCGATGAAAGGTTACATGTTATATTAGTCGGTTATATGTTATATAGCCGGATTATCGGATCAAGTGTTGATTCGATAATTTAATGTATAATTATATATGTGATATATTACATTGTATTAACTAATATAAGCTCGCTTTATTGATTCTTTTTCTCACTTGGTAATACATTGATGTATATGCGATATATGTTAATTGTATTATTTTCTTTTGTTACATTATATATTATATATGTTATATATAATATTGTAACGTGTTAGGGTTACAAATGCAACTAGGGTTTTGAGATTAAACCATGTTAGGGTTTGGATTAGGGTTAATATTGTGGATTAAGTTTTGGATGAGCTTTGAGGAAGCTTCATGATGGTTTGACTTAGTCCACTCTCTATGATATTTTTGCTAGATATTTCTTAACCCAACCCAAATCTTAACCCATAGTTTATTCTCTACATGGGTTAAGCATGTCATGCTTAAACCTAGGTTGCAATTCTAAGCTAAACAATAATTCATATGATGAGTTCTTTTCTTCTTCATCAAAGCTTTCTAGCTTCAATGGAGGCATGAGGAAAAATGTGAGAAAATGATTTCTAATGTGAGAAAAATTCCTACTTCATCATCCTCTACTACTTGCCATTTAGTATAGGGCGTTTGCTTTACTAATTCCTTGATTAGTGAAGAGATAGCTTGGGTTAGTGTCTCCTCGACGTAGATCATCTTCGGCCTCGAAGTCTTCGAAGCAAGCATGTTCGTTTCTTCAAGGGAGCCTTTCTAGAGTCCGGAGTTCACGATCGCAGCGAAGGGGACTACTACACGGAGCTATTGAAGTGAAGGACCGGTCTATAAAGATTGTATTCCTTGCTCACTAGAATTGCAAAGTGTTTATATTGCTATTCCGTCGATTTCGAGTTAACGATTCTTTGTTAGGGTTAGCTAAAACGACAAATTTTTGAATTTGGCATGGACGATACCTCCTGAAACCTTGATGCCATCTTATGTAACCCTGCAGTGGTATTAGAGCCAGGCTAGAAATTTATACGGATTTTGTTAGAATTACGAAACCGAAATACTCCTAAACTTGCATCGCCAAAACCTGCTTGCTGTCGATTTTAAAATGTTGTCAAAAAAATTTTCAAACAAGTACAGAGTGTTATATGGGATATAACATGAACACTTACAAAATTTGAGGCTATTTGGAGAAATTTTGGCCGAGCCCCATACCCTACAACTCGGCCAAAATCCGAGCTCCCCCCTAATTTTTTGCCTGTGTTCAAGTGACTGGGTTTTGATGTTTCAGATGTTGTTTGTTTTTGCTAATTTTGCATGTGATGTAATCTTACACTATAAACAATTCGGAGTGTTTCGTATTCGTAGTTTTAACATTGTTTCGGGTTATTCACATATTGCGTAGGCGAAGTTAAAAAGTTCGATTGAATGTCAAAAACCCAATTTTCCAAGTTTACCGTATTCGGAAAAACATGCAAGTGATCCTATGAACCCTCTAGAAGAATGAAACCCTAAGTCGACTTTTTTGGATCGTGGAACCGTGGTCAAACCCTAAGATTTGCCGTAGTTCCGTGGCGACATGAGTGAGCCTTGGGTTTGCCCTTCTACGGCTGGTGCATAGGTACTGTGGCATATTCTGGGTATTATTGAACTGTGCTCAAGTGTTGAGCTATCCGGAAATTGTGGGACTTTGATAAATCGATCGAAGAGTTTAACGTCGTCCGGATATTATATGATGTGATACAATACTTGGAATCCACAAGTAGTTATGAGATAACTAGTTTGAATGTTATAAATCTAGCAATTTAGTCTCATTTGATCGGTTGCCACAGGATTTTGATGAGATCAAAAGTCTGTCGCAATCATGTAGCTTACGCAGATACTCGCCGGGTAACATTATTAGATAGCCACGCCCCATAGCCCCGACCAAGTGACTGTAGGAGAACCCCGTCGCCAAAAGCATCCGTTCGGGTGCTTGCGGCAGCGGTGTTCCGCCTTAGTGCACTTCGTCGACGGTATCGGAAGGTGCGGCCCTCTACTAAAGTTTCCGACGAGCATTCGATCAGGATGTCGAGAATCTTGTTGAATTGCCCGACTAGATATTAAAAGGTGTTTTCAATATCGAGACTAAAATGCGGGGTTTATAATTGTTAGGCATGCGATGTCTAAGGAATTCATTTGGTTAGGCATGAAATCCAAAATATGAGATACGTTGGGTTTATGATGTCTAAGGTGGTTGCGGATTCCAACTATTGTAGTTTTTCACTTTCTTTTCTGCGACCGTAAGTGTAATATGTGGTGTATCGCCGGTTTCGGTGCTATATGTCAACGACAATTGGGATACGCATATTTACTTACGTTGATGACATGTGATGTTATGTGTTGCTGTGATATGTTATATTGGATCGTCGTGTTTTGAATAGCCGAGGGTTTTATGTGAGATGAGAGTTTTTCATTTACATTCATATAAAATTCATTGTATATAATGTTCTTTTATTGGGGCACTTTCGGATTGAGGATGATGTCACCATTGTATATTATTTACTTTTCCGCATTAGATTAGATCCAAGGCGGGTAGCATAAGTAATCGGGTTCTAGGGTCCAGTAGGAGACTATCTCGAGGAGTCGAGACCGGGTCTCCTAACTCTAGAATTGGTAGGGTTGCTTGCTGCTCTCGTAGGGGTCTAGAGGTGTGGGATTCGCTATTCATCACGACCGTGGAATCCTTGTTTTATACAGGCTTAATTTAAAACACGGAAATCCTAGTATATCCAATATTTCATATGTTTTATTCTGCTGCGATATTCTGTGATGTGATCATTGATTATATTCTGAGACGAATGCTTACATTATATATATATGATATATATTATATATTGTTGCTTTTGTTTCATATGTGATACTTGGGAAGAATAATAAATGGGACTTCATTAATGAGATTAATGAAATAAAAGAAACCTAAAGATATTGTAGAAACTTGTCTCGAAAACTGGTAGCTCTAGTTCTTGCTTTGCATAGCGATATTCCTTGTAGAATATCCAGCACCTTATTCGATAAGGAAAGAACCAAGATCCCTTCACCGGGAGTGACCTCTTTAGCGAAACTAGCAGATGCTACAAACTCAGTTTTTCTTTTGATTGCTTTTATAGTTTTTGCTTTGCATAGTGGTATTTGTGAAATATCCTGCACCTTATTCGATAAGGAAAGAGCCAAGATCCCTTCACCGGGAGTGACCTCTTTAGCAAAACTAGTAAAAGCCTCAAAAGCACTCCTTTTTCAAAATCACTCGATTCTATGACGATATCAAGTTCATTACGCAAAGGGTTTTCTTAAAAACCTGTTGTAGCCCTCCGTCATTTCAGATAAGTACTTTATAGTAGTCGTGCTACGTTTGTTGGCCTGTGTCAAGGCGTAGTGTGCGGTAGCTATTTATGCTTATCTGCTAAAGCATATGATGCGATTGAGTTAGGATAGTCGTGCGACTTTGTTGGCCTGCGTCAAGGGTTGTGCGGGTTGGTTTAATTCAATCAGGAAATGTACGGGTTGAACTTGACTAGCAGACTATGGTTTGTTGGCCTGCGTCAAGGTCATAGGACGCTAGGGATAAAACATTATTGGGAATTTCAAGTGTTGAAATTTGCAATGAGATTTCATACCTTCTATGAGGTAGTTGGATCCCGATACCCACTGCGAGTAAGAGTTACTCCTGCGAGAATTTTACACATTACAATTAGCCGATCAAGTAGGTGTCTAGAAAGGTGTTAACGGGCTTACGCCCCTGGAAAAATGAGGTTTATTTTAATTAGGTCCGTGCGAAAGCACGGGGAACCTCCCTCAAAGTACCGGCACCGGCCTGGCTGAAAGATTAACGAACTTGTAGGGTGTAATTAATCCCGGCTAGTCTTTCCTTTTAGGGTTTGAAGGAAGATTTGACTAAAACAGTGGGAGCCATCCTGATTAGATAAATTAATAACCAATCTAATCTTGCAAAAGCATACGCTGAGTGTTTTCTTCTCTCTCTCTCCAGGTAGCGACCATGTCACGCCTTAATCAAGATAATAATATGGATGTATAGACCGAACCCACTTGTTATACTGAGCTAAGGAACTTTGGTCCCGCTCCAACTTATAATTGTTATAAGACCGAGCAGGAAATAGGGGATTACCAGGATTCCTGTACCGCCCAAACGAAGAAAGTGCATGATGCATCTTCTTCGGGTATGTTCATTACAAAGAACTGTTTCTCAGTATTATTTACGTCCTGGGTATGAGATACCGGACCAGGATCTCACATATGTAATCTGTTACATGGGCTACAGAAAGATAGAGATCTGAGAATGGGTGATAAGTTTCAAGAGTTGGAAATGGTACAAGTGTTGCAGCCAAGTATGTTGGCAGTTATCACCTTGTATTACCAAATACATTGATTCTGAACGAATGTTATTAGATACCGAACCTGATATACAACATCATATCAGTTTCTTTATTTAGTAAAGAAGGATATAATTTTATATTATTGGATAATGTTTTGAACATTTCCTATATCAAGAGTTGATCGGTTCAGGCACGTTATCTAAAGCATATACGTTCTAAATCAAACTACAGTTCTTAAACGTATCGAACACACACAAGAGGATGAATTCAAAAATGAACGAATCCTTCTTGAGGCATTGTAGACTAGGTCATATCAATGCGACCCGACTAGCTAAATTACATTTAGATACATATTTAAATCTGTTTGAATTTACATCTTGTGAAACTTGCCAGTCATGTCACAAAGATAAGATGACCATAGCTCCGTTTATTGGAAACAGAGAAAGATTTAGTGAACTCTTGGGATTGATACATGATGATGTATGTACGTCCCCTGTCTACACATGTCAGGACTGGTTCTTTATACTTCATTACATTCACTGATGATCTCTCAAGATTCAGACATATGTTCCTATTGAAATATAAGTCTGAATCTTTTGAGAAATTCAAAGAATATAAGTTAGAAGTAGAGAACCACAATGGGTATAAGTATTATGTCCTTTGATGTGATCAAGGAGGAGAATACTTGAGCACGGAATGCATGGATTATTCTAAAGGAGAATGAGATTCTCTCTCAGCATTACTCCTTCGTATACACCACAGCACGTCGGTATATCGGGGTGGAGAAATCGCACCCTATGCGATATGGTGTGCTCTATAATGAGTACTACTGAGTTGCCTATTTCCTTTTGGGGGTTATGCACTTGAGACGCTGTATACCTATTGAATACGGTTCTAATCAAATCAGGTGCCTATCCCTCCATATGTGATATGGTATGGGAAGAGCCCATCTCTGAAGTAATTTAAGATTTGGGGTTGTTCGGCCTATGTATAAAAGCAAAATCCGGACAAGCTCAAGGCAAGGTCAGTTCTGTGGAAGTTTGTTGGATATCCCAAGTATTCGCAAGGGAATATCTTCTACCACACTGAGGAGCAAAAGGTATTGTTGTTTCTCAGCATGGCACCTTTGGGAAAGGGAATTTCTTGTGAAGAAATTAGTGGTCATGAGGTAGAACTGGAAGGAGTTCCAGCTATACAAACTACAGTTGATGATTTGGTAGAACCGGAGGATTCAATAGCTCCCAACAAACCTCAGCCTCTCCGCCGATCTAGTAGGGTTCCTTACCCACCAGATAGATACTTCGGTTTTCTCTATAAAAGTGAGAGCGAGGATTGCATCATGAGATGATGACCCAACTAGTTTCGAGCAGGCCATCAGGAGTGGGGACTCTGTGAGAATGGCTGGATGCTAAGCGATCTGAGATGGAATTCATATACACCAACAATGTATGGACTTTGGTTGCTTTATCTGAAGGGTTAAATCCCCATCAGGAGCAAGTATATCTTGAGAAGATTACTTGGTGTACATGGAAAAGTTGAAACTTTCAAAGCTAAGACTTGGTGCAAAAGGTTCTCGTCATTGACCAGGTGAGGATTATGATGAAACCTTTTCTAGTCCCTATGCTTAAGTCCATTCGGATCCTACTTACCATTGCAATATACCATGACTACGATATCTGGCGGTTGGGTGTCATGACTGCTTTTCTAAATGGTGATTTAGAAGAGAACGTCTATAAGTACACAGCCAGAGGGCTTCATAGACAGTGGGAGCAACGGAAACGTGTGCAAGTTGCTTTATGAGTTAAAGCAGGCATCGCGGAGTTGGAACATCTGTTTTGATGTAATAGTCAAAGCGTTTGACTTCATCAAAATGGTAGATGAACCTTGTATATACAAAAAGGTAGTAGGGAGTATGGTGGTGATCCTCGTATTGTACGTGGATGACATACTCTTGATAGGAAAGGAGTTTCCTATGCTACACTCGGTCAATCTCCTCTTATCACAAGGATTCTCCATATGGGATCAAGGTGATACCTCCTAAATCCTAGATTTTGGATCTATGAGATAGATCTAAATGGATGTTAGGATTCTCACTAGGTGTATTGAGATGGTATCAATCGATCCTGGGGAGAATCACTGGATACCTTTCAGGGTGATAAGGTCAACTGAATGTCAGTCACAGGCATTGTCTTTACCCTCAGTGGAGGGACGGTATGTTGGAAGAGTTCCAAGCTAGATACCGTGACATACTAGACGATAAAGGATGGATACATTGCTACCAAGGATACTACCAAAGAGGTAGTCTGTATATATATAAGTTCATGACATGAACTTCGTTCCTACCATTGTGTGACAATGGAGTTGTGGCTTAGGCCTAGAAACCCCCGTCCCATCTATGATCCAGATATATTCTTAGGCAGTATCACCCGATCATGGAGATGGATGATATCCAGGGAGATCAAGGTTAAGGAGAGTAGATACAGAGGACAACACAGTGGATCCACTCACAAAGGCTTATTCCCAGGAGAGACTTTTATGGGATGGTTGACTATGTGATACTTCAACCATTGCTGATTGTTGGGTATGAGATACCACAACAGATGGCCCTAGTGCAAGTGGGAGATTGTTAGTAATATTTATGTCCTAGAGGCCATTACTGTACATACGATGTATATTGTAGTGGATGCTTGGACATATATAGGGAGGACTTTCTTGCTCGACATAATAGTATGCTATCTGGTTGCTCTTTATCTTAACATGTACACTGATTGTCTCTATGTTACATATTGATAAAGCCCTTAGGATGAGTACTTGACTACCAGGACAATGATGCAGATCATACTGGTGGGGACAGAGTAGTCCCTAAGTACATCCTTCAAATGTTCCTAGTCGTGGGTGTATCGAGACAGGGCATCGATATACCAGAGTAGACTAGCATATAGCTTCTAGTCATGGATGGATGATCCCATATCCATTGGTGTTTGACATCAGAGACAGTATACGGGTGCTCAGTAGAGACTGGGTACACTGGACGGATTCGCCGAGAACTCCCAGATGGTTTTATACCTAACTTCAGATGGCAGTTCTCTGGTGACACTAGTACATGTTAGTCTGTACACCCGAGATCGTCATAAAGTCTTGTGTGATTCCCACCGTGCTTTGATTTCCACCTTACCATGTTCAAGAGAACATGCAAAATGGTGGCTTTTGGGTACAGCCCCAAATCACATTGAGGCAATGAGCGATAGGAGGGGTTTTGTCTCTCCCGGTATTGGGAGTTGATGTTGTGCTGTGCTCGATTGGCTATAACAGGAAGTCTTTGGCCAAGGCTGCTTCAGAGATATACTGGTAAGTGTTATCAGTAGTTTCTTGACCCGTTATGAGCCTCATATCGATATGACTTATCGAGTTACTGGGGTCTGACGTTTACTACCCCTAGACGAGATATGCGACATATCAGACGAAGAGACCGGACTGTACGGTAGTGTTACTGATTGGATTCGCAGGAGTACGAGCAGTCTTGCTTGTTGATATTCTGATCGCTCAACACCCGGGTGGCCGTTATATTTAGCAGACCGCTTATGGCTTATGGGTGTTTGATATGATCATCACCTACTGCCGGCGTATTGACGAGTCTTTAGAGTCCTACACAGGGGTTTCCTGGCTCAAGCGAAACGGAGTAAGAGCACATATGTGATATGTGCGGGACCGAGATTGATATGATATGAGATACCGTATTCTATTCTCACAATATATGATATCGGCCGGGTGTATGTGATATAGCCGGGTCATCGGATCAAGTGTTGATTCGATGAAAGGTTACATGTTATATTAGTCAGTTATATGTTATATAGCCGGATTATCGGATCAAGTGTTGATTCGATAATTTAATGTTTAATTATATATGTGATATATTACATTGCATTAACTAATATAAGCTCGCTTTATTGATTCTTTTTCTCACTTGGTAATACATTGATGTATATGCGATATATATTAATTGTATTATTTTCTTTTGTTACATTATATATTATATATGTGATATATAATATTGTAACATGTTAGGGTTACAAATGCAACTAGGGTTTTGAGATTAAACCATGTTAGGGTTTGGATTAGGGTTAATATTGTGGATTAAGTTTTGGATGAGCTTTGAGGAAGCTTCATGATGGTTTGACTTAGTCCACTCTCTATGATATTTTTGCTAGATATTTCTTAACCCAACCCAAACCTTAACCCATAATTTATTTTCTACATGGGTTAAGCATGTCATGCTTAACCCTAGGTTGCGATTCTAAGCTAAAAAATAATTCATATGATGTGTTCTTTTCTTTTTCTTCTTCTTCATCAAAGCTTTCTAGCTTCAATGGAGGCATGGGGGAAAATGTGAGAAAATGATTTCTAATGTGAGCAAAATTCCTACTTCATCATCCTCTACTACTTGCCATTTAGTATAGGGTGTTTGCTTCACTAATTCCATGATTAGTGAAGAGATAGCTTGGGTTAGTGTCTCCTCGACGTAGATCATCTTCGCCCTCGAAGTCTTCGATGCAAGCATGTTCGTTTCTTCAAGAGAGCCTTTCTAGAGTCCGGAGTTCACGATTGCAGCAAAGGGGATTACTACACGGAGCTATTGAAGTGAAGGACCGGTCTACGAAGGTTGTATTCCTTGCTCACTAGACTTGCAAAGTGTTTGCATTGATATTCCGTCGATTTCTAGTTAACGATTCTTTGTTAGGGTTAGCTAAAACGGCAAATTTTTGAATTTGGCATGGGCGATGCCTCCCGAAACCTTGCTGCCGTCTTAGGTAACCCTGCACTCTTGATGAGAGCTTTGATCCTTGGTGTCATGGGGTAAGAAGTTACCAGCCAAGGATGGACCGAGCAGGATAGCTACTCGGCGGATTTGTGAGGTTCTGTCCGACCTTCCTTGGTGTGTGAACATCGGGAAGAGTGACCGTCGCTGGTGACACGTGTTATGAATGCACGGGGGGAGGCGAAGCGTAAAAGCCGCGTCGCTCCTGTTAGAGATAGTGCCCTCAGAGTCAATTATTGGATCACAGGCACGTGATTGTAATGATTGAGGGATGACCTATCCCGGTAGGACAGTCTTACTCAAGATGATAGTATGCTATCTGGTTTATCTTTATCATCGTGTACTGCTTTAGGTGACCTGACAGGTCGCTATTACACGTTGATAGAGCCCCTAGGATTCATGCTTGACTGCCAGCAGTATGAGGGCGATCATATACGTGGGAGATGGTAGTCTATAAGCACATCCTTAAAAGGTCCCTAGTCGTGGGAGTTTCGAGACAGGGCATCGATTCTCCAGAGTAGACTAGTGTATACAGTCGAGATCCCGACGAGGGGTGGTGGCCGGTCTCACAAGCTACTGGTGTCAGTTGGTTCACCTAAGATGTATACAGGTGGTCATTGGGTTATGAGTACACCGGACAGGACTCGCCGGGAACATGCTAGTTGGTATTATACCTGACGTCAGATAGCAGTTCCTTGGTGACATGTGTACAGGTTAGTTCATCGATCTGAGGATCGTCATTTGTCTCGTGTGAGTTCCCACTGTACTTTGATTACTACCCTACCACGCTCAAATGAGACGTGCAAACAGGTTTTAGTTGGGTACAGTCCCGAGCCACATGGAGGCAGTGAGCGGATCTTCAGGGGTTCGTCTCTCCCGGTATTGGGGGTGAGGTCACGCTGTGTCTAGGAGAGCCAGTACATGCAAGTCCTTGGCCAAGGCAGGAGATTTACTGGTAGGTATTCCAGTAGTATCTCAGGGTGTTCTGGGCTACACTCCGACACGACTTGTACCGCTTTTGGGGGTCTCACTTTTACCAACCCACTAGGCCCGCCATGCGATGCTCATAGACGAACGGACCGGACTGTACGGATATTGTCACTGACAGGCTCAGTAGGGTGTCAGGATGAGTTCACTCACAGACGTCCCTTTTGGTCAATAGCTGGTGGCCCGTCACGTATAGCTAATACCTCTGACGTGCTAGTGGTTAAATCCACAGCCATAGTATTGACGAGTCTTTAGAGTCCCCCACAGACCAGTTGCTCAAGTTTCGGGCGAAACGCTGTAGAGGCCGTATGGAGATATGGTAGGGTTCGATCAGATACGTGCTGTATTGCACGGATCATGATCGGACGGAAAATACTAGTGGGCTTTGGTTTAAGCCGGATCCTAGTACTGTACAGTGTAGACTTTGTCTCATTGCATTTGTACTTCGGTCGGAATACAAATGCGGGTGTGTATACACAGTAGCGGGGTTTTCCTGTAATTTATTACGGGACCAGTTTTCTGGAGTTGCCAGTTTGCTTTCAGTTTCGGCCAATTTTCTTTGTATCTTTCATTGGCCGAAGATTGGTGGAGGAGGGCTTATTTGCATTTGTGCAAATAAGCATTTTGGAGGGTGTTGTTTGCATATTGTTGTATCATGATAACTTAGCTTCCATTTGACTTCTTGACTTCTTCATGATGGCTTGACCTTTTGAAGTCATCATGCTTGATGATGATGGTTGGTTATGATGGTTGAGTGTGACTTGGTTTTGTGATGATGATTCTTCATGATAACCTTCTCTCTCTCTCTTGCATTATGGGGGCTCATTTCTTTTTCATTCATACACACTCCTTTCATTCTCTTGTTGTTGATATGGCCGGCCACATGAAGGGGAGGGCTGTCCCAATTTTTGGGAAGGAAAAATTGATCTTTTGGGCTTGCTAAAAACCCCTTTGCTCATCTCCAAAAGTTGATATCTCATATCCTCCACCAAAGGCAACTTCAAGTAACCCCAAAATGAGATATGAGTTCTACACGTATTCTACAGCAAACCTTGGGCACGTCGACTCGCCAACTTCGTGCCCGAGTTGCCTCGGTCCAAAGGCGGGAGCCCGTAAAAGAAGCCGGCGACGTGGTGCCCTTCCGGCGACGAGGTGGAGACCAGAGATTCCGCGGGGAGATCGGGACGACGACGAGAAGACCGGAGGACTCGGATCACTCGGTATATATCTCTACCCCCTCTCTTGATAGCTAGGACTAGATTAATGGCCCGATCCGGGTTTATAGTGCGCGGTGGTGCCGGTTTAAAAAGTTAAAGAAAAGCATCGCTTCCGCATTCCGGCGTCGGGATGATGGCCTGGGGCGCCGCCGTGCACTTACAGCTCCGACTTCGGTTCGCTGAGAAAGATGGGATATCCGCCGTGTGGCGGTACGATATTGGAAGAAACGAGCGAATATTGGACTCTTGGTGGCGCTATGGGGCTATAAAATAGAGAGGCGTGTTGATCATTCCTTCCTCCATCTTCAAAACGTCAAAATGGATCAATTCCCTTTCTCCATCCCAGAGATCCTTTCTTTCGAGGACATATACTTATACGATGTCACGACCCGAAATTGGCACGTGACGGCCCTAATACTACGCAACGTTTACAGGCGTAACGCAGTAAAAGAAAGCCAAAACCCAGAAATCTAAACCAGTAAAAGACAAGAAAAGATAAGAAACATTGTTTAAAAGTCTTTGAAATCACAACCCAAATTCTTTAAAAGTCCAACTTTATTTCCTTTAAAATTTTGGCAGCACCTCCTTTGTAAAAGCTAGCCCCAAAAATGGGTACAACATAAATATAAAGTAAAGCATCCCCAACGGGAGCAAATCCACGCCCAAAGGCGGAAAACAACCACCACAACAAATATACGACGCCGTAGCGAAGAAATAAAAGACGGAAGAAAGAAAACTGTATAAAAGACAACAAGTCACAAATAATATACAATATCGTCCTCACCAAGTCTTTAAGTCAACAAGAAAATATTAGATGGAGAGTACAAGAATACAACGAATATACAAAACAACGAATAACCACAAAACCCACCTAAGCAAACTGCACACTGTGAGCTGATGCGGTATCCGTAGCAAAGGATGATAAGATGTGTGATAATAGCCTGCCTCTGACTATCCTGAGGAACACCTGCAAACACTGTGGCACAATGGGGGTGAGTTACCAACTCATGAATAGTAAATAACACAAGCAGGTAATCGCGAGTATGCACGTACAGCGTGAATCTAACATGTGCAATTAATAGCAATAAAAAGTCATATGAATGCAATAATCATGAATGGTACTCTAACAGGTACTACTAATACATGAAGAAATGATATGAATAAAGGTATGTAAACGCAACAGTTATGGAAGGTACTCTAACATGTACACTAATGCATGAAGCAGTGCATAAACAGTAAATGCAGAGTATGGAATGAAATATGTCATTTCCACGGAATCCTGACATCGTGGTAGGATCAAAATCCATCAAGACAATCCAAATCCCAATTTCCTCAAATCAGCCCCCAATTTGGCTATCATATCAAGTAAGTCTCATATATCCTTAATGTACAATATCAAGTAGATCTCACATATCCCGTATGTACAATATTAAGTATATTTCATATACCCCGAATGTACAATATCAAGTATATCTCACATACCCCGAATGTACAATATCAAGTAGATCTCACATACCCCGAATGTACAATATCAAGTAGATCTCATATATATCCTGTAATCAATATCAAATAAATTCTCAAATGTCCTAAATCCAATGTCAATGAGTCCTTTACATTCTAGGTATATTTGCATGAATAAATATGATGATGTATATAATTTAATGTCAATAAACATATATTAGCGTCCCATTCCACTAATATTGGTGTAAGGGCATATATAACAGCGGCCTAAACCCCTATTATATATATAAAGGAGTAAAAAGAAATATCATGAAACCAATGTGTCAAGCATCGACACAGAAATGCAGGTCTATCAGGTGCTGTCACCACGACTGGCACCCTGATAGGTACGTATCATACGCTATCCCGAAAGCTCGAGTGCCTAGCTCTGACCCTTGCCTCTCGACGTATCTATACGTACATGATTCCCGTCGGTATCCCCATGATAACCGCTGAGTCATTGGTAATGTCACCGGATGGTATGGTTCCCCCAGTAACTCATCGTCTACTCCACGACTCTTGTCCCGGGGTACCTCCGGGCCCCACCATGTACCCGCACATGGACCCCTCCGTTCCTCGCGTGGGGTATATATATCCGAACCGATAAATCTCATGGTAGCTGCTGAAATATCATATCAAAGGAAATCGGGTTTTTCAAATAATGCATAATTTCATGAACTCCCACGGTCCCCAAATCCAGAAAACATCATGAAAAATCCATATCTCAATGCGAAAATCCATGAATATAATATACGCCTCATAAATCTGAAATGCGAACATATAAAGGAAAAGCAGCAATTAACTGTAACAAGTTAATATAATATCATGCGGTTCCTAATCTCTCCAATTCTAAAATAACATCAAGTAAAGGTAAACATGTAGCTATAACCAGATATATGTGCAACATAAAGGTATAGCAAGATATATGTATCTACCTATAAGTAAATGATGTAGTATACTCCCAGGGTATAAACGAAATAGGTGTGCAGGGTATACCTGTAGCTATGTCGTAAAGTGTGCATGTACCTATCTCTAATGGTACAATACTCTATAGGTATACAGGTAACTAGCATGTAAGTATGTCAGAACATATGTGTAAGCATGTAGGTATACAGGTATGATATAAGTCAATGCGTAAAGAAATATGAACCAAACTCTCAATATCCCTAACCAAGCAATATTATATCTATAAGTGGGTTATGCATGACATGGCAATTATTGACGGTGTGTGTAGCATACAATCAGTGCTCGTGCAGCATGAATCGTCAACAATATGTGCAGTGTCCTAAGAATACTAGTCCAAGCGCAACAATATCTAAGTAATAGGGTAAATGCGCAATTCTAAATATGACATAGAATATGCGACAGAAATAACATCTCTAGCCCAGACGCATAACGCCATGCGGGAGATTCCCCTGTAGATGTTAAATCTACTCACCAACGCTCCTGGCTAAGTGAAGCCTACCACCTGTTTTCCCTTGTCGTAGCGTCCGAAGTCCCCGCTTGCGAACCTAAAATTTCACAAACACAACACATAAGCAAATATCCTACATCGACGAAAAGACATTGAAACGCAAGAATGACGCCCTGAAAATTACACTGCGCGCTTAGCGCATCTATCGCGCACGACATCTGCCAAAAACCCTAATTGGGGTCGCTAAACTACAAAACACAAGTCTAGACCCCGATCATCCCGATCGCGTAACACAACACAAAAATTACGAGGAATACAATAGATATAACCTCGCAACGACCAATCGAACCCACGTCGGAAAAACCCCGAAATCTAGTAAGCAACCTATCGCAATATTTCGCACTAGTTTCAAGCTAACGCATATCTAGCGATTATAAACACCTTAAAATAGTTAACTAAGCTATAAAAACCATTTCTTTATTTTTAACACCTGCTAAATAAATTTTAGTAAATACCTAGTACGCAAAATTGCATAATTAAATAAAGTGTTCATTAGCAAAAATTAACATTTTCTACTAGGTTAATCTTCTCCAAAACATAAATTAACACTTCAAATAAATATTAAGCACATAAATCAAGTTTTACCCTAACTAGATTATCATAAAAATCAAGTCTTGAATTTCAAACATGAAATTAAAAGCTTAAATAAACAATTAATATACTAATTAGAAATTTAGAAACAACAAAAAGGATTAGGGTTAGGCTTTTATACCTCCACAAAAGATCAAAACCAAGAAACCAAACTCATCATCTTTTCCTCCAAAATGATGTTTTGAATGAAGATCCAAGCTAGCTTTGAGTTCAAGAATGAAGGAAAATGAATATATTTGAGTTTTTGTAATTTTATTTGGATTTTTTCATGATTTATTTGATGCAAAATGAGTTGAAAAAGAGTGAGAATGATAAGGGGCAGCAAGGGGAAGGGAAGGGCCGGCCAAGGGGGTGAGGAGGGTATTTTTGTGAATTTTTGTGAAGAAAATGCTAGGAAAAAGAGTAATAAATGCTATATGCCACCTTTACACATTTTCTTTTCTTTTTAAAATAAAACCTTTTGCACTCCAAAAAATATCTAGATATTTAAAAAGAAGTTTCAAAAATATTCTAGTGACAAAAAAAAATAATTTATTCTCAAGAGAAGAAATTTCCCGATTTACGTGCACCAAATACCGCTTAAAATAATATTTTATTTGGAAAACATTCTATCTGAACCAAAACCTCCCAAATACCCCTAAAGTTCGCGCACAAGCTTTATTTTAGCTAAAAAATATGCCGGGAAGTTTATACGGACGTTTGATCGAAATCGGGTTAAAACGGAAAATACCGACAATTTTGCCCTAAAACGGGAAAATTCGCAAAACGATTTCTGAAACGTTACAATCTCCCCCCTTATAAAAATTCGACCCCGAATTAAATTTTTTTACTAAGCGTACCTTTAAAGAGAGGATTACTAAACTCTCATATCTCGTTCGCAGCCTCCCAAGTGATTACCTCACTATACGGCTACGTCCAAGAAAAACCCTTCACAGATGGCAAGACCCTTGACCGAAGTTTCTCCACCCGCCCAGCCATTAACACAATTGGCTACTGGTGAACAAAAGATCGCGTCCAAGCTAAATGGTCTGGTGCTGAATCATGTGAGAAAGGTCATGAAGGTAATTGCAAAGTATCGACACAAGGAATACGGGGTGAATACTCAATAATCTGGGCGGAAGTGCCAAATTAAAGGCAACGGAGCTAAGTCACTTTAAGGATCTCGAAAGGACCTACAATTCTGGGTAAGCTTCCCAAAACTCAACACGTCCTTCATCGGAAAAATCCGTAGGAATACATGATCTCCCACTGCGAACTCGAGCCTGGGATCACCATGGTAGGCATAAGACCTCTGTCCGCACAGGACTGTCATCATCCTCACCTGAAACAGCTTGATCATTTCCGAAGTCTCTAGACTAGCTGGGGTCCAAAAATCCTACTACGCAGAGTCAGAAAAACAGACTGGAGATCGACACCACCTAACAAACAAAACTTAAAGGTTGCCAATTGGAATGTCTCCTGATAACTTCTATCGAAGGAGAGTCCTAACAATGGCAAGTGACGATTCCAACTGCTGACAACAATTAGTACGTATGCACGAGTATAACCTCTAGAGTCGGTATAGCCCGCTCTTACAAAACCATCATCCTGCGGATGGAAAGACGGAGCTAAAGCTCAACCAGTAACCAAGGCTTCCTGAAGCTCCTGCCTAAGACGGCAAGCGAACAGGGTGCCTTCATTGGATACGACCCATGAAGGAACTCCGTGCAACACACAAACTTAACAAAGAACAACTGAGCAAACTGAGTATAACCGGACAACAAGCATCCGAATGGAGTCACACCCTGACTAAACCTGGGTATACGCCATAACGAATATTCATGGAGATCTGCTCCCATTCCCACTTCGAAACGGTTTAAGGTTGCAACTCTCCAGCCGGTCTCAGATGCTCAACCAAAACACATAACAAGACAACACCTTGAAACGAAATCCGAAACTTCTCTTTACATCCTTGCTCACTCGTAACTATCTCACAAGTCACGTCAAATGCTGGTGGAACTTGAATGAGTATAGAGAGTTGACAGATGTGCCTGCTCTAGGATTTCACGTCTCTACCCAATAGTATCAGGTACACAAACGCATCCCTAAACTCATCACACCCTTGTCACAAATCAAGGACTCCGAATCATTACCCAGCCAAGTATGCTCAAGTATTTCTGACGAACGAGCATCGGCGGGCAGTGTCTCGCGAAAGCGATTAAGGAAAAGTGGTCGGGCACGGACATGAGCAAGCTGTCCCCTCAGTAGAGACGAACTTAAGCTGTGCTTTACGATCGCACAAGAACTGTGAATCTGCAGAAGACTATCTCAACAATCAAAATCTGCTGCAGGAAGGTGTACATTAAGCTCTGATAGTCCGTGAAAATCTGACACGACTCTCGAACAAGTAGTGTCTCCAAATCTCCAACGCAAGACCACCGCGGCTATCTCCAGATCGTGAGTGGAATATCCTGCTAGTACTTCCTCTAAATGTAGGGAAGCAAAAGCGATAATTCTATAGTGTCACCTCAGTACACAATCGAGCCCCACTCGCGAAACATCACAGTTAAAAAAAAAAAGTCGCCCGAACCAAAAAGCAAGAGGAACTGGTGCAGTTGTTAACCGAATCTCCAACTGCTGAAAAACTCCGCACGCATGCCTCAGTCCAAAGAAAAAGAAACCTCCTTTCAGGTCAGTCCAGTCAACGGTGCAGCACTACACTAGCAATCCTGCATGAAACGGCGGTAAAAACCTGCTAAGCCCAAAATCTGCGGACTTCCGTCCCGTATACAAGTCTGGGCCAAAGCTGTATGGCCTCGATCTTCCTCGGAACCATACGAAAACCGTCTCCCATAACTACAAGACCTAGGAGTCAACACAACAAGCCTGAAGGAACACTCCGATAATCTAGCAAACCGCTGGGGCTCTCCCAGTATCTGCAAATCAAATCCTCAAGTGCTGCTCCTATCCCTCAAGACACATTAAATAGACCAGAATGTCGTAAATAACACAACAATAACTAGTCGAGGAACGGCTTGAAGAAATCCGGTTCATCACATCTACGAATGCTGCTAGGGCATTGGTGAGTCCAATAACACACCAGCACACACAAAGCCCGTAGCACACACAAGGCAGTCTTCGGAATGTCATCACTCCGAACCCGCAACAATGATGACCTGATCCCCAAACAAACCTAGAAAAAAATGTCTCGCACTTAGGAGCTGATCGAAGAAATCGTCAATGCGAGGTAAAGGATACATGTCCGCACCGTAAGCCGGTTCAATTGACGATCCATTAGACACAACCTCAAACTGTCGTCTTCCTCCTTGACGAACAGAAATAGGAGCTCCCTAATGCGAAATGCTCAGACGCACAATCCCCCCAACAAACAACTCTGCAGCTGATCCTTAAGCTCCCTAAGCTCCGCCGGCCCATCTGGAACAACGTCGGATAACTCTCGCACGATAAGAACCCGGTCCAACAAACCCACTGTGGCTCTGGTATCATGAATGAACACCAAGAATCCTCGACATCCTCTCCTCAAAAGCCGACTAGCAAAAAAGGCTGAATTCGAGCTGTGAGAGGCGGCACCACTGTCCCCCTGCACAACAAGAACTGACTTGCCGGAAAAACAAACCTGACTGTTTCCTCGCGGTAGTCCACAGACGCCTAGCACGTAACTAACCAGTCCATGCCCAGGAGAACGTCAAATCCAACATCTCTAGAAGGATCAAGTGACGGATGAATCTCCTAACCGATTGGCATACGACTGAAATACGTGTCGCGCAACAAAAGAATCGCTGACAGAAGTTAACACAACAAACGGCTGATCTAGCTAACACGAATCCCCTCGTCCCAAACCTCTGCTACTCCCGCAACAGTCACGAAACCTATCTCGACGACTAGTCCTCTGTCTCTGGGTTGGTATACCGGTACGAGTCCTCCACTGTTCCGGAACTCTCAGAGTCTCTGGAATACGTGTCTTGTAAACTGGGGCTGCATCCATTGGTGCTATGTAGGTGACGGAATACTGTGTGCTGATCGCAAGGAACAACTGGGTAGCAGGGTTGAAAACCTCCTGTCGCTGCGCTCGAATGGCCTCAGCCAATGAACTCATCGTCTGGCGCATGTCCTGCATCTCTGCCACAAGCCTAGCGATACTATTTGTCGAAGGCGGATCCGTCTACACCTGTGCAACGAGCGTGCCATCCTGGTCAGTCCTTGACCCACCCGAGTCAACTCTGACCTCGGTCCTCGCTGCACTCACTGAGTCCCCATAGTCGTCGGCGGCAAAGGCTATAAATAGGGATAGGATTCGATATGAACACGGAAATCGAATCACAAGGATATGAATCATCAAGGAAGGAATTTCAAGTAATTATACTTAGCTCACTTTAGGCGGAGTACTGCATGAGTATGCTGCAGACATACACACACTACATTACTCTGCTTAAGCTACCTACTCTATCATATCAAGGTCATCTTACACTCCGTAAGGTAAAAACCTAGCGCTCTGATACCAACTTTGTCACGACCCGAAATTGGCACGTGACGGCCCTAATACTACGCAACGTCTACAGGCGTAACACAGTAAAAGAAAGCCAAAACCCAGAAATCTAAACCAGTAAAAGACAAGAAAAGATAAGAAACATTGTTTAAAAGTCTTTGAAATCACAACCCAAATTCTTTAAAAGTCCAACTTTATTTCCTTTAAAATTTTGGCAGCACCTCCTTTGTAAAAGCTAGCCCCAAAAATGGGTACAACATAAATATAAAGTAAAACATCCCCAACAGGAGCAAATCCACGCCCAAAGGCGGAAAACAACCACCACAACAAATATACGACACCGTAGCGAAGAAATAAAAGACGGTAGAAAGGAAACTGTATAAAAGATAACAAGTCACAAATAATATACAATATTGTCCTCACCAAGTCTCTAAGTCAACAAGAAAATATTAGATGGAGAGTACAGGGATACAACGAATAACCACAAAACCCACCTAAGTAAACTGCACACTGTGAGCTGATGCGGTATCCGTATCAAAGGATGATAAGATGTGTGATAATAGCCTGCCTCTGACTATCCTGAGGAACACCTGCAAACACTGTGGCACAATGAGGGTGAGTTGCTAACTCATGAATAGTAAATAACATAAGCAGGTAATCGCGAGTATGCACGTACAGCGTGAATCTAACATGTGCAATTAATAGCAATAAAAAGTCATATGAATGCAATAATCATGAATGGTACTCTAACAGGTACTACTAATACATAAAGAAATGATATGAATAAAGGTATGTAAACGCAACAGTCATGGAAGGTACTCTAACATGTATACTAATGCATGAAGCAGTGCATAAACAGTAAATGTAGAGTATGGAATGAAATATGTCATTTCCACGGAATCCTGACATCGTGGTAGGATCAAAATCCATCAAGACAATCCAAATCCCAATTTCCACAAATCAGCCCACAATTTGGCTATCATATCAAGTAAGTCTCACATATCCGTAATGTACAATATTAAGTAGATCTCACATATCCAGAATGTACAATATCAAGTATATCTCACATACCCCGAATGTACAATATTAAGTATATCTCACATACCCCGAATGTACAATATCAAGTAGATCTCACATACCCCGAATGTACAATATCAAGTAAATTCTCAAATGTCCTAAATCCAATGTCAATGAGTCCTTTACATTCTAGGTATATTTGCATGAATAAATATGATGTTGTATATAATTTAATGTCAATACACATATATTAGCGTCCCATTCCACTAATATTGGTGTAAGGGCATATATAACAGCGGCCTAAACCCCTATTATATATATAAAGGAGTAAAAAGAAATATCATGAAACCAATGTGTCAAGTATCGACACAGAAATGCAGGTCTATCAGGTGCCGTCACCACGACTGGCACCCTGATAGGTACGTATCATACGCTATCCCGAAAGCTCGAGTGCCTAGCTCTGTCCCTCGCCTCTCGACGTATCTATACGTACATGACTCCCGTCGGTATCCCCATGATAACCGCTGAGTCATTGGTAATGTCACCGGATGGTATGGTTCCCCCACTAACTCATCGTCTACTCCACGACTCTTGTCCCGGGGTACCTCCGGGCCCCACCATGTACCCGCACACGGACCCTTCCATTCCTCGCGTGGGGTATATATATCCGAACCGATAAATCTCATGGTGGCTGCTGAAATATCATATCAAGGGAAACCGGGTTTTTCAAATAATGCATAATTTCATGAACTCCCACGGTCCCCAAATCCAGAAAACATCATGAAAAATCCATATCTCAATGCGAAAATCCATGAATATAATATACGATCATAAATCTGAAATGCGAAAATATAAAGGAAAAGCAGCAATTAACTGTAATAAGTTAATATAATATCATGCGGTTCCTAATCTCTCCAATTCTAAAATAACATCAAGTAAAGGTAAACATGTAGCTATAACCAGATATATGTGCAACATAAAGGTATAGCAAGATATATGTATCTACCTATAAGTAAATGATGTAGTATACCCCCTGGATATAAGCGAAATAGGTGTGCAGGGTATACCTGTAGCTATGTCGTAAAGTGTGCATGTACCTATCACTAATGGTACAATACTCTATAGGTATACAGGTAACTAACATGTAAGTATGTCAGAACATATGTGTAAGCATGTAGGTATACATGTATGATATAAGTCAATACGTAAAGAAATATGAACCAAAGTCTCAATGTCCCTAACCAAGCAATATTATATCTATAAGTGGGTTATGCGTGACATGGCAATTATTGACGGTGTGTGTAGCATACAATCAGTGCTCGTGCAACATGAATCGTCAATAATATGTGCAGTGTCCTAAGAATACTAGTCCAAGCGCAACAATATCTAAGTAATAAGGTAAATACGCAATTCTAAATATGACATGGAATATGGGACAGAAATAACATCTCCAGCCCAGACGCATAACGCCATGCAGGTGATTCCCCTGTAGATGTTAAATCTACTCACCAACACTCCTGGCTAAGTGAAGCCTACCACCTGTTTTCCCTTGGCGTAGCGTCCGAAGTCCCCGCTTGCGAACCTAAAATTTCACAAACACAACACATAAGCAAATATCCTACATCGACGAAAAGACATCGAAACGCAAGAATGACGCCCTGAAAATTACACTGCGCGCTTAGCGCATCTATCCAGCACGATATCTGCCAAAAACCCTAATTGGGGTCGCTAAACTACAAAACACAAGTTTAGACCCCGATCGTTCCGATCGCGCAACACAACACAAAAATTACGAGGAATACAATAGATATAACCTCGCAACGACCAATCGAACCCACGTCGGAAAACCCCCGAAATCTAGTAAGCAACCTATCGCAATATTTCGCACTAGTTTCAAGCTAACGCATATCTAGCGATTATAAACACTTTAAAATAGCTTAACTAATCTATAAAAACCATTTCTTTATTTTTAACACTTGCTAAATAAATTTTAGCAAAAACCTAGTAAGCAAAATTGCATAATTAAACAAAGTGTTCATTAGCAAAAATTAGCATTTTATACTAAGTTAATCTTCTCCAAAACACAAATTAACACTTCAAATAAATATTAAACAAACAGTTAAAGATTTAGAATGATCCCTACATGAAATCGACGGTAGGCGGTGAATTGGTGAAAAAAACTCATTCAAAATTGTGGGCTCATCTTCAAAAATATCCCCAACATTGATATCATCAATCAAGTCAAACTTAAGCTTCTCAAACACCTCATCAAAGATATGGTCTTTAATCGGTTTGTTATCAAGAGTGGAGATGTAGAGATCAAAAGGAATGGTATCGGTTTCACCTGAAAAGGGTCTCCTTACAATTAGGTAAATCAAATGTTTTGTACTCATACAACTCTTTGGACATATTTTCCTCAATCGAAGAATCATTTGGTTTACTCGACCGATTTTCAGAATTTGAGATGTGGAGTTCATTCGGAGAAGGGTAGGTTTGATTCGGAAGGGTGCATCGTTCTTTTTCACTACTCAAATCATTAGTTTGTCCTGTTGCCACATCATACATGGTAAAATCTTTATCTATCTCCTTTTGGGAACTAGCTGATGGTTCAGTCGGCTGTATCAATGCGGCTAAGGATGAAATCAATTCCTCTATTTTTCGAAAAATTCTTCCAACTCTATTTCAAGACTAGACATGATTTGTTAAGGAGTTTCAAAAGAGTCAAATTCATTTTGAAATGTAGAACTCCCTATTTGATATTCAAAAGCAATATCTAGGGACAGTGTGAAAGTTGGGAAGGGTTGGAATTGGTTGAATTATTAGTTTCGGGTATGTTCTATATGTTCCATAATGGACATGAGCTTACGAATTGTCATATTAGCTTCAAGAGAAGTATCAACATGAGAAAGTGTAAAAGTTTGGTATTGTTGATAAGAATTGGATAGAGGTGTTCATTTGTCATAAAGAGGATACATTGATATAAAAATTATTGAAATTGGTTGAATTGTTAGCAATTGGTTTTTTCAATTTGCTCAGCAATGGTCATGGGTTTAGAAGTTGCCACATTCATCTCAAAAGGAGTATCAGCATTTTCATATGGAAACGATTGTAATTGTTGTCCTAAGAGTTTTGTAGTAGTGAAATGTTTGAAACTTTGGCTACGGGCTTTCGCAATATATTCAGCAATAGACATGGGTTTAGAAGCTTCCTCATTAACCTCAAAAGGAGTATCAATATAAGAAAGGGTGAACGTTTGAGATGGTTGATAGGCAGTTGAGTATGGTGTCTAACAATTTTATCAAGAAACCTCTATCCTATTGTTCCCCTCCGAATGGACGGCGCGACATGGCGTCTCGCCTGACATTCGGGGCAGATGCTAATTGGTGCTATCCGTCCACCTCTCCGAAGATGCCAAGTTGATTTATGGCACCATATATCGAAGGTTTAAACAGATGCGGCCGATGTAGCAGACTTCGTCAGATTCCCCCTCGTTTGAGGGGTTTTTGATTGTGGGGACGCTCTTCCCTGCAGGCGCAAGCCCCTGCAGTTAATTACGCTACCGCATCGCGATAACAACTTTCTCCTTCTCCAGATGGTCACTTCGTGTCGTGGGTGTTTGTTTTATTTGTGGTTGCCCGTGAATTGTATACGGAGACTGAGTTATGTCGTCGCCCGTAGGACGTGGACTAGTCCAAATCCGTATTTATCTTAGATTTGGGTTTGGGGGTTTGGTTTGAGGATACGTTAGCCATATTTGAGGCTAAGATCAACTCAAACGTTTGTTAAGGATATGTTAGTCTAACTTGAGACTAAGATCAGCTTAACGGGATCGTTTAGATCCGACAAAAGAGCATTTGGGCTCTATTGTTCCAGTTTAGGGACATAGTGGTCCATTGAATATGTGGCCGTCGGGACCCGTCACCTCTCTGACGACGTTGAAGGATTACAACGACAGATATCAGAGGAGTTCAGAGATGTACCCTTGAACCGAAGTTGATTTGGGGGGATTCATAGTCCAGTCTGTTTGAAGGTTTAAGGATACGTTAGCCATATTTGAGGCTAAGATCAACTTAAACGGGATCGTTTAGATCCGACAAAAGAGCGTTTGGGCTCTATTGTTCCAGTTTAGGGACATAGTGGTCCATTGCTAGTTTAAGGACATTGCGGTCCGTAGGTAGTTTAAGGACACTGCGGTCCATAGGTAGTTTAAGGACATTACGGTCCATTGTTAGTTTTAAGACATCTCGGTCAAGGTTAAGGACGTCGTAGTCCATGGGTTTAAGGACCCCACAGTCCATTGTTAGTTTAAAGACATCTCGGTCGAGGTTAAGGACGTCATAGTCCATGGGTTTAAGGACCCCACAGTCCATATCAATGTGTGGTCATCGGGACCCGTCACCTCTTTGAAGACGTTGAGGGATTACAACGCCAAGTATCAAAGGAATGAAGAGATGTACCCTGGAACCGGAGTGGATTAAATAGTCCTTGGCCCAATTTGGGATCAAGACCAATTAATTATGTTATGAGCCCATTAGCCCAGTTAATTACGAATTGAGGACTTATGGCCAGCTTGGGCTAAGTCCAATCAGGAGAGGCTTTGCCTCTATCCATTTAGCCAATTGGACCAATGTCTAGTGTTAAACACTAAAGACCAACCAGTGTTGAACACTGAGAATGAGATTGACAAGTTAGTGTTTAACACTAAAAGATAATTGGTGTTAAACACCAGCAACAGGGCTTTCAAATTAGTGTTAAACACTAAAACAGATCAGTATCAAACACTGGCAACAGAGATCTCAAATTAGTGTTAAACACTAAGGTAGTCAGTGTTGAACACTGCAAATAAAGTTTTTTGATTAGTGTTGAACACTAAGGCCCAACAGTGTTTTAACACTGGGTTCGGGAGTTTCAATTTAGTGTTAAACACTAAGGCAAGAGGGGTCACGTGGCGACACGTGAGAGCGCCCTCCCTTCATTTATTCTGCTAAGATTATCGCATCTTTCAGAGCATCACGTGCCATCACGTGACGGGCATTCAAATGCTTGTGTGTTAAAGCTTCTGTCAAGGGTCACGTGGGTCACGTGGGGCACTGCCTCAAAGGGGCTTTCTGTAGGTCTTTTGGGGGGATCACGTGGTGGCACGCGACCCTGCCTCTATGTATGTTGTTTAGAGGATCTGTTAATCTTTTCCAGGAATTAAATTCCTCGTATAGTTGAACCCTGACAATAATTTCAGAGGAATTAAATTCCTACTTCCTTTCGAAGATTTATATTCTGGAATAGAGTTGGACTCTGAATTTTCTGTAGGAATTAAATTCTTCATATATGTGAAGAACTGAATAGGGTTAAACCCTAATAAAAGCTTTTAAGGAATTAAACTCCCATTCTCTGTTAAATTATGATTAAGGGAATAAAATTCCCGCTGTTTCAACAGAACTAGTTTCTTAATTAGGGTTAAACCCTGTTTCTCTTTGTTCTGAAGGAATTAAATTCCCATGACACAGGGTCAAACCCTAATTTTATTTTAAAGGAATTAAATTCCTATAGTTCTGTGAGAATTAAATTCTCGTGCTTCCGTTCCCTCTCTATGTTTTGGATCTGCATGGCAGGATCTCGACCCATTGAGAATTAAATTCTCAACTTCAAGGGGAGATGTGCACTTTGCAGATCCTCTATCAAAGAGAGAAGAAATATGTTCTTCTGTTTTATATATCAGAGTTAAACTCTGTTGAGAATTAAATTCTCTTTTCTTTCAAGGAGCCTTCCCTTTCTTACCTAGGGTTTTCTTTTTTGCAGAAGATCCAAATTCCTCAAAGTATCAAGGCTCTCTCCCTTTTCTTTTTCTCTGCGTATGTTTCTCTCTCTCTCATCCCTGTGTCTCTTGGCTCCTATTTATAGGAGAAGCAGCCGAATCAATTAGTTTTTGACGAATCTTCATTGAGAGATTTAATTTGCATCCATCATTCGTTTTTGACCTTTGGATTATTAGGTGAATTTTATTCACCATTGGATTTCAAATCCAGGGATTCTCTTTTGTTATCTCGGTTAGATTTAAAGGGGAAATCTTTCCAAACCCGAGATTTTCCCATGGATAGATGATATTTAATCACCTCTGAATCTTCAATTCGATTGGTTCCAGATAATCGCTTTCCTTTGGAAAGATTTGAATCTCTTTCAGAATTTAATTCTGTTAACAAAATGGGCTTTGAAAGCCGTGACCACGTGACCCTTGGTTACGTGTGGGCACGTGACCCATGGTCACGTGTGGGCACGTGACCCTCTTTGGAATGAGCCCTCTTCTTTCCTTTTGCGCTCTGTCTTCTGGTTGCTGCTTAACCGTCACGTGCCACCACGTGACCCCTGGTCACGTGTGAGCACGTGACCCTTGTCTGGACTCTTTTTCTTGATTTAACTGGAGAACAATTCTGATGTTTTGAGTGTCACGTGCCAACACGTGACCCCTGGTCACGTGGGAGCACGTGACCCCTGGTCACGTGGGAGCACGTGACCTCTTTTGAAGCTTTTTCCTTGATTTGATCATGGAACCGATGTGCCTTTGAATCCGCTTTAAAATGTCACGTGTCAACACGTGACCCTGGTCACGTGGGAGCACGTGACCCTTTCTGAAGCCCTTTTCTTTGATGTAGTCAGGAAGCTGAATCTACCTTGATGATGCTTTTAGATGTCACGTGCCAACACGTGACTGCTGGTCACGTGTAAGCATGTGACCCTCTTCTGAAGCTTTTTCCATAAGCTTTTCTAATTTTAAATCAGGAAACAAATGCCCCCACAGCGTTGTTCTCACGTGTCTGCACGTGAGTGCAACGCTGTCACCTCTTGTGACCATTGGATTCCTCTAGGGATCTGGGGAGATGAAACGTTTCCATTGCCTTCTATAAATACCTCTGTCTCTTCATAGGAGCCTTCACTTTGCTCATCTTCTTCTTCTGAGAACTTTTTCCTTGAGAATTTAATTCTCGCTTCCAGAGCTTAGTTCTCTGTCTTGAAACAATCTTCAGAGTTTAACTCTGTTCGAAAAGAATTCTTTTCCTCAGGTAACGTTCTTGGACAAACGATGGACCTTCACATTCCTCTGGATTTTAAATCCAAAACAAGGGTTTTTACCCTTTTTTCTTCATGTTTTTCCATAAGAACATGAAACCGCTTAACCTTCAAACTGTAGATCTCTTAGGGTTTAAATGATCTTTAGGGAAGTGGTGATGACAATCTGTGGAATTCAATTCCGTTTTATTTAATTCCCTTTTCTAAAAGGAATTTAATTCCTGTGAAGAACTCAGTTTCTTCACGTGGAGCCTTCTTGAGGTCTCTTGGCCCGAGGTTGTCCTTCTGCAATTGATGAAACAGGAACTTTCTAATGATTCTCATGACCTTTATTTCAGGTATTATGGATGCCCATCTGTATGGTCTTGACGAGATCATTTCCTATGGGAATATTCGTGCCCTGGGCCGTAGTCAGAATCAGGAGTTCACCAACGCTCAGTGTGCTGAGATTATGAGCCGCTTTGACGAGTACAACCATCGGCTACTCCCCCGTCGCTCTTCTCTTCTGAGGTTCATCGTGCTGGCGATTTGGGAGGCGCTTCCTCTCTTCTGTGCCGGTGTGCCACTCAGGGCATTGGACGTTGCCGAGGATAAGATACATTCGGTGTATCTGATGAGTCTAATCTCGAAGAGAAGGCTTGACAACCTCATCGATCTTTTGCACCAGGCGTTTCAGCAGTCGGCCATACTTGCCGCCTACCGGAGGGTGGAGGACATCCGCGAGGACCCCGACGCTTGCGATCGTGAGAGAAAACATACTCGGGAGGTTCGAAATGCTTAGAGGATCTTGGACAAGGTTAAGCTTGAGTTTCTCAATCCGTGCCCCGCGTCTGAAGTCTTACCATTGTGAAAGTTTTCTCTTTATTTTGTATGACCTTCTTGAAGTATGAATGATAAGTTATATTATGTCTTTGTATGTCTGCATGCTTTTCTCTGGGATTTTATCATTTTGCTACTGTTGTTGTTGGTGCCTTCAATATGCAGGGTGCTACTCCATTTTTTTTTAGTGTACCTCAGGTTTAGGCCTCACGTAGTCTGCACGTGGGGTCCCTTGATGTGGCTGTTCACAAAATCTTCCCATGCCCTATTTTCAGTGCACAATATCAGACGCAGAAAAAAGGGCCTTGGAAATAGTTCCATCTCCTTGATTTTCGATGCCTTTCCTTTTTTGGGCCTTGGAAATAGCTTCACCATGCAAGATTTTCCGCGTACAGCACTTAATGCATTTCCTTATATATGAGGCTGTAGCTTCCTTTTCCCCTCACAAAGAGATTTATATTATTATTATTTTTTTTTATCTTGGAGTAACTTGTCTTGAGAAACAAACGAGCGCCATGGCCTGCAATCGCCCTCATGCTCGTCGACAGCCATGGGAAGTTCCTATTGAGGAGATGGTCCCCCGCTTTGCTGCTCGGTTGGTGGATCCCCTCCTTACCGACAACGAATGCGACTCAGCCATGCATGAACTCTCGATCCGTAGGGGGTCCCCCCTCCCGATGGGTTCTCTCTGGCTCCGGATGATTCTCACGTCCGTGCTTGCCGACATCCCTCCTCACCCGGCGGAGATGACCCTGGCGATGCTCGACACGGCAGAAGAAAAGCTCGAGGGTTTTCATGAAGCGTGCCTGATTACTCAGGCTTTGAAGGATTGCTCAATTCATCTGCTGAGCCAGATCAAGGCCCGGCGAGCTATTATGTCTGCTTTCGCGGACGAACACGGCGCCAATCGATGGGGAGCGACTCATCGTGAGAACCGTCGCTTTGACGTGCTGGAGAAAGCAGAGAGAGAGATGGAGAATTTTGTCCTCTGCTTCATTAACCCTTGTGCCGTTGATCCCATGTTTGGTGACCTTTTCCGTTAGCGTAGAACATTTTTAAATTAGTCCCTCCTTTTTTACGCTTTATGCCGAAATTCCATGTAGGCTTGGTGCTAGTATGTATGTTTCCGCTTGCATAAATAAACTTTGTATTCTTCTCATGAGAACTTTCTTTAATTGCAAATGCTATCATCACTTTCCTTTCTTGTTGCCTTTCACGTCAGGTGATGTGAGCGCGTTTTAGATCGATTATTCCCGTCGACTGGAAGCCCATTTATACGGTCTTGTAAATGTCTTGTTTCCAAGGCCGCGGTCACGAGAGCGAGCTTATGTGACCTGATAGAGCGACACGTAGCGAACATATTGTTGTGCGAGAAAAGGGCTCGGCCGTAAATTTTCGGAGAGGGCATTGGCTTCTAAGGCACTGAGCGAGCTTTAGGCCAGCCTCACAGCCAAGGCCAACAAAGCATACGAACTCTGGCGGGTGCTTCAGGAGTCCATAAAAGAGGTGGTGGCTCTCGATAAAGCTGCCATGTTCACTCGTGAGAGGGTCGAGGCTCATAAAGCCACTGAGAAAGAGCTCGAAGCTCGGCTCGCTTCGTATCAGACTCAGCAAGCTCAAGCGGAGGCTCGTCTTCTGGAGATCTTGCGTCATGAAGCCGTGGCTCAGCAACAGAATGACGAGCTGGTAAAATTATTGCACCGCCCGCTGGCTTGAGGACTTGTATCTTTTTTCCCTTTTTTGTACATACTCATGGATGAGAGTATCTTTCTTTTTTGTTTCTTTCATGAATTGTACTTTGTATCCATTTTGGTTTATGAATAAAAGATACATTTTCCTTCTCAATGGTGTGTCCCCCTTTTTATTGAATGTATTCTGCGGATATTCTACCTCGATCTCCTTGCAGGACAGCGATGGCTTAGGATTCAGGGTTAAGATCTACTTCCTAAGACTTTTGCATTTTACGAGCCACGAGGGTCTCATAAAGAGTTTTTCTCCCTACAGGTCGAGAGGATCCCATAGGTGTGAGTTCTTCTTAAAGATCGTGAGGATCCTTAAGCGGGTTTTCCCTTGAGAGTCGTAAGGATCTCACAAGAGAGTTTTTCTTCCTTACAGGTCGTGAGGACCTGCAAGTGTCGGATGTGATCATCCTTATCCGTGTTTCACGGAGTCAGGGGTCTCTCCAGGTATTGTAGTTTAAAGACGTCGCGGTCAAGGTTAAGGACCTCATAGTCCGTGGATTTAAGGACTCCACAGTCCGATGTTAGTTTTAAGACATCACGGTCAAGGTTAAGGACCTCATAGTCCGTGGATTTAGGGACTCCACAGTCCGATGTGTGGTTGCAGGGACCCGTCACCTCTTTGAAGACGTTGAGGAATTACAACGCCAGGCATCAAAGGAGTGAAGAGATGTACCCTTAAACCAAGGAAAAATCTGTAAGGAATCGGGGTGGTTGATCGTTAGCTTTAAGACATCACGGTCGAGGTTAAGGACGTCATAGTCCGTGGATTTTAAGGACTCCACAGTCCGGTATTTGCTCTGGATGCTTCACACGGGTTTACTGCCGTGCTCGGCGAGGACCAGGCTCCGCTCTGGGCGTTTTCCGCGGGGTCAAAGAGTGTCGTTATCCGCGTTCCACGTAACCAGGAATTTTGCACTAGATGCTTCACACGGGTTCACTGCCGTGCTCGGCGAGGACTAGGCTCCGCTCTGGACGTTTTCCACGGGGTCAAAGATTGACGTTATCCGCGTTCCACGTAACCAGGAATTTTGCACTAGGTGCTTCACACGGGTTCACTGCCGTGCTCGGCAAGGACTAGGCTCCGCTCTGGATGCTTCACACGGGTTCACTGCCGTGCTCTGCGAGGACCAGGATCCGCTCTGGACGTTTTCCACGGGGTCAAAGAGTGACGTTATCCGCGTTCCACGTAACCAGGAATTTTGCACTAGATGCTTCACACGGGTTCACTGCCGTGCTTGGCGAGGACTAGGCTCCGCTCTGGATGTTTTCCACGGGGTCAAAGAGTGACGTTATCCGCGTTCCACGTAACCAGGAATTTTGCACTAGATGCTTCACACGGGTTCACCGCCGTGCTCGGCGAGGACTAGGCTCCGCTCTGGACGTTTTCCACGGGGTCAAAGAGTGACGTTATCCGCGTTCCACGTAACCAGGAATTTTGCACTAGGTGCTTCACACGGGTTCACTGCCGTGCTCGGCGAGGACTAGGCTCCGCTCTGGACGTTTTCCACGGGGTCAAAGAGTGACGTTATCCGCGTTCCACGTAACCAGGAATTTTGCACTAGATGCTTCACACGGGTTCACTGCCGTGCTTGGCGAGGACTAGGCTCCGCTCTGGATGTTTTCCACGGGGTCAAAGAGTGACGTTATCCGCGTTCCACGTAACCAGGAATTTTGCACTAGATGCTTCACACGGGTTCACTGCCGTGCTCGGCGAGGACTAGGCTCCGCTATGGATGCTTCACACGGGTTCACTGCCGTGCTCTGCGAGGACCAGGATCCGCTCTGGACGTTTTCCACGGGGTCAAAGAGTGACGTTATCCGCGTTCCACGTAACCAGGAATTTTGCTGAATATATCCGCATTTCACGGAATGGAGGTTTGACTCTTGGTGATATGTATATCGCCGAGCCATGGAACTGGGGGTTGCCGCTGTTCCGTTTCGCTTGATGTTGTGTCTGCTGCCATGAGACGAACGTCGAAATGATCTCTAGACTATCTGTGAACCGTCGAGATTTGGCTTCTTGTTATGATGAAACCTGGGGGAGGAGTATGATCCCTTCTTTGTTTGCGCCCCTGGATTGTATACAGGGATAGATGTAACATCACCTGTAGGGCGAGGATTTCACTTTTATTTTATTTCTTTTTCCGCGATGCTCTATCATTTCAGCTTTTATATCGCGAAGGTCGCGATTGCCCCATCATTTCGGCTATTTTTCGCGGTGCCCAATCATTTCGGCTATTTATTTATTCTCTACTCGCTACTTTTTATTGCGAGTTGCCCCATCATTTCGGCTATTTTTCATCCATACATTTTTACTTGCTGCTTTTTATTGCAAGTTGCCCCATCATTTCGGCTATTTTTGTAGGCATGTGTGGCTTGCTAGCTTTTTCGCCGCAAGCTTGGATTTTAGACACCGATTTCGACATTAGCACCGCTACAACTGGAATGTTGCCAGGAGCGAATCATCATTTGCCTTTGTCGATGATGAACAAAGGTGGCTCAGCAAACAGGGTTAAGGGTCCTGTCGACCAAGGCTTTTGACTTCATGAGCCGTAAGGGTCTCACAAAAGGTATTTCTCCCTACAAGTCGTGAGGATCTTGCAGGTGTATTTTCTCCTTAGGGATCGTGAGGATTCCTAAGTGTGTGTTCCTCTGTAAGTCGTAAGGATCCTACAAGAGGGCTTTCTCCTTATGGATCAAGAGGACCTACAAGGGTTGGACTTTGCTGGGGAAATGTTTATTCGCGCCCGTGGATTGTATACAAGGGTCAGTATTGAGTCCCTTATAGGGCAATATCGAAGGTTGTGGAGGATTTGCTTAAGAACAGGTTTAGGTTTCTGTAACTTAAGACTTTCAAATCTCATGAGCCATGAGGGTCCCACAAGAGAATTCTCCTTACGAGTCGTAAGGATCTCGCAAGTGCATTTTCTCCTTAGGAATCGTGAGGATCCCTAAGTGTGTTGCTCCTTTGTGAGTCGTAAGGATCTCACGCAGGTGGTTTCTCTTTACAAGGTCGAGAGGACCCTACAAGTGTCTTTTAACGAGGTTGCGCCCTTTCAGGTTTTCACAAACACTCGCCGACAGTCCTGCTGTTTTTACTCACGGAGCCCTTTCGGGTTTTCATCCGTGCCCATTTTGCTTATGGACATACCGTTTTTTTTATATTCTTTTTCATATGTTTTTTTATTTTTTCTTTCTCTTTCTTTTTTTTTATCTCGTCAGCCTAAAGATGCTGCGGTAGTAGTTTTAGGGACGTTTCGGTCCGTCGTTAGTTTAAGAACGTTTCGGTCCGTCGTTAGTTTTAAGGACGTTTCGGTCCATCGTTAGTTTAAGGACGTTTCGGTCCGTCGTTAGTTTAAAGACGTTTCGGTCCGTCGTTAGTTTAAGGAAGTTTCGGTCCGTCGTTAGTTTAAGGACGTTTCGGTCCGTCGTTAGTTTAAGGACGTTTCGGTCCGTTGTTATGGGAAGGCCGGCTGCTGCTTGTAAAGTCTGAGCCTAGGAAGATAGCGAGCGGACATAGTCGTCGTCATCTATCATTGACCTAGGCTGTGGCTCATTAAGCATAGTATTTCTTTAAGAAGCGGCAGTTTATTGGCCTGAAAGGCCTTTCACCGTGCATGTCCACGAGTAGATAGGCTCCACCCTGGTAGACCTTGTCTATGATGTACGGGCCTTCATAGTTTGGCTCAAATTTTCCCCGCTTGGCACGATTGGGGATCATAGGTCTTTTGACCACTAGTACGAGTTCTCCTTGGCGGAATGTCCTCGGCCTGGTCAATCTTTCGTACGAGCGCGTCATCTTTGCTTTGTAGGCTTCTAGATGTTGTTGCGCTATGAGTCGGGTTTCGTCGAGGGCATCAAGCTCCTCAAGCCGAAGGTGAGCATTTTCTTCGTCCGTCAGCTCGTGGTGGACTGCCACTCGTAGAGAGGGTAACTCTATCTCGGGGGAGCACTGCTTCCGTCCCAAATACCAACGCGTACGGCGTTGTGTTTCTGGCCGTCTTGAATGTAGTTCGATAAGCCCAAAGGGCTTCTTGCAGCCTTTCGTGCCAGTCTCTCTTATTTCGGGAAACGGTCTTTTTTATGATCTTCGTCAAGGTCTTATTGAAGGCCTCGGCCAGACCGTTAGCTCGTGGGTTGTAAACTGAAGAATATCTCCAGTCTATATTGTGCTGCTGCGCGAAGCGGCTAATCTTATGGCTTCTGTAGGCTGGCCCGTTATCGGAGATAATCCGCCGTGGGGTTCCAAACCGATAGATGACGTGCGTCTTGAAGAAATGGAGGATATTCTCCGTCTTCACTTCCCTCAGTGGTACTGCTTCTGCCCATTTGGAGAAGTAATCAGTTGTCGCCAGGATAAAACGATGTCCCCGGGATGATGCTGGCTCGATGGGGCCGACTATGTCAGTCCCCCACATTTCGAATGGCCAGCTAGCCACCGTTGGGTGTAGTGGATTCGGATGTTGGTGGATAAAGTCTCCATGAATCTGGCACGAGTGGCATTGCTTCGCATACTCGAGGCAGTCCTGGATCATCGTGGGCCAGTAGTAACCCATCCGTTTAATTTTTAACTTCATCTTTGGGCCTGCTTGGTGAGAACCGCAAAGTCCGTCGTGAACTTCCTGAATAAATCTTTCTGCTTCGTCAGGTCCCAAGCATCTCAGCCGTAGAGAATCAAACGATCTCTTGTATAGAGTATCGTCGACAAAAGCGAAAGATAGAGCTCGTTTCATGAGCTGATATCTTGAGGACGCTTCTTTGGGCATTCGGTGGGACTTAAAGTAGTCTATGAAGACTTCCCTCCAGTCCTCGGCCTTCTCATGGTCTTTTATTTGTAGGGCCGTCTGCTCAGTCGCTCCCTTTTCTTTATATAATTCCGGAGGTATTTCTGCCGGGGCGAGCACTCGACGGCTTTGTACCACGATTCTGACGTCATCGAGGTTCTCGTCAGCCAGTTCTTTAGCAAGCTTGGCCAACGCGTCTGCTTTGCTGTTTTCCGCGCGCGGTATGTTCTCCAAAATATAGGAGGGAATTTGGGTCAACAGTTGTTGCACCTTTTCGCCGTACTTCACCAACTCCGGCTTGCACGTTTGGTAGTCACCATTTACTTGACTAACGACCAGCTGAGAATCCCCGTATATAAGGAGGTCTTCAATTCCCATGTCGATGGCGATTTCGAGGCCTGCTATCAGAGCTTCGTATTCAGCTTCATTGTTTGTCCTCGGCTCTGTTAAGGAGAAGGCGAACCGCATTATCCCTCCTTGTGGAGTTGCAAAGACGAGGCCTATCCCCGATTTGATCATTGGGATACCTTGTTTCTGTTTCTTTACGGAGGACGCTCCATTGAAATAGAGTTCCCATCGGGTGCTTCCGCCGCTAATCGCATCAAATGCATGCTCGTCCGGCAAATCACAGTTCAGAGGAGAATCGGCCGGTATCGGGTGCTCAGCGAGGAAGTCGGTAATGGCCTGGCCTTTCACAGCCTTAAGAGGTTGATACGTTATCGAGAACTCCATCAAAAGCAGGGCCCACTTAGCGAGTCGTCCCGTCAATATGGCTTTCGACATCAAGTACTTAAGGGGATCCACTTTTGAAATGAGACGGACTTCATGTGCCAACGCATAGTGCCTGAGCTTTGTTATCGCGAAGATTAACGCCAAGCAATGTTTTTCAATGGGAGAGTAGTTGCTTTCTGCCCCCAGTAGAACTCGACTTAAGTAGTAGAGTGCTCTCTCTTTCCCCTGATCGTTCTCTTGTGCCCATAATGCGCCTAAAGAACCTTCGAGGGCGGTTGTATAAAGAATGAGGGGTTTTCCCTTGACCGGCGCAGCCAACACCGGAAGGTTCTGCAGGTACTGCTTGATCTCGTCTAGTGCACCTTGGCATTTGTGATCCCAAACGAATGGAGTTCCCTTCTTCATCAGGTGGCTGTAAGGACGGCATTTTCCTGAAAGATTGGCGATAAATCGCCAGACGTATGCGAGCTTCCCTTGGAGAGACCGCAACTGTTTGAGGGTTCTCGGCGGAGGCATTTCTATGATCGCTTTAATCTTTGACGGATCTATTTCAATACCTCGGTGTCGAACGATGAATCCCAGGAATTTGCCCGAGGAGACTCCAAACGCGCATTTGAGGGGATTCATTTTCAAATTATATTGCCGAAGGCGTTAAAATTCAGTCTCCAGATGCTTTAAATGCTCCTCGTATGACATGCTCTTTATTACGAGGTCATCGATATAGCACTCGACGATGTCATGTATGAGGTCATCGAAGATTTTTGTCATGGCCCTTTGATAGGTAGCGCCAGCGTTCTTTAGACCAAAGGGCATAACCCTGTAGCAGAATATACCCAAAGGGGTCCGGAAAGCGGTGTGCTTCTGGTCTTCGGGATGCATTTTTATCTGATTGTATCCTGATGAACCGTCCATAAAGGAGAAAACCTCGTGAGTGGACGTGTTATCTATCATTAGCTCGGTTACCGGCACCGAGAAATCGTCCTTTGGACAGGCCTTATTGAGATCCCTGAAATCCACGCATATGCGTACCGTCCCATTCTTCTTCATTACCGGGACGATATTGGCGATCCAGTCGGGATATTGGACTTCTTGGATAAACCCAGAATCGATCAGCTTCTTGACTTCGGCGTTGATGCTCATTTCAAGCTCGAGTCGCATCATTCTCGGCGCCTGCTTGACTGGCTTGATATCCGGGGATATCGCTAACTTATGCACAGCAATCTCCGGATCTAATCCTGGCATCTCGGAGTAGTTCCACGCGAAGCAGTCTTTATGTCGTAGAAGCACGTTCTTTAACGCAGCCACCCTTTCTTCAGATAGTAGCTCGCTGACAAATGTCGGTCGCGGGTCATCTGCCGATCCCAACTCAATCTTCTTGAGGTTATCTGCAGTAGTATGTATACCATCTTCCAGTTCTTTCGAAGCGGGCGGAAATTCTGAGATCACCTCATCATTGCTGTTCTCAAAGCACCGGGGAAGGTCATCCATGTTCTCGGGCTCTTCTTTTAATATCGTAATCGTATAACAGGTGCGAATCCGCTCCCAGGGCTGAGGTGGATCCGGTCCTGCTCTTGCGGCCTTGGGTTCATGCTTTTGTGGTGGCGTTACCCTCCAGCCGTCGGATAAAGCGAATCTGCCCTGTTGGTACTGGTCCTCGACCCAGTTCTTGAAGGTGAAGCAGTCTTCGGTAGGATGTCCTATGGTTCGGTGATAAGAGCAATAGCTCAGATGAGAAGCCTTGTTAGCTTGTTCAGGGTGTCTAGATCCTGGAAGCGTGATCATTTGATGTTTTATAGCGAGCTTGAGTAACCTCTCCGTCTTGTCTCGGGGGAAGGAGTACGCTCGACTCATCTTCTTCATGAGGGACAAATCCGAGCCGCGCAATACCCGATCACGTAACTCTCTAATCCTGCGTCGTTGTTGTCGGCTCCTCTTTCCGCTTCTTGATTTATTTCCGTCTCCGCATCGGGCCTTTCGTACAACGGGTTGACAAAGACGAACATCCTTGTCTTTTGCAGCCTGTTGAAATAGACGTTGCGTCCTGGCCCTCTCGTAGATGGCCATTTCACGGTTGTGGTCTTCCCGAGCTTTCTGACCCACTTTCCTGATGGGCTTGCCCATTCGTTCTTCAAACGACGGACTCGGCGCTTCAATCGCGGGGTCTAGTTTTGATGAGGGGTTGGCATCTCCTGACAGGGCGTTCTCTTCCTCATCAAAGGTATATATAGCGTAGCTGCTGCGGGCTCGTCCCCTTTTTTCGGTTCTCGCGTATCCAAGCCCAAGTGTTTCCATTTTCCCGTTGGGCAATTTATGTTGAGTCCCAGGGACGTCCCAAATCTTGTTGTAGAACCGGGCCTGCCGAACAGTCTGTTTTAAGGGTACTCCTTGGCGCTTCAATAGCTTCTTTAAACCATTTGTATAGTATCTGGGCAGACGGATGGGTTGGAGCCTGTCAAGTGTAGCATCCGCGCCATGCCAGATTTCTTTCTCTACTTTCGACTCTGAGGATCGGTAGAATAGGATCACCTTCTCACCCCTTTGCCCGGGAGGGACGTAAAATGTTTGCAGGTCCTGCACATTGTGAGCTTGAAGCGTGTCGAGATCCTTGTAGTGTTCTCGCGGTACCATGGTGATTTGCAAACTATGGTCATCTCCAGGGGGTGCTTGTACCGACAGCCGATTGGAGAACACGGCATCAACTTCATCTTCTGAATCACTTCCGAAGACCAACATGGGGGCGGACGTCCCCAGGTTGTTGCGTTGAGATGGCCCGGCATAAACTATCTCTTCTTCTTCTTAGGTATCGCTCCCGAAAACAGGGATGGTGGCGGCGGTTTTGTTCTCTGGGTTGCGACAGCTTTCTGTATCCTCGAAATCTGGCAAAAAGTACTTCGCATCTTCGTATTTGCGGACTTCGTTCACGGAAAATGGGTTTAACTCACCTGTTACGGTATACTCGAAACCATCCTTAAAGTACTTCATACACTGATGTTGTGTAGAAGGGATGATGTTGTATTCGTGTAACCAAGGACGACCGAGCAAGGCGTTGTAGCAGGTCTTGGCATCAATGACATGGAATTTGATGTCTGTGACGAGAAGTCCAAAGCGTAATGTTAGTATCACAGATCCGAGAGTCCGTGACGATTGTGAATCGAAACCGGAGATAGTAATTTTGTCACGAGCGAGGTGTTGTACACTCATGCAGATTTCCTTCAACACCCGAACATTAAGGAGATTGACGGAGGATCCATTATCCACCAGGATCTTGCCTATCTTGATGTCATGGCAGTATCCGGAGACATATAGGGGACGGTTGTGGTCGCACGTCCCGAGAAGGAGGTCTTCATCACCGAAAGTGATGTCGGCCGTATGCACTTCCTCCAGTTCATCCTTCATCTTTTCAGTGGTGAGGAAGGCTTGGAATTGCTCAGGTTCTTGGAACGCCTTAATTAGTGAGTCTCGCGCTTCTTTTGATAATTGGAGGGCATCGAGAATGCTAAGCTGAGAAGGTAGCTTCCTTAGGTGCGCGAGGATGTTATAGTCCACCTTACCCTTCCTAGGAGGGTCTTTGGCAGCCAGCTCTCTCATGACTTGGTCATCTAAAGTGATATCTTCAGTGACCTTTTCCTTTCCCTTATCTTTTCTACTCACGGGCCCGAGATTCTTTTCTGGGAGTGTGCGATTGCGCAGCTGAATGTTCTCGCAGGCCTCCGATTTCTCCTCTTTCCCTAAAGCGGATTCTTGAAAGAGAGGGCCCAGAGCCATTTCTTCAATAAAGGAGTAGGTTGCCCCCGGTGTATCTGCTTTCTTAGGAGTATGTGGTTGTGGTGGGTTCACCTTCCACTTTTCGGATAGTACAAACTTTCCCTGGAGGTATTGATCTTCAATCCATCCTTTGAAGACGAAGCAATCTTCAATCGGATGACTTACCGTTTGATGGCAAGGGCAATAGTTAGGGTTATTCACCTCGGTGGGTTACGGCGGTCGTCTTGGATTTGGTAGGTTTATAAGTCTGTTGCGTATTGCCAGCTCGAATAACTATTTCGTCTTGTCTCGCGGGAACGAGTAGGGACGTTTCATCTTCTCATTATAATACCGGCGTCTTTCTTCCAGTTGATCTGCCGGTTTCGGGGCGTTAGGTTGCTGTTGGGCATTCGCGACAAAGGTTGCCCTTCCTTTACCCTTGTCGTTCTGAGGTTCCGACTTCGGGGGAGGTGGTCTATGACCCATCTGGTCCATCTGAGCCAACTTGTCGATTAAAGCCTGGAATGTGGTTGTCTTAAAGAACATCATAAACTGGGAGATAGTTGCGTGGGGGTCTAGGGTTCCCACGAACATGCCCACTGCGGGTGCCTCCTCAATGCGTTGTTCGCATCTCGACCACAAATTCCGCCAGCGTATAGCATACTGGACCCAGGTTTCGCCTGGTTTTACCCTGGCGTTAATCAATGCAGTTATTGGAGTGCGTTCGCTGGCACTTGCGAATCGCTGAGTGAATAACAACTCCATTTCAGCGAACGTTTTGATAGAATCGTTTGGGAGTTCCGAATACCATTCGAACGCTGTTTCTGATAAGCTGCCCACGAACTGGCGGAGCAACAGTTTATCATCACCGCCGGTGTTACCGCAGAGGGCCCGGAACTGGGCGACATGTTGATGGGGATTGCCGGTCCCTTTATACACGTGGAATTTTGGTATCGTATAGCCTTGCGGGTATTTGATTTGGTCGTACCAGCTTGGATACGGCCGTCCCGTCTTTACGACTTGACCAGCTTCCTCAGTCGCATGATGAACCCGGATTTGCTGGGCTATGTAGTCAACCAAGTCAGCCTTAGAGATTGTCTCCTCCTTGGCCGTTGAGAGGGCTGGTGGTGGATTTGACGTTTCTCCTCGGTCGTCTTCAAGAACGATTGGGGGATCCTCGGCGGGTAAGTCCTGCTAGATCATCATTCCTATCATATCTTGGAAGAGAAGGCCCATACGTTGTATGTTGGCCGCTTGTTCAGCAGCCTCTTTGTCCTTTTTCTCCAGTATCCGGCGAAGGAATTCAGCGTCGGTTTCTTCCTCCTGGCGTGCATCTGAGGACGTTTCTGGGTTTTCTTTTGGCCCGGTAAGTGCGGCCATAGCATTCATCATTTCCTGAAGCTTTTGTTGCTGCTCCTGGGCTTTCGTCACGGATCGGGTTAGCGGTCGGTGGCCCGTAGAAGTGCGGCTTTCCTCCTTTCCAGAGGCCATGTAAACAGTGTGCACCACCATGCCCCCAGACTTAGGGCGTCTGGGCTCAGTGCTTTTAGCCGTCGTTGCATGCTGGGGGGTCTTCACTGGCCTCCTCGTTTTATGAGCCATGGAGGTTGAGGGGGCCGTTGAGGTGGGCGTCCAGACAGCCTTTTGGGGTTTAGCCAGGTGACCAGCTTCCAGTTGGATTTTCAGCTTCTTGTGCTGGCGGGAGAAGTTTGGATCGATGATCGAGTCTCGGGCCTGCCGCCAAATCTTATAGATTTTGGAAGACAGCCGTTGAGGAGATCGGGGCTGTTCTGGTTTTATTTCCACAACCTTTTTTAATAGGGGAGGAGACCTCTTCAGCACTGTAGTAGGAGAATTCCTTCGCACCTTATTTAGCATTTCGAAGCTGTTCCCAGTTGGAACAGCAGCATTAACTTCTGCCATCAGGGCTGATGGAGTCGACCCGGAGGGGGAGTTGCCCCCAGCCTTCCTTACTCGGCGCCAATGACGACGTCGAACGTGTCGAGCGGACGGCGTAGGGTCAGCGGTAAGAATGGTTTCGTCTTGCCCCCTGTGTGGGTGGGGGGTCGCTGTTGGTGTTAGCCTATCAAATACCGATGTCCTTTGGGCAGCAGGAGAGGGAGCTGAAGCCGTCAATCTTATAAAGACCGATTTTTTTGCCGGAGAGGCCGCCTTGGCGACTTCGGGGGCAGGAACGGCCACTTTCTTAGAAGCAGCTTCCTCTGAGATTGTAGGCCCCATGATGAGTTCGCAGGATTTCTGGCCCAATCTAGAGAAGACCGAGGCGTTGGCATTGGGCGACTCGTTGGGAGGAGCCGGGGCAGGGGTAAAACGATCAAAGACCGACTTCTTGAGAGATTCCTTTGTCAGCACCGACGCCGTGAAGCTTGTTGGCGGGAGTATAGTCCCAAAGAACAATCCGGTAGTGGCCTGAGTCACCTGATCCACCGGCATTGTGAATAACGAAGTAGCTTGGGGTCCGTAGGCTATACCTCCTGGCGAGGCAGAGCGTTGGTCGCAATTGCAGTCTGAGCAGTTGGAGAATTTCACGGAAGCAGAAGCCATCGATCCTTTGCTTTCTGCAATAAGCGAGACGCCAATTCTTAGTATCTTGAAACCCAAGGGCCACCATTAGCGAACCGCGATTGGTTCGCGAATCACGACACACGAAGTGTGGAGTGGAAAGATGAAAAGGTCCCACCGGGCGTGCCAGAATCTGTTCCCCTCCGAATGGACGGCGCGACATGGCGTCTCGCCTGACATTCGGGACAGATGCTAATTGGTGCTATCCGTCCACCTGTCCGAAGATGCCAAGTTGATTTATGGCACCATATATCGAAGGTTTAAACAGATGCGGCCGATGTAGCAGACTTCGTCAGATTCCCCCTCGTTTGAGGGGTTTTTGATTGTGGGGACGCTCTTCCCTGCAGGCGCAAGCCCCTGCAGTTAATTACGCTACCGCATCGCGATAACAACTTTCTCCTTTTCCAGATGGTCACTTCGTGTCGTGGGTGTTTGTTTTATTTGTGGTTGCCCGTGAATTGTATACGGAGACTGAGTTATGTCGTCGCCCGTAGGACGTGGACTAGTCCAAATCCGTATTTATCTTAGATTTGGGTTTGGGGGTTTGGTTTGAGGATACGTTAGCCATATTTGAGGCTAAGATCAACTCAAACGTTTGTTAAGGATATGTTAGTCTAACTTGAGACTAAGATCAGCTTAACGGGATCGTTTAGATCCGACAAAAGAGCATTTGGGCTCTATTGTTCCAGTTTAGGGACATAGTGGTCCATTGAATATGTGGCCGTCGGGACCCGTCACCTCTCTGACGACGTTGAAGGATTACAACGACAGATATCAGAGGAGTTCAGAGATGTACCCTTGAACCGAAGTTGATTTGGGGGGATTCATAGTCCAGTCTGTTTGAAGGTTTAAGGATACGTTAGCCATATTTGAGGCTAAGATCAACTTAAACGGGATCGTTTAGATCCGACAAAAGAGCGTTTGGGCTCTATTGTTCCAGTTTAGGGACATAGTGGTCCATTACTAGTTTAAGGACATTGCGGTCCGTAGGTAGTTTAAGGACACTGCGGTCCATAGGTAGTTTAAGGACATTACGGTCCATTGTTAGTTTTAAGACATCTCGGTCAAGGTTAAGGACGTCGTAGTCCATGGGTTTAAGGACCCCACAGTCCATTGTTAGTTTAAAGACATCTCGGTCGAGGTTAAGGACGTCATAGTCCATGGGTTTAAGGACCCCACAGTCCATATCAATGTGTGGTCATCGGGACCCGTCACCTCTTTGAAGACGTTGAGGGATTACAACGCCAAGTATCAAAGGAATGAAGAGATGTACCCTGGAACCGGAGTGGATTAAATAGTCCTTGGCCCAATTTGGGATCAAGACCAATTAATTATGTTATGAGCCCATTAGCCCAGTTAATTACGAATTGAGGACTTATGGCCAGCTTGGGCTAAGTCCAATCAGGAGAGGCTTTGCCTCTATCCATTTAGCCAATTGGACCAATGTCTAGTGTTAAACACTAAAGACCAACCAGTGTTGAACACTGAGAATGAGATTGACAAGTTAGTGTTTAACACTAAAAGATAATTGGTGTTAAACACCAGCAACAGGGCTTTCAAATTAGTGTTAAACACTAAAACAGATCAGTATCAAACACTGGCAACAGAGATCTCAAATTAGTGTTAAACACTAAGGTAGTCAGTGTTGAACACTGCAAATAAAGTTTTTTGATTAGTGTTGAACACTAAGGCCCAACAGTGTTTTAACACTGGGTTCTGGAGTTTCAATTTAGTGTTAAACACTAAGGCAAGAGGGGTCACGTGGCGACACGTGAGAGCGCCCTCCCTTCATTTATTCTGCTAAGATTATCGCATCTTTCAGAGCATCACGTGCCATCACGTGACGGGCATTCAAATGCTTGTGTGTTAAAGCTTCTGTCAAGGGTCACGTGGGTCACGTGGGGCACTGCCTCAAAGGGGCTTTCTGTAGGTCTTTTGGGGGGATCACGTGGTGGCACGCGACCCTGCCTCTATGTATGTTGTTTAGAGGATCTGTTAATCTTTTCCAGGAATTAAATTCCTCGTATAGTTGAACCCTGACAATAATTTCAGAGGAATTAAATTCCTACTTCCTTTCGAAGATTTATATTCTGGAATAGAGTTGGACTCTGAATTTTCTGTAGGAATTAAATTCTTCATATATGTGAAGAACTGAATAGGGTTAAACCCTAATAAAAGCTTTTAAGGAATTAAACTCCCATTCTCTGTTAAATTATGATTAAGGGAATTAAATTCCCGCTGTTTCAACAGAACTAGTTTCTTAATTAGGGTTAAACCCTGTTTCTCTTTGTTCTGAAGGAATTAAATTCCCATGACACAGGGTCAAACCCTAATTTTATTTTAAAGGAATTAAATTCCTATAGTTCTGTGAGAATTAAATTCTCGTGCTTCCGTTCCCTCTCTATGTTTTGGATCTGCATGGCAGGATCTCGACCCATTGAGAATTAAATTCTCAACTTCAAGGGGAGATGTGCACTTTGCAGATCCTCTATCAAAGAGAGAAGAAATATGTTCTTCTGTTTTATATATCAGAGTTAAACTCTGTTGAGAATTAAATTCTCTTTTCTTTCAAGGAGCCTTCCCTTTCTTACCTAGGGTTTTCTTTTTTGCAGAAGATCCAAATTCCTCAAAGTATCGAGGCTCTCTCCCTTTTCTTTTTCTCTGCGTATGTATCTCTCTCTCTCATCCCTGTGTCTCTTGGCTCCTATTTATAGGAGAAGCAGCCGAATCAATTAGTTTTTGACGAATCTTCATTGAGAGATTTGATTTGCATCCATCATTCGTTTTTAACCTTTGGATTATTAGGTGAATTTTATTCACCATTGGATTTCAAATCCAGGGATTCTCTTTTGTTATCTCGGTTAGATTTAAAGGGGAAATCTTTCCAAACCCGAGATTTTCCCATGGATAGATGATATTTAATCACCTCTGAATCTTCAATTCGATTGGTTCCAGATAATCGCTTTCCTTTGGAAAGATTTGAATCTCTTTCAGAATTTAATTCTGTTAACAAAATGGGCTTTGAAAGCCGGTCACGTGTGACCACGTGACCCATGGTCACGTGTGGGCACGTGACCCTCTTTGGAATGAGCCCTCTTCTTTCATTTTGCGCTCTGTCTTCTGGTTGCTGCTTAACCGTCACGTGCCACCACGTGACCCCTGGTCACGTGTGAGCACGTGACCCTTGTCTGGACTCTTTTTCTTGATTTAACTGGAGAACAATTCTGATGTTTTGAGTGTCACGTGCCAACACGTGACCCCTGGTCACATGGGAGCACGTGACCTCTGGTCACGTGGGAGCATGTGACTTCTTTTGAAGCTTTTTCCTTGATTTGATCAGGGAACCGATGTGCTTTTGAATCCGCTTTAAAATGTCACGTGCCAACACGTGACCCTGGTCACGTGGGAGCACGTGACCCTTTCTGAAGCCCTTATCTTTGATGTAGTCAGGAAGCTGAATCTGCCTTGATGATGCTTTTAGATGTCACGTGCCAACACGTGACTGCTGGTCACGTGTAAGCATGTGACTCTCTTCTGAAGCTTTTTCCATAAGCTTTTCTGATTTTCAATCAGGAAACACCTATCCCTCAAAGAAATGATGGGTTTGGATTTATCGTTGGAAGGTCTATCTAAGCAAGAACGATAGAATGAAATGTCTGGTTCAGGATAGCAAAGATCTGCAAGTGCTGGTCGTTTTGGGTTACCCATGATTGAGATAAAAAGAAAGAGGGTGAAATGGTAAAAACAAATTTGGATATGTTTTGCTTTGGACTAAGAGAATCTTGACTCAGCCTATCACAATAAACATGCACAAACAATCCCTAAAACTGGGATCACCTAGGTCATATTGTTGGGTTTCCTAATGCCCTGTCTGTCTACCGCGGCCGTTGCGGAATGAAAAACTTTGACTTTTAAAAATCCGGCACTAGAAAACACATCCTAGAATCTAACTATACACCGAAACTAGCGAGCTAAAGAGATCTAGCTACTGTAATAAGGAGTTATACTTAGTGACTCGTGTCCTTCGGGTCTTTATTCCTCTTCTTAAGCTCCTTAGATGATCTTGATCAAACTTGATGGCCGACCATCTCGGTCCTAGATGATCCACCTGAAGGTCCTTGATCCAAGATCCTACCTCTAAAAGAAGAAAACTAGGCAAACTCGTTTGCTAATCTAGCTTGCTTAGTTGATGTGGTGATATTTAGTGGTAATTTTCTACCTCAAAAGCCTTATCTCTCAACACATGTGAATGGCAGGGTTTAGAGATGAGAGAGAAAGGCAAGTAAAGAATGAGCATGAGAATGGCTAAGGTTTTTCTTTTATTAAGTATTTTCTTTTCATTTAAAAACCAACCATACTTCAATAGTATTTGCAATAAATACCAAGACCATTCTTCATGCCATACTTCATTCCATCTCTTCCTTTTCCACATCATTTTCTATTTTCAACAAATAGAAAAATGAACATGATGAGGTGTCATCTTCTAGAAGCTACTTTGTATAAATACAAAATACTTTCTATCGTATATACATACCCGTATTCGTATCAAAATACGAATACCCAAGAGATAGAATAATACCACTAAAATAATACTAGCATTAAATCAATATCCGATTTAACGAACCAGCTTAATTCTAAACCTACCAGTATTATCAACCATCCGATCGAAAATCTGGATAACACTAGAATATATATATATATATCAAAATATGTACACGTATATTATTAAATCGACACCTGATTTAATAATCCGGCTTAATCCTAAGACGGATAGTATCATCATTCGATCGTAACCCTGCTCGATCAAAAACCTAGATGACACTAGAATATACACATCGAAATGTGTATATGTAAATTATCAAATTATTACCTGATTTAATAATCCGGCTTAATCCTAAGCCGGCTAGTATTATCATTCGATCGAAACTCTGCACGTATAAACATACGGCCACCATATCGTTTCGCCTGAATCAAAGAAACCCTCTGTGTGGGACTCTAAAGACTCGACAGTACGCTGGCAATGGGTTTAACCACAAGCACGTCAGCGGCACTAGCTGTACGTAATGGCTACCAAGACACCTGTCGAAAAGAAGGCCGACGAGCAAGCTCATCCGGACCCCTACTGAGCCTATCCGTGACAATCTTCGTACAGTCCGGTCTCTTCGACTAAGATGATCGCATACCGGGTCTAGGGGACGGTAATCGTTAGACCCTACTGACCTGATAAGTCATATCGATTTGGCTCAGGACCAATCCGAGAAACTACTGATTTAATTTCCAATAAATCTCAACTGCCTTAGCCAAGGTCTTATGGTTCTAGCCAACCGGACACAATGCCATATCGACTTCCAATACCGGGAGAGACGAATTCCTGACAATCACTCACTGCCTCCATGTGGCTCAGGATTGTACCCAACCAAAACATGTTTGCATGACTCAGTAGAGCCATGGTAGGGTAGTGGTCAAAGCACAATGGGAACTCACATGAGACAAATGATGATCTTAGTTCCTAATACTAACCTGTACTCATGTCACCTGAGAACCACTATCCGACGATATGTATAATACCATATAGAGGTTCTCGGTGAGTCTGTCCAATATACTCACCTCCAGCGAGCACCTGTATACAATCTTAGATGATCACACCAATGGCTGTGGGACTAACCACCGCCCCTCATCGGGGTCTAGAAATGTTTACATAAGTCTACTCTGGAGTATCGATGCCCAGTCTCAATACTCCTGCAACTTGGGGCCTTTAAGGATGTGCTTACGGACTACCCATCTCCCACAAGTATGATCGCCATCATAATACTGGTAGTCAAGCAAAATCCTATGGGCTTTATCAACATGTAACCGCCATATGTTATATCGAGTATAACATATGCACATGTTAAGATAAAGTCAAACTATAATAGTATACCACTATATCGAGTCTTTATTAATATGTGCAAGAAATATTAAGCATCAATAGAAAGAAATACACACATCAAGATAAAGACAACTCAAATAATATACTATATACAACTGAGCAAGATTGTCCTGTATATATATATGCCTAACATCCTATACAATACAGGCCTCTAGGGCATACATATCCAACACATATCACTAGAATGCTCCTAGATTTCCATGTGACAAGTTGTAGGATATACTCTCTAACTGCCTCTTTACTGCCAAATGTGGCCAGGTATGTCTAAGCGAGGAGGGAGGTTTTTCAAGACTTTCGCCAAGTTCCTTAATAAGATAACCTCTCGCTTAGCTTGCCTAGACATCACATAGTCAACTTTAGATAAACAGCAGATTCTCCTTAACCTTTACTTGTCCTTAATGAGTGTGATTATCCTTAAAGGCTGTGTCTAGATTTTTTTTTTAATTAATGAGGGTGAGCGTATACTCGTTTGTGATTTTAAGGGCTTAGCAAGGGTGATGAAATTCCCACATAATCTGAATTTAGGTTTCTTTCCACTTAATGTCCATTTTAAATATGCAAAGCAAAAACACAACAAAAATCTAAAACATGCAAAAAGATTTGTTTTTAAAAATTTGCAGCACCGTTTGCAAAGAATTCTGTAGGTAAAACCATTTATTGGAGTTTTATAGGGGGTAGAAGGAAGAAAGGAAGATCCCAGAGAAATTTGAGAGCCTGAAGACACAACTCAGCCATGTTTCCGCCGCCGATAGCACCTCCACAACCGTGTTTCCGCCGCCTCCCTTGGGCCAATCTGCCAAAACATTGGCACCGATCTTCTTGTTCCTTGTTCTCCTAGTTCAAGTAATTAGATTCACTGTAGGCTCATTCCAGATACTCCAGATTTCCTACAAAACTTGAACAAACATCGTAAATCATATATAAATGCGGTTTTTATTTTTATGTTTTTTAAAAAAAAGTTATGTTTTTTTAAAATAAAAAGAAATCAACCTGAATAACAAGAAAATTAATACTTCCGCCATTGCCGTCAACGGTGCTATTTGATTGATGTTAAAAATTTGTCTTTTACTGTTTCCTAAATACCACAATTAATAATGGAGTCGCAAATAGCTAGCCGATAGTGAGTACGGGTTGTCCACATGGAGATAGTAAATTACTTATCTTGTTTTACACGAGTTAATAGAAGAAGGTTGGATTTTTGTCGTTTTATACTAAAAAGATTTGAAAACTTTATAAGAGAAGAGCTTGTAGGGTTTTTCGGATTGGATAGTTTAAAAGATGGCTTTTTTATAAAAATATTCTTTTTATCTTTTTAATTAATTAACGCTGAAGAAATAACGATGAATGTGGATTAGGGTGTTAAGAGGGGTATTAGGGATTCTCTCTATTTACCCTTATCTCTCCATTGATCGTTATTACGCTAAAACCTTCAATCAAAGCAATCTTAACAAAACTCAAATCGAGATCGCAACTGTGTGCCAAAATAAGAGGGTTAACATTCCCTTTGATTAAAATTTATAAATAATTAAAAATAATAAAAAGAATTGAAGATAAATTTACATCAAATAAACTATCCACTCCTCCAAACCCTAACAAGTGAGGAAATTGCTAACTCATTAGATTAGAAACAAAATGAGAAGAAAGAGAAAACATTATGAAGAAGAACAAGTATGTTAATTACTGGAGCTCTCACGAAAACAAGAAGCAACCTTCAAATATCATCGCATATAAATCAAGGAAAAGGAAGAAGAAAGAAGAAAATCACAAGAAAACCATCATCTAACTAATTAAAATTAAAAACGAAAAAAGTAATTGTGAAGAATTAAAATTGCGGAAAGTAAATGCGAAAAAGTAAGAAGCAAAAATTAAAGAACTAATTTACCTTTTATTAAAAAAAACTAGAAACTTCATTACAAAAACTAAAACCCTAATGATTTTCCTCTAAATTGCAATGAGAGAGATACCTCCACCCTTAAAATTACATCTCTTTATATAGGGCTAAGAAATTTGGAGATCAAGTAATAAAAGATACATGAGAATACAATTTTTCCAATCAATCTTCAATCCTTATTCTAATAGATTTCCACTAAGTCTTTTGAAATTGATTCTCCAGCTTTTTTTTGCTTTCTTATCTTGATTTTTGGAGATTTCTTAGATGATAATTTCTTGCAAATATTCTAGCATCTCTGCAGTTCCATGGATCTCCAGTTTGCTCCTAAATTTGACAGCTTTATTTGTTGAATTTGATTTGATTTGATATCTTGAATTCTATTTGCAGTCTTGAACTGATTTGCTACCATTAAACGTGCACAATATTTCAAATCAAATTATCAGTAGCATTTATTTCATTTGTAAAAATATTCCAACAATTTAAGCACTATCATATGATTTAATGTTTAAGAAACTCAAGAATATTTGTTTAAATATGTTATGCACATTTTATTAATAATATTATTACTTATAATTTAAGAAATACATAAACATATGTTTTTCCACATAACTCCACATATGTTCTCAAATTATAAATAACACTATTAATTAATTAATAGAAATGATAGTAAAAATGTGCAATAAATATGACTGATCAATCATCCATTTTAAAACCCATACAGAATGGTGTAATCTTACGAGAATTGGGACAATCCCAAAACTCTTACTAGATCTGGTCACCAGAATCAATTGATATATTATCCAAATCTTATATGGAGAAACATTTGTGACAATCATAGTTTGACCGAACTGTATTATAGGAACATCATTTCCTATAAAGAGTTTGTCATCCTCATACAATATAAGGAACATAACGGCGCTCCATACATCCTTCTTACAAATAGTAGGTTCATCTATCAATTTGATGAAGTCAAACACTTTGACTGTAACATAAAAAAGAGATGATCCTTTCTCCGTTATGCCTGATTTAGTCTACAAATAGACTTAATCTACTCACACACTTTTCGCTGCTCCCACTGATTACGATAACCTTCTGGCAGAGTCATATACACGTACACTTATAAATCCCTATTTAGAAAGACGTTATATTCATCCACCTGCCAGATATCATAGTTATGAAGAACAATAGTGGCAAGTTATATCCGTATGGACTTCAGCACAGACAATGAAGTAAAAGTTTTATCACAATCCATATAAAGTATTTGATGAAAACCTTTTACTACAAGTATAGCCTTATTAGGTGATTACTTTTCTATCTACACTGATCTCGAAAGATCTACTTGGTCCTGATGAGTTTTACCCCCTTCAGGAGCACCCAGCAAAGTCCATACTTTTTTGCGGTGCATGGAGTCCAACTTGGCATCCAGCCATCAGTCGGAAGTCACCACTTTCTATTGCATGCTGATATAGTAGGGTCATCATCATTTGATTCAAGCCTCCTATCACCGTCTGGGAGGAAACCGAAGTATCTCTCGGGTAGTTGAGATCACCTAGTAAATCTGCGGAGCGGCTAAGGTTTGTCAGGGTCAATTGAATCTCCATGTTCTACTAAATTTTCAGTAATCGTTTGTGGTTCTGGAATCTCTTCTAGTTCTACCATACTCGCACTAATTTCTTTTGCAAGAAATTCCTTTTCTAAAAAGGTAGTTTGTCGAGAACAAAACAACTTTTGATCTTGAAAATGGTAGAAATTAAACCCTTGCTAAAGATTAGGATAATCCACAAGCTGTCTATTACTGAAACGTGCCTTGAGTTTGTCCGGATTGTGTTTTTAAGAATAAACCGGATAACCCCATATTTTAACAACCTGAAGATATGTTCTTGTTCTATATCATATATAGAATCACATGCACTTATTTAGATGGAACCATATTCAATTGGTATGCAATTGTTTTTAGTGCATATCCCTTAATGAAAAAGGCCAATCAACATTACTCATCAAAGAGTGCATCCACGGACGAGGAGAGAGAATCAAATTCTCGATTACGGAATGTCTAGCATAAGTATCCACATCTTCGAACACTTCGAAAAATCTTGATACTTCCATCATTTGGTTTTCTACTTTATTCTTATATCCTGCGAACTTCTCAAAATTTTTGGACTTCGCATTTCAACAAAAATGCGTGTCTAAAACTAGAGAACTCAAAGATAAACAGAATGAAGTAAGAGTACCTACCCTTTGTCCATATAGATATTGGACAACATATATCAATATGTTTAAAAGTTCACTAACTCATACTCTATGTATTGTAAATTGAAAACCGTATTTTGGTTAAGAATATATATATCTCATTATTCAATGCACCTTACCTAATTATCAAATGATAAAGGTAAATATTTAGAGCATAATTTTCAAAATATATATCCCACTTTATCTAATAAAGAAGCGAATATATCAGTTAAAAATTGGTGCATAATAACAGTTATTCAAAACCAAAAGTTTGCCAATAGGAAAAACCAGGTGATTTCCCCAATAGCAACAATTACTTCGATTTCCGACATTGAGGATTAAATCTCCTTTCCCAATACTCTATTCCTTCTCAGTATCTGTAACAAATTACAAATGTGGGATATTAATCCGATATCTATATACCTAGGAATCAGAGTTAATTGAGAAAAGAGTTTCAATTACAATCACACAGGAAATATGAAATATCAAAATATTTCAAGGAAGTGACCGAGTATTCCTAGTAATGCCTCTTCCACTGTCCAGGGTCATAACAGTAGTTGCAATTTTCTTTCTGCTCACTTCAACCTCTTTTAATTTCTTTCCCTCTTACCTACTATATACCGAACTTATACTAGCTGGTTTTCTTCTTACCCTTCCTTTCAGCTCCAGCTTCGGGATTGGAAAAAAACTATTCAACAAGCGTAACTGGTATATACTCTTTATTTAATGAGCTCTCGAACTTAAGATAAGGTGAAGGGGAGAGACAAATGAACAATTCACTTTCTTCATAACCAAGGGCCATTTTCGGACTGAAACAATTTCTTCGAGTTCGTATTTATCTATACGAGATGACATTTCCAAACAATATAGATCTTTGTATCAGATATAGAGGGTTCTGGAGCAAGCAAAAGGAGAAGTAGGATAGGCAAGCGCATATGTAACTTTGCCATGATATAGGGCAGTCATCACATTCCAAAGCTGTTGATCATAAAAAGATTCGGTTAACTTGGTTTATGAGTTTTAGTTTAAGGTCAATCATAGGTTGTTGCCAGAGAGAGAGAAAAGAAACACTCGGCGTGCACTCTATCAAGATTAGATTAGTTTATTAATTTATCTAATCAAGATGGTTCCCACTGTTTCATTGAATCCTCTTTCAAACCCTAAAAGGAGAATTAGACGGGATCATATATGCCCACATGCTTACTAACCGTTCAGCCAGACCAGTGTTGGTACTCCGAGAGATCTCCCCCATGCTTTCGCACGGAACGAATTTAATAACCCTATTTCCACAGAGGCATAACCATGTTAACACCTTTTTAGACACCAAATAGGGTAGCTAATTGTGAAGTGAAAATCTCCCGAGGGTAACTATTGCTCACAGTGGGAATCGGGAGCCAAACTATAATGGCACGGTAACCTCGACAAGGTCAACAAGTCACCCCACTCCATAGAATGTATGCAACCGCAATGAAAGTTTCAACACTTGAAACACTCGATATGGTTTTTACCCCTAATGAATTATGACCTTGACACGGTCAACAAACCATAAATTGCTATTCAAGTTCAACCCATCATTTCAGGATTAATTTAGACCCTTTTGCATGAGCCCTTGACATGGTCAACAAGGCTATACAATTGTCCTAGCTAATTGCATCACATGCAAGTAGGAAGACATTACTTAGCTACCGTATACTAAGTACTTTACTTCCTGAAATGACAGAGGGATGTGGTCGGTTTCGAAGAAAAGCCTTAACGTAATGAACTTGATCTCATTGAAGGAACCGAGTGTTTTTGCAAGTTTATAGTTACATAGACTTTCGCTTAAGTATGGTGTAACGACTCTGAAAACCCTGTACAAAATTAACTTGTTTAATATATAGAACGGGTATTTCAGCCTGATTAGCAGTTATAAGTTAAATTTGTTTAATAAAAACAAGAAACAACTTGTAGCTCACCGGTAAAGCCTCTACACTGCTATGACATACCCTGTGTGTTCGAATCCCATCAGTCCAAATTACTTTTAATATTTTTTCTTTTTAACTTTTCAGAAACGCAAGAGTTGCACGTGCAATACACGGAAAATCAAAAAGTTCCAGAAGAATCAAACGGAATAAATGAGGAGTTAAACAGAATGTAGTACATAGCACGAATCTTGAGGCAGATGGATAAATCTCAACCGCCAAAACCTTCCTTTCAACCGCCATAAACGGTCTAAGTAGCCCCATTTGCCTCCGTGCTTTGCCCATACACTTCATCAACTCCCCTCTACTCCCTCGTACTGTTTGATTTCTCTGAAATTAAAAAGTGACTCTTCAATTCTCCATTAACATCATTTTAATTCTTTTTAATTCACATGCTCTCAAATTTCACTATAAATACCCCACATCCCCTAGCTCTCTCCTAATCTGAAAATTCTTATAAAAAATTCTCAAAATTCTCTAAGTGCACAATGGAGTTAAGAAGCCAAGAGAAGTAGCGATCAAATCTCAATAACCGGAGCTTTCCTGATGATACCATGATCCCCAAAGGCTTCCTCTCCCTCTTTTCCTCTCTTGTGAACGCTCTAAAACAATAAGTCCTTTCTCTCTTTCTCAAATCAATTTCTAAAAAGATATCGACAAGTGGAGTTAATATTAAAAATGTTTTCTTTTAAATGTTTTTATCATTCTTGATAGGTAAATATGTCACACAATTACTCTAATGTCACTTCAAATTAATATTCACATCACTTGCCTTTTTGTGCAACCAAAATTCCATGTGAAATAATCATATAACGGACTTTTTCATAAAAATACAATGAATTTTAATATAACCTTTATTTCGATAACTAGCATATATACCTCTAGAAAACTCACTGGGTAAGGACCTATCCCATCACATACACTATGGTTTTATAGCACGAAGTTTTTAGATGTATGGTTAATTTAAAGAATACAGTTTTTCAATAAAATACCACCACTTTATAAAAATACGTTTTTAATCGTTATTTGAAAACCTTTTGCAATTACATCTCTACAACCCTCTTTAGGGGATCCGCTTATAGATGGTGTGGATTATTGCACATCCATTAGATAGTAGAGCGAGATACAGAGCTCCTCATGGAGAATTCGATCACGAAAGGAATAAAAATATGATTTAAAAGAAATACGAATTTTCAAAACAAATTAAAACTTTGGAAAATTTATATAAAATTATGAATCCGTATTTTTCAATAAAAACAAATTGTGAAAATTATATTTGAAAATGAAAGATAAAAATTTTAATAAAATAGCACCAAGTTTCCAAAAGTAATAGTTTTCATAAAAATACCATAAATTTTTAAAAGATAGGTTTTATCACCAAAATACCATTGAAACTAAAATACATTTTCATAAAAACTCTTAATATTATAAATCGCCATCAAGGTTTATTTTTAAACAATAGTAAAATATTTTTCATAAAACCCCCTCGAGAAATGCAAAAAATATAAATACAATGTAAACACCAATAATAAATATTTAAGGACTCTAAATTAATATAGGTTTAAACGGTATCATTTCTCTTGAGCCCCAGGGAGCCGGAGAAAGTGAGTGCTTACATATTCAGATTAGACAACACTGCAAATTAACGGAGTTATCAATAACAATTGTCTTGAAAAAAAACACAAATCCTGTCGTCCATATACAACAGTTGTCCGAATACTCATGAAGTTATGATTTTCAAAAGTTAGATCCATTCACAAGAAATGTCTATAATTTGAACAAAAACTCGAATCTAAACTGGACTTTAAACTCAACTCATATCCAAACTCGAACCTAAATTTGAACTTGAACTCGAACTCAATCTACTCGACTAAGTTGACTCGACCCAGGATTGCAATTGACATGACTTGAATTCTACTCGACTTACTCGACTTCATTCTTCAACTTTTGCAATCTATAGTTTCAATCAAGATATATTATAATCATCCAATCACATTAAATAAGGATATCTTACCGCTATAATATATATTATACTCAGGGTGTTTGGGATAGTTTCTTGTGTGAATCCAACGGAACTTTAGGAGTCTCGTATTAACCTATTTTTTTATTTACTCGAATCTCAGTCAGGTCGACTCCTCCACAATTTAGAGTCCCGATGCTAACACATGAAATGGGCCAGTGTTTCCTTACTTTTGGGGATCCACTCTTGAGCTCGTGAACAATTCTACGGTTGAGTTGAAATTCACACTTGGAACTTAACATTAACATAATGACCATATAGAGACGTATAGAGAATATAACCATGTTCCTTTACATATACTCTTACCCGACATATACATTACTCATGATTACTCTATAATTGTCACTTTCTCTTTTACTCTATCTTTAGGACTTACCGAGCGCTAGTTCGTTGATGGGAATTCCACCCACCTTTGTTTTCTTAGAATGTTCATCAGATACGGTCGAGACGGAGGAAGTGGACGCTACCGAGGAGAATTACGACCAGATAGCTACTCAGGATTAGCTTAACTTCCTTTTTCTTTCAGTTTATATATGTGTTCATATCAGAATATTGCATTTTATACCGCCCATTCTTACGCTCGTGTGTTTATAGGTAGGTACTTTTAATCCGTGTTTGTTACATGTGTACAGAATACAGGTTTCCAGTACAAATATTGCAAATCAGGATAAAATCTCCACAGTTACGCTAAAAGCAGAACATCTGTCGACAGCAGATAAAAGCTCGAGGGAGATAAAGTCAAAAGTGAAGAAAAGATATGCAATCTTGGACTTGGAAATCTGCAAAGATTCTGAAGACTTTTGTGTATTTTGAAGATTACAAACACGAGGGCACATAAAACCAGGAACCCACCAGAAATCCCACTGCCCAATTCATCATTATGGCCGCGCATGCGCGGCCAAAGTAGGGTATTGGCTGCGCATGCGCCGCAGGGTGGGGCCCACACACCGTCGTTTTTCAGGGGCTTTTTGGTAATCTCATCTCTAGTCTGCTGGTTGCCCTAGAATTCATTTTCCCTGCCTATAAATACAGCAGTTCAGAGCTAAGCCAAGGGAGCATTTTTTGGAGCTTTTCTTTAGCCTCTTTTTTGTGTAGTTTTGTTCTTCTTCTTCCTCTTCTTCATTCTTTCTCCATTAAAATTGTAGTGAGAGCTTTTTGAGTGGAAGATTAATGAAGATGAGGGTTTTTTATCTTTCTTGTTAGTTTGCTCCCCCTTGAGATTTCTGCTTTCTCTTGCTCATTCAATCTCTTCATTGAGGTTGAATGGTTAAGAGTTAGTTATTGATCTCAAGGGTCGTATTTTCTCCCGGGACTAGCACTTCATTTCACATGCGTTTTCCACCCTTCCCTTGATCTTGCAACCTCTTCATTGAGCTTGCAAGTTTAAGGGTTGGCTATTGAGCACATGCTTGGCTTGGGTCCTAGTTCCGTATTCTTTTATTACTCGCTTTTTATTACTTGTCTTTTTATTACTTGCATTCTATTTCATGCAATTTTATTCATGCTCTTTATTACTTGTATCTTTTCTTTTCTTTGTTCTTTTCTTTTTGTTCTCTTTTGTTCATTTTGTAAATGTTGTAATTATTGTTGTTGATAAGAATTAATACGGTTTTATAAGTTAACATTTCTTTGCCAATTCCTTTTCCCGTTATTTTCCATTTGAACTTCGCCCAAACCATACGCAAGCGCTCCGTTAGGCACCGTACCCTGACAAGGTAACGGTGATTCCTAACCACGACCGGTTGCGTTCGGTTTGGCCGGAGGCGAAGGCAAGAGACAAGAATGGAAGGACAAGGGTAAATAAGCCGGATTCCACGAATACCGCGCTTAAATCCCCTAATCCACGTTGTTGCCGATTGCTTAGCTTCAATTGGTCAAGACTCGGCTCAAAGGTTTTTGAGTACGGATTTCTTAGCTTACAATCTCGTATTTTCTTAACAACTTTATACTTGCAGATAAACACATAGGTTAGATCAAACAAAAACATACAGATTCTTTATTGACTCGTCTAAGACAAGAAGGTAAGATACCACCATCTCCCTGTGGACCGACCCGTGCTCACCGGCTAGCTGCATAGCGACACCGTCCTGATCGCGGTTACACTTAAATTCTTTGAACATCCGACACGCCAAAAGCGTGCGATCAAATGGCGCCGTTGCCGGGGAGACGGTAGCGTATTTTCTTTCTTGTTATTCGGGTTAATATTCTTTTTGTATATAAAAAAAATATATATATATTCTTTTTTGTTTTTTGGACAATATTTTTGTGGGCAAGTGTGCAGAATTTTGCGTATTTGCAAACTGCGATAGTGGGGAAGCAAAGTGTACATTCAAGTCTAAGGTGATTGCAAAGTACAGTGCCAAAGATCCGGGTAGTTTGACCCGTGCAAGCGAACCTTTCAAGCTTACCGGATTTGATTCAACGGGGGTTTCCTAACCCAAAACTTAACGGTACGTACTTTACTAACACCTTCTTCTCAAATCCGACGCTTCCAATATACTATTCTTTGCAGGATTCTTTGCAAGTTCGCTAGCAAACGCTAAAACTTGACTAACCCGTATTTGTTGCAGCGCCGCGCTTAAACTAAAAAAACGATTGTTTTGATTCTTTATAAGAATTTTTTGAATTGCGCATTGCATCAATTAATACGGACTTAAGGGCAAGCGAACCCCACAACATACGGTAAAGGATTTCATCACCTTTTCCGTGGCCCACAAATCACGAACTTGCGCATAACGATAACCCGCACAAATTTTAAAAGAAACTAGACTTTAAGCCTTAAGGACTTCGCGCTCACTAGGAGAAGTTAACTGTATTTAGAAGCTTGCTTAACGGTATATTGTTTACGGGGTGTCTAGGAAAGTGTTAACGGCGAAACCGCCAAAAGAGAAAGGGTTATTTAATTAAGGAACTTCGCGAAAGCGTTGGAAAACCTCCCCTTATCTCTGCACTTACCTGGCCTCGTGATCAGTGTAGCTTGAGCCTGTTTCTCGACACAGTTTTACTTCGACAATCAAGTTCTTGAGCAGGTCTAGTTGACCTAGGTGAACCCTAGAACGATTAGGTGTGTGGTATTTTTGTGTTGTGATTATTTTTGTCCATATTCTTTTTTGTGTATATTTCATTCTTTTGCTAACAACTAACTAAAAAAAAAAATTAAAAAAAAAATCACATTCTTTTCCCCCTCCCTTTTCTCTACCTTTCTTTTTCTCTCTTCATATCATGGGTACCCCACTTCGCAAAACTCTTGCCGAACTTTGGTACCCACAACCAGACATTACTTCATACGGTTCTTGTTTTGGCCGAACATCGAATGACCCCTCCATGCCAAAAATTTCATTGAGAGATCGGATAGACGCGTCTAGGACAAACAATTTGACTCCGCAATTCACTTCGTATCAACCATTTCAAACAGTCACCCCTTCTTACGTTGATATCCCTTCTTCGAGTCATGTTGCCACTCCAAGACCTATGTCTATTGCTGAACATATCGAACAATCCCGTAGCCGATCTTTCACTCCTTTCACCACTACAAATTCTTGGGATCAACAATTCAATTCACCTTCTTATCCCAATGTTGATCCCACTCCTGTCCAGCCATTCAATTCCTACCAATCCTACCCTACTTATGCACCTTCCCTAGACATTGCTTCAGAACCGCCTTTTGGGAGTTTTCAGTATCCATACAACTGTGAATCTTTCACTGAAACCCCTTCACAACCAATGTCTAGTCTAGAACAGTCGTTGGAAGATTTTAGGGTAGCGTCAAGCCAACAGATGATGAATTTGAATGCGTCCTTGGCCGCCCTCATACAACCTAGTGACCCGGTAGCTAGTTTTCAACTAGCTCCAAATTTTCCAATGTATGAAGAGGCGGTCGGACAGGCTGTGAATTTGAGTGGAGAGAGTGAGATGTACCCCCTTCCAAATCAAACCTACCCGTTTCAAATTGAATCCCACAACTCCTGTGTTGAAAGTCTATCAAGTGTCCCAACTGAATTATCAATTGAAGATAGAATGTTTAATGAGTTGTGCGACTTTGTAGTGTTTGATTTGCCAGATTGTGAAGGGACCTTGCCAAGTGAAACCACACACAATCCTTTTGACCTCTACACCTCCATCTTAGAACCTGAATTGATTGAAATCCATGCTTTTGATGAGGTGTCTGAGAATATTGATTTTCACTTGATTAAGGATATTGACGCTGGGGATATTTTGGATGATGAACCCGTAGATTTGGCTGAGTTTTCAAATCATCATCCCGAGTCATTAAATATTTTTCCCGAACCCTATATGCGTCTGGATTTTGATGAAATATGCATGGATGAGCTAAATTTTGAGGAGAATTTTGAGGATAGCTTTGAGGATGAACCAGTTTTAATTGATGAGTCGGATTTTCTAATTCATCCTGTCCCTTCCACTGACTGTGTACACCCTCCCGAACCTTTAACCGATACCCTTCCTCAATCACTTCCCCCCACCCTTTCCATCGTTCCAACCATGCAAGAAACCGTCTCACTTTCATTTCGTATGTCTGGTTTACCAAGTTCGGCGTACCCATGGTTTCTCACGAACCTTGAGGGATTTGACCCCATTTCTCGACGGGTAAATATATTAGCACAATCGCTTTTCACACATCGGTCATCACAAATTGTGCTAATCTATTTACTCCATTGGCACCCTCAAGTTCGTATTCCACTTCTTTTTCCCTTCCGCCATTCTTCTTCCTCTCATATACCGAGACCGTATCCCGCTTCTCTTCGCATACGGTCTCGCGTATTGTCCTTCTCTTTTCTCTACGCCTTCTTCCACCAACCTGTACATTATAGCGATAAAATCTTTGAATGGTTGGTGCTCACTTTTGGCCTGTGTAAGGCCTTGTATAGCTTGATACTGTTCTTTCCCCCCTAAATCCTGAATTTCAACGCGTAACAGTGGAAACACTGTTTTACTTAAGTTTGGGGGGGACACTTTTTTGTATATATTTTTGTTTTCCTTTTTGTTTTGTATATAATTTGTTTCTAGGAAGCACCGGCAATTTTGACCCTCTTGGTATAGCCTGACAGTGAGGGCACTGTCAAGTTTAAGTTTGGGGGTGTGCTCGGTAAGCTTTCTTCCTTCGCATTCATTTGTATATTTTGCATTTGCATACCTTATTTAAAAACCCATAAAAATTTAAAATTTTTCTAAAAATATAAAAACTTTTTTGTCAAGTTAGCTTGTGGAAGAACTCTGATTCAACATTCGACGGTTTTTGTTTGAAAAGATAGGAATAACTAAATCTTATGTTTAGATTTTGAAAACCTGAAAAATAACTCTCCTTTGAAGTTAACTATAGCTGATATACGTCTTTACATTACACTACACATGTTGTGAGTCTTGGAAATTAGATGACAAGTCTTTTATGTTTAAAAAAAAACTTTTAAATAGATAAATGATTTTCTGAGGATCAAATAGGTTTGTTCTGAAATAAGTAATATATCAAGAATAGTTTATGAAGTAAGTGAATATGAAGGAATGTTATTGATGCCTTAATTGGAACTAAGTCTGAAAAATAACCCATCTGAAACTTGATTGGAATGATTACACACCGAACCCACTAAACACGTCTTTTATCCAAAAAAATAATTGAACTACCGGTTATATCTCCGTTCGTATTGAATCATCATGTTTTTCACGCCAAACTGTCTTTTGTTTTTGGACCTAGGTAACTTGAGTTATTAAGTCCGCTGGGGTGTTTCTACACCTAATGCCTTAAAACCAACTGGTTTGGGTGCATTGGCCCAAAGCTCGCTAAGAAGCCTAGAAAGTCCAATTTAAAACAAAGTCAAGCAAGTGTTCTCTCCGAGTTAAAATTCCTAACGGTTCTTTGTGTGAGAATAATCTTGATAAAAGACAGGCTTTTATAAAAATTTTAACTGAGATATGAAGGTTTTACTCTATGATAAAGACTATTGCACGTTCACAGAGGTGTGTATGAAATGAAAACAAGAAAAAGGTGGAGTGAAGAATAAGACCTGGTTTCCTGTTAGGGAAGATAGAAATTCTGAAGTTGAAACTTTACTAGAAAACGAAGCTTGAAAAATGCTTAACTCTTTATAAAACTTATGTGATCCTTTTAAAATTGTTATCTGAGCTTTATTGTATGACATAATGACTTTATTCGACCTTTCGGGAACTTAACGACACTATTTGCACTGCACGTGAAGACATATAAAATCTGTAGTTAAATAAGAAGCGAAGTGTGAAAAATAAAGGTTCGATGGTCTAGACTTAGGATTATAGAATTGTTATTTTCTAAAACAAAACTTTAGGATGTAAATCTTAGTTATTTTACAAAACTAGCTTGACCGGATTTTGTGGGTAGTATCCGCTGAAAACCCTCAGGAGACAACACTCCTCCTACTAGGGACACCTAGAGGTTTAACGGCTTGTTGCACGCGCTCAGTGCAATCGCGTTCCCTGCGAAAGTGCGGTTATCATTTTATTTTTGTGAATAATTGGTTTTGCTCGGGACGAGCAAAAGTTAAGTTTGGGGGTATTTGTTCATATCAGAATATTGCATTTTATACCGCCCATTCTTACGCTCGTGTGTTTATAGGTAGGTACTTTTAATCCGTGTTTGTTACATGTGTACAGAATACAGGTTTCCAGTACAAATATTGCAAATCAGGATAAAATCTCCACAGTTACGCTAAAAGCAGAACATCTGTCGACAGCAGATAAAAGCCGGGTTCCGGTCATCCATATCCGTCCAGTGCCGAGTACCGGTTCCCGATACACGACATGTGACAGTAGTCATTCGTGTCTGGGACAAGCACAGAGCACGAGGTGGGCTGCACAAGAATCAATGGGTGCGCGGAGCTCGAGGGAGATAAAGTCAAAAGTGAAGAAAAGATATGCAATCTTGGACTTGGAAATCTGCAAAGATTCTGAAGACTTTTGTGTATTTTGAAGATTACAAACACGAGGGCACATAAAACCAGGAACCCACCAGAAATCCCACTGCCCAATTCATCATTATGGCCGCGCATGCGCGGCCAAAGTAGGGTATTGGCCGCGCATGCACCGCAGGGTGGGGCCCACACACCGTCGTTTTTCAGGGGCTTTTTGGTAATCTCATCTCTAGTCTGCTGGTTGCCCTAGAATTCATTTTCCCTGCCTATAAATACAGCAGTTCAGAGCTAAGCCAAGGGAGCATTTTTTGGAGCTTTTCTTTAGCCTCTTTTTTGTGTAGTTTTGTTCTTCTTCTTCCTCTTCTTCATTCTTTCTCCATTAAAATTGTAGTGAGAGCTTTTTGAGTGGAAGATTAATGAAGATGAGGGTTTTTTATCTTTCTTGTTAGTTTGCTCCCCCTTGAGATTTCTGCTTTCTCTTGCTCATTCAATCTCTTCATTGAGGTTGAATGGTTAAGAGTTAGTTATTGATCTCAAGGGTCGTATTTTCTCCCGGGACTAGCACTTCATTTCACATGCGTTTTCTACCCTTCCCTTGATCTTGCAACCTCTTCATTGAGCTTGCAAGTTTAAGGGTTGGCTATTGAGCACATGCTTGGCTTGGGTCCTAGTTCCGTATTCTTTTATTACTCGCTTTTTATTACTTATCTTTTTATTACTTGCATTCTATTTCATGCAATTTTATTCATGCTCTTTATTACTTGTATCTTTTCTTTTCTTTGTTCTTTTCTTTTTGTTCTCTTTTGTTCATTTTGTAAATGTTGTAATTATTGTTGTTGATAAGAATTAATATGGTTTTATAAGTTAACATTTCTTTGCCAATTCCTTTTCCCGTTATTTTCCATTTGAACTTCGCCCAAACCATACGCAAGCGCTCCGTTAGGCACCGTACCCTGACAAGGTAACGGTGATTCCTAACCACGACCGGTTGCGTTCGGTTTGGCCGGAGGCGAAGGCAAGAGACAAGAACGGAAGGACAAGGGTAAATAAGCCGGATTCCACGAATACCGCGCTTAAATCCCCTAATCCACGTTGTTGCCGATTGCTTAGCTTCAATTGGTCAAGACTCGGCTCAAAGGTTTTTGAGTACGGATTTCTTAGCTTACAATCTCGTATTTTCTTAACAACTTTATACTTGCAGATAAACACATAGGTTAGATCAAACAAAAACATACAGATTCTTTATTGACTCGTCTAAGACAAGAAGGTAAGATACCACCATCTCCCTGTGGACCGACCCGTGCTCACCGGCTAGCTGCATAGCGACACCGTCCTGATCGCGGTTACACTTAAATTCTTTGAACATCCGACACGCCAAAAGCATGCGATCAATATGCCACCTATTTAGTCATTTTATTTTAGTGTATTTACTTTTCCAGTTGAACTCATGTACCTGTATATATTTCAAGTTTGAATGTAAATAAAGATATATGTTGAAAATTATACAGTCTCCATTTATTCTTGCACAGTGTATTATTGTTTCAATACGCTTAGTATATTTACTTAGGGAATGACCTTCTCTGAATAAATATGTCGTGGGCTTGCCACGTCATCATTTCTGTCTAGTGGGAAGTGGGACATGACATGTTTTGATGGTGTCCCATGCAGGTCAGTTCTGCATGAAGTCATAAACAATATACCACAAGAATTAATGAATTCAACAAACATTTACATTTCTTGCATTTCAAATTCCTTGAATCTATCATAATATGTCTTTTATATCAAGGTGATGGACTCTCTGAACAATACCAGCACCAACGTCAATGATAACACTTCACCGCCTACTCTACCACCACCACCTACTGTTGCAGCACCCAACAATGAGCAAATAATATTTCTTAAGGCTATTAAGAGCCTATCGGAGGGTCAGAGGGAGCAGACAACCTTCATACACCAAGGACTGACTCACCCTGAAGCAGAGGCACCCGGAGTTGAGCAGTTTCGGGCACTGCACCCAAAGAACTTCTCAGGTAAGGAGAGCCCGCTTGAAGCAAAAGAATGGGCTCAGGCGATTGAGGATGATCTGGCAGCGGCTCAAGTGCCAGATATAGCTTAGGTAAGAGTTGCTAAATTGTAACTGACTGATAATGTTAGAGTATAGTGGAATGATGAGGAGAGCCATCTTGAGCAACCGATAGAATGGAAAACATTCCAAGACCTCTTCGATACGAAGTACTTTCCGAAGACTGCTCGTTTTGACATGGAGCAGCAATTCATCCATATACAACAAGGCTTGATGTGGGTCAAGTCTATGGATGAATATGATGTTGAGTTTACAATGCTCGGCAGGTAAATTATAATTTAAAGTTCAATTTTCCTATCTCACTTACAACACTGATAACATAAGGTCGTAACAGGTTCGCTGTGCACCTTTTTCCCACTGCTGAGATCCGGGCACGACGATTCCAGCAAGGGTTGGACCCTAAAATCCAAACTGCACTCGCTACAGGGGATTTCCCAACTCATGAGCTTGCTTTGAAGGCTGTCCGACGTTATGTTGCAGTTGTGAAGAAGAAGGGCAGGCCGCAGTGGGCTGGTATGAAACGCCCTTTGCACCAGATCACAGGAGGGGCCTCTTCTAGGCCATCTTTCAACGGACCATCTCGGAGGCCAGGAGGTTCGTTCGCCAACAACAAGCCAGATATTTGCAACTACTGCAAAAGAACAGGGTATCTAGTGAAGAACTATCGCCGGGCGAACAACTTGTGCTTGATTTGTGGGTCTTCTACTCACGGTATCGGAACATGCCCCCATAACCAAGGGACTAATAATCCTCCCGCTAGACCGGCGATCCAAGCTCCTCCTATCCGGTTAGCTTTACCATCACCATCTCTCCGCACCCAGACCGCTCAACCTCAACGCCGAGTGTTTAAACAGGCACAGAGGAAGGTTCCGCGACTCCAAGCATTCACCATGTCGGTCAAAAAGGCTGAAGCTATGGGTCAGGTTATCACTGGTAAATCTCTTCTTTCTTTCTTTTCAAGTCCTTTCAATTCGTAGCCATCTTATATTTTTTACAGCTAAACCTATCTTACGCGACTTAGGTACAATCTTAGTAGCCACCCTACCCGCACTCGCGCTCTTCGACACTGGGACATCACATTGCTTCATGTCGCAACGGTTCGTAAGAACTCATGCGATCCCAGTTAAGCCGCTCGTATCCAGCTGGAATGTCAGTTCAGAGAACGGCGTTCAAAAAGCAACCTTGGGATACGATATGTATCCAGTGGTCATCTGCAATCGAGAATTCTATGCCGACTTCAAGGTGTTGGATATACCGAATTTCGACGTATTCTTGGGAATGGACTGGCTGGGAACTTTCTTCGCTACCATCGACTGTCGCCAAAGGAGGGCAGTGTTTGAAATATCAGATCACCCGGTGTTATATATCAAAATCGAAGACCGGACTTTGGAGCCTAGCATCTACCGAGCAAAACCAAAGAAGGCACGGATTGAAGTGTTGCAAGTAGAAGGATCAAAGCTATAGGTAGTTTGAGAGTTCGAGAATGTTTTTCCTGAAGATATATCAGGTTTGCCTCCCGATCGTGCTCTTGAATTCAGTATTGATTTCCAACCTGGCGCACAGCTAGTAATAAAAGCTCCATACCGATTAATTCTGGAGGGATTGAAGGAGATTCATATTCAGTTTGACGAACTCTTGAAGAAAGGTTGGATCCAACCCAGGACCTCAAGTTGGGGATCTCCGGTGTTGCTGGTAAAGAAGAAGGAAGGTACCTACCGGATGTGCATGGATTATCGAGCTCTGAACGAAGTAACGATTAAGAACAAGTATCCACTACCTCGCATCGATGACCTTTTCGATCAGTTAAGTGGATCTTGTATATCCTCAAAGTTGGATTTTCGTTCAGATTATCATCAGGTGAAGATCAAGGAGTCCGACATTCCAAAGACGGTGTTTAGGACTCGTTATGGCCATTATGAATATCTCGTAATGCCATTTTGAGTGACCAATGCACCTGCTATCTTTATGAACCTGATGAACCAAGTTTTCCGAGAGTACTTAGACAGATTTGTTGTTATCTTCATCGACGACATCCTGGGGTATTCAAAGAATCGGAAAGAGCACGCCGAGCACTTACGCATTGTCCTAGAGATGTTACGACAACACCAGCTCTATGCTAAGTACAACAAGTGTAAATTTTGGCTAGATCAAGTCGGATTTCTCGGACACATCGTTTCAGGCGAAAAAATCTTTATGGATCCTGCTAAGGTGGCAGCTGTCAGCGAATGGCCGACACCAAAGTCAGTCAAAGATATAAGAAGTTTTCTGAGCTTAGCAGGATATTATAGACGCTTCATTGAAGGATTTTCAAAGATCATAGCACCACTAACCAAGCTCAGGCGTAAACACGAAGCATTCGTGTGGTCAGAAACATATGAGAAGGCTTTTGTAGAACTTAAGTCGAGGTTAACCTATACACCTATTCTTGTATTACCGAATCGATCTGGAGGATTCGATGTGCATTGTGATGCGTCCGGTAAAGGATTCGGATGTGTTCTACATCAGCATGGAAAATTTGTAGCTTTTGCATCAAGGCAATTAAAAGTTCATGAGCGCAATTATCCAACACATGATCTAGAATTGGCAGCCGTCATCTTTGCATTCAAGATTTCGCGTCACTACCTTTTGGGAGAACGAGTGGATATATATATCCACCACAAAAGTTTGAAGTATGTATTTACTCAGAAGGAACTCAATATGCGGCAGAGAAAATGGTTAGAACTCATGGTGGATTTCAACATCAACCTACATTATTATTCTGGAAAGGTGAACTTAGTTCCTGATGCACTTAGTCGCCAACCTTTAGCAATGAATCTCACCGCTCGGTAGAGACTGCAACAAGAACTATATGGATTGGAGGTTGAAATAGTTATGCCAGGTAACGCTTCATTATTGATGAACTTACAAGTCCAGTCCACTCTTGTCAATCAGATCAAAGCAGCTAAAGCAAATGATGCCAAGATACAAAAAATCCGAAAACAAGTAGAAAGTGGTCTTCAAAACGATTTCATCATTCACGAAGATGGATCCTTACAGTATGAGAGTCGTTTATGCATACCAGTTGGCCATGTTCAAAAAGAGTTGATGAAAAAAGCTCACAACTCTTCTCATTCGGTACACCCCAGCGGCACGAAGATGTAAAAGGATCTACGGCAACACTACTGGTGTCATGAAATGAAACATGAAGTAGCAAGGAGTGTAGCAAAGTGTTTAGTATGTCAGCAAGTGAATGCTGAATATCATAGAACTGCTGGTCTACTTCAGCCGTTACCGATCCCAGAATAGAAATGGCAGCACATTACTATGGACTTCGTGACTGCTCTCCCTCACAGCATTAAGGGTAACGACGAAATCTGGGTTATTGTGGATCGAATCACTAAGTCGGCTCACATTATTCCATTTAGAGTTGGCCAATCAACCGAGATGAAGTACATGGACGTGAGTAAAAGTCTAAAGTAAGATTTATACCTTCAATATGTACAATACTTGTCTTGATACCCATAAACTCATGCAAGAGATGATGAGATTACATGGGGTACCTATCTGTATTATCTCTAATCGTGATACTAGATTCCGATCACAGTTTTGGCAGAGTCTGCAAGCTAGCCTGTGAACAAGTCTGAATTTCAGCACGGCATATCATCCACAAACAGACGGACAGTCCGAGCAAACTATTCAGATCCTTGAAAACATGCTGAGAGCCTGTATGCTAGACTTCAGAGGTTCATGGAAAGATCACTTACATCTTGTAGAGTTTTCATATAACAACGGCCACCAAACAAGCATTGGGATGATACCATTCACAGCACTTTACGGATGGAAGTTTCGTACCCCGTTGAGTTGAGACGACATTGGAGATCATGAACTCCTTAAACCAAAGATGATCGGGACAACTGTGGATGTAGTTCTCACGATCAGAAAAAGATGTGCATAGCCCAAGACCGATAAAAGCATTGGGCAGATGCAAAGCGTCGACATCTGGAGTTTCAATCGGAGAGCATGTGTTTCTGAAGATATCTCCAAACAGAGGAGTGATACGTTTTGGGAAGAAGGGTAAACTCAGTCCAAGGTACATCAAACCGTTTGACATACTCGAATGAGTTGGAGAAGTGGCATATCGCTTGGATCTACCACCCTCATTGGAAGGAGTGCATAATTTATTCCGTATATCCCAGCTACAACGATATATGAGCGACCCCAGCCACATACTCGATCACTCAGAGCTCATTGTATAGACCGATCTGGCTTGCAAGCAGCAACCGGTCGAGATCTTGAATCAAAATGTGAAGACCTTACAGAACAAAAAGGTGAACTTGGTCCGGGTGATGTGGAGAAAGGATTCGCTAGGAGAATCGACTTGGGAGAGAGAAGACGATATGCGTGCACGATACCCTCATCTATTCGAAGACTAGTCCTTTGTATTAATTTCGAGGATGAAATTTTTATAAGGAGGGTAGAATGTAACGACTCTGAAAACCCTGTACAAAATTAACCTGTTTAATGTATAGAACGGGTATTTCCGCCTGATTAAGAGTTATAAGTTGAATTTGTTTAATAAAAGCAAGAAACAACTTGTAGCTCACTGGTAAAGTCTCTACACTGCTGTGACATAGCCTGTGTTCGAATCCCATCAGTCCTAACTATTTTTAATACTTTTTTCTTTTTAACTTTTTGGAAGGCCAAGAGTTGTATGTGCAATACACGGAGAATAAAAAAGTTTCAGAAGAATCAAACGAGATAAATGAGGAGTTAACACAGAATATTTTACGTTGCACGAATCTCGAGGCAGATGGATAAATCTCGACCGCCCAAATCCTCCTTTAAGCCTCCACCGACGGTCCAAGTAGCCCCATTTGCCTCCGTGCTTTGCCCATACACCTCTTCTACTCCCCTCTACCACCTCCACCTACCGTTTCAGTGCCCAACAATGAGCAAACGGTACTTCTTGAGGCTATCAAGAGCCTATTAGAGGGACAGAGAAAGCAGACAACCCTCATACACTAAGGACTGGCTCTCCCTAAGACAAAAGCACCCGGAGTTAAGCAGTTTCAGGAACTGTACCCAGATAACTTCTCGGGTAAGGAGAGCCCGCTTGAAGCAAAAGAATGGGCTCAGGCGATTAAGGATGATCTGGCAGCGGCTCAAGTGCCAGATATAGTTTCGGTAAGTATTGCTAAGTTGCAACTGACCGATAATGCTATATTATGGTGGAAAGATGTGGAGAGCCGTCTCGAGCAACCGATAGAATGGAAGAAATTTCGAGACCTTTTCTATGTGAAGTACTTTCCGGAGACTGCCCGCTTTGACATGGAGCATCAATTCATCCATCTACAGTAAGACTCGATGTGGGTCAAGTCTATGGATGAATATGATACTGTGTTTACCATGCTCGGCAGGTAAATTATAATCTCAAGTTCAATTTCCATATCTCACTTACAACACTGACAACATAAGGTCGTAATAGGTTCGCTGCGCACCTTATTCCCAATGCTGAGATCCGGGCACGACGATTCCAGCAGGGGTTGGACCCTGAAATCCAAGACGCACTCAATACAGGGGATTTCCTAACCCACTAGCTTGCTTTGAATGCTGCCCGATGCTATGAGGCAATTGTGAAGAAGAAAGGCAGGCCGCAGTCGACTGGTGTGAAATGCCCTTTGCACCAGATCACAGGAGGGGCCTTTTCCAGGTCAGCTTTCCATGGACCATCTTGGAGGTCAGAAGGTTCGTTCGCCAACAACGGGCCAAACTTTTACAGCTACTACAAAAGAACAGGGCATCTAGTGAAGAACTGTCACTGGGCGAACAACTTGTGCTTAATTTATGGGTCTTCTACTCACGCTATCGGAGTATGCTTCGAGAACCGAGGGACTAATAACCCTCCCGCTTAACCTGAGATCCAAGCACCTCCTACCCAGTTAGGTCTACCAGCACCAACTCCCCGTATCCAGACCGCTCAACCTCAACGCTGAGTGTTTAACCAGGCACATAGGAAGGTGCCGTGATGCCAAGCATTCACCATGTCGGTCCAAGAGGCCGAAGTTACGGGTTAGGTTATCACTTGTAAATCTATTTTTTCTTTCTTTTCAAGTCCTTTTAATTCCTAGCCATGTTATATTTGTTATTCCTAAACCTATCACACGCGACTTAGGTACAATATTAGTAGCCACCCTACCCGCACTCGTGCTCTTCGACACTGGGGCATCGCATTGCTTCATGTCGCAACAGTTTGTAAGAACTCATGTGATCCAAGTTAAGCCGTTCATATCCAGCTGGATTGTCAGTTCATGGAACGACGTTCTAAAAGCAACCTAGGGATACGATCTGTATCCAGTGGTCGTCTGCAGTCAAGAATTCTATGCGGACTTCAAGGTGCTGAACATACCGAATTTCGACGTAGTCTTGGGAATAGACTGGCTGGGAACTTTCTTACTACCATCGATTGTCACCAAAGTAGGGTGGTGTTTGAAATACCATATCACCCAGTGTTCTATTTCAAAAGCGGAGACCGGACTTTAGAACCCAGCATTTACCGAGGAAAACCAAAGATGGCAGAGATTGCAGTGTTGCAAGCGGAAGGATGAGGTAGTTCGAGATTTCGAGGATGTTTTCCCTGAAGATATATCAGGTTTACCTCCTGATCGAGCTCTTGAATTCAGTATTAATTTGCAACCCGGCGCACAGCCAGTAATAAAAGCTCCATACCGATTAAGTTCGAAGGGATTGAAAGAGATTCGTATTAAGTTGGACAAACTCTTGAAGAAAGGTTGGATCCGACCCGGTACCTCAAGTTGGGGATCTCCGGTGCTGCTGGTAAAGAAGAAGGAAGGTACCTACCGGATGTGCGTGGATTATCGTGCTCCAAACGAAGTAACGATTAAGAACAAGTATCCACTATCTCGCATCGATGACTTTTTCGATCAGTTAAGTGGATCTTGTGTATCCTCAAAGTTGGATCTTCGTTCGGGTTATCATCAGGTGAAGGTCAAGGAGTCCGACATTCTGAAGACGGCGTTTAGGACTCGTTATGGCTATTATAAATATCTCGTAATGCCATTTGGAGTGACCAATGCACCTGCGATCTTTATGAACCTAATGAACCAAGTTTTCCGATAGTACTTAGACAGGTTTGTTGTTATCTTCATCGATGACATCCTGGTGTATTCAAAGAATCGGAAAGAGCACGCCGAGCACTTACGCATTGTCCTTGAGACATTATGACAACACCAGCTCTACGCCAAGTACAGAAACTGTGAATTTTGGCTAGATCAAGTCGGATTTCTCGGACACATCGTTTCAGGCAAAGAAATCTCTGTGGATCCAGCTAAGGTGGCAGCTGTCAGCGAATGGCCGGCACCAAAGTTAGTCAAAGATATAAGAAGTTTTCTGAGCCTAGCAGAATATTACAGACGCTTCATTGATGGATTTTCAAAGATCACAGCACCCCTGACCAAGCTCATGCGTAAACACGAAGAATTCATGTGGTCAGAAGCACGTAAGAAGGCTTTTGTAGAACTCAAGTCGAGATTAAGCTCTGCACCTTTTCTTGTAATACCGGTTCGATCTGGCGGATTCAATGTGCATTGTGATGCATCCGGTAATGAATTAGGATGTGTTCTACATCAGCATGGAAAATTTGTAGATTTTGCATCAAGGCAATTAAAAGTTCATGAGCATAACTATCCAACACATGATCTAGAATTGGCAGCCGTCATCTTCGCACTCAAGATTTGGCGTCACTGCCTTTTAGGAGAACGAGTGGATATATACACCGACCACGAAAGTCTTAAGTATGTATTTACTCAGAAGGAACTTGTTCAGTTGATAAAACTGCATATTTAATATGATATTTTTCCTACTATTTCTATACTAGAAAAGGTGTTTATTATAATATATGATACATATGAGGGTTTATCTGTAAAAATACTATTTTCATGTGTTGGTATATTATAATTGACATTAGGTAGGAAAATGTATGCAAAAATACCATTGACCAAATTTTAATGTTGAAATTAATATCTCAATAAAACAAACTCTACTAATATTATTTGTTGAGTTGTTGTGCAGAATTTTCAGGGCTAAAATCAAGGGAATCAAAGTTGTTAGTGCAAACCTGCCTAATTAAGAAAGCAAACTAAGAAATCAAGTCTGGCAGTAACTACGAGAAGATTTTCAGTTTCCTGAGATTCAAAAGATCGCCACATGTCATATGGATGAAGCCACAGAAAAATCATCAAATGATCCTCCTACTTGGCCGCGGATCCGCGGCCAAACCCACGTGTTGGCCGCGGATCCGCCGCAAGGAAGATGACTTAGGAGTTAGGATTTCTTCTGTTTGGATCTTAAGTGCTGGCTTACAATTTAGGAAGCTAGGGTTCTGGCTTTTGGACTATAAATAAGGACCGAGAGCCTATTGGAAAAATCATCAAGCCGACGAGATCACGAAGTCCAAGACGGCTCACGCATCCAGGCTGATCATCAACTGTTCGTTTACCTCCTTAGAAGAGATCGAGAAGCAAACTAGCATTTGTAATCATTTTCTAAGGGAATAAAGTGTAAATGAATTTTGTTGATTAATAAAGGTAGTTCTTTTTCTTATTCTATTTCTTGTAGTTTCATTATGATTTCCCTCTCCATCTCTTTTTCTCCCATCATGCGCGAGTAATTCTCCGCTTGATAGGGTTCGTAGGATTAGGGTAGATTAATGGATGATGAAGATCCTTAAACTCTTTTTACATCCTATAAAGTTTATAAATTTTACCAAAAGAATCATTAATATCCTAATCGGGCGCGCTACCAATTTATTGTTAGTCTCGACCATGATTAGAGATTAGATTAATGATTGTTTTGGTAAAGGGTAAATATGAACGGAGTTCCATGTCGAGATAGGGGTTAAGAGTGGGAACCCTTTTTCCTCCAGAAACCCTAATCTACATGCATCTCTGTCGTTCTAGTTTTAAATCTATTAAAGAATAAAAAGAGTAATCTTTAATTAATCATCCATAACTACTAAATCCTAACGAACCCTACAAGCCCCCTTTTATATTAAACTTACATCCATAATTAATCTAGATCTATATTTTTCATCAGTGTTTAACATAGATCTAGAAACTACAACCATTCTTTATTCTTCCTCCTTTCTTTCTCAACACGCCTAAAGTAAGAATAAAATATTCAACGTTTCCCAGAAGACGACCCGTACTCATCCCGATCTAACTACACGCGACACCGTTATTGATTGCGGTTACTACAAACACTAAAATACAGATCAATCAAATGGCGCCGTTGCCTGGGATACGTGCGTAATTTTTTATTCTTACTATTTGTGTTGAATTGTTACACGATCTATATCATAATTTAAACAAAACTGCAAATTATATATTTAACGAATTGTGTGTGATTTTTGCGAGGGAATCTGGAGTCACTTTAGTGAGGAGATAAAGATTCAGAGACATTCATCAAGATCCAGAGAAGTGCAGGAGGCCACGTAGAATGATTCATTACCCGATCCCTCTACTCCACGGCGGAAGCGCGGTGAAAGGAGCCTTTTGGCGGCGGAAGAGCGGCGGGAGAGGAGAATTAGGGTTCCAAACTTCTCTGGTATATTTCCTATATCTTTCTCTCTCCTCTGAAATCCAATAAAATATCTTTTCTGCAGGATTCTTTGCAAAATATCGCCGCTCAAAAATATTTTTGCAAAGTTTTGTGATTGGTTTGTTTTGCATATTTTAATACTGACTTTAAGGGGCAAAGACCAAATCCAGATTAGGTGGGGATTTCAGCACCCTTCCTAAGCCCCAAAAATCACAAACCGAGCATCTGCATCAACCCTACATTAATTTAAAAAATATCTAGACAAGACTCTAAGGACTGTCGCGCTCAATATGGACAGAGGAAGGTCGTAGGTAATCTACCGCTTATCCACATTACTTTTGTGGTGTCTAGGAAAGTGTGTCTAAGGCAAGTGGTTACTTAATTAGGCCCACTACTTACGTAGTGGATACCTCCCACTTACCTAGCACTTACCTGGCCACAAGAGTAGTAAAGAGGTGGTAGAGGATTGATCATGCGGCTTATCCTTTGGAAGTCTAGGAGCGGTCTAGAAACTTGACCTAGGTAACCTTAGTTCTAGGGTTTTTTGTGCATTTTTGTGTGATTTGTCTTAAGTCCACTTTTTCAAAACAAATCAATTAATCCCCCCCTCTTTTTACCTTTTTGCCCTTTTTCCCCCTCCTCTCTTCTTATAATGGGTGACCCGAACAGAGAAACTCTTGCCGACCTTTGTTGTCCACAACCAGATATTAAATGTTTTCGTAATCCCTTCGGTATATCGTCCGGCTCTTCCATGTCCTTAAGAGATCATATAGAACAAGCGGGAAGAAACAGTTGGCCACCTCAGTCTAGGTCTTATCAACCGTATCCTAATCCTACACCTGTTTCAGTTGATACCCAGAGTGAGGAAGCCCCTAGACGAATGTCCATTGCTGAGCATATAGCTAAGGCTAGAAGCCAAAGTTTCAACCCGGACCAATATCAACTATCACCTCCACTTTCCAAAGAAGAATTTCATAATCGGTTTATGGCATATAACCAACCGACGAACCAATATCAAAATTCTTCTTATCATAATGTTGACCCGACTCCTACCCAATTTTCGCAACCATTCTATTCCTATCAATCCAATCCGATTTTTCCACCTTCTCTAGACAGTCCTTCTAATCAGTCATTTGGGAGTTTTAATCGTCCACAAGAATTTCAATCTTATCCTAAAACCCCTTATCGACCCAAGTCTAGTCTTGAGCAGACATTAGAAAATTTTTTAGAAATGTCGAACCAAATGACAGTGTGGATGCAAGCAAATAATTTCAAATCAGCCCAAAATTTTTCAGTATATGATTCGGGCATAGGACAAAATGAGAATTTGGGTAGTGAGACAGAACTGTACACCCTTCCTAATCAAACCTCCCCATTCCAAACTGAAATCCACAACTCCAGTTTCATAGATTCATCAAGTACACCAAATGATTCATCAATTGAAGATAGAATTCTGATAAATTGTGTGATTTTGTAGTGTTTGATTTACCCGATTGTGAAGGGTTCATTTCAAGTGAAATCATACCCAACCCTTGTGATCTCTACGCCTCCACTCTTAAACCAAAACTGATTGAAAACCATACTTTTGATGAGGTGTTAGAGAATTTTAACCTACACTTGAATGAGGTGATTGACGTTGGGGATATATTGATTGATGAACCCGAAATTTTGGATGATTTTGTCCCACCAATTCATCAGATCCTTTCACTTCCTTATGGTCATCATCTTGAGCCTTTAATTCTTCTCGAACCCCAAATACGTCTTGAAGTTGATGATAATGGTATACCCGAAGATCAGACCGAAATACAGCTTCCATCTTCCACATCTGGTTCAGCAATACTCAACACACCAATTTGTTTACCCATTTCACCTTCTACTTTCTCCGGTTCTTCTTCTGTTCCTATAGTTTCAGTGAGTTTTGATGAATCACAATCCGTTAATTCAAGTTCAATAATACCAAAAATTCAACTTGATTTGGATAATTTTGAAAATGAGGTAGATGAGTTTTTCGAGTCCTCTGCCTCAATGATTTTTGATGAATCAAGTAGGATAAATTCTGGGACAAAACTTTTTGACAGCAAAATATTCGATCACACCATTGATAAAAGTTTTGAAGAACTTTTTGCTGTCGAACTTGAATTTTTAAACAATACGGATTTTGTGATTGATCAATCTCCACCTATAGAGGTTGAACCGCCACCATTCCTTCTTCCTAATCATTCACATTCATCCTCATTCTTTCTTTTCTCTAATTTAAAATTCAAACCCTTTCCAGACCACCTCTTATCCCTTCCCCATTTTTTCTTGACTCGATAAAACACATTCTTCCACCGACCTATAGGCTATACTGATAAAAATTTTGAATGGTTGGTGCTAACTTTTGGTCTTTGTAAAGTCATACTTTGACCAAATGACTCACCCCCTCTTAAAATGCTTCATATTGTCTAACTCATGTTTGAGGGGGGGTATATTTTTGGCTCTTGAATATAATTTTTGTCCTCAAATTTGTGAGCCAAAAATAAGTTTGGGGGAGGATTTTCACTTTCATATATTCTTTCCCCCATTAATAATGTCCTCCCAAACTTACAGGTTTTTGTGATCCAGCAGATAGCAACAGTGAGGACACTGTTGAAAACAAGTTTGGGGAAGATTTGTGCTTATTTACGCATCACTTTCATATATTCTTTGAATAAGCACAAAACAAAATATAATAATTTTTTTTTACATAAATAAGATAATAAAAGACTAGATAGTGAAAATTTACATCCAAAAGATTGGAAAAATTTAAGAAAACCAAGAAAATTAGAAGTTTTCTTAAACGAACTAGTAATAAGTAGTTATGAGCCGTTGTCCCAAGGGTTAGTAAGATGAAGGAAGTCACTAATCTGAGGTTAAAAATAAGTCTGAAAAATAGCTCCTATTCTGCAACCCAAACATTTGAATGTTGATATCCTACTATACGCACTTACACACGTCTTGAAACTCGGGATAGTAGAGGATACCTTGAAATTCTCTTGTCTAAAAGCCAAAGTTTGAAGGAAATAATAAATGAAGAAAATATAAAAATGGTGAAAAGAAAAATGAACACTGGTTTTGTTATCGCCAAGGCAGCAATAAAAAAATATAGCGAGGGTGCTTCATCACCTAGTGCCTTAGATCAACTGGTTTGGGAGTCACTGCTAAGCCTTAGATGGTGCAAGACGAAGAAAATACTATCACCTAATCAGCAAGCACATGAGTAATCGGTCAGTTAGTACCTCAAGAAGAATTAACGGTCGCATGAAAATTGTGTGAGCAAATTCAACTAAATATTCATCAAAGTAAAAAGTACTGAGGTAGATGGACAAGAGTATGATAGCTTGAATTGAATTCTCCGAGTGTAGGGATGTCTTTTATACACACGTAGGGTTATATGATCGATGTTTGGATGAAAGGTAGGAATGAAGAACAAAGACGATGTTTTATTGAGGGATGATGTGATTTCTAACATCTTTTCATGACTATTAAGATAAGGCTCATGACAACTGAAAAGCTAGTGTAGTTGGAAACTCTAAATTTTCAAAGTATTTCTTTTATGGTTCTTATCTTTATATGTAAATTTCATCATCTCTCTTTTATTATAGAATTTTGTGGGTGTAATCCGCTGAAAACCCTCAGAAGACAACACTCCTCCTACTAGGGACATCTAGAGGTTTAACGGCTTGTTGCACGTGCTCGGTGCAATCATATTGCCTACGAAAGTGTGCTTAGTTTTCTCCTTTCTTTTTCTCCTTCTCTTGAATAAACTAATTTGCTCGGGACGATCAAAGATAAGTTTAGGGGTATTTGTTCAGTTGATAAAACTGCATATTTAATATGATATTTTTCTTACTATTTCTATACTAGAAAAGGTGTTTATTATAATATATGATACATATGAAGGTTTATCTGTAAAAATACTATTTTCATGTGTTGGTATATTATAATTGACATTTGGTAGGAAAATATATGCAAAAATACCATTGACCAAATCTTAATGTTGAAATTAATATCTCAATAAAACAAACTCTACTAATATTATTTGTTAAGTTGTTGTGCAGAATTTTCAGGGCTAAAATCAAGGGAATCAAAGTTGTTAGTGCAAACCTGCCTAATTAAGAAAGCAAACTAAGAAATCAAGTCTGGCAGTAACTACGAGAAGATTTTCAGTTTCCTGAGATTCAAAAGATCGCCACATGTCATATGGATGAAGCCACAGAAAAATCATCAAATGATCCTCCTACTTGGCCGCGGATTCGCGGCCAAATCCACCTGTTGGCCACGGATCCGCCGCAAGGAAGATGACTTAGGAGTTAGGATTTCTTCTGTTTGGATCTTAAGTGCTGGCTTACAATTTAGGAAGCTAGGGTTCTGGCTTTGGGACTATAAATAAGGACCGAGAGTCTCTTGGAAAAATCATCAAGCCAACGAGATCACGAAGTCCAAGACGGCTCACGCATCCAGGCTGATCATCAACTGTTCGTCTACCTCCTTAGAAGTCGAGAAGCAAACTAGCATTTGTAATCATTTTCTAAGGGAATAAAGTGTAAATGAATTTTGTTGATTAATAAAGGTAGTTCTTTTTCTTATTCTATTTCTTGTAGTTTCATTATGATTTCCCTCTCCATCTCTTCTTCTCCCATCATGCGCGAGTAATTCTCCACTTGATAGGGTTCGTAGGATTAGGGTAGATTAATGGATGATGAAGATCCTTAAACTCTTTTTACATCCTATAAAGTTTATAAACTTTACCAAAAGAATCATTAACATTCTAATCGGGCGCGCTACCAATTTATTGTTAGTCTCGACCGCGATTAGAGATTAGATTAATGATTGTTTTGGTAAAGAGTAGATATAAACGGAGTTCCATGTCGAGATAGGGGTTAAGAGTGGGAACCCTTTTCCCTCCAGAAACCCTAATCTACATGCATCTCTGTCGTTCTGGTTTTAAATCTAATAAAGGATAAAAAGAGTAATCTTTAATTAATCATCCATAACTACTAAATCCTAACGAACCCTACAAGCCCACTTTTATATTAAACTTACATCCATAATTAATCTAGATCTATATTTTGCATCAGTGTTTAACATAGATCTAGAAACTACAACCATTCTTTATTCTTCCTCCTTTCTTTCTCAACACGCCTAAAGTAAGAATAAAATATTCAACGTTTCCCAGAGGACGACCCGTACTCATCTCGGTCTAGCTACACGCGACAGCGTTATTGATTGCCGTTACTACAAACACTAAAATATAGATCAATCAGAACTCAACATGCGACAGAGATGATGGTTAGAACTCATGGCGGACTTCTACATCAACCTACAGTATCATCCTGGAAAGATGAACGTAGTTCCTGAGGCACTTAGTAGCCAACCTTTAGCAATGAATATCACTGCTCAGTCGAGACTACAACAAGAACTGCACGGATTGGAGATTGAAATAGTTATACCAGATAACACTTCATCATTGATGAACTTACAAGTCCAGTTCACTCTTGTCAATCAGATCAAAACAACTCAAGCAAATGATGCCAAACTACAAAAGATTCGAGAACAAGTAGAAAGTGGTCTTCGAAATGACTTCATCATTCACGAAGATGGATCCTTACGATATGTGAGCCGTTTATGCGTGTCAGTCAGCCCTGTTCGAGAAGAGTTGCTGAAAGAAACTCACAGCTCTCCTTATTCGGTACACCCAGGCTACACGAAGATGTAAAAGGATCTACGACAACACTACTGGTGGCATGAAATGAAACGTGAAGTAGTAAGGAGTATAGCAAAGTGTTTAGTATGTCAGCAAGTGAAGGCTGAATATCACAGAACTGCTGGTCTATTTTAACCATTACCAATTCCAGAATGGAAATGGCAGTACATTACCATGGACTTCGTGATTTCTTTCCATCGCAGCACGAAGCGTAACGACGCGATATGGGTTATTGTAAATCGACTCACAAGGTTAGCTCACTTTATTACATTCAGAGTTGGCCAATCAACCGAGACGTTAGTAAGGAAATACATGGAGGTGAGTAAAAATCTAAAATATGATTTATACCTTCAAGATGTACCATACTTTTCTTGATACATATAAGCTCATGCAGGAGATTGTGAGATTACATAGGATATCTGTCTGCATCGTCTCTGATCGTGATAATAGATTCCGATCATAGTTTTGGCAGATTCTTCAAGCTAGACTGGGAATGGGTAAGAATTTCAGCACGGCGTATAATCCACAAACAGACCGACAGTCAGAGCGAACTATTCAGATCCTTAAGGACATGCTGAGAGCCTGTATGCTAGACTTCGGAGGTTCATGGGAAGATCGCCTACATCTTGTGGAGTTTTCATATAACAACAGCTATAATGAAAGCATTGGGATGGCACCATTCGCAGCACTCTATGGGCGGAAGTGTCGTTCCCCGCTGAGTTAGGACGACGTTGGAGATCATGAACTCCTTAGACCAGAGATGATCGTAGAAACTGTGAATTTAGTTCGCACGATTAGGGAAAAGATACGCATATCCCAGGATTGACAAAAGTATTAGGCAGATGCAAAGCGTCGACACCTGGAGTTCCAACCCATAGAGCGTGTGTTTCTGAAGATCTCTCCGAACAGAAGAGTGATATGTTTTGGCAAGAGGAGTAAATTCAGTCCAAGGTATATCGGACCATTCGACATACTCGAACGAGTTAGAGAAGTAGCATACCGTTAGGCACTACTACCCTCATTGGAAGGAGTGGACAATGTGTTCCACATAACCCAGCTATGATGATATATGAGCGAGCCCAGCCACTTACTCGATCACTCAGAGCTTACTATACAGACCGATCTGACTTGCGAGCAGCAACCAGTCGAGATCTTGGATCGAAAGGTGAAGACCTTATGGAACAAAGAAGTTAACTTGGTCTGGGTAATGTGGAGAAAGGATTCGCCAGAAGAATCAACTTGGGAGAGAGAAGACATATGCGTGAATGATACCCTCATCTATTCGAAGACTAGTCCTTTGTATAAATTTCAAGGACGAAATTTTTATAAAGAGGGTAGAATGTAACGACTCTGAAAACCCTATAAAAATTAACTTGTTTAATGTATAGAACGAGTATTTCAGCCTGATTAGGAGTTATAAATTAAATTTGTTTAATAAAAGCAAGAAACAACATGTAGCTCACCGGTAAAGCCTCTACATTGCTGTGACATAGCCTGTGTGTTCGAATCTCATTAGTCCCAATTATTTTTAATATTTTTTCTTTTTAACTTTTCGGAAGCCCAATAGTTGCACATGCAATACACGGAGAATCGAAAAGTTTCAGAAGAATCAAACGGGATAAATGAGGAGTTAACACAGAAGATAGTACGTGGCACGAATCTGAGGAAGATGGATAAATCCCGACCATCCAAACCCTCCTTTCAGCCGCCGCCGACGGTTTAAGTAGCCTCATTTGCCTCCGTGCGTTGCTCATACACCTCTTCAACTCCCCTCTACTCCTCTGTACTGTTTGATTTCTCTAAAATAAAACAAAGACTCTTCAATTCCACATTAACATCATTTTAATTCTTTTTAATTCACTTTTTTAATTCCCATACTCTCAAATTTCACTATAAATACCACCCCATCCCCTAGCTCTCTCCTATTCTGAAAATTCCTATAAAAAATTCTCAAAATTCTCTAAGTGCAAAGTGGAGTTACGCAAGCCAAGAAGAGTAGCGATCAAATTTCGACGACCGGAGATTTCCCGACGATACCACGATCCACGAAGGCTTCCCTTCCCTCTTTTTCTCTCTTGTTAACGCTCTAAAACAGTAAGTCCCTTCTCTCTCTCTCTCAAATCAATTTCTAAAAAGATATCGACAAGTGGAGTTAACATTAAAATCCTTTTATTTTAAATGTTTTTATCATTCTTAATAGGTCAATATGTCACACAATTACGCTAATATCACTTCAAATTAATATTCACATCATTTTACTTTTTGTGTAACCAAAATTCCATGTGAAATAATCATATAACGAACTTTTTCATAAAAATACCATGAACTTTAATATAACTCTTATTTCGATAACTAGCATATATACCCCTAGAAAACTCACATGGTAATAAACTATCCCATCACATAGACTATGGTTTCATAGCACAAAGTTTTTAGATGTATGGTTAATTTGAAGATACGGTTTCTCAATAAAATGCCATCACTTTATAAAATTACGTTTTTAATCAATATTTGAAAACCTTTTGCAATTACGAATCTACAAACCTTTTTAGGGGATCCGCTTATGGATGATGCGGATTATCGCATGTTCTTGAAATAGTAGAGCGAAATACAGAGTTCCTCATGGAGAATTCGGTTTCGAAAGGAATGAAAATACGATTTAAAAGAAATACGAATTTTCAAAACAAATTAAAAATTTAGAAAATTTATATAAAATTATGAATCCCTATTTTCAATAAAAAAATTGTGAAAATTATATTTGAAAATGAAAGATTAAAATTTTAATAAAATAGCACCAAGTTTTCAAAAGTAGTAATTTTCATAAAAATACCATAAACTATTAAAAGCTAGGTTTTATTACCAAAATACCATTGAAACTAAAATACATTTTCAGAAAAACTCTTAATATTATAAATCACCCTCGAGATTTATTTTTAAACAATAGTAAAATATTTTTCATAAAACCCCCTCGAGAAATGCAAACAATATAAATACAATGTAAACAATAATAATAAATATTTAAGGACTTTAGATTAATATAGGTTTAAGCGATATCATTTCTCTTGAGCCCCCAGGAGCCGGAGAAGGTGAGTGCTTGCTGATTCAAGTTCGACAACACCGTAAATTAACGGAATTATCAATGGCGATTGTCTTGGAAAAAGACACAAATCTTGTCGTCCATGTGCAGCAGTTGTCCGATTACTCCCGAACTTAAGATCTTCAAAACTTAAATCCATTCATAAGAAATTTCTATAACTTGAACACAAACTCGAACCTAAACTGGACTTTAAACTCAACTCGAATCCAAACTCGAATCTAAACTTGAACTTGAACTCGAACTCAATCAACTCAACTAACTCGACTCGACTCAGGATTGCAATTGACAAGACTCGCATTCTACTCTACCTACTCGACTTCATTCTTCCACTTTTGCAATCTATGTTTTCGATCAAGACATGTTATAATCAACCAATCACATTAACTAAGGATATCTTACCATTATAATATATATTATACTCGGAGTGTTTGGGATAGTTTCTTGTGTGAATCCAACGGAGATTCAGGAGTCTTGTTTAAACCTTTTTTTTATTTACTCGAATCTCAATCGGGTCAACTCCTTCACAGCTTAAAGTCCTAATACTAACACATGAAATGGGCCCGTGTTTTTTTGCTCCTTGGGCCCAACTCTTGAGCTCGTGAACACTTCTACGGTTGCGTTGATATTCACACTTGGAACTTAACATTAACATAATGACTATATAGAGACCTATAGTGAATATAACCATGTTCCTTTACATATACTCTTACTCGACATATACATTACTCATGATTAGTCTATAATTGTCACTTTCACTTTTACTCTATCTTTGGGACTTACCGAGCGCTAGTTCACTAACGGGCATTCCATCCACCATTTTTTCTTGGAATGTTCATCAGATACGGTCGAGACGGAGGAAATGAACGCTACTGAGGAGGATTACGATCAGATAGCTACTCAAGATTAGCTTAAATTCCTTTTTCTTTTAGTTTATGTATGCCACCTGTTTAGGCGTTTTCTTTTATTGTATTTACTTTTCCAGTTGACTCATGTACCTGTATATATTTTAGGTTTGAATGTAAATAAAGATATTTGTTGAAAATTGTACAGTCTCCATTTATTCTTGCACTGCGTATTATTGTTTCAATACACTTAGCATATTTATTTAGAGATTGACCTTCTTTAAATAAATATGCCGCGGGTTTCCCACGTCATCGTTTCCGTCTACTGGGAAGCACGGTGTGAAGGAATCAGTGCTCTTACCTCATCGGATGAGATGCAGGATATTCCTAACCGAATACCTCGATGCAAAGAAAAAGAATATGACTATAATTTCTTTTTAGACAAAGTTGGTTCCTACAACACATTTTAGGTTTGTTTTCTTTGTATTAATCTAATTAACATAATCCCATCATTTATACAATTACATATTATCTAGTATCGTCTCACACCATTATAGAAAAGCATGATATAAAAAGAAAATACAATGTTGTATATACCATCCGCATTCGCCACGGAGTCTCGGGTCTTCACCGTAACGTTACTTAACTTACGGAAGGGCGGAAGAAAGGATAGCACGGATGCAAAACATATATCAGCATTTATTTATATATTATATATATCACCATATATATCATCACAGACAGATAATCACATTACAGGAAAGAAACACGAAATTTCACGGTCGTGTGAATAGCCGTACATCATTGTTCCAAGACCCCTACGAGTGCGGCAAACCACCCGCCAATTCTAGAAGTGAGGAAAACCGCACTTAATGTCATGAGTGGGCTACCCATCACTATCTAGAACTCGATAACTTGAGCATTCCTCCGTGGGTCATATATAACCCTCTACAAGCGCGGCGAACCACCCGCTAATCCTCGAATAAGGTGGCATGGGTCTCAATTTCTTGAGATGGTCACCCGCTGTATTCTAGAATCTGGTGATTCGAGCGCTTCACTGCGGGGTATCCTAGTACATGAATCGAAAAATATACAATGGTGACATCGACCACAACCAGGTCGTGTCCCGATCAAAGAATATACAAACGACGGCAACGACGGCCACATGTTGACCGCTCGTCCCGAATAAATGAAATACATATATAACAATTATACAAGTATCTCACATGAGGGGCTATTCATTACGATGATCCCACTTAACCATCACAACAACCACAATATCATAATATTGCAAATATCACAATAAGAAATGTGCAACCCCGTCTAATTGATCATATAGAAATTAGGCGACGTTTAGAAACACATTTCTTTATTGTAGCCATGTTTGAGCCGACTAAATCAAATACTTTGATTTAGTTGATTCGAATCATGACATTAGAATTCACAAACCTCAAAATCGTGAAGTTGAAATTCCAAAAAAAAAAACGAATTTCAAGTTCATCCCGACAACGAAAATCCCCTCATTTTTGCGCGAAATCAAACCCCAATAATTCCATTAAACTCCACACTATATGAGCCTTGATTTATCCCCGAAACGGGGCCGAATCAGGGGCGTGATCAGCCCCACATCGGGACTGAACCAGCCATGGAACAACCCCAAATTGGGGCTGATTTGGTCCCCGATGTGGGGTTGAATCGGCCTCGGTTCGGCCCCGAATCAGGGCTAGATCGAGCACAAATTGGATGGATTTTGGTTATCTTGAGCCTGCTCTAAACTCTTGGTTCGAACCAAGAATTCGGTGGCTCCGTCACAAGCAATAATGAGAGCTTTTCAAGCATAATTTTAAAACTAGTTTTGAAAAAAATGAGTTTCATGAATTCCAATGTCACCAAAATAAGTTAAAATCTTTTGGGCTGGCTCTAATACCACAGTTAGGATGCTATGCTTGTCTATTATGGTTTTAAATTACAGCAGAGTGTAAAATTCAAAAAAAAAATAGAGAGCAAAAGCATCACAACTGTAGAATCTTTCCCATAAGACCATAACTTGTCAAAAAGAAAGTGCTAAGATAGAGGTTTAAGCGAACTACAACCTTTGTAGCACGTTGGCCATCTCTCTTTAGACTACGGCTAGTCTCTACTTAGTCCGGATCGAACTTGCACAATGATCTCCTCGTCGAAGATGATCCACCATGAAATATGCCCAACACAAGCTCCCATTTCACAAACATTGTGTATGTGAAGTAACTTGCAACACTAATTTTCTAAAGAAGTGATGTAAGATGTGTTAGTTATATGTATGCCCTATAGGCCATTACTGTACATGTGATGTATATTGTAGTGGATGCTTGGACATATATAGGGAGGATTTTCTTGCTCGACATGATAGTATGCTATCTGGTTGCTCTTTGTCTTAACATGTTAACTTGTATACGTAATGCTGTCTTGCTCTCACATGTTGACGAAGCCCTTAGGATGTGTACTTGACTATCAGGACTATGATGGAGATCATACTAGTGGGGTCAATGGTAGTCTACAAGTACACCCTATAATAGTTCCTAGTCGAGGGAGTATCGAGACAGGGCATCGATATTCCAGAGTAGACTAGCGTATGCGCTTCTCGACTCATATGATGGGCAATAGATGATCCCATATCCATTAGTGTTTGACATCAGAGAAGGTATACACGTGCTTAGTGGAGACTGGGTACACTGAACGGACTCGCCGAGAACTCCTAGATGGTATTATACCTATCGTCGGATAGCAGTTCTCTGGTGACACTGGTACAGGTTAGTCTGTAGACCCAAAATCGTCATAGAGTCTTATGTGATTCCCACTGTGGTTTAATTTCCACCATACCACGGTCAAGAGATTGTGCAAAAAGGTGGTTTTTGGGTACAGTCCTGAGTCACATAGAGGCAATGAGCGATATGAGGGGTTTCTTCTCTCTCGGTATTGGGCGTTGATGTTGCGCTATGCTCGATTGGCCATAACAGGAAATCCCTGGCCAGGGTTGCTGAGATCTACTGGTAAGTGTTATCAGTAGTTTCTCGAACCGTTATGGACCTTGCATCGACATGACTGATCAGGCTATTGGGGTCTGACGTTATACCACCCCCAGGCTGTGATATGCGACATATCAGACGAAGAGACCGGACTATACGGTAGTGCTACTGATTGGATTCTCAGGAGTACGAGCAGGCTTGGTTGTTGATCTTTTGATCGCTCAATACCCAGGTGGTCATTACGTTTAGCAGACCGCTTGCGGCTTGTGGATGTTTGATATGATCATCAACTACTGCCGGCGTATTGACGAGTCTTTAGAGTCCTACACAGAGATTTCCTGGCTCAAGCAAAACAGAGTAGGAGCACATATGTGATATGTACGGGACCGAGATTAATATGATATGTGATACCGTATTCTGTTCTCGCGACATGTGACATCAGTCAGTTATATGTGATATAACCGGGTTATCGGATCAAGTGTTGATTCGATAAGTTGTTACATTTGATTTTGGTCGGTTATATGTGATATAGCCGGATTATTAAATCAAGTGTTGATTTAATAATTTAATGTATAATTATATATTTGATATATTAAGTTACATTAACTAATACTTGCTCACTTATGATTTCTTTTTCTCACTTTGTGCACATTGTATATATGTGATATATATTTGTGTACATGATATTGTGTCATGTTTGATGATACATGCAAGATGGATGTATGCGACACACACATGCTTATGATGATAATTAGGGTTTTTATTTATTTTGGTAATTACAAAATGGTGGGATTTTGTCATGGCTAGTTGCTTGTAGAAGCTTGCAGTGATCATTGACCAAGTCCACTAGTTTGTTTTACCTAAGATATTTATAAACCTAACCATTATCACTTAGCCATAGTTATGTCTCTACAAGGGTTAACATATGATGTTAACTCACCTATGGTTGCCATTCTCTACTTGATAATTTTCATGAGAGTTTTCTTCATCTCCTTCCTCCATGCTTTCTAGCTTCAATGGAGATGATAGAAAAATAGTGAGAAAATTATTTCTAAAATGAGCAAAATTCCTACTTCATCATCCTCTACTACTTGCCATTTAGTATAGGGTGTTTACTTCACTAATTTTACAATTAGTGAAGGGGTAGCTTGGGTTATTGTCTCATCGACGTAGATCATCTTCGGTTTCGAAGGCATCGAGCAAGCTTGTTCCGTTCATCTTGTGGAGCCTTTCTAGAGTCCGGGATTTTACTACTTGCAGCGAGGGACTACTACACGGAGCTAATGAAGTGAATGACCGGTCTACAAAGGTTCTATTTCTCATTCACTTTAGTTGCAAAGTTGTTTGCATTTGTTTCGTCGGATTTTCTAGTTTCGATTCTAGGGTTGGGGTTAGCTAGAATGGCAAAAATTTAAATATGGCATGGACGATACCTCCCGAAATCTTACTGCCATGCTAAACAACCCAACAAGAAGATGTAGATAATATTGCTCACTAATTTTCTTCCCTTTTTCTTTTCTTTTCTCTCTAATTTCCTTTCTCTCTAATTGAAAACTCAAGAGAGAGAGAGAGAGAGAGAGAGAATCATGGTGAGTATGAAAGTGAGGATAAAAGACTTAGCTATATATTAGAAAAGATTAAGAGCTCTCTCCAAAATACTACACTCTTCTCTTTTTCTATGACCCATATCATTTTCTTTAATAAATAAAGAAAATGAATTATCCTCGTATCATTCTCTATGCGAGTCTCATACACACAACAAATATGTATCATATACATATCAATTATATTTGTATCATATACAAATAATAATCAAGAGAAGAAAAAATAAAGTAAGCATGATATTAGTTTATATATATAATTATTAAATGAACATATGATTTAATAATCCGGATATATCAATACATATACCGGCTAATATCATAAAACACCATAATAAAATACGTGTATCAAATACATGTGTTTTATCAAGCTCCTGCACGTATCCCCATACGCTCTCTATATCGTTTCTTCTGAACTGGGAAACCTCTATGTGGGACTTTAAAAACTCGACAATACGCTAGCAGTAGGTTAGGATCATATCCATAGCCCACAAGCACCTCAGCGGTACTAGATGCATGTAACAGCAACCCATCTATTGATCGAAAGAAGATCAATGAGCAAGATCATCCAAACCGTGCAAGGCCTATCAGTGACAGTCACCGTACAGTCTGGTTTCTTCATCTTAGAGTGTTGCGTACCGGGTATAGGAGGTGGAAACCGTCAGACTTCCCTTAACCCGATAAGTCATGCTAATATCTAACTCATAACCACCTGAGAAACTACTAATAACACTTATCAGTAAATCTCATCTGCCTTAGCCAAGGACTTATGATTATAGCCAATCATGCACAGTACGACATCAACTCTCTATACCAGGAGAGACGAATCCTTTCGATCATTCATTGCCTCCATGTTCTTCGGGACTATACCCAACTAAAACCTGTTGGCACAATTCTTTGAAGCCGTGGTAGGGTAGTAATTAAAGTACAGTGGGAACACATATAGGACACTATGACGATCTTAGGTCTACAAAATACCTTGTACTCATGTTACTAGAGAACTGCTATCTGACGATAAGTATAATCTCATTTAGGAGTTCTCTGGTGAGTCCGTCTAGTGAAACTCATTCTTCAATGAGCACCTTTATACAATCTTTAGTGTAAAACACCAATGGCTATAGAATCAACCACCGCCCCAGTCGTGGTAAAGAGACGTATACACTAGTCTACTCTGAAATATCGATGCCCAGTCTCGATACTCTTACGACTAGGGACATTTAAGGATGTGCTTATGAACTACCCAGGCCCCACTAGTTTGATCCCTATCATAATCCTGGTAGTCAAGTAAAGGTCCTAAAAGCTTTATCATTATGTATTAGCGATACGTGATAACGAGTAAAACGTATACACATAAACGATAAAGGCAAACCAGATAGTATACTAAAATCTCAAGTAAGATTGTTCTCTGTATAGTTCTTCCTTCAATTATAATAATTGCCTTAAGGGCACCTATATCCAACAATACCACCACTGACAACTAAATTTATTATGAACAGTTCTTTATTTATTATAATTCATGTCTTATATGCCCAGTTTACCAATGCTATGTTTCCTTTCCTTTGCTATACTTTTGCGAGTACAATTGCTAGGACACTTGTACAATTACTAATGATTACTATGCGGCACCGACACAAACCACATGCTACACGTACACATCATTAGTAACTGCCAAGAGATGTGTAGACAGACTCACATGCTAACACGTACACATTAATAGAAATTGTCATGCCACGTATAGAACTTTCCATGCTTTATATGTTATAGTATAATCAATATTATATGTGTGTAAGCGACTAAAATGTCCGTACCGATCGTTGAGCGAGTACGTCGATGAGATGTCCGTACCAGTCGTTGTTCGTGTACACGACTAGATGTCCGTACTAATTGTCGTGTGTGTATATATACTAGCGGTCCATACTATTTGAACCGTGTATTTGCGTACGTAGACTAAATGTCTGTACTGACTGTTATTGAGCGCATTAAATTATTTCCGAACTAAATGAATTTATGATTTCGATTCAAGGGAATATCTATTGTTATCGTACATGATGAGATTCCGTACTAGATAAGGTGGTGATGATTAGCCGAATGTGGTCTTTTATTATTGACTCCTTAAGTCTTACGATTTATCCCGATTAGGAGATTATGAAAATACAAAGATTGTACTCATTTCTAAATAACGATTCGTTTCATGTTTTAAAGCAACAATACAAAGGATATACCGCTTAGATTATAAAGGGATATATATTTTTAAAATATCGCAGCCTTCTTATTTCCAAACAACGTTTCGTTGTACTTTAAAGATTATTTAGATTATTCGGAAGTATTTATCCATTTACAATGCTCGTTCGCACTACGCTTGCTTTACTCACTATCCGTTCGTGCTATGATTTTGTTATTTGTTTGTGCTACGTTTATGTTATCCGTTCGAGCTACGATTATGCTATTTGTTTGTGCTACATTTATGTAATCAATTCGCGTTATGATTATGCTATTTATTTGTTCTACGTTTATGTTATCCGTTCATACTATAATTATTTTCTCTTGAAATGATGATGATACGTCCACCATGAGTTTTCTATGTATTTATGATTTGATGGTATCCGATATCGATGTAGGGGGAACCGATTATGGATATATGGTGAACTGGTTTGGTGGTATCCGATATCGAGGTAGGGGGAGAAACCGATTACGGATACATGGTGAGCCCGGTACGATACCGAGAGGCAGGAAGTCCGCATAGAAAGGTGGGAGCGAGATTACTCGATACCGATGATAGTTTGAAACATAACTGATACCCGGAGGATACAGACCAGGGTATATGATGAGATTGAAATGAAATGATAGTGATTGTACACCGTGTGTGTGTGTGTGTGTGTATTTGAGTTGTTCACGAATGATTATTGTTATCGTTTCATTACGCTTAAATTCCAGTTTAAGATATGCATATTACATTTATGACTCGCATGCTTTCATATGCTTTAGTGGTTTTGCTATTCATGTATCAGGCGAGGTGTAGATTTAATTTATGATACCAGGATAACCACATATATTAGTATACTACATATGCTAAGATAGCGGCATACGAGTTGTACAAGAGGGGTTATTATTGTTGTTGTTTATAGCTTGAATTCTACTTTTGATGCATGCATATTTACTTTTTGTAATGTACATGATTACTCATGTCTTAGTTGTTTCACCACTTATGCATACAATTTCTTTCTTGTTATGTGAATTCTGCTCACGAGTTGGCAGCTCACTCTCATTGTGCCATAGATTTTTGCAAGTTTGGTCGCTTGGATCGATAGCAACAGTGAGAGAGCTTATTTTGGACGTGGTTGCATTTTGTCCTTTGAGCTAGGAGGGTTAGAATTCTTTTCGACATTTTCGTTGTATCTATTTTTGTACTTAAAATTACTCCATCAACCAAGTTGGGTGTATTTGTCCTAGACTTTAGATGTTATCTTGCTGTTGTAGTCGAACTCATATGAGGTCGGCTTGACTTTATTTATATATAGTGTTTATTGATTTCCACTTGTTCTTCACCTTTAGACATCATATATTTTGCGTGGATTGTGTCTCCGACGTGTAGGCGTCGAGTTAGCTCCCGTATGGGGATGCATTTATTTTACTGCTGTTGTACAGGGTTTTTATTCAAAATTTACAAAGAATGTGATGTCCGTTTTTTAAACGACAACTCTTTACAAAACAAGCTTTACTTCATTTTCGAGGAAAGTATTTAAAATACTTGTTACATACTAGTTACAGCCTAATCGGATCTGGGTGTAACATTATCATTATTGCTAATTTTATATCTAAGTTGACCTTTAACCCTAATTAACGATACATCGAGATTGGGATCACGATGTGTCGACAAATTTGATCTAGTTATAATACACGATGTTGAACTCTAAATATACTACCTTTATGTTGATTAATTGATATAACGAAACTTAGAGGAATTGATGTAATCATAGTTGTTTATTCATGTAATTGGAACAAAGAATAAAAACCCTAATCAATAAATCTGATCGTCCTAACAAAAACGGTTTGAGCTGGCTCAAGAGATTGTGAGTCGTGTCAAACATACAGAGAAAAATATCACTTTCCAGGTATTTTGTGAGCCAGCTTTAAAAGACTAAGCCGTCTTTGATGATACTCGGTACTGAAAACTCCCCAGATCATGATACGTGGCAGATGACGTGTCCTAAGGCTTACGAGAAAGGAGCAAGAACGGTACATTGGAAGCATACCCCGGGCCTTCGACCCGAGGATGTTCTCGACCTTTGATGACCTCCTAGAACACTCATATGCTCGTCCTACAAACAACCATTGGCTCACCTCCGAGCCCTCCTGCACGCTGGGCCTCCTCAGCCCTCCGAGCTCGCTTCGGAGCTATCACAGAACTAAGCTCGCTCGGCCTCTCGCTCGCCTCCGAGCCTCCCACCGAGCTCAGCTTTCGGTCTCATCGACCGACACAAAGCGCAGATCGGAAGCATCCCAGAAATGGTTCCCCGAATCTTATCATACGCGAGATATCCGCTGCCCCACGATCCCGCGTCCCACGCCATCGCGTTCCCCCATTAACGGGTGTATCTCGCCATTAATGGAGGATCCCTCCATTCACGCAGGCGCAACTCCAAGGGAGTAACAGCCGGCGTAAATCTTGTGCCTGCCAGCCCATGGCTGCCACTATATAAAACCCCTCTCAGATGACTCAGGTAAGGCAATGATTATCCAATAGACCGCTACTCTGCCAAAATACCATGACTAACTTGATCGTCGGAGGGTACACGGTGGTACAACCACCTCGGGACTTCCTTGCAGGTAGCTTGGCTTCATTCTAAATCAAGCCCACTGAGATCCACACGCTTCAGGAGGCAACCCTCCAATCCAATCTCAGCCATTCATCAGTGCTTGCAGCAGATCAACAGAAGACAACATCTAAAGGAGATCAAGACTTCCATTAGTTGGCGCCGTCTGTGGGAAAGTCTAAAATTCTACTCAACGAAAGTTGATTTTCCGATCTCGAATTCGTGGCGAGTGATCATCGCGATGACCCAAGCATTAGCCGCCGTCCTCCTCACAACGGGGGTGCGGACAGATCATCTCCTCCCCTGAATTGCATTCACGCCTTGTCTGCATGGATCGATAGGCTCGCATCCATCGTAGATTCCCTCGTTCGTGTACAGACTGCTGGGCAAGCCACACAGGTTGCCATTCCCCCACCTCGGGACCGGGACCTCCACAGAGGGGGAGAAGACACTGACCACGCTGGCGCAACCGAGCAGCGCCTCACTATTTCCGGCGGCCATAGATCCCTTATGGCATCCAACTCAATAACCTGCTGGGCACCTCACAACTCCACGCCAAGGTCTCATGAAAGAGCACCCCACCCTGAGGCCCATCGCACTCCTGTCCCTCCCGAGGAGGTGTCGGTCAGCTCGCCTTCTCCCAGGCATGGCTGGCGCCCTCTCCCTCGACAGAGTCGCGCGAATGGGACTCACCATGGTAGCTCGAGGACAACCTCGCCAGGGGACCTGAGGAACCTAATAGAATGGAACCGGAACCGCGGCCAGGTGCAGGCCGCCAGCAGGGGGCCATCACTCCGAGTATGCTGAATCCTCAGGATACCATGACCGACTCGATGCCCTCGAAAAGAGGATCGATGGTATACATCGGGAGAGTCGCCCTTCAAGCGAGGGGGCTAGATATGCCGCCGACTCGCTCATGAAGCCTTTCACCAAAGAACTGCTCGCTGTCCGCGTCTCCTCCAGGAACAAGCCTCCAAGGATGAGCTTCTAGGACAACTCTGAAGCTGCCTAATGCCGATCGTTCCCTGCCACCCTCATCGGCACCGGACGAGATTGGTTCCGAGGACTCACGCCATGCTCCATATCTACCTTCGATGAGCTGGCCGTCCAATTCCTCGGCCATTTCTTCGGGAACAGCAGCAGAAGTGGACCGTGGGCCACCTCTTCACTATAAAGAGCGGGGACAAGAAATCATTCAAAGGATACGTCACCCGCTTCTACATCGCTCTTCTTGAGATCCCAGAGCACCGGGACAAGACGGTCATCACGGCCCTTAGGTCGGGTCTTAAGTACAAGGAGTGGCTTTGCTCCTTTGCATTAGCGCAACCTAAGACCATGGCCGAGGTAAAAGCCTGGACTGAGCGAGAGATCCAGCTCGAGTCCGAGGTGAATGCAAACCTACCCCAGACTGACCAGAGAAGAGAAAAGGAAGGTTGACCGGCCAAAGCTATACTTCCCGAAGTTCCAGGAGTATACCCCACTCAACATCTTTTAGACAGAGCTGTTGGAAGAGGCGAAGGGCGAGAGATTCTTCAAACTCCCCCGGTCAACAATAGGGCGGCCAAACGGATACGGGCCCCTACTGAGACTTCCACAGATCGCAGGGACACCCCATCGAGAATTGCAAACAGCTCCGAGACTACATCGAGGAGTTAATTCGCTCGGGACACCTGGCAAAATACTTGCGGGAAAAGCGAAAAGCGCACCGAGAGAAAGAACAACGTCCCCCTCCCAGCGAGTTGACGATCAGCCAAATTATGGTCGTATCAGCAGGGGGTTTGCCTAGGACCGGCGAGACTCGATGACTCCTGCCGGACGAAGGGACAAGCAGCCAGCCCATGAAGCAGACCAAAGCAACTGAGCCCATCACCTTTACCGACGAGGATCTCCACAGGATATCCTTGCCATACAACGACCCCCTGGTGATTACAGCACGGTTCCACCACTATGAGGTTCAAAAGATACTAGTCGACTCGGAAAGCTCGGCAGACATCCTTTTCTATGACTGCCTGCTACGTATGGGGCTTAGCCCGTCGGACCTAAGGCCGACCACCTACATCCTATTGGGGATCACTAACCACTCCATCCCGGCGGAAGGAGTGGTCATCCTCCCACTTAACATCGGGGAGGCAGGCCGCACACATACCGTGCCTTTGGAGTTCATCGTCGCCAGAATTCCTTCGGCCTACAATATCCTCCTGGGATGACCGACGCTAAACTCCCTCCGGACCCAGATATTGACCTACCACCTCGTGATTAAGTTTCCACTCAACCAAGGTGGAATAGGCCGGGCATACGGGAACCAGAAAACCGCAAAAATTTGCTTCACAGCGACATCTATGCCCGAGGAGCGAGGCGATGACCTTGAAGGCACGGAGGATCTAAGAGGGTCCTTGGATACTTGGGACGAGCAAAAATAAATCTGAGGAGCTCCGATGGAGCCGCTAATGGAGGTTCCCCTCGTCGAAGGGGACAACAAACGAACCGTCCAAATCGGGTCACTCTTAATAAGGGCCCGGTGTGATGACCTGGTCCGCTTCCTCAGAGGGAACTCGGACGTGTTCGCTTGGGCGCACACCGACATGTCCGGGATTGACCCCAAAGTGATATCATACAAGCTCGGGGTCGACCCGACGGTCTGACCCGTCAAGCAAAAGAAACGAAGCTTCACTCCGATCAAACAAAAGGAGATCGAGGACGAAGTTGACAGGTTGCTCGCCACCCACTTCATTCGAGACGTGGCCTACTCATAATGTCTAGCGAATGTGGTAATGATTAAAAAGATGAGCGGGAAGTGGCGCATGTGCGTCGACTTCACCGATCTCAACAAGGCCTGCCCAAAAGATAACTATCCCCTCCCTAAGATAGATCAGCTTGTCCACAGCTCGATAGGCCATGAGTTACTCAGCTTCATGGATGCTTTCTCTGGCTACAACCAGATCCGTATGAATCCGGCCGACAAAGAACTCACCGCATTCACAACAACCGGGGGGTATACTGCTATAAAGTGATGCCCTTCAGCCTCAAAAACGCCGGGGCTACATACCAACACTTAGTCAACAGGATGCTCAAACCACAGATCGGGAGGAACATGGAGGTTTACATCGACGACATGCTCGTTAAATCGACCTCGTCAGAGGAGCACGCCAAAGATTTTGACGAGACTTTCGACGTCCTCCGCAAATACAAAATGAAGCTGAAACCAACCAAGTGCGCGTTCGGGGTCACTAGTGGAAAGTTCCTCGGATTCATGGTTACCCACCAAGGAATCGAGGCTAACCCGGGGAAAATCAGCGCCATCCTCAACATGGCCGCGCCAAAAGCCAACGTCGAAATCATGCGGCTCACGGGGAGGGTAGCCGCCCTGAGTCGTTTCATGTCAAGATCCAGGGAAAAGTGCCTCCCATTCTTCAAATCCCTGAGGAAGATCCCAAGGTTCGAATGGTCGGAGGAGTGTCAGATCGCTTTCGAACAATTGAAAATGCACCTGGCAACTCCCCCACTGCTCACCCAGCCAGTTGAAGGAGACGATCTATCGCTATACCTAGCGGTGTCTGATCAAGCTGCAGGCTCAGTGCTCGTCCGAGAGGTCGAAGGAGTCCAGAGGCCGGTCTACTATGTAAGCCACGTCTTTAAGGATGTGGAAAAAAGGTACCCGTCCATAGAGAAGATTTTCCTGGTGCTTATAGTGGCCTTAAGGAAACTACGGCACTACTTACAGGCACACACCATCCTCGTTCTCACCGAGCGCCCTTTATGGGCTATTCTCGCCTCCCCCGAGTCTTCCGGTCGTTTGGAGAAATGGAGGTGGGATTTGTCCCAGTTCAACATCAAGTACCGCCCGAGGCAGGCTATCAAGGCATAGGTCTTGGCCGATTTTATCATCGAATTCACTATCCCCAACAAAGAGACGGTGTCCGTGCCGGCCCCCGGATCTCAACCTTCGATCAAAGAGGGGCCTGGCTCCATTCCCGACTGGTCCTTTACGTCGACGGGTCATCAACCGATGAAGGTTGTGGTGCCAGCCTCATCATTCGGGGCCTGAACGAGGCGGAGATAGAGTATTCCTTAAAGCTCGGGTTCAAAGCCTTAAACAACGCCGCGGAGTATGAGGCTTTGCTCGCTGGACTGCGGATCGCCTCCGTAGTGGGGCTGAAGATGATCCGAATCCACAGCGTCTCCGCTCTGGTCGTTGGCTAAGTGACCGGCCATTTCGAGGCTCGCGAACCTCTGATGGTGAAATACTTATCCAAGGTAAGAAGGCTGCGAAAGGACTTCGACGATGTTCAAGTGGAGCAGATCCCCCGGCACCTAAATACCCAGGCCGACGCCCTGAGCAAGATAGCTTCCTCCTACACGGCCAACAACAAGAGAAATATCCTCTTTGAGGTCCTACCACGGTCCAGCATGGAGGATAGAGCGACATCACTCCAAGTTTACAAGGCCCGGGAAGAAGGCCGGGATTGGAGGAAGCCCCTCGTGGAATTCCTGAAGGAGGGTACACTCGCCGAAGATCGAAGGGAGGCCCTACGCCTCCGAGCCAAAGCCTGCCATTTCGTCTAGAGCAGAGGGAACCTCAACAAGAAATCCTTCACTCAACCCCTGCTTCGGTGGGTCGATCCCCATGAAGCCTACTACGTCCTCTGTGAAATCCACGAAGGGGTCGGCGGAGCATACAATGGGCCCGCACCTTAGTCCAGAAAATAATCCTCCAAGGATACTATTGGCCGACCATCTACCAGGATCCCCAGAAGCTCGTCAGGAGGTGCAAGAGCTGCCAACTCCACAGCAGCATACCCCACCTTCCAGCTACCGAGCTGACTACCCTGACCTCCCCCTGGCCGTTTGCCCAGTGGGGGATGGACATGATAGGCCAACTCTCTACTGGTACGGACGGGCATAAATGCATCCTCGTCGCGGTGAACTACTTTAAAGTGGATCGAGGCCGTCCCCATCAGAAAACCAGACGCCACCATGACCATTAAGTTCCTGCAGAACAACATAATATTCCGGTTCGGGATCCCGAGGTGTATCATCACCGACCATGGGATGAATTTCAAAAACGAAAGAATTAAAGGATTCTGCAACGAATACCATATACTGATGAACTTCGCTGCGGTCGCGAACCCCCAGTGCAACGGGCAGGCCGAGGTCGTTAACCGGGAAGTCAACCGAGGCCTATGGGCTCTCCTGGAAGGACGATAGGGCAGTTGGGTCGAGGAATTACCCCAGGTCTTATAGGCCTTGCGCATGTCGAAGAAGACCTCCACTGGAGAAACCCCCTTCAGCCACTGCTACAGTACAGTGGCGATGGTCCCAGCAGAGATCGGGCTGCCCAGTTACAGGGTCGAGCACTTCGACGATGAAGCAAACACCTCGGCTCTCCGGACTAATATGGACATCTTGTTAGAGAAGCGGGACGGGGCATGGATCAGAGCTGCCGCATACCAACAACAGACGGCCCGCTACTACAATACATGAGTCAAGCATCGCGCCTTCAAAACCGGAGATTTGGTCCTAAGGCGGAACGAGTTCGTTGATTAGGGCAAGTTGCACAAGTTTTCTCCGAAGTGGGACGGCCCTTTCCTCGTCTCCGAAGTCTTGCCCGGCGGGCCCTATCGCCTACAAGACGCTGCGGGTCGCAAATTTCCATGGCCTTACAACACCGAGAGCTCAAGTTGTACCTTTGAAAAGTATATCTATGAATACATGTTTCTCTGTTTACGAAGCAATGTAAATTTTTCTAAGTCTTTTAATAATAAGAAGGAACTTCCCCTGTGTGTTTCCCTCTTCCTTGGTTCAATGCTCACGGATTTCGTTTCGGAAAAATATCCAAATGCGCCCGGAAGAAAAAAGGAAACAATAGAACATCGCAAAAAGGAGAACTTTATTTATTTATCAAAAGGTATTGTGGGCTCCTCAACCTTACATAAAAATTGAAATTACAAAAGAGGGGGAATGAGGTCAAGGAAGCACTGCTGGTGATACTCTCTGGAGATCTCCGCCAGACAAGCCCTTGCCTCTTCAGCCCGCTCCCGCTGATGCTGCCCACGAACTCGGGACGCCACGGAAACGCCGGGCCCTCCATCGACCGAGCCCTGGCTCGCGATCTGTCTCTTTTGGAAGCACTCCAAAATAAGGGCCAAAGATCGGTCGTGCCTGCTCTTCGAGATGAGGCCAAGCACATAGATCATACGCATCTTGTCGAGGGCCTCATCCAGCAACTCTTCGGAGAGGGGGTTGTATAACCTCGGGGACCTCCTCCAGATTGCGTACATCAGCAATTGGAGGAGGGACGACCGACGAGGAAGAAAACGGCCGATGTGGTCCTCGATGCGTTGGACCACACCCTAGTACCACTCCTCAGAAATGGTCTGGTCATATAGGTAAACATCATCGGGAGTGATGATCTCTTCAATCGCATAAATACGCCCGGCCATCTCGAAGATGCAATGCTGAAACAAACCCATCTCCTTCTCTATTTATAGCCTCCACGGAATCCCCAAGAGCCCAAATTCACGCGTGCATGGGCGCTAATCCTGAGATTCGCTCAATTCTTCCAATACCGTACTGCCACGTGGTGAGCATCCCATGTTTCTCGGTGGATCGAAGTCGAAACGATGTGGATCTTCGAACGTCTCGCCTCACCTATGTGTTTCTGCCATATGCCGTCCACGACGGTCACCCTTCCCGACATTCACACATCAAGAAAGGTCGGGCAAGCCTCGCAAATCCGAGCAGCATCCCTGCTCGGTCCATCCATGGCTGGTAGTTTACTACCCACCGAAGCCAAGGATCGAAGCCCTCATCAAGAGGACACCGAGAAGATTTCCTGCTCGGTTCATCCATGGCTGGTTGTTTACAACCCACCGACGCCAAGGATCGAAGCCCTCGTCAAGAGGACACCGAGCAGCCTCTTTGCTCGGTCCATCTATGGCCGGTAGCTTACTACCCACCGAAGCCAAGGATAAAAGCCTTCATCAAGAGGCCGCCGAGCAGCTTCCCTGCTCGATCCATCTTTAGTGGGCAACTTCTTACCCATCTACGCTAAGGATCCAAGCCCTTGTCAAGGGGCCACCGAACAGCTTCCCTGCTCGGACCATCTACGGCTGGTAGTTTGCCACCCACCAACGCTAAGGATCGAAGCCCTCATCAAGAGGCCACCAAGAAGCTCCCCAGCTCGGTCCATCCTTAGTGGGTAACTTCTTACCCATCTGTGCTAAAGATATAAACCCTCCCAAGAGGTCACCGAGCAGCTTCCCTTCTCGATCTCTCCTTAGTGGGTAACTCCCTACCCATCTATACTGAGGATCGGAATCCCGCAACCTCGTCTATGCCGACCTATCTTCAGAGAGATGGTCGCCAGTCCAACTCAAGGAAATGGGCGAGTCTACGCCTTTATACTCGGAGGTACCAACCGAAATACCTTTAACGTGCGATCGCTACCTTGACTTTGGGGCCCTAAGGACGCCGACCTAATACCGTCCTCTGCACACTTGACAAATAATTGGATTCAACTCGACACGCGATCGCCAACTAAAGGACCAATCGCCGACCTAGCGCTCATCAGGCGAGCAAAATAAAGACATTAACACGAAATGAAAACATTGCCACACAAATTCCTGCAAACAAAAGAGCTTAATGAAAACCCAAACGGGAGGCGAACACTAACCTGCACGGTCTCCTGAGCTATAGCCGCGATTTGGGCCTTGAGGGTCCCCCAGGGGATTCTGCCCCCAGCCGACCGTTCCATCTCGGAGAGCAAGCTATCGGCGACAGAAAACCCCGAGGAAACCTCATAGCGAAGATCCCCCTCTTGCACGATGATCGGGGAAGACGGGGCTCGGGACACCGTCCTCTTGCGCCGCTTGAAGGGGGCCATGGTAGGGTCGCCCTCATCCGCCACCTCCACAACCCGGGGTTCCTACTCCCGAGCATGTTTGCGGCTCTCCCCGTGGCTATTCTCCGGAGCCCGGTGCATAGAGGAACGCCTAGCCGAAGCGGCCGCCGATGCGGCCGGGCTCGAGGCGGGGCATAACGAGCCGGCACCTCTGGCCTTCCTTCCCTTCTTCTCAGCCCTCATAGCCAGAAATTTTTGTTTGTCCATCGGCTCTACAAAGGAGAAAAATACACAAAGAGAGTTAGCGATGCCGGAAAGAATAGAAAAAGAATTTGCGAGTCTAAACAGGTCGCCTAGGCTACAAACTTATCTGCAAACTGAGCGGGACTGAGCTCGACCCAACTGAGGGCCTGCTCGAAAAGCAATACATCGGCCTGTTGGACGGGCACCTACGCCAACATTGCCATCGTTTCGGGATTGGACGACAGCCTCACCCCCGGGAAATAGGCCATGTGCCACTAAACAGGCACCGGCCAATCCTCACCCTCGGGCGGCCCGACAAATAAGAATCTCTCCTTCCATTCATGGATGGAGGAAGGAACTGCTACGACCCCCGACCCGGCTGCCCTTCCCCTGTGTTTTCTAAAGGAAACGTATACCCAGCTCGGCCCGTCCTTACGGGTGTCAGGGTGATTTTTATAGCAGAGAGAGGAAAGGAGAAGGGTCAGGCAGAAGGGGATTTCTTATAGTCTCAACCGGACCAGGAATCCAAGGAGAATCCTCCACGAGTTCGGCACTAACTGGACTGGGGCTAGTTGAAAATAGCGCAGTGCCACACTCACGTCGGGGGAGAAGTGTAGACGTATTCCAGCCCAAAAGGCATCCAGGTACAAGGCAATCTCCTTGCCCCGCACCTGGTCTGCCCTCTCTCCTTCCCCGGCCAAGCAAAGCGAGTAGCCGGGGGGAATATGGAAACAAGCCCGGATTGTGGCGAGCTCATCCACATTCCTTAAGAGAGAAGGCGCATCACGAACACTCTTGATGTGCGCTTGGGGAACCGTCCCAGTTGCGCGGCCTCGCGAAGCAGGTCTAACCCTAACTCCCCAGGGGGAATCCGACTCGGACGAGGCAGAGGAAGAAGCAGAGGAAGAATCGGATGAAGACTCCCTAGACTCTACCTCAACTACCTCAACAGACTCCCCAGAAGAAGACGTCTAACCTGAGCAAAGGAAGGAGTCCTCCGAGGAAAAGGAGCGAGAAATCCTACCTAAAGGGAAGAGCGCCGAGCTAACACACGCAGCGATGAGGAAATTATAGCGAAGTGTGGACCCTGGGGGGATCCCATCTCTATTTATAGCATTCGACAGGCGCATCCAACGGCGCCGATCGATTCCCGCTAAAACAGATGCTTCGCGTTCGATGGGCATCAACTTTCCATGTGTCACAAGAGCATTGGACGTGTCCCTTCAAGCGCCAAGGACACCGGCGGCCCATCACGTCAGCCAACCAGCGCCGGACGCGTAGCCTGGCGCCTCAACGAACGCACGATCGAATCGGCGCTTCCCCCTTAATGCACGATCTCTTCTCTAATCCGCTGACGTCATAAAAAAGATATGAATAACTTCCTGGGTGACTGATCAGACCACTCTAGACCCAACCCATAAACAAGTCGGGACGAGAGTGGGGGGCTAATGATGATGCTCGGTACTGAAAATTCCCCAGATCATGACACGTGGCAAATGACGTGTCCTAAGGCTTATGAGAAAGGAGAAAGAACGGTACATTAGAGGCATACCCTGAGCCTTCGACCCGAGAATGTTCTTGACCTTTGATGACCTCCCAGAACACTCCCATGCTCGTCCTACAAACAACTATTGGCTCACCTTCGAGTCCTCCTGCACGCTGGGCCTCCTCAGCTCTCCCAGCTCGCTTCCGAGCTATTACAGAACCAAGATCGCTCGGCCTCCCGCTTGCTTCCGAGCCTCCCGCCGAGCTCAGCTTCCTCGGTCTCATCGACCGACCTAGAGCGCGGATCGCAAGCGTCCCGGATATGGCTCCGCGAATCTCGCCATACACGAGATATCCGCCGCCCTATGATCCCGCGTCCCATGCCATCGCGTTCCTCTATTAACGGGTGTATCTCACCATTAATAGAGGATCCGTCCATTCGCGCGGGCGCAACTCCAAAGGCGTAATGGCCTCTAACACCTTAGATTTGCGATTAGTGTTAATTAAGCGATAATGCGGATTGTTAGTAAAAAGTTAACCAAAATAGTTTTCACATATTTTATAAAAATTAATTAATATTTTATTATTATTTATTTCGGGCTTGCACACACTTGTGCATGTTAACCTAGGGTTAATTAGGGTTAACCATGCTTAAGTAGCCATGACACCCTAACTTAATGTCATGCCATTTTGTTTTATGTAATTATTTAAAATATTTAGCTTTTAAAAATAAAAGGGATTAGAATTTGGTTGACTTGAGAGAGAGAGAGAGAGAGAGAGGGTTGACAATGGAATCATGAGGCATGAGGCAAGCATGACTTGCATTAAATGAAGAGAGAGACGGGGCAAGGCTACTCTCACCCCTTCATTCTCTCATCCTCACCTCACACTCCTCATTTCTCTTCTCATTCTCATTCTCATTATTTTCTTCATCTCATCACCCTTATCCCCTCAAACCGAAACCCTAACTTAAATCATCTCTAAACCAAGCAAAATCTACACTAAACTCCACTAAAACCCCTCACAAGTCAAGATTAAGATACTAAGATGACTTGGAGTATAGGAAGCTAGGATTTTTGAGCAAGTGTGGATAGGTAATGATCTCCAACTGTTAATTAGGTGTTTATTATATTGTGTTGCTCAGTAGATGTCATTTAGAACACTAAAGATATAGTTTTGTGCACATATCGTATTTTTGGTGTCATTTTAGAGTGGTTGTGATCTGCTACAACCACAAATATTTACTGGAAAATCTAGCAATATAGAAGTGTTGTACTAGATGCCCTGAGTGTTCACCTGAAACCCGAACCTAATACCACCTATTTTGGCCGGCGAGAATCGATGGAAATACGGCGAGCTCGGTTTTGTAAGGGACTAGGGGGGTTGTGATTTTGTGGGTAGTTGTCTGTATGCTATCCTAGGTGTTTGGTACTGCTGGATTTTTATGTTTTGACAGTAGGTAAAATTTGGGACCGCTTAGCTAAATTTAGGCGTTCCGGCAAAATGCGATACGATTGATCCGACGTAGTTTAAGTAGCTTGCTGTCGTGGACTGGTTTTGATGACGTCGCTACACATGTTAGCCGCTAAGCGAACCCTTTTGTAGCTTAAGGGAACCAATTCGTTAATTGGCGTTGCGTTCGTTTATTATTGGGTATTTTGCTAAATGCACGCGTTATTGTGTTTTGTGTTAATAGGATCGCAGGCGGGGACTTCGGACGCTGTGAAGAAAGGAAAGCAGGTGGTTGGATTTACCAAGCTCGATATCATCGGTGAGTAGATTTAACATCTACGGGGAAATCGCCCGTATGGCGTTAAGCGTCAAAGCTAGATATGATATCATAGTCACATGTTATATGCATATGAGTTAATTATGCATGAGCATCATTGCATACCATTACTTCATGTGCCTTGGCTTAGTACCCATTGGACAATGCACCATTACTGACGGTTCATCTTGCACGAGCACTAAATTGTATACTACATATACACAACCGTCGGTAATTGTCATGACACGCACAACCTATACACATATGCGGTATTGTATTGTTATTGACATTGAGACGTTGATTCTTATTCCATTGCGCATATGAAATGCATCATGCATACATAATTACATATATATGCACATACCTTTCTATAGCTACATATACACCTTTATATGATGTTGCATTTGACTTTGGAGGAAATTTGGGAACCGCGTGATATATTTAAAAACTTGATTCATTTAAAAGAGCGGTTTTCCCTTGATATGCTCATATAGCTGTTCTATGTTGCATACATCATATTTCATGGATTTACGCATTGACATACGGATTTCATATGATTTTTGGATTTGAGAACCGTGGGGATATTTCAAGAAAGTATGCATTGTTTTGGAAACCCGGTTTCTCTTGGTATGATATTTCGATGCATCCACCATGAGTTTTCTCGGTTCTGAGACTTGTGTTAGATACCCGATTCGAGGAGCGGTAGGCACCTTCTGTGGGTATATGGTAGACCTGGTGAGGTACCCCGGGGCAAGAAGACTCGTATAGAAAGGAGGTAAGCTCGACGGAGGGAGTACTACCTACCGGTGATAGTTTGGACCCGACGGTTATCCGGAGGATACCGACCGGAGTCGTGAAATGGATATGGGCCAATCCGGACTGACGGAGCCCGAGTTATATGGATTTGTGTGTCAATATTGGACACGAGTTTTCATGATGTTTTCGAGTGCCGATGTTGGGCACTCAAGTTCCATAAGATTTACAGGATATGAGAGCCGATCAGAGTGACGGCGCCTGAGGTATTGGGATTTGGGGTGTCGTTGATGGACACCGGGATTTTCCATGATGATGATTCATTGATGATTATATGTTTTATCCCATACTCAGTATTTATTAGATATGCATTGTTTCATGTAGTAGTGGTACCTGATGGTGTACTTGATCATGTTTGTTGCATATCCATATTGCCATATTTATGCTACTAGATTACATATGTTAGATCATCGCTGTACGTGCATACCTGCGATTATCTGTATGATGTTACTTACTATTCACGAGTTGGCAACTCACCCCCGTTGTGCCACAGTGTTTTGTAGGATTTACCCTCAGAGTAGTCTCGGCAGGGCTTCTTATTATCTCTATTTTTGCGGATACCGCTACGGTTGGCTGTGAGGCCGTTTGGTATAGGTGGGTTGCGGCTATCCGATTCTATCTATTGTACATCTTACTGTATCTAGTATTCTCCATCTACCATTTCCATTTATTGACTTAGTGACGAGTTGTGAGGATCGATATTGTATTATTTTGTGACTCTGGATGTCATGCTCGTGTGAGCCGGCCTTTATTATGTAGTTTTACCTCTTTATGCTGTTTTTCATTTATATTGTCTATTTCTTCGCTACGGCGACGTATATATGCTTGTGGTGGTTGTTTCCGCCTTTGGGCGTGATTTGCTCCCGCTCGGGGATGCTTTATTTATATCCTATGTTTGTACCCGTTTCGGGGCTAGTTTTTACAAAGGAGGTGCTGCCGAAATTTTTAAGAAAATAAATTTAAACTTTAAGATTTTTACTTAAGATTTCCAAATGTTTTTATCACTTACTTCTTTTCAACGTTTAGATTTCTGGGTTTTCAGCTTACTTTAATTGCGTTACGCCTATTGACGTCACGTGGTTTAAGTGCCGGTCACGTGACTAAATTTGGGTCGTGACAAAGTTGGTATCATAGCCCTAGGTTTTACCTTCTGGAGTGTAGGATGACCTTGGTATGATGGAGTAGGTAGCTTAAGCAAAGTGATGTAGCGTGTGTATGTTCCGCGGCATACTTACGACACGGTACTCCGCCTAAGTGAACTTAGGACTTGTTGGTTGAAATTCCTTCCATGATTATATACATCCTTGTGATTCGATTTCTATGTTCTTATCGAATTCTGTTTTCATTTCCAGCCATTATAACGCCGAAGACTACGAAGGCACAGAGAGCGGTCGTGAGAACCGAGGTCAGGGTAGGCTCGTCGGAGACGAGGACTGACCAGGGCGGTATGCCCGTTGTACAGGAGCAGATTGATCCACCTTCGACAGACCGTATTACTAGGCTAGAGGCCGGTATTCAGGATTTGCGCCAGATGATGGGGTTGTTAGTTGAGGCCAGTTGAGCGCAGAGACAGGTGGTTGTCCCACCTATTACAGGGACCGCGATGATGCTTACTATTTAGGTAGTTGTACCTACAGCTACGGAGGTTATCACCGTATCATAATTTGAGTTCATGAAGCTGAAGCCTCCGGTCTTCACCGGCACCGATACAGCTGAGGATCCGGAATCGTTTATCGATAGGATGGCCAGGATCTATCGTTCGTTGAGATGCTCCGACGCAAGATGGGTAGAGTTCGCGAGTTTTCGTCTGGAGGGTCTTGCCCAGACTTGGTGCGAGTCTTTAGAGAGGGGCAGAGCCGCAGGTCTTTTTCCTATGACCTGGGCTGAGTTCGTGACGGTTTTTCTTGCCCGATTTCTTCCGCAGAACGTCAGGGATGCTCGAGCTTGCAGTTTTGAATCGTTACACCAGACTCCGGGTATGACGGTGGCAGAGTATGGGATTCAGTTTACCCAGTTATCCATATATGCTCCGTATTTGGAAGTTACTGAGGAGATGCGAATCAAGAGATTTGTTCGAGGCCTGAGTACCCAGGTATTCCTCTCCATCTACGCCCAGCATATCGATACATGCACAGCCGCAGTGGACACAGCCCTATTAGTAGAGGAGCGTATTTCTGACACTTCGGCCATTCCGGAACCGAAGAGGATTCGTACTGATTTATCAGCAAAGAAGCAGTTTGGCAGAGGCCGCGGTCGATTCGCTATAGGCCGTGCGGTTAGCCGGAGCGTGAGGCGAAGCCAGAAATATAGTGTATACCCACAGGGTCAGCAGTCGTCGCCCGGATGTTTTGGGTGTGGCAATCCCCATCACCGCATCAGAGATTGTACTGAGATACGCCAGAAGGAGGCAGCGGTTCCACATGTTACCTTACCACCTTCACTTCAGAGAGTGTTGCCTCTTGCGCCTGTTGTTGCTCCGCATCAGACTTATGCTCAGAGAGGTCGTGGTCGAGGAGGGTTTGTTCAGATAGGATGGGGTGGCAGAGGCGGAGGACAGCCAGTTTCCGGTAGAGGGCAGGCACAAGTATTTGCTTTGACTCATCAGGATGCGCAGGCATCCAATGCAGTGGTTTCAGGTACTCTTTCATTATGTTCCTTCGATGCACACGTTTTGTTTGATCCGGGATCTACGCACTCCTATGTTTCTACACACTTCGTGCCAAGGTTGGGCCGAGAGTCATGTTTGCTAGATCAGCCGCTTGTCGTGACTACCCCTGTTGGCGAGTCGTTTGTTGCGCGACACGTGTTTCGGTCGTGTACCGTTCGTATTGGAGATAGAGATTCGTCCATCGACTTGATCCTACTTGAGATGTTGGACTTCGACGTTCTCCTGGGCATGGACTGGTTAGTTACTTGCTATTCGTCTGTGGACTGCCGCAAGAATACAGTCAGGTTTTGTTTTCCCGGTGAGTCAGTTCTTGTTGTGCAGGGGGACCGTGGTGCCGCCCCTCACAGTTTGATTTCAGCCCTTTGTGCTAGTCGGCTTTTGAGGAGAGGATGTAAGGGATTCATAGCTTTCATTTGTGATATCGGAGCCACAGTAGATTCGTTAGACTGGGTTCCTATCGTGCGAGAGTTTTCTGACGTTTTTCTCGATGAGTTACCTGGATTGCCGCCAGAGCGTGAGATTGAGTTTTGCATTGATTTGATCTCCAGCATGGGGCCTATTTCTATACCGCCTTACCGGATGGCCCCGGCGGAGCTTAAGGATCAGCTGCAAGAGTTGCTTGATAGGGGACTTGTGCATCCGAGTGTTTCACCTTGGGGAGCTCCAGTTCTGTTCATCAAAGAGAAGGTGTCATGCCCCGCTTCCCGATGTACGGCGAAGGGGAAGCGACTAGGCCGCTATGTATTTACTCTGAACTAAATACGCTAAGCGAATCTAAGCAATATAAATAAAAATGCACAAGAGACAAAGACAGTAGATACAACTGAACAGCAACTTTATTTATTAATATTCTTTTGTACAATGCATAGAAAAAGTAAATACATCTGAATGAAAGCAATGCCTAAACAGTGGCATAATAAAAATGAAAAGTACTAAAATAAAAATGTGTACAATGAAGCTAGAGCTCTGGATTGTAAGCAAGCTGATCCAAGTCCTCGCTGGTAGGCTCGATCTCCTGAGTGTCCAGATCACCTGACAAAATTCCAAAGAAGAAAGAGAAGGAATGTCGTCAGCGAACAATCGCTCGGTAAGTCCAAAAGATAAGGGGAAATAGAATAGACAGAGAGAGAAATTAGCCTTTAAAGTTCTATTATATGGTTAGCGCTGTTGTTTGTAGCTTGGTACAGAAGGATACCAGTGTATACGAGAGGAGTCTCAGTAGACCAGAGACTAAGGTGAATGGAAGGTACAAGGAACCGTTATTCCACGGTACAACAGCAACGAAATATAGGTTAGGTGTCTTAAATCTTGCAGTCTCGTGCCACTTCTAACACCTTTCGTACCAATCTACCCTTTAAACCCCACGATGTCTTGATTGTATTATTTGTGTTGTATTGTAAATTGTATTGTCTTGTAATATAGATTGTATAATTGGATGACTTGCCGAAACCATGATATCAGTAAATGGATGTAACTGGAGAATCATGTAAATGGAAGTATATCCATGGTTCGGTTCAGTCAATACAGATTAAATAGATTGAATATATGTATTCAAGGATTCATGTTGAATTATAGTTTGTACTTGAATCATATTCAAGTCAGATTATTATAATGAGACTCAGTCTGAGTCAGAACAATTAGAAAAGAAATTAAAGTCCTGAATTAGGTTTTGATGTTATCGGTAACCGCTGCATATGGGCGGCAGGATTTGTGTCTTTTTTAAAGACGATTAACGTGTTGATAACACCGTTTGTTAAGTTTTCTACCTTAGATAGGCAAGCACCCATATCTCCGACTCCCTGAGGCTCAAGAGATTGGTCCTGCTTAAACCTATATTTACTAAGGTCCTTAGGGTAATTTATAGAACTTGAAGGGGTTATATGTAAAATACTTTTGTATAATTTTCAAAATACACCCCAACTTTTTAATTATCGTCGTTAGAGTTTTCATAGATGTAGATTTTTCATAATACATGATATTTAATTGTAAGTGTTGGATTTGTATGAAATTTCATGGTATTTTCATGTAAATTGATTATTTTGATTTAAAAAAGTTTGGAATATTTATATCACATCAAAAATAGGTATTTTGATAATACATATATATATTTTATATAAAATAATTTTAATTTATTATTTTCTAGAAATCTCATTTTCTTAAGATATTCGTATTTTAAATCTCTCGAGACCGAATACTCCTTGTGGAGGTCTGTATCTCGCACTACTAAGACCAGGGATGTGCGATAATCTGTACCATCCTAGTCGGGTTTCCCAAAATGGGTTGTAGCGGCGCTTTGCAAAGATTTATAAAAAATACGTAATCTTATAGAAAACGGTTTTAATAGTTAGTGGTATTTATATGAAAAGTTTCGTTTTCCCGTATTCTATATTCCCGAAAAGTATTATGCTATGTTTCATATGAGTGTTGTGAGGAGGTAGGTCATTACCTCATGATCTAATTAAAGGTATAGCAAATTTAATGATGTTTTAAAGTAGAAAGGAAACTACATGGTATTTTACTGAAAAAGAGTAGTAAAAGTTACAAAATGAAATATATTGCCATGAAACTTGTTCAACATATTTGTTAATGATTAATAGTCAACATTTAAGGGTTTGGTATGTTTGTATTTAAGAAAAGGTTGATTTTTTAGGAAGAACCGAATCGGAAATCGGATTAACCCCGATTCCGTCGGGTTTTAAAAATACATGTTTTTAGAATAGCAAGGTGAAGAGGGAGAAGGGACTTACGGGTTTGTAGTATACAGAAGAGGGAGAGGAACACATAGGAAGTGTCGGTGCACCATTTCGTCGCCGGGAGCTCTTATGGTCGTCGTCAGAAGATCGCCGGAGTTTTGCCTTTCGATCACTCCACTTGTACACAAAATTTCTATAGGAATTTCTTGAGAGTTTGGACAGAATTGTGAGTGAGGGGTGTGTGTCTAGGGGTGGTATTTATAGGGTAAAGCTAGGTTTAGGGTAGGTGAAAGGTTGTATTGAAAATGTAATGAAAATTGTATTAAAAATATGGTTTAATGGGGTTTTAATTGGATTTAAAAGACTCTGGAAATGTGTAGGAAATTTAAACTATACAGGGGTGTTAAGAAGACCAAGAGACACAATTTTCGTGTTGGAGAATCGGCGATCCGGCCGAGTTCGGCCAGCGGCGGCGGGCCGAGTCGGCCGAATTGCCGGCCGATCCGGCCGGTTCAGGCATGCCACGTGTCTCTCGTCGCATCGTCTACCCCCTGGGCCAGTTTTTTTTACATGTGACATGGGGTTTTTACGAGTTATGGACATGTAGACCCTTGGACTTCTAAAAATTTAAAAGAAAACAATATTAAAAATAATGTGGGGGATGTGATTTGAACTCTGGTGGTTTGGTTCAGCAGTGCAAGGTATTACCAGTGAGCTACAAGCTCCTTCTTTCTATTAAAAAGCAAAACAAATACTTATAGTACTCACAGTAAATGCAAATACCATAAGTATACATTAATTTTTAAATAAATTTTTGTACACTAAAATTGGAGTTGTTACAGATGGACGGCAGTTTGAGGTTGTGCATTGATTATCGTCAATTGAACCGAGTTACGGTACGGAATAGGTATCCTTTACCTCGTATTGATGATTTGTTTGAGCAGCTCTAGGGTGCGGCACATTTTGTTGGGTTCCTAAGCACGGCAGCAATTTTTCGGGTGGCATCATCCATGCCAAATTAAAATTTCGACATGCTTAAACAAGCTTAAACAAGATCTTTAACTAGAGAATCATATGGAAATATAAAGTAAACTACTTTACTTCTAAGTGATTACGGATTACAACCTTTGTAGTCCGTTCCTTCGCTTCTATAGCTCCAAGTTGTGGTCCCTTCGCTGCGATCCAAGAACTCCCGGACTCTTGAGAGGCTCCATAAGGCGTATGATGCATGCTTGTTTGAAGTCTTCACAACCCAAGATGATCTACTTTGAGGAGACACAAACCCAAACTGTCTCTTCACTAATTAGGGATTGGTGAAGCTAACACCCTAATCTAAGTGGCTAGTTTAGAAGAGGGTGATGAAGTAGGAAGTGGGCTCTCTTTAGTTTTCTTTTTCTCACTTTATTTCATCACATAAGAAAAAGCTAGCAAGCTTTCATGAGAAAGAAGAAGATGAACAAGAGATGAATGAATAATGAGCTTAGCTTAGAAATGCAACCATGGTGAGTTAGTATATGTCATGGCTAACTCATGTAGAGAATAAACCATGACTAAGTGTAATGGTTAGGTTAACAAATGTCTTAAGTAAAAACAAATCAAGTGGACTAAGTCAATGTTCTACAAGCTTCATGCAAGCTCCATGCCATAAGAAAATCCAAATGATTTTTAATTACTTAATAATAAATATTAACCAACATTAAACCTAGCTTGGTTTAATTCTCATACACCCTTGTTGTATGTATAACCCTAGCATGTTACAATTATACATATCACATATATATAATATTGTAACAAAAGAAAACAATACAATTAACATATATCACATATATATTAATATATCATCAAGTGAGAAAAAGTAATGCTTAAGTGAGCTAATATTAGTTAATGTAATTTTATATATCAAATATATAATTCTACATTAAATTATTAAATCAATACTTGATTTAATAATCCGGCTATTGAACATATAACCAACTAATATAAAATGCAACAATTTATCGAATCAACACTTGATCTGATAACCCGGCTATATCACATATAACCGACCAATGTCATAAGTCGCGAGAATAGAATACGGTATCACATACACGTATTAATCTCGGTCCCGCACATATCACATATGTGCTCCTACTCCATTTCGCCCGAGCCAGGAAACCTCTGTGTAGGACTCTAAAGACTTGTCAATACGCCGGCAGTAGGTGACGATCATATCAAACACCCACAAGACGCAAGCGATTAGCTAAACGTAACGGCCACCCGGGTATTGAGCGATCAGAAGATCAACAAGCAGGCCTATACATACTCCTGTGAATCCAATCAGTAACACTACCGTATAGTCCAGTCTTTTCATCTGATATGTCGCATATCCAGTCTAGGGATGGTAAACGTCAGACCCCAGTAACCGATAAGTCATGTCGATGTGAGGCTCATAACGGGTCGAGAAACTACTAATAAAACTTACCAGTAGATCTCTATATCAGCCCTGGCCAGGGACTTCCAGTTATAGCCAATCGAGCACAGCGCAACATCAACCCTCAATACTGGGAGAGACGAAACCCCTCCTATCGCTCATTGCCTCCATGTGATTCGGGACTGTACCCAAAAGCCACCGTTTTGCACATTCTCATGAACGTGGTAATGTGGAAATCAAAGCACAGTGGGAATCACACAAGACTATATGACGATCTCGGGTCTACAGACTAACCTGTACCAGTGTCACTAGAGAACTGCTATCTGACGATAGGTATAATACCATCTAGGAGTTCTCGGCAAGTCCGTTCAGTGTACCCAGTCTCCACTGAGCACCCGTATACCATCTTTGATGTCAAACACCAATGGATGCAGGATCATCCATCTCCCATCTTATGGGTCAAGAAGCGTATACGCTAGTCTATTCTGGAGTATCGATGCCCTATCTCGATACACCCTTGACTAGGAACAATTATAAGATGTACTTTTGGACTACCCTGGCCCCACTAGTATGATCTCCATCATAGTCCTAGTACACATCCTAAGGACTTTATCAACATGTGAGAGCAAGACAGTAACACAATGCAAGTCAACATGTTAAGACAAAGAGCAAACAGATAGCATACTATCATATTGAGCAAGAAATTCCACTATAATATACATCATATGTACAATAATGGTCTCTAGGGCCTATACATAACGACCACATTTTTCCAAGATTGATTTGAGATCGGGTTATCATCCGTTATGGGTTCGGACTGATGACATTCTGAAGACTGCTTTTCGCTCGCGCTATGGGCGTTATTAGTTTTTGGTGATGTCATTCGGACTCATCAATGCCCCAGCAGCGTTCATGGATTTGATGAACCGAATTTTCAGGCCGTTCCTCGACAAGTTTATTATTGTGTTTATTGATGACATTCTGGTTTATTCCAAGAGTCGAGAGGAGCATGAGCAGCACTTGAGGATTGCTTTACAGACATTGAGAGAGCACCAGCTATTTGCTAAATTCTCGAAGTGTGCCTTCTGTCTTGATAGTGTTGACTTCCTAGGTCATGTGGTTTTAAGAGACGGTATTCGTGTGGACCCGAGGAAGATGAGGTCGTACAGCTTTGGCCCTGACCTGTATCAGTGACAGAAGTCCACAGCTTTTTGGGCTTAACCAGTTACTACCGCCGTTTCGTGCAGGACTTCTCGAGTATCGCTGCACCGCTGACCGGACTGACTAGGAAGGGGGTTCCTTTTTTTTGGACTGAGGCATGCGAGCAGAGTTTTCAGCAGTTGAAGACTCGATTGACGACTGCACCAGTTTTATCTTTGCCTTCTGGATCGGGGGCTATGTCGTTTACTGTGATGCTTCTCGAGTGGGGCTCGGTTGTGTATTGATGCAGCATGATAGAGTTATCGCTTACGCTTCTTGGCAGCTGAAGAAGTACGAGCAGAATTATCCCACTCATGATCTTAAGATGGCCGCTGTGGTCTTTGCGCTTAAGATTTGGAGACACTACTTATACAGAGAGTCGTGTCAGATCTTCACAGACCACAAAAGCTTAAAGTACATCTTCCAGCAGCGGGATCTGAATTTGAGACGGCGCCGTTGGATGGAGCTCGTGAAGGATTATGATTGTGAGATCCTTTATCACCCGGGTAAGGCGAATGTGGTAGCTGATGCTTTGAGTCGTAGGCCCGGGGGTAGCTTGTCCTTGTTGAGCGCAGTTCAGTGACAGTCTTCTGCAGATTGGCAGATCTTGTGCGACAGCAGAGTACAGTTTGAGTTCACTTCCATTGGAGGATAGCTTGCTCATGTCCACGCCCGTACACTTCTACTAGATCGTATTCGTGAGGCACAGCCCGACGATGCCCGTTTTTCTGAGATTCTTGAGCGTATTCGGCAGAGTAGAGATTCAGAGTTCTTGATTGATGACCAGGGTGTGCTACGTTTTGGGACTCGTTTGTGTATAGCTGATACCGATGGATTGAGACGCGAGATCCTAGAGCAGGCACATCAGCCAGCTTTTAGTGTTCACCCAGGTTCCACCAAGATATATCGTGACTTGAGAGATATCTACTGGTGGGCTTGGATGAAGAGTGATGTTTCGGATTTCGTTTCGAGGTGCTTGACTTGTCAGCAGGTCAAGGCTGAGCATCAGAGACCGGCAAGAGAATTGCAGCCTTTACCCGTTCCGTAGTGGAAATGGGAACAGATCTCCATGGATTTCGTTGTGGGTCTACCCAGGTCCAGTCGAGGGTATGACTCCATTTGGGTGATTGTTGACTGGTTGACGAAAGCGGCTCACTTCCTTCTAGTGAAGACCACTTTCGGTTATGCTCAATATGCTCAGTTGTACATTGATGAGATTGTGCGTTTGCACGGCGTTCCCACATGCATCGTATCCGACAGGGGCACCCAGTTCACTAGCCGTCTTTGGCAGAAGCTTCAGGAAGCTTTGGGTACCCGATTGAGTTTTAGCACCGATTTCCATCCGCAGACCAATGGTCAGTCGGAGCGGACTATACAGACTCTGGAGGATATGCTTCGTGCATGGGTGCTTGATTTTGGTGGCAGTTAGGATCGTCACTTTCCGTTGATAGAGTTCTCCTACAATAACAGTTATCAGGAGACTATTCAGATGGCACCTTTTGAGGCTTTGTATGGTAGAAACTGACGATCGCCAGTCTGTTGGACCGAACTCAGCGAGAGCACGATATTGGGACCCCAGCTAGTTCAAGAAACTACGGAGAAGATCCAGTTGATTCAGGATATGATGTGAGTAGCCCAGTGCAGAAAGAAGTCTTATGCCGACCGTCGTCGTCGTCGCAGGCTCGAGTTCGCAGTGGGGGATCATGTATTGCTACGGATTTCTCCGATGAAGGGCATGATGAGATTTGGGAAGAATGGGAAGCTTATTCCCAGATTTGTAGGTCCTTTCGAGATCCTTGAGCGAGTTGGTACCGTTGCTTATCGTTTGGCACTTCCGCCCAGTTTTCCGGATGTTCACCCCATATTTCATGTATCGATACTTCGCAAGTACCTTCATGACCCTTCTCACATGATTCAGCACCAGACCATTCAGCTAGAGCGCGATCTTTCGTTCACCGAGCAGCCGGTAGTTATATTGGATCGGCAGGTGAAGAAATTTCGGTCAAAGGTCTTGCCATCTGTGAAGGTTCTTTGGCGTAGCCCGAATAGTGAAGAGGTAACTTGGGAGGCCGAGAGCAAGATGCAGAAGAAATTACCTCATCACTTTGAAGGTACGCATAGTAAAATTTTTAAATTCGGGGACGAATTTCTTTAAGGGGGGAAGATTGTAACACCTTAGATTTGCAATTAGTATTAATTAGGCAATAATGCGGATTTTTAGTATAAAGTTGACCAAAATAGTTTTCACATATTTTATAAAAATTAATTAATATTTTACTATTATTTATTTCGGGCTTGCACACATTTGTACATGTTAACCTAGGGTTAATTAGGATTAACCATATTTAAGTAGCTATGGCACCATAACTTAATGTCATGCCATTTTGTTTTATGTAATTATTTAAAATATTTATCTTTTAAAAATAAAAGGGATTTGAATTTGGTTGACTTGAGAGAGAGAGAGAGGGTTGACAATGGAATCATGAGGCATGGGGCAAGCATGACTTGCATTAAATGAAGAGAGAGAAGGGACACGGCTACTCTCACCCCCTCATTCTCTCATCCTCACCTCACACTCCTCATTTCTCTTCTCATTCTCTCATTTTCATTATTTTCTTCATCTCATCACCCTCATCCCCTCAAACTGAAACCCTAACCTAAATCATCTCTAAACCAAGCAAAATCTACACTAAACTCCACTAAAACCCTTCACAAGTCAAGATTAAGCCACTAAGATGACTTGGAGCATGGGAAGCTAGGATTTTTGAGCAAGTATGGATAGGTAATGATCTCCAACTGTTAATTAGGTGTTTATTATGTTGTGTTGCTTAGTAGATGTCGTTTAGAACACTAAAGATATAGTTTTGTGCACATATCGTATTTTTAGTGTCATTTTAGAGTGTCTGTGATCTCTACAACCACGAATCTTTACTGGAAAATCTAGCAATATAGTAGTGTTGTACTAGAGGCCCTGAGTGTTCACCTGAAACCCAAACCCAATCCCACCTGTTTTGGCCGGTGAGAATCGATGGAAATCCGGCAAGCTCGGTTTTGTAGGGGACTGGGGGGTTGTGATTTTGTGGGTAGCTGTCTGTGTGCTATCCTAGGTGTTTGGTACTGCTGGAATTTTATGTTTTGACAGTAGGTAAAATCTGGGACCACTTAGCTAATTTTAGGCGTTTCGGCAAAGTGCGATACGATTGATCCGACGTCGTTCAAGTGTTGTTGGTAGTTTGCTGTCGTGGACTGGTTTTGATGATGTCTCTACACACGTTATCCGCTGAGCGAACCCTTTTGTAGCTTAAGGGAACCGATTCGTTAATTAGCGTTGCGTTCGTTTATTATTGGGTAGTTTGCTAAATCCACACGTTATTTTGTTTTGTATTAATAGGATCATAGGCGGGGACTTCGGACGCTGCGAAGAAAGGAAAGCGGGTGGTTGGATTTACCTAGCTCGAGATCATCGGTGAGTAGATTTAACATATACGGGGAAATCTCCCGTATAGCGTTAAGCGTCAGGGCTAGATATGATATCATAGTCACATGTTATATGCATATGAGTTGATTGTGCATGAGCATCATTGCATACCATTACTTGTTGTGCCTTGACTTAGTACCCATTGGAAACTGCACCATTACTGACGGTTCATATTGCACGAGCACTAAATTGTATGCTACACACACACCGTCGGTAATTGCCATGACACGCACAACCTATACACATATACGGTATTGTATTGTTATTGGCATTAAGACGTTGATTCTTGTTCCATTGCGCATATGAAATGCATCATGCATACATACTTACATGTATATACACATATCTTGCTATAGCTACATATATACCATATATGATGTTGCATTGGACTTTAGAGGAAATTTGGGAACTGCATGATATATTTAAAAACTTGTTTCATTTAAAAGAGCGGTTTTCCCTTGATATGCTCACATAGCTGTTCTATGTTGCATACATCATATTTCATGGATTTACGCATTGAGATACATATTTCATATGATTTATGGATTTGATATTTCGATGCGTCCACTATGAATTTTCTCGGTTCTGAGACTTGTGTTAGATACCCGATTCGAGGAGCGGTAGGCACTGTCTGCGGGTACATGGTGGACCCAATGAGGTACCCCGGGGCAAGAAGACTCGTATAGAAAGGCGGTGAGCCCGACGGAGGGAGTACTACCTACCGGTGATAGTTTGGACCCGGCAGTTATCCGGAGGATACCGACCGGAGTCATGAGATGGATATGGGCCGATCCGGACTGACGGAGCCCGAGTTATGTAGATTTGCGTATCGATGTTGGACACGAGTTTTCATGATGTTTTCGAGTGCCGATATTGGGCACTCAGGTTCCATGAGATTTACAGGATATGAGGGCCGATCAGAGTGACGGCGCCTGAGGTATTGGGATTTGGGGTGTCGTTGATGGACACCGGGATTTTCCACGATGATGATTCATTGATGATGATGTGTTTTATCCCATACTCAGTATTTATTAGATATGCATTGTTTCATGTAGTAGTAGTAGTACCTAATGGTGTACCTTGATCATGATTGTTGCATATCCATATTGCCATATTTATGCTATTAGATTACATATGTTAGATCATCGCTATACGTGCATACCTGCGATTATCTGTATGATGTTACTTACTATTCACGAGTTAGCAACTCACCCCCGTTGTGTCACAGTGTTTTGCACGATTTACCCTCAGAGTAGTCGCGGTAGGGCTTCTTATTATCTCTATTTTTGCGGATACCGCTACAGTTAGCTGTGAGGCCATTTGGTATAGGTGGGTAGCGACTATCCGATTCTGTCTATTGTACATCTTATTTTATCTAGTATTCTCCATCTACCATTTCGATGTATTGACTTAGAGACGACTTGTGAGGATCGATATTGTATTATTTTGTGACTCTAGGTGTCGTGCTTGTGTGAGCCGGCCTTTATTATGTAGTTTTACCTCTTTATGTTATTTTTCATTTATATTGTCTATTTCTTCGCTACGGCGACGTATATATGCTTGTGGTGGTTGTTTCCACCTCTGGGCTTGATTTGCTCCCGTTCGGGGATGCTTTATTTATATCCTATGTTTGTACCCGTTTCGGGGCTAGTTTTTACAAAGGAAGTGCTGCCAAAATTTTTAAGAAAATAAACTTAAACTTTAAGATTTTTACTTGAGATTTTCAAATGTTTTTATAATGTTTTTATCACTTACTTCTTTTCATGTTTTAGATTTCTGGGTTTTCGGCTTACTTTAATTACGTTACGCATGTTGACGTCACGTGGTTTAAGTGCCGGTCACGTGCCTAAATTTGCGTCGTGACACGGCCAGCGTAAATCTCGCGCCCGCTAGCCCATGGCTGCCACTCTATAAACCCCCTCTTAGACGACTCAGGTAAGACAATGATTATCCAATAGGCCGCTACTCTTCCCAAATACCTCGACTAAATTGATCGTCGAAGGGTCCACGGTGGTACAACCACCTCAGGACTTCCTTGCCGGTAGCTCGACTTCATTCCAAATCAAGCCCACTGAGATCCACATGCTTCAGGAAGCAACCCTTCAATCCAATCTCAGCCATTCATCAGTGCTTGCAGCAGATCAACGGAAGACAACATCTGAAGGAGATCAAGACCTCCATCACGTCTCAAAGAAAGATTTCGACCCGGCTCAAGATGATCATGAGCCGTCTCAAGAGAACAGAGAGGAAATAATTATTCGGAAGGACTTATGAGCCATCTCAAACATATATGAGACGTCTCAAGCTTAGATTCAGAAAAGTTAGATTTTAAATCACTTTACACATATGAGATATATTATCTGATATTTATACTGATATGATTTTGATGTATTATCTAATATGACTATGCTATTCCTGAACATACTATTATAATGATTGATTTCATTTATCTACGTTGTCTTGTTATTTGTTACCATGTCAAACATACTTGCAGTATAATGTTTACCCAAATGCCAACGAATTCATTATACTACTTGACTTGACTTGTTTGTCTTGATTGGCCATGTACTTGCTTGTTCCAGTATTTGAAAGTCGACCTTAGCACCACCATGAGGTTCTAGAGGCATCAAGCATGCTAAATTTTAATTTTATTATGTGCTAAGTTAGACTAACAATATCTTTACTAGATTATTTAGGGGTTGCCTTTGTGATGTGATGAACTAAAGAGAAGAAAAGAGCATACAACCTTTGTAGTTCGAGTCCTTCTCTTCAATAGCTCCAGGTTGGAATCCACGCGACTCTACTAGACTCCTTTTCGAGTTGAACGAACCTCCTTCATGATTTTCGCACCAAAGACGATCCACTCAAAGTCCACAAGCTCAAGCTAACCCTTCACTAATCTCATTAGTGAAGACAACACTCCACGTCAAATTGTTAATCTAATGTGTGATGGTGAAGTAAGGGTTTAATTTGCTCACTAGAGTTTTCACAAGTTCAATGATTCACATCACATGTGAGGGTTTGAACTTGGAAGTGAGGTGAAGAAAATTGTATAGAGAAAGAGGAAGCAAGAGCTCAAGAAATGGCTAAGGCATGAAGAATGAAAATGATGAAAGTAAACTCAAAAATGGCTCTCTCTTTCCTCGCTTATTCAAGCATAGAATAAAATTGCAATTCTAAATTGCAGCCATGCTTGAATAGTGAGTTGAAACTAATATACAAATAATAAAACCCATGCCTTGCCCATTCCACAAATATCTCCACAATTTACACCTCATTTTTCTATTTTCTAAAAATAGAAAAACATCACATGCTTCATATAATAATATATATATCTATATATATCAAATATACATTAATATATATATATATATAAATCAATTAGTGAACTAATGATATTAGTTAAGATATAATTATATCACATGTAATGTATATCATATTATTAAATCAACACTTGATATAATAATCCGGTTATATCACATATAACCGACTAATATCATTAATCTGAATATCACATTATTAAACCAACACTTGATTCGATAATCCAGTTATATCATATATAACCTGACCGACATCAGATAACTGCCAGATTATAATACGGTATCACATACTCATATTTAATCAGGCCCACACACATATCAACATATGTACCCTACTTCGTTTCGCTCGAACCAGAAAACTTATGTGTGAGACTCTAAAGACTCGTCAATACGCCAGCAGTAGATGATGATCACATCAATCACCTACAAGCCGTCAACGGTACTAGCTGGATGTAACGGCTACCCGGGTATTGAGCGATATAAAAATCAACAAGCAAGCTCATCCATGCTCTCTATGAAGCCTATCAGTAACACTACCGTATAGTCCGGTCTCTTTGTCTGATATATCGCATATCATGTCTAGGGGAGGTAAACGTCAGGCCCCAGTAACGTGATAAGTTATGCCGATGTCTGGCCTATAACGGTTTGAGAAACTACTGATAACTCTTATCAGTAAATCTCAGCAGCAGCCCTGGCTAAGGACTTCCAGTTATAGCCAATCGAGCATAGCGCAACATCAACCCCCAATACCCGGAGAGACAAAACCCCTCCTATCGCTCATTGCCTCCATGTGACTCGGGACTGTACCCAAAATTCACCTGTTTACATGGCTCCTTTGAGCCGTGGTAGAGAGGAAATCAAAGCATGGTGGGAGCCACATAAGACCTATGAAGATCTCGGGTTTACAGACTAACCTGTACCTGTGTCACCAGAAGACTGCTATCTAACGATAGGTATACTACCACATAGGAGTCCTCGGCGAGTCCTATTCGGTGTACCCATTCTCCAATGAGCACCTGTGTACAATCTTTGATGTCATACACCAATGGTTGTGGGATCAACCATCGCCCTCTAAGGGACAAGAAATGTACACACTAGTCTTCACTGGAATATCGATGCCCTACTCTCGATATTCCCACGACTAGGAATTGATTAAAGGATGTACTTTTGGACCACCCTGGACTCACTAGTATGATCTCATCATAATCCTGGAAGTCAAGTACATATCCTAAGGGCTTTATCAACATGTAAGAGACAGACAGTATAAATACCAGTCTACATGTTAAAATAAAGGCAACCTGATAGCATCCTATCATGTCGAGCAAGAAAGTCCTCTATATATATGTCCAAGCATCCACTATATCATCAATAATGGCCTCTAAGGCATACATATTCCTACTAGGGGATCGCGAAGTTTCCGTTTCGCTGGAGAAATTCCAAGAAATTTCGGGACTTCCGATCAGGGGAGAACACTATGAGGAATTACTACCCCCTAACGAGTACGTTTTTTCTACAGTGCCAGCCATGCATGAAGGCTTGACAACTGAGAGTGCTGTTCAGCACAAGCATCCAAGTTTAATCAAGGCCTTAGATATTTTTGAGAGCCTGTTCATGGCATCAGAAAGGCAAGGTGTTAGTTTTGACGCTTGCATCGCTCGCTTTCTTCGTAAAGATGCTCTATCCAAAAAAGCTCCGAAATTTGCGAAGATCGAGGATCCCTTCGGATTTAGCATGGAGAATTTGCTGGCTAAAGAAGAAGATCTGCCAAAATTTTATATCCCAAGTTCGTCGGCCGCGACTTTTGATGCAATTGCTGCCCCTGGTATAGACAAGGAAACATTCTTTATAGGCTTCATCAGTCTCTGGCTCAGCTGGTTTGCCATGCCGATGCATCGTCGTTTTATGAGAGCCTCTGTCTTCTACCTTTCACATCGTATAGCCGAAGGAGCACGATTAGCTATTGGCGTTGCAGGGTTATCGCACCTGTATCATGGCTTAAGTACTGTAGCCAGCACTTCAAATCCAGGTGTAGACACCGTTAACTTCTCCCTCCATTGCTTCACGTCCTGGATCGAGATGCATGTGTTAGGCGCGTTTGTTATGCACCGACGGCCTGATTTTTATGAGTCATATACTTTCCCATGATTCATAAGATTGTTTGATGCCTCCGCTCCTGATCCGACTCAGTTAGAGGCTTTGCGCGTGCTGCTTAACCCGTATTCAAACGAAGGCAGCATGGTTCTCAATGATCGGATCCTTTCTGCGCCAGCGGGGCCTATTCAGCAGTTATTTGATTTGTTGAAGAATGGGGCGCCGGTTTTGAAACACAAGGAGATAATGCATCTGTATTCAATCAGGCTGGGGTACTAGTGCTCCGATTAAATGATGCCGCTCTCTTCATGCGGTATAATCCGCATTGCTTTTCCTAAAAGTTGGGTTATAACCAGGGTGTCCCCCTTGAAGCTTTCTTAGTTGAGCCTACTCTCTCGCTGGAGACTGCCTATGATGCTATTCATCATTTCATGAGGATAAATACCAGTTCCCTCTTCATAATCCCCGAGTCCGACTACATTCCAAGGCCCGTGGGACCCTTTGAGGGCTGGTATCATAACCGGGTTAGTCCCATTATCACAGTGGAAAGACGGGTGCTTTTTGAGTGTAAGGCCATTGCACCTGCCCAAGCCATCAACGCTTCGGTGCGACCACGGTCAGTCATTCGCCCTCCTCTGAGGAAAGCGATTCAGTGCTTATTCCAAAAGCTGCTCGAACAAAGTCGGCCTCCCGTACTGCTAGTATGCCAGTTCGCACTAGAACCGGTATAGAGACTCTTGATAAGGTACAAGCAGCGGCGTCATCAAAGTCGGATCCCGAAGACAAGATTGGGTAACGCCGTGCAAAGGTGCCAAAGGGGAAGAAGCGTCCTTCTACCAGTGTTAGCTCGGGCCTTTAAAAGAGAAAGAAATCGGCCGCCCATTTACTCGATACTTTGCTCGAGTCTGAACCTCTCACTTGTGATGAGCCTATGTTTGCACATGAACCAGATGATGGTCTTCTTTTTCCTGATACATTTACTGAGCAGGCCGCTCAGCTGGCCAAAGCCTTGAAGCGATCACAGAATGAGACCAAAAACGTGCGCCTCAAGAAGGGAGGTTTTCCCCATGTTGAGTTCCGTGATGTTGACCTGGCTCCTGCTATGTTACCAGTACTTCTTTTAACGCCGGAAGAAGAAAGGGCTCTCAAACAGCCGATGTCAACCTTTTCTAAAGACGAGGCTGCTCTGAAGGCGGATAAAGCTCTATCTTCGATCGAAGCCCGTCGAGCTTGGTTAACAAGAAAAGGGCAAAGGCTCGAAAAAGCTATACTCCAGGCTCCCTGGCGTATCGGTATGGATCATTTACATCCTTCTTGGTAAACGATTTACATTGCTATCTCTTCGTACTTGTCCTTACGTATCTTTTACAGGGCCTTCCGCGGCGGGCGCAGCTTCGAGCCCAGATCGTGCCTTAGAGTCTCCGGTGATGACTTTTATTCCTTCAATGGAGGTTGCCAGACTACTTATAGACTCTGTAAATATTTCCAGTGGCGCACCAGAGAATGTAGAGGAGATTCTTGAGGTTGTTGTCCCTTTGGTCCAGAATGGGCGAAGTGTTGAAGGTAATCTTATATTTTTTTTTTCTTTTAATGACCTTCCATATGTCTGGCCCTTCGTTTCTTTCAGAATTGCGGGAGTTGGCGTCCTCTATTATAGATCGTTCTCCGGAGGAAATCTTCTTACGTCTACTTAACATGGCGGCCCCGCACGCAATACCCCCAGCGCGTCGTCCTTTCTTCCAGCCAAGTTTGGTATTCCTTTGTCTTCCGTATTATATTTTCATAATGATACTGACTTGCTCTTTACTTTAAACCATAGTCCTTCAGGCTGATGACGAAGTTGAAGTTCTTGATAGGCCTGGGGATTTCTCAGATTTGCCTTCTGTAGCCATGGGTAAGTAGCGCCTTGACCCTGGTATTCTTTACGCATTCCCGTGCTCGAAAAGCAACTAACCATACATGCATCTTTGCAGTTTTGCCGACCCTGACTCCATTAAAGTCCCATATTTGCATGCCGTCGGGCCATTATGCCAGGCGTATGTCTGGGAGGATAGCGAAACAGAGTATTTATTCACTGGCCACTTTTATTGAAGATCTTTATGCTGGCACTTCCGTCATGGCAGAGGAATTTGGTGTCGAAGCTAACGCTTCTTTGTCTATGCTTGCTACCTACCATGACGAGGCACTGGTGCATACTTGGGTTGAGTATTGCCGTTAAGTGGAGGATTCTTTGCATGGAGTCGAATGCGTATGTCTTCCCTATGATATCTTATCTGTAAAGGTCAACTTACGTGAATGGATTGATCGGTGTGCTGCCAACCTCTGATCTTGTAAGAAAACACTCAACCGGAAATTTTCGAAGAGGGGTTTGCTTCGAAGGCTCTAGGGGAACTCTAAGCTCAGCTCGCAACTAAAACTACTCGAGCCTATGAAATTTGGCGAGTTCTTCAAGAGGCAATTACGGAGGTGGTGGCTCTAGATAAAGCTGTCATTTTTATGCGCGAAATGGTTGAATGTCATAAGAATGCTGAGAAGGAGCTTGAGCATCGATTTTCTTTGTATCAACAACAACAAGCTCAGGCAGGGGCTCAGCTTGCAGCGCTGATAGAGTTTGAGGCGGAGGTTCGGCGGAAAAATGATGATCTAGCTGGCCTATTGAACCGTCCACCGTCTTAAAATTTTTTGCTGTATATTTTTTTATCTTGTATTCATTTTGGTTTATAAATAAAAGACATATTTTATTTCATGCATACACCTCTCTATCTTTTTGATGTCTTGATTCGGCGCTAATTAGTTTATTTACTCGTTTCGGAGTTTTCGGAGTTTGTAGTTTATGCACTCATTTCGGAGTCTGTAGTTTATTCACTCATTTCAGAGTCAGTAGTTTATTCACTCATTTCGGAGTGTTTTTTAGTTTACTTCCCTTGCATTTACAGGAAAACATGTCCTAACGTTGTATGTATATAACTCCCATTCTTTTATGACAGGGGTCCGTTAGGTTTTTGGTACTGGGGTTTTAGTCTGTGGTAACGTCGCGTTGGCCGATGTATTCCTCGATATGCAGTTTTTAAGATGTTGTTCGAGTAGCCCCACGACTGTCGTGTCTTTGATCTCTTCTGAGGCTGGACAAGACGTCTTCAAGTAACCTTCTTGGGTCATATCACCGTCAGAAGAACAAGCGTTAGGTATTTGCCATGATGCTTTTTACTTGAGGTTAGACTCAATTTGGAGCCCCAATAAGTCATAACTATACCCTTCTGGGGTGGGATGATCTCCAATGGTCTTTTAAGCTTTATATGAGTTGCCATCAAGACCCGAAGCTGGGAATATGCCATCACTTCATTTTTTTGCTTTGACGATGTTGTGCCGATTCTTTGCTGAAAATAGGATAGACATCTGTAAGACATATATGCTGTTGAAGTCCGGAGCTAGGAATATGTCATTGCTCCAATTTCATTTGATAGTTGCGTCTGCATCTTACTGAAATGAGGGGAACACAAGAATAGTATCTAGGTTGTATATGTACCGTCAAAACTTGAAGCCAGGATTTTGCCATGGCTCTATTTTTTCTTTGACCCTTAGGTCTTTTATTGATGTTGCATCTGCATCCTGCTAGAATGAGAAGAAACGTCTGTTTAGTCTCTAGGTTGTATATGTATCGTCAAGACTTGAAGCTCCTTTTAACGAAGCGTGGTGGGAAAATATAGTTCCATGTCTTTCACTTGTGCCTATGGATTGTATACAAGAGTCAATATGGACATACTTGCAGGGCAGAAAAGTTTCGTTTTCATTTCATCATTTTTTTTACTTCATTTTTTTTATTTCTTTCCGTGATGCTCTATCTTTTCAGCTTTTATATCGCAAAAGTCGCGATTGCCCAATCCTTTTAGCTATTTTTTGTGGTGCCCAATCATTTCGGCTATTTCATTTTTTTTATTTTTACATGCTACTTTTTTATTGCGAGTTTCCCAAACATTTCGGTTGTTTCATATGCATATTTTTTCGCTGATTTTTGTCGCGAGTTGGGGACTTGGTCCTGATACCCATTGTGGCATCGATATTGCTGCAACTGGAATATTGCCAAGAGTGAATCATCATTTACCATGAGAGGACTTGAAATTTGATGCCTGTTTAGGCATCAGCATCGCTTCAGCTGGGATATTGCCAGGAGCGAATCATCATTTTCCTTTGTTAATTTGGACAAAGGTAGCTTAGCAAATAAGGTTAGGATCCCGTCGACTAAGACTTTTTGACTTTATGAGTCGTAAGGGTCTTATAAAGGTGTTTCTTCCTACGAGTCATGAGGGTCCCGTAGGTGTATTTTCTCCTTAGAAGTCGAAAGGATTCCTAAGTGATATTTTTTTTTGTAAGTCGTAAGGATCTTCCAAGAGTGCTTTCTCTTTATAAGTCGAAAGGACTTACAAGTGTCGTTCACCATACGGGAACATTTCTCGTCATTGGTGGAACTTGGTGGGGGATATATTTATTTATGCCCGTGGATTGTATAAAGGGTCAATATTTGATCGCCTGTAGGGCAATATTAAGGGAATATAACGGCTTAAAAATAGGTTTAGATCCCTGTAGCTTAAGACTTTTGAATCCTATGAACCGTGAGGGTCTCATAGGAGGAAATACTCCTTACGAGTTATGAGGATCTCGTTAGTGTAATTTCTCCTTAGGAATCATGGGGATTCCTAAGTATGTTGCTCCTTTATGAGTCGTAAGGATCTCACGCGGGTGGGTTTTTTTCTTTTCTTTTTTTTCTTTTTTTACTTTTTTTACGATATTGCACCTTTCGGGTTTTCGCAAAGCTCGCTGGCAGTCCTGCTGTTTTTACTCACGGCGCCCTTTTGGGTTTTCATCCGCGCCATTTCACCTGTGGACATACATTTTTTTTAACGATTGAATTCATGACAGTAGTTTCACCACAAGTGGCTCCATTGCTGGAGTAGCTGTGCAGCCAGTGGGACTTGAGTTGCAACTTTCACTGCTAGGACATCGATTGCAACATAGATCTCAGGGGAGCATATCGCCATATTTAGGGCAATGTGCTAGTTTAGGGACGTTCCGGTCCGTTATCGCTATGTTTGAGGAGAATTTTTAGTTTAGGGACATCTCAGTCTATTGTTAGTTTAGGGACGTCTCGGTCCGTTGCTAGTTTAGGGACATCTCGGTCCATTGTTACCATTTTTGAGGCAACGGAGATTTTTGGATACTACTCTCAGAGTTCTGACTCAGGAGGATAGCGAACGGACACAAGTGTCGTCATCTATCATTGACCTAGGTCATGATTCTTTCAAGCATAGTATTTTTTAAGGAATCAGCCATTTATTGGCCGAAAGGGTCTTTCGCCATGCATATCCATAAGTAGGTAGGCTCCGCCTTGGTAGACTTTGTCTATGATGTACGGGCCTTCGTAGTTCGGCTCGAACTTCCCCCGTTTTGCACAATTGGGAATCATTGGTCTTTTGACGACTAGCAGGAGTTCTCCTTGGCGGAATGTTCTCGGCCTGGTCAGTTTTTCGTATGACCATGTCATCCTTCCCTTATAAGCCTCCAGGTTTTTCCGTGCTATAAGACGAGTTTCTTCGAGGGCGTAGAGCTCCTTGAGCCTAAGATGAGTATTTTCTTCATCTGTCAGCTCATATTGAACCGCTACTCGTAGAAAGGGGAGTTCTATTTCCAATTGGAGCACTGCTTCCGTGCCGAACACTAATGCATATGCTGTTGTATCCGTGGCCATTTTGAACGTTGTTCTGTACGCCCAGAGAGCATCGTGCAGCCTTTCATGCCAGTGTTTTTTTGTTTCTGGACATCGTTTTCATTATAATCTTTATCAAGATCTTGTTGAAAGTTTTAGCTAGACCGTTGGCCCGAGAATTATAGACTGAAGAATATCTCCAATTTATTTTATGTTGCTATGCGAAGCGGATGATTTTATGATTTTTATAAGCTGGCCCATTATCCGAGATTATCCATCGCGGAGTGCCGAACCGATAGATAACATGGGTTCTGAAGAAATGGAGGATATTATCCGTCTTCACCTCCTTTAGTGGTACTGCTTCCGCCCACTTAGAGAAGTAGTCGGTCGTTGTCAGTATGAATTGATGTCCGATACTGGTTCAATGGAGCCAATTATATCGGTTCCCCATATTTCGAACGGCCAGCTAGCCACTGTTGGGTATAGGGGATTTGGATGTTGGTGGATGAAGTCCCCGTGAATTTGGCATAAATGACACTGCTTCGTATATTCGAGGCAGTTCTGAATCATTGCGGGCTAATAGTAACCCATTTTTTTATCTTCAGCTTCATCTTTGGCCCAGCTTGATGAGAACCGCAGAGTCCGTCGTGAGTTTCTTGGACGACTTTCTTTGCTTCCTCCGGTCCTAGGCATCTTAGCCACAGATAGTCGAACGATCTCTTATATAAAGTATCATTGACGAAGGCAAAAGACAAAGCTCGTTTCATGAGCTGATGTCTAGACAAGGCATTTTTTGGCGTTCGTTGGGATTTGAAGTAGTCTATGAAGACTTCCCTCCAATCCTGACCTTCTCTTTGTCCTCTATTTGAAGGGCTACTTGCTCGGTTGTTTCTTTTCCTTCGGATGGCTCTATCAGGTCTTCCGAAAATATATTTGTTGGCACGAGAATCCTGGGGCTTTGCACAATGATTCTTACATCATCGAGGTCTTCATCGGCCAGTTCCTTAACCAATTTGGCCAACGCGTGCGCCTTGCTGTTTTCTGCACGTGGTATATTCTCCAGGATGTAGGAACGGATTTGTGTCAGCAGTTGCAGCACTCTTTCGCCATACTTTATCAGCTCTGCCTTGCATGTCTGATAGTCGCCATTTACTTGGCTAACGATTAGCTGGGAGTCTCCATATATGAGGAGGTCTCTGATTCCCATATCAATAGCGATCTCTAGACGCGCTATCAAAGTGTCGATAGCGATCTCTAGTCCTTGGCTCTGTTAAGGAGAGGGCATAACGCAATATCCCTCCTTGTGGAGTCACGAAGATAAGGCCCACCCCGGCTTTGATTATGGGGGTATTCTTCTTTCGCTAATTTATGGATGATGCTCCATCGAAGTAGATTTCCCATTGGGAATCATTTTCTTCTTCGGTTGTATTGAACGCATGTTTGTCTGGAAACTCGCAATTTAAGGGGGAGTCAGCCGGTATCGGATACTCTGCAAGAAAGTCGGCAATGGCCTTTCTTTTCACTGCTTTGAGGGGACGATACGTTATCGACAACTCTATCAGGAGGAAGGCCCATTTGGCAAGCCTTCATGTGAGTATGGCCCTTGACATTAGATATTTGAGAGGATCCACATTCGATATAAGATGGACTTCGTGTGCCAAGGCGTAATGTCTGAGCTTCGTTATTGTGAAGATCGGTGCCAGGCAATGCTTTTCGATGAGGGAATAGTTGTTTTCTACCCCCAGGAGAACTCGACTCAAATAGTACAGAGCTCTTTCCTTTCCCTGATCGTTCTCTTGTGCCCACAATGCGCCTAGAGAACCCTCAAGGGCTGTTGTATATAAGAGAAGAGGTTTTCCCTTAACCGAAGCGGTCAATACCGGTGGATTTTGCAGGTATTGCTTGATTTCGTCTAGTGCATTTTGATACTTTTGATCCCAGACAAACGAAGTCCCCTTCTTCATCAAATGACTGTAAGGACGATATTTTCTGGAGAAGGTTAGCTATGAACCGCCGGATATACGTGAGCTTTGCTTGGAGAGACCGCAATTGTTTGAGGGTTCTTGGCGTGGACATTTCCATAATTGCCCTGATCTTTAAGGGATCAATTTCGATACCCCCGGTGACTTATGATGAATCCTAGGTATTTGCCTGAGGAAATTCCAAATATGCATTTTAGAGGATTCATCTTCAGATTATACTTCCAAAGACGTTGGAACACTATTTTCATATGTTCCCAATATTCCTTGTGAGATTTACTCTTTACCACAAGGTCATTGATATAGCATTCGACTATCTCGTGTATGAGGTAATCGAAGATCTATTTCATGGCCCTCTGGTAGGTAGCGCCAGTGTTCTTCAAAATGAAGGGCATAACTTTATAGCAGAATATGCCCAATGGGGTCCAAAAGGCGGTGTGCTTTTGATCTTCTGGATGCACTTTTATTTGGTTGTATCCTGAAGATCCATCCATAAGAGAAAAGACCTCATGGGTAGACGTGTTATCGAGCATCGGCTCGGTAACGGGCACTGGGATGTCATCCTTCGGGCAAGCTTTGTTGAGGTCCCGAAAGTCTACACAGATGCATACCGTTCTATTTTTTTCATCACTGAAACGATGTTAGCAATCCAATCGGGATATTGAACTTCTTGGATGAAGCCGGAGTCAATTAGTTTCCTGACCTCAGTGTTGATGCTCATCTCAAATTCGAGTCGCATCCTTCTCGGTGCCTGTTTGATTGTCTTTATTCCTGGTGATATAGCCAGTTTATGTACTGCCACATTTGGATCTAGACCCGGCATTTCGAAGTAGTTCCAGGCGAAGCAATCTTTATACTGCATAAGCACGTCTTTTAACGTAGCCACATGTTTCTCAGATAGCATCTCACTGACGAACGTTGGTCTCGGTTGATCTTCCGTCCCTAAGTCAATTTTTCCTTGGTTGTCCGCCGTAGTGTGTATTCCATCTTCCAGCTCTTTTGGTGTTAGTGGAAACACTGAGATCACCTCGTCCTCATCTTCATTTGCAAAGCACCTGAAGAGGTCATTCATAGTCTCGTGCCCTCTCTCTTTTGAGAGTGTTATCATAAGGCAAGTACGAGTTCACTTCCATTCTTGATATTGAGCTGGTCCTATCCTGATGATATAGGTCATTTTTGGCCCATGCTTTTGCGGCAGGATTACCCTCCAGCTATCAAATAAAGTGAACCTGCCTTGTTGGTCTTCTAACCAGTCTTTGAAGGTGAAGTATGTTCCCCTCCGAAAGACGGCGCGACAGGACGTCTGGCCTGAGATTCGGGGCAGATGCTAATTGGTGCTATCCGTCCACCTCTCCGAAGATGCCAAGTTGATTTATGGCACCATGTATCGAAGGTTTAGACGGATGCGTCCGATGTAGCAGACTTCGTCAGATTCCCCCTCGTTTGAGGGGTTTTTGATTGTGGGGACGCTCTTCCCTGCAGGCGCAAGCCCCTGCAGTTAATTACGCTACCGCGTTGCGGTAACAACTTTCTCCTTCTCCAGATGGTCACTTCGTGTCGTGGGTGTTTGTTTTGTATTTTGTTGCCCGTGGATTGTTTACGGAGACTGAGTTATGTCGTCGCCCGTAGGGCGTGGACTAGTCCAAATCCGTATTATCTTAGATTTGGGTTTGGGGGTTTGGTTTGAGGATACGTCAGCCCTACTTGAGGCTAAGATCAACTCAAACGTTTGTTAAGGATACGTTAGTCTAACTTTGTGACTAAGATCAACTTAACAGGATCGTTTAGATCCGACAAAAGAGCGTTTGGACTCTAATGTTCCAGTTTAGGGACATAGTGGTCCATGAATGTATGGCCGTCGGGACCCGTCACCTCTCTGACGACGTTGAAGGATTACAACGACGGATGTCAGAGGAGTTCAGAGATGTACCCTCGAGCCAGGGTTAATTGGGGGATTCATAGTCCACTCTGTTTGAAGGTTTAAGGATACGTTAGCTGTCTTTTGAGGCTAAGATCAACTTAAACGGGACCGTTTAGATCCGACAAAAGAGCATACGGGGCTCTATTGTTCTATTTTAAGGACGTTGCGGTCCATGGGTAGTTTAAGGACATTGCGGTCCATGGGTAGTTTAAGGACATTGCGGTCCATTGTTAGTTTTAAGACATCTCGGTCAAGGTTAAGGACGTCGTAGTCCATGGGTTTAAGGACCCCACGGTCCATTGTTAGTTTTAAGACATCTCGGTCAAGGTTAAGGACGTCGTAGTCCATGGGTTTAAGGACCCCACAGTCCGGTATGTGCTCTGGATGCTTCACACGGGTTCACTACCGCGCTTGGCGAGGACCAGGCTCCGCTCTGGACGCTTTCCACGGGGTCAAAGAGTGACATTATCCGCATTCCACGTAACCAGGAATTTGCATTAGACATGAGTTTAAGGACCCCACAGTCCATATCAATGTGTGGTCGTCGGGACCCGTCACCTCTTTGAAGACATTGAGGGATTACAATGCCAAGTATCAAAGGAGTGAAGAGATGTACCCTAGAACCGGAGTGGATTAAATAGTCCTTGGCCCAATTTGGGATCAAGACGAATTAATTATGTTATGAGTCCATTGGCCCAGTTAATCACAAATTGAGGACTTATGGCCATCTTGGGCTAAGTCCAATCAGGAGAGGCTTTGCCTCTATCCATTTAGGCCAATTGGGCCAAACGTCTAGTGTTAAACACTACATAGCAGTCAGTGTTGAACACTGGGAATGAGGTTGATAAGGTAGTGTTTAACACTAAGAGGTAATTGGTGTTAAACACCAGCAACAAGGCTTTTCGAATTAGTGTTAAACACTAAAAACAGATCAGTGTTGAACACTGCAACTGAAGATCTCAGATTAGTGTTTAAACGCTAAGGTAATCAGTGTTAAACACTGCAGATAAAGCTTTTTAATTAGTGTTGAACACTAAAGCCCAACAGTATTTTAACACTGAGTTCGAGAGTTTCAATTTAGTGTTAAATACTAAGACAATAGGGGTCACGTGGCAGCACGTGAGAGCGCCCTCCCTTCATTTATTCTGAGATTATCGTGTCTTTCAGAGCATCACGTGCCATCACGTGATGGGCATTCAAATGCCTATGTATTAGAGCTCCTGCCGAGGGTCACGTGGGTCACGTGGGGTGCTGCCTCAAAGGGGCTTTCTGTAGATCTCTTGGGGGGGTCACGTGATGACACGTGACCCTGCCTCTATGTATTTTGTTCAGAGGCTTTGTTAACCCTTTTTCAGGAATTAAATTCCTCGAACTGTAAATTTCAGAGGAATTAAATTCCTACTTCCTTTCGAAGACTTTGTTTTCTGGAATAGAGTTTAACTCTGAATTTTCTGTAGGAATTACATTCCTCATATATGTGAAGGGCTGAATAGGGTTAAACCCTAATAAAAGTTTTTAAGGAGTTTAAACTTCCATCCTCTGTTAAATTATGATTAAGGGAATTAAATTCCCGATGTTTCAACAGAACTGGGTTTCTTAATTAGGGTTAAACCCTGTTTCTTTTTTGTTCTGGAGGAATTAAATTCCCATGATATAGGGTCAAGCCCTACTTTTATTTTAAAGGAATTAAATTCCTACAGTTCTATGAGAATTAAATTCTCGTGCTTGCATTCCTTCTCTATGTTTTGGATCTGCATGGCAGGATCTCAACCCATTGAGAATTAAATTCTCAACCTTAAGGGGAGATGTGCACTTTGCAGATCCTCTATCAAAGAGAGAAGAAATATGTTCTTCTGTTTTTACATTATCAGAGTTAAACTCTGTTGAGAATTAAATTCTCTTTCTTTCAAAAGGCCTTCCCTTTCTTACCTAGGGTTTTTTGCAGAAGATCCGAGTCTTTTCAAAGTATCAAAGCTCTTCTCCTTTTTTCTTTTTTCTTCTCTGCGCCTGTATCTATCTCTTTCTCTGTGTCTCTTGGCTCCTATTTATAGGAGAAGCAGCCGAATCAATCAGTTTTTGACGAATCTTCGTGAAAGATTTGATTTGCATCCATCATTCATTTTGGACCTTTGGATTATTAGGTGAATTTTATTCACCATTGGATTTTAAATCCAGAGATTCTCCTTTGTTATTTTGGTTAGATTTAAAGGGGAAATCTTTCCAAACCTGAGATTTTCCCATAGATAGATCACCTCTGAATCTTTAATTCGATCGTTTCCAGATAGCCGCTTTCCTTTGGAAAGATTTGATTCTCCTTCAGAATTTAATTCTGTTTGACAAAAATGGGCTTTGAAAGCCGGTCACGTGTGACCACGTGACTCATGGTCACGTGTGGGCACGTGACCCCCTTTGGAATGAGCCTTTTCCTTTCTTTTGCGCTCTGTCTTCTGATCGTTGCTTAAACGTCACGTGCCACCATGTGACCCCTGGTCACGTGTGAGCACGTGACCCTTGTTTGAACTCTCTCTTTCCTTGGTTCAACTGGAGAACGAGTCTGCTGTCTTGAACGTCACGTGGCAACACGTGACCCTGGTCACGTGGAAGCACGTGACCTCTTCCGAAGCCTTTTCCTTGACTTGATCAGGGAACTGGTGTGCCTTTTGACTCTTGCATTTAAATGTCACGTGTCGCCACGTGACCCGGGTCACGTGGGAGCACGTGACTCTTTCTGAAGCCCCCTTTCCTTCAACGTAGTCAGGAAACTGAACTTGCCTTGATGATGTTTTTAGGTGTCACGTGCCAACACGTGACCGCTAGTCACGTGTAAGCACGTGACCCTCTTCTGAAGCTTTTCCCAGAAGCTTTCCTGATTTTAAATCAGGAAATAAATGCCCCCACAGCGTTGTTCTCACGTGTTTGCACGTGAGTACAACGCTGTCACTTTTGTGACCGCTGGATCTGCTTTGGGGAGTAGGGTAGACGACACGTCTTTTCAGAAGCGTCTTCACTTTCTCATGTCCTTCCTTTCAGACCTTTCTTTTAAGAATTTGATTCTCGTTCTCAGAGCTTAGTTCTCTGTTGTGTCTGTGCAGTGCCGCCTCATTCGCCAATCAAAGGCTAGTGCTCATGTGTTGCGTATGCAGGGATCTATTTGATGGGGACGTTTCATTTCCCTATCCTAATTCCAATGCGTCGTTGGATTTCATTTCCAATGCTCTCCCCTTCTTTCCGGGCTTTGAGAATAGTCCCGCCATGCACAACATTTTTCGTGCATAGCATTAAATGCTCCCCTATATAACCTGAACCCTATGCCTTACTTCTTTTCTTCACAGAGAAACCCATTCATGCCTTAAGGTGGTCATCTTTGAGAACCCGATCAATCGCCATGGCTTGCAATCGTCCCCATGCTCGTCGGCAACCATGGGAGGTGCCCCTCGAGGTGATAATTCCTCGCTTCGCTGCGCGGCTGGCGGATCCCTCTCTCACCGACGCTCAATGTGACACGGTGAGGTACGAGCTACTGACCCGTCGGGGCTCTCCTCTTCCCATGGGCTCCATTTGGCTCCGAATGATCCTCATGTCTGTGCTTGCCGATATACCCCCTCATCCGGCGGAGATGACTTCGGCGATCCTTGACGCGGCGGAGGACAAGCTTGAGTGCTTTCATGAGGCTTGTCTGATCACTCAAGCTCTGAAGGACCACTCAGTTCATTTACTGAGTCAGATAAGAGCTCGTCGGGCCGTCATGTCTGCTTTCGCTGATGAGCACGGCTCCAACCGGTGGAGAGCGACTCCTCGCGAAAACCGCCGTTTTGACGTGCTGGAGAAGGCGGAGAGGGAGTTGGAGAATTTTGTGTTTTGCTTTATTAACCCTTGTATTTCTGATCCCTTGTTTGGTGATCTTTTCCCACCAATGTAGCATGTTTGAATCAATGCACTCCTTTAATTATTGGTGGTTTGCCTGTTTCTGTTGAATTTTCATGCTTGTCAGATAGTCGTACGTGTGTCTTGCTTGCGTAAATGAGCCGTCTATTTTTCTTTAATTACGATCACCATCGTTACGTTGCCTGCGTATCAGTGCCTCGGGCAACATTTCCTTTTAAACATTCGTACAGTTGCAAATGCGTGCCTGATAGGATACAGATCATAAACTTGCCACGTTATCTCCCGTATCGGGTGGTTTGCGCTGGCTTTAGATCGAGTATTGTTGTCGAAGGGAGGTTTATACATGAAGACATATTCTTCTCTTGAATGTATTCTGCGGATATTCTACCTCGATCTTCTTGCAGGGCAGCGATGGCTTAGGATTCAGGGTTAAGATCTGCTTCCTAAGACTTTTGCATTTCACGAGCCACGAGGGTCTTATAAAGAGCTTTTCTCCCCACAAGTCGAAAGGATCCCATAGGTGTAAGTTCTTCTTAAAGATCGTGAGGATCCTTAAGCGGGTCTTCCCTTGAGAGTCGTAAAGATCTCGCAAGAGAGTTTTTTCTTCCTTACAGGTCGTGAGGGCCTGCAAGTGTTGGATGCGGTCATCCTTGTCCGTGTTTTACGGAGTCGGGAGTTTCTCAAGGTATCGTAGTTTAAAGACGTCACGGTCAAGGTTAAGGACCTCATAGTCCGTGGATTTAAGGACTCCACAGTCTGCTGTTAGTTTTAAGACATCACGGTCAAGGTTAAGGACCTCATAGTCCGTGGATTTAGGGACTCCACAGTCCGGTGTTTGGTTGCAGGGACCCGTCACCTCTTTGAAGACGTTGAGGAATTACAACGCCGGGCATCAAAGGAGTGAAGAGATGTACCCTTAAACCAAGGCAAAGTCTGTAGGGAATCGGGGTGGTTGATCGTTAGTTTTATGACATCACGGTCGAGGTTAAGGACGTCATAGTCCGTGGATTTTAAGGACTCCACAGTCCGGTATTTGCTCTGGATACTTCACACGGGTTCACTGCCGTGCTTGGCGAGGACCAGGCTCCGCTCTGGACGTTTTCCACGGGGTCAAAGAGTGACATTATCCGCGTTCCACGTAACCAGGAATTTTGCACTAGATGCTTCACACGGGTTCACTGCCGCGTTAGGCGAGGACTAGGCTCCGCTCTGGATGCTTTGCACGGGTTCACTGCCATGCTCTGCGAGGACCAGGATCCGCTCTGGACGTTTTCCACGGGGTCAAAGAGTGACATTATCCGCGTTCCACGTGACCAGGAATTTTGCACTAGATGCTTCACACGGGTTCACTGCCGCGTTAGGCGAGGACTAGGCTCCGCTCTGGATGCTTTGCACGGGTTCACTGCCATGCTCTGCGAGGACCAGGATCCGCTCTGGACGTTTTCCACGGGGTCAAAGAGTGACATTATCCGCGTTTCACGTGACCAGGAATTTTGCACTAGATGCTTCACACGGGTTCACTGCCGCGTTAGGCGAGGACTAGGCTCCGCTCTGGATGCTTCGCACGGGTTCACTGCCATGCTCCGCGAGGACCAGGATCCGCTCTGGACATTTTCCACGGGGTCAAAGAGTGACATTATCCGCGTTCCACGTGACCAGGAATTTTGCACTAGATGCTTCACACGGGTTCACTGCCGCGTTAGGCGAGGACTAGGCTCCGCTCTGGATGCTTCGCACGGGTTCACTGCCATGCTCTGCGATGACCAGGATCCGCTCTGGACGTTTTCCACGGGGTCAAAGAGTGACATTGTCCGCGTTCCACGTGACCAGGAATTTTGCACTAGATGCTTCACACGGGTTCACTGCCGCGTTAGGCGAGGACTAGGCTCCGCTCTGGATGCTTCGCACGGGTTCACTGCCATGCTCTGCGAGGACCAGGATCCGCTCTGGACGTTTTCCACGGGGTCAAAGAGTGACATTATCCGCGTTCCACGTGACCAGGAATTTTGCACTAGATGCTTCACACGGGTTCACTGCCGCGTTAGGCGAGGACTAGGCTCCGCTCTGGATGCTTCGCACGGGTTCACTGCCATGCTCTGTGAGGACCAGGATCCGCTCTGGACGTTTTCCACGGGGTCAAAGAGTGACATTGTCCGCGTTCCACGTGACCAGGAATTTTGCACTAGATGCTTCACACGGGTTCACTGCCGCGTTAGGCGAGGACTAGGCTCCGCTCTGGATGCTTCGCACGGGTTCACTGCCATGCTCTGCGAGGACCAGGATCCACTCTGGACGTTTTCCACGGGGTCAAAGAGTGACATTATCCGCGTTCCACGTAACCAGGAATTTTGCACTAGATGCTTCACACGGGTTCACTGCCGCGTTAGGCGAGGACTAGGCTCCGCTCTGGATGCTTCGCACGGGTTCACTGCCATGCTCTGCGAGGACCAGGATCCGCTCTGGACGTTTTCCACGGGGTCAAAGAGTGACATTGTCCGCGTTCCACGTGACCAGGAATTTTGCACTAGATGCTTTACACGGGTTCACTGCCGCGTTAGGCGAGGACTAGGCTCCGCTCTGGATGCTTCGCACGGGTTCACTGCCATGCTCTGCGAGGACCAGGATCCGCTCTGGACGTTTTCCACGGGGTCAAAGAGTGACATTATCCGGGTTCCACGTGACCACGAATTTTGCACTAGATGCTTCACACGGGTTCACTGCCGCGTTAGGCGAGGACTAGGCTCCGCTCTGGATGCTTCGCACGAGTTCACTGCCATGCTCTGCGAGGACCAGGATCCGCTCTGGACGTTTTCCACGGGGTCAAAGAGTGACATTATCCGCGTTCCACGTGACCAGGAATTTTGCACTAGATGCTTCACACGGGTTCACTGCCGCGTTAGGCGAGGACTAGGCTCCGCTCTGGATGCTTCGCACGGGTTCACTGCCATGCTCTGCGAGGACCAGGATCCGCTCTGGACGTTTTCCACGGGGTCAAAGAGTGACATTATCCGCGTTCCACGTGACCAGGAATTTTGCACTAGATGCTTCACACGGGTTCACTGCCGCGTTAGGCGAGGACTAGGCTCCGCTCTGGATGCTTCGCACGGGTTCACTGCCATGCTCTGCGAGGACCAGGATCCGCTCTGGACGTTTTCCACGGGGTCAAAGAGTTACATTATCCGCGTTCCACGTGACCAGGAATTTTGCACTAGATGCTTCACACGGGTTCACTGCCGCGTTAGGCGAGGACTAGGCTCCACTCTGGATGCTTCGCACGGGTTCACTGCCATGCTTTGCGAGGACCAGGATCCGCTCTGGACGTTTTCCACGGGGTCAAAGAGTGACATTATCCGCGTTCCACGTGACCAGGAATTTTGCACTAGATGCTTCACACGGGTTCACTGCCGCGTTAGGCGAGGACTAGGCTCCGCTCTGGATGCTTCGCACGGGTTCACTGCCATGCTCTGCGAGGACCAGGATCCGCTCTGGACGTTTTCCACGGGGTCAAAGAGTGACATTATCCGCGTTCCATGTAACCAGGAATTTTGCACTAGATGCTTCACACGGGTTCACTGCCGCGTTAGGCGAGGACTAGGCTCCGCTCTGGATGCTTCGCACGGGTTCACTGCCATGCTCTGCGAGGACCAGGATCCGCTCTGGACGTTTTCCACGGGGTCAAAGAGTGACATTATCCTCGTTCCACGTAACCAGGAATTTTGCACTATATATCCGCATTTCACAGGGTGAAGGTTTGACTGTTGGCGATATGTACACCACCGAGCCACGGAGTTGGGAGTTGCCGCTGTTCCGCTTAGCTTGAAGTTGTGTCCGTTGTTACGAGACGAGTATTGGGATGATCTTTAGGTCGCTTGTGGCCCGTCGAGATTTAGCTTCTTTCTTCTAATGAAACCTGGGGAGGAAGAGTGCGACTCCTTCTTTGTTTGCGCCCCTGGATTGTGTACAGGGATTGATGTAGCGTCACCTGTAGGGCATGTATTTTATTTTTATTTTATTTCTTTTCCCGCGATGCTCTATCATTTCAGCTTTTTATATCGCGAAAATCGCGACTGCCCAATCATTTCGGCTATTTTTCGCGGTGCCCAATCATTTCGGCTGTTTATTTATTTTTACTCGCTGCTTTTTATTGCGAGTTGCCCAATCATTTCGGCTATTTTTTATGCATACATTTTTTTTACTTGCTGATTTTTATTGCAAGTTGCCCCATCATTTCGGCTATTTTGTAGGCATGTGTGGCTTGCTAGCTTTTTCGCTACAAGCTCGGATTTTGGACGCCGATTTCGGCATCAGCATCGCTGCAACTGGGACATTGCCAGGAGCGAATCATCATTTGCCACGAAAGAATTTGTGATTTGATACCGGTTTAGGCGTCAGCATCGCTGCAACTGGAATATTGCCAGGGGCGAATCATCATTTGCCTCTGTCGGTGTTGAACAAAGGTGGCTTAGCAAACAGGGTTAAGGTCCTGCCGACTAAGGCTTTTGACTTCATGAGCCATAAGGGTCTCACAAAGGTATTTCTCCCTACAAGTCGTGAGGCTCTTGCAGGTGTATTTTCTCCTTAGGGATCGTGAGGATTCCTAAGTGTATGTTCCTCTGTAAGTCGTAAGGATCCTACAAGAGAGTTTTCTCCTTATGGGTCGAGGAGACCTACAAGGGTTGGACTTTGCTGGGGAAATGTTTATTCGCGCCCGTGGATTGTATACAAGGGTCAGTATTGAGCCTCTTGTAGGGCAATATCGGAGGTTGTGGAGGATTTGCTTAAGAACAGGTTTAGGTTTCTGTAACTTAAGACTTTCAAATCTCATGGGCCGTGAGGGTCCCACAAGAGAATTCTCCTTACGAGTCGTAAGGATCTCGCAAGTGTATTTTCTCCTTAGGAATCGTGAGGATCCCTAAGTGTGTTGCTCCTTTGTGAGTCGTAAGGATCTCACGCAGGTGGTTTCTCCTTACAAGGTCGAGAGGACCCTACAAGTGTCTTTTAACGAGGTTGCGCCCTTTCGGGTTTTCACAAACACTCGCCGGTAGCCCTGCTCTTTTTACTCACGGAGCCCTTTCGGGTTTTCATCCGTGCCCATTTTGCTTATGGACATACCATTTTTTTTTTTTCTTTTTCTTTTTTTTTTTTTTTACAAGGTCGCGCCCTTTCGGGTTTTCACGAACACTTGCCGGTAGCCCTGCTGTTTTTACTCACGGAGCCCTTTCGGGTTTTCATCCGTGCCCATTTTGCTTATGGACATACCGTTTTTTTTTTATCATTTTTTTTTATCTTTTTTTTTTATCCATCTCGTCAGCCTAAGGATGCTGCGGTAGTAGTTTTAGGGACGTTTCGGTCCGTCGATAGTTTAAGGACGTTTCGGTCCATCGATAGTTTAAGGACGTTTCGGTCCGCCGTTAGTTTAAGGACGTTTCGGTCCGCCGTTAGTTTAAGGACGTTTCGGTCCGTCGATATGGGAAGGCCGGCTGCTACTTGTAAAGTCTGAGCCTAGGAAGATAGCGAGCGGACATAGTCGTCGTCATCTATCATTGACCCCGGCTATGGCTCATTAAGTATAGTACTTCTTTAAGAAGCGGCCGTTTATTGGCCTGAAAGGCCTTTCACCGTGCATGTCCATGAGTAGATAGGCTCCACCCTGGTAGACCTTGTCTATGATATACGGGCCTTCATAGTTTGGCTCAAATTTTCCCCGCTTGGCACGATTGGGGATCATAGGTCTTTTGACCACTAGTACGAGTTCGCCTTGGCGGAATGTCCTCGGCCTGGTCAATCTTTCGTACGAGCGCGTCATCTTTGCTTTGTAGGCTTCTAGATGTTGTTGCGCTATGAGCCGGGTTTCATCGAGGGCATCAAGCTCCTCAAGCCGAAGGTGAGCATTTTCTTCGTTCGTCAGCTCGTGGTGGATTGCTACTCGTAGAGAGGGTAACTCTATCTCGAGGGGGAGCATTGCTTCTGTCCCAAATACCAACGCGTACGGCGTTGTGTTTGTGGCCGTCTTGAATGTAGTTCGATAAGCCCAAAGGGCTTCTTGCAGCTTTTCGTGCCAGTCTCTCTTATTCCTGGAAACGGTCTTTTTTATGATCTTCGTCAAGGTCTTATTGAAGGCCTCGGCTAGACCGTTAGCTCGTGGATTGTAAACTGAAGAATATCTCCAGTCTATATTGTGCTGCTGTGCGAAGCGGCTAATCTTATGGCTTCGGTAGGCCGGCCCGTTATCGGAGATAATCCGCCGTGGAGTCCAAACCGATAGATGACGTGCGTCTTGAAGAAGTGGAGAATATTCTCCGTCTTCACTTCCTTCAGTGGTACTGCTTCTGCCCATTTGGAGAAGTAATCGGTTGTCGCCAGGATAAAGCGGTGTCCCCGGGATGATGCTGGCTCAATGGGGCCGACTATGTCAGTCCCCCACATTTCGAATGGCCAACTAGCCAACGTCGGGTGCAGTGGATTCGGATGTTGGTGGATGAAGTCTCCATGGATCTGGCATGAGTGGCATTGCTTCGCATACTCGAGGCAGTCCTGGATCATCGTGGGCCAGTAATAGCCCATCCGTTTAATTTTTAACTTCATCTTTGGGCCTGCCTGGTGAGAACCGCAAAGTCCGTCATGAACTTCCTGAATGACTCTTTCTGCTTCGTCAGGTCCCAAGCATCTCAGCCATAGGGAATCAAACGATCTCTTGTATAGAATGTCGTTGACAAAAGCGAAAGATAAAGCTCGTTTCATGAGCTGATGTCTTAATGACGCTTCTTCGGGCATTCGGCGGGATTTAAAGTAGTCTATGAAGACTTCCCTCCAGTCTTCGGCCTTCTCATTGTCTTTTATTTGTAGAGTCATCTGCTCAGTCGTTCCCTTTTTTCCGCATGATTCCGGAGATATTTCTGCCGGGGCGAGTACTCGACGGCTTTGTACCACGATTCTGACGTCATCGAGGTTCTCGTCAGCCAGTTCTTTAGCAAGTTTAGCCAACGCGTCTGCTTTGCTGTTTTCCGCGCGCGGTATGTTCTCCAAAGTATAGGAGGGAATTTGGGTCAATAGTTGTTGCACCCTTTTGCCGTACTTTACCAACTCCGGCTTGCACGTTTGGTAGTCACCATTTACTTGACTGACGACTAGCTGAGAATCCCCGTATATGAGGAGGTCCTCAATTCCCATGTCGATGGCGATCTCGAGGCCTGCTATCAGGGCTTCGTATTCGGCTTCATTGTTTGTCCTCAGCTCTGTTAAGGAGAAGGCGAAGCGCATTATCCCTCCTTGTGGAGTTGCAAAGATGAGGCCTATCCCTGATTTGATCATTGGGATACCTTGTTTCTGTTTCTTTATGGAGGACGCTCCATCGAAATAGAGTTCCCATTGGGTGCTTCCGCCGCTAATCGCATCAAATGCATGCTCGTCCGGCAAATCACAGTTCAGAGGAGAATTGGCCGGTATCGGGTGCTCGGCGAGGAAGTCGGCAATGGCCTGGCCTTTCACTGCCTTGAGAGGTTGATACGTTATCGAGAACTCCATCAAGAGCAGGGCCCACTTAGCAAGTTATCCCGTCAGTATGGCTTTCGACATCAAATATTTGAGAGGGTCCACCTTCGAAATAAGACGGACTTCATGTGCTAATGCGTAATGTCTAAGCTTTGTTATTGCGAAGATCAATGCCAAGCAGTGCTTTTCAATGGGGGAATAGTTGCCTTCTGCCCCCAGTAGAACTCGACTTAAGTAGTAGAGTGCTCTCTCTTTTCCCTGATCATTCTCTTGTGCCCATAATGCGCCTAAAGAACCTTCGAGGGCGGTCGTATAAAGAATGAGGGGTTTTCCCTTGACCGGCGCGGCCAACACCGGAGGGCTCTGCAGGTATTGCTTGATCTCGTCTAGTGCACCTTGACATTTGTGATCCCAAACGAATGGGGTTCCCTTTTTCATCAGGTGGCTGTAAGGACGGCATTTGCCCGAAAGATTAGCGATAAACCGCCGGATGTATGCGAGCTTCCCTTGGAGAGACCGCAGCTGCTTGAGCGTTCTTGGCGGAGGCATTTCCATGATCGCTTTAATCTTTGACGGATCTATTTCAATACCTCGGTGTCGAATGATGAATCCCAGGAATTTTCCCGAGGAGACTCCAAACGCGCATTTGAGGGGATTCATTTTCAAATTATATTGCCGAAGGCGTTGAAATACAGTCTCCAGATGCTTTAAATGATCTTCGTATGACGTGCTCTTTACTACGAGGTCATCGATATAGCACTCGACGATGTCATGTATGAGGTCGTCGAAGATCTTTGTCATGGCCCTTTGATAGGTGGCACCAGCGTTCTTTAGACCAAAGGGCATAACCTTATAGCAAAATATACCCAAAGGGGTGCAGAAAGCGGTATGCTTCTGGTCTTCGGGATGCATCTTTATCTGATTGTATCCTGACGAACCATCCATAAAGGAGAAAACCTCATGAGTTGACGTGTTATCTATCATTAGCTCGGTTACTGGTACTGGGAAATCATCCTTTGGACAGGCTTTATTGAGATCCCTGAAATCCACGCATATGCGTACCGTCCCATTCTTCTTCATTACCGGGATGATATTGGCAATCCAGTCGGGATATTGGACTTCTTGGATAAATCCAGAATCGATCAACTTCTTGACTTCGGCGTTGATGCTCATTTCAAGCTCGAGTCGCATCCTCCTTGGCGCCTGCTTGACTGGCTTAATATCTGGGGATATTGCTAATCTATGCACAGCAATCTCCGGATCCAATCCTGGCATCTTGGAGTAGTTCCATGCGAAGCAATCTTTATGCCGTAGAAGCACGTTCTTTAACGCAGCCACCTTTTCTTCGGATAACAGCTCGCTGACAAATGTCGGTCGCGGGTCGTCTGCCGATCCCAACTCAATCTTCTTGAGGTTATCTGCAGTAGTATGTATACCATCTTCCAGTTCTTTGGGAGCGGGCGGAAATTCTGAGATCACCTCATCATTGCTGTTCTCAAAGCACCGGGGAAGGTCATCTACGTTCTCGGGCTCTTCTCCTAATATCGTAATCGTATAACAAGTGCGAACCCACTCCCTGGACTGAGGTGGACCCGGTTCTGCTCTTGCGGCCTTGGGCTCATGCTTTCGCGGCGGCGTTACCTTCCAGCTGTCGGATAAAGCGAATCTATCCCGTCGGTACTGGTCCTCGACCCAGTTCTTGAAGGTGAAGCAGTCTTCGGTAGGATGTCCTATGGCTTGGTGATAAGAGCAATAACTCGGATGAGAGACCTTGCCAGCTTGCTCAGGATGTCTAGACTCTGGAAGCGTGATCATTTGATGTTTTATAGCGAGGTTGAGTAACCTCTCCGTCTTGTCTCGGGGAAAGGAATACGCTCGACTCATCTTCTTCACGAGGGACAAACCCGAGCCGCTTCTTGATTTATTTTCGTCTCTGCGTCGGGCCTTTCGTACAACGGATTGACTAGGATAAGCGTCTTTGTCTTTTCCAGTATGTTGAGATAGACGTTGCGTCCTGGCCTTCTTGTAGATGGCCATCTCACGGTTGTGGTCTTCCTGAGCTCTCTGACCCATTTTCCTGATAGGCTTGTTCGTTCGTTCTTCAAACGACGGACTCGGTGCTTCAATCGCGGGGTCTAGTTTTAATGAAGGGTTGGCATCTCCTGACAGGGCGTCCTCTTCTTCATCAAAGGTATATATAGTGTAGCTGCTGTGAGTCCGTTCCCGTTTTCCAGCTCTTGTGTATCCAAGCCCGAGTGTTTCCATCTTCCCGTTGGGCAATTTGCGTTGAGTCCCGGGGACATCCCAAATCCTGTTGTAGAACCGAGCCTGCCGAACGGTCTGTTCTAAGGGTACTCCTTGGCGCTTTAATAGCTTCTTTAATCCATCCGTATAGTATCTGGGCAGACGGATGGGTTGGAGCCTGTCGAATGTAGTATCTGCGCCATGCCAGATCTCTTCCTCTATTTTCGACTCTAAGGATCGGTAAAATAGGATCACTTTCTCACCCCTTCGCCTGGGAGGGACGTAGAATGTTTGCAGGTCCTGTACATTGTGAGCTTGAAGCGTGTCGAGATCCTTGTAGTGTTCTCGCGGTACCATGGTGATTTGCAAACTATGGTCATCGCCAGGGGGTGCTTGTATTGACAGCCGATTGGAGAACACAGCGTTCACTTCATCTTCTGAGTCACTTCCGAAGACTAACATGGGGGCGGGCGTCCTCAGGTTGTTGCGTTGAGATGGCCCTGCATAAACTATCTCTTCCTCTTCTTCGGTATCGCTCCCGAAAACGGGGATGGTGGCGGCGGCTTTGTTCTCCGGCTTGCGACACCTTTCTGTATCCTCGAAATCTGGCAAAAAGTACTTCGCATCTTCGTATTTGCGGACTTCGTTCACGGAAAATGGGTTTAACTCACCTGTTACGGTATACTCGAAACCATCCTTGAAGTACTTCATACACTGATGTTGTGTAGAAGGGATGATATTGTACTCGTGTAGCCAAGGACGGCCGAGCAAGGCGTTGTAGCAGGTCTTGGCGTCAATGACATGGAATTTGATGTCTGTGACGAGAAGTCCAAAGCGTAATGTTAGTATCACAGATCCGAGAGTCCGTGACGATTGTGAATCGAAACCGGAGATAGTAATCTTGTCACGAGCGAGGTGTTGCACGCTCATGCAGATTTCCTTCAACACCCGAACATTAAGGAGATTGACGGAGGATCCATTATCCACCAGGATCTTGCTTATCTTGATATCATGGCAGTATCCGGAGACATATAGGGGCCGGTTGTGGTCGCACGTCCCGAGAAGGAGGTCTTCATCACCGAAAGTGACGTCGGCCGTATGCACTTCCTCCAGTTCATCCTTCATCTTTTCAGTGGCGAGGAAGGCTTGGAATTGCTCGGGTTCCTGTAACGCCTTAATTAGTGAGTCTCGCGCTTCTTTCGATAATAGGAGGGCATCGAGAATGCTAAGCTGTGAAGGTAGCTTCCTTAGGTGCGCGAGGATGTTATAGTCCACTTTACTCTTCCTAGGAGGGTCTTTGGCAGCCAGCTCTCTCGTGACTTGGTCATCTAAAGTGATATCTTCAGTGACTTTTTCCTTTCCCTTATCTTTTCTATTCCCGGGCCCGAGATTCTTTTCTGGGAGTGTGCGATTACGCAGCTGAATGTTCTCGCAGATCTCCGATTCCTCCTCTTTCCCCAAAACAGATTCTTTAAAGAGAGGGCCCAGAGCCATTTCTTCATCAGAGTCACTCCCAAAGGTGAGAACTTGTGACCCCCTGGCGTTAACCATGCAACAGCTGCCAGTCGTTCTGCTGTGCCCATCGACAGTACTTCTTCGCTCCCGACGGATCTTGCGTTTCATGCGCTCAACATGTTGCCGACGAGTAACATATCCTTGCCACCATATCTTAAAGGCGTCGCACTCCTCCGTGGGGTGTGAGACTTTCCGGTGATATGCGCAATAGTCAGGGTGCCTCTCCGCCCCATCGTGTGTATCTCCTTCCGAGGGCGGTAGCTTCATCCCCATTGACATGGCTTTGGCAAACCTTTTTCTCGTCTTGAATATCTTCTTGTCTACTTCGGATACCTTTCGCTCTGGCGGAGGTAGTTCAACTCTTCCGTTCAGTCGCCCGCATTTGGCTCTTTCCGACGTGGTCATTTCACGCTCCTGGTCCGCTTTACATTTTAGACGAATCTCGTCTAGAAAAGCGTCGATCATTTCGTCTGTTGGCCATGCACGCTCTGGTACAGGCTCTGCCTCCGGCTTCTTAGTGCTGGGAGTTTTCCCATCATCGGTAAACGAGTGGGAGACTACGTTACAACTCGCCACATATCCTTCGGATTCATCCGACGAGCTCTCTCCATCATCTTCCTCTTGAAAGATGTGGTTGAGGAACTCTTGCAGTGTGACAGGGGTTCGCGCCTTTTGATTGTATTCTTCCAGCGCGTCGATTTGCTTCTGCAAGTTCGTGTGCTCGTTTCCAAGCTTCACGGGCTTCTTCGGTTTCTTCTTCTTTTTCCTCGAAGATTTTGACGGTTGGACGTGAGTATTTGGGCTCTTATCGCGAGTCTTCGTAATTGGGCGGGGCTTCAACATTCCTTTGATAATTTGAGGTTCAAGAGGGTCCTTCCATTCGATCGCAGGGCACGCATGAAGGTCTCTCAGCATTCTTTTGGTTTTAGTTGATAGCACGACCTCCCATGGAGCTTCTTCAATAAAAGAACATGTTGCCCCCGGTGTATCCGCTTTCCTAGGAGCATGCGGCTGTGGTGGGTTCACCTTCCACTTTTCGGACAGTACAAACTTCCCCTGGAGGTACTGGTCTTCAATCCATCCTTTGAAGACGAAGCAATCTTCAATCGGATGGCCTACCGTCTGATGGTAAGGGCAATAGTTAGGGTTATTCACCTCGGTGGGTTGCGGCGGTCGCCTTGGATTTGGCAGGTTTATAAGTCTGTTGCGTATTGCCAGCTCGAATAGCCGTTTCGTCTTGTCCCGTGGGAACGAGTAGGGACGCATCATCTTCTCATTATAATACCGACGTCTTTCCTCCAGTTGATCTGTCGGTTTCGGGGCGTTAGGTTGCTCTTGGGCATTCGCAACAAATGTTGCTCTTCCTTTACCCTTGTCATTCCGAGGTTCCGACTTCGGTGTAGGTGGTCTATGACCCATCTGGTCCATCTGAGCCAACTTGTCGATCAGGGCCTGGAATGTGGTTGGCTTAAAGAACATCATAAATTGGGAGATAGTTGCGTGAGGGTCTAGAGTTCCCACGAACATGCCCACCGCAGGTGCTTCCTCAATGCGTTGCTCACATCTCGACCACAAGTTCCGCCAGCGTATAGCGTACTGGACCCAGGTTTCGCCCGGTTTTACCCTGGCGTTAATAAGTGCAGTTATTGGAGTGCGTTCGCTGGCACTTGCAAATCGCTGAGTGAACAACAACTCCATTTCAGCGAATGTTTTGATAGAATCGTTCGGGAGTTCCGAATACCATTCGAACGCTGTTTCTGATAAGCTGCCCACGAACTGGCGGAGCAACAATTTATCATCACCGCCGGTATTACCGCAGAGGGCCCGAAACTGGGCGACATGTTGATGGGGATTGCCGGTCCCCTTATACACGTGGAATTTTGGTATCGTATAGCCTTGCGGGTATTTGATTTGGTCGTACCAGCTCGGATACGGCCGCCCCGTTTTCACGACTTGACCAGCTGCCTCAGTAGCGTGATGAACTCGGATTTGCTGGGCTATGTAATCAGCCAAGTCAGCCTTAGAGATTGCCTCCTCCTTGGCCGTTGAGAGGGCTGGTGGTGGATTTGACATTTCTCCTCGGTCGTCTTCAAGAACGATTGGGGGATCCTCAGCGGGTAAGTCCTGCTGGATCATCATTCCTATCACATCTTGGAAAAGAAGGCCCATCCGTTGTATGTTGGCCGCTTGTTCAGCAGCCTCTTTGTCCCTTTCCTCCAGTGTCCGGCGAAGGAATTCAGCGTCGGTTTCTTCCTCCCGGCGCGCGTCTGAGGACGTTTCTGGGTTTTCTTTTGGTCCGGTGAGCGCAGCCATAGCATTCATCATTTCTTGAAGCTTTTGTTGCTGCTCCTGAGCTTTCGTCACGGATCGGGTTAGCGGTCGGTGGCCCGCAGAAGTGCGGCTCTCCTCTTTTCCAGAGGCCATGTAAACAGTGTGCACCACCATGCCCCCAGACTTAGGGCGTCTGGGCTCAGTGCTTTTAGCCGTCGCTGCATGCTGTGGGGTCTTCTCTGGCCTTCTCCTTTTATGAGCCATGGAGGTTGAGGGGGCCGTTGAGGTGGGCGTCCAGACAGCCTTTTGGGGTTTAGCCTGGTGACCAGCTTCCGGTTGGATTTTCAGCTTCTTGTGCTGGCGGGAGAAGTTTGGATCGATGATCGAGTCTCGGGCCTGCCGCCAAACCTTATAGATTTTGGAAGACAGCCGTTGAGGAGATCGGGGCTGTTCGGGTTTTATTTCCACAACCTTTTTTAATGAGGGAGGAGACCTCTTCAGTACTGCCGTAGGGGAATTCCTTCGCACCTTATTTAGCATTTCAAAGCTGTTCCCAGTTGGAACAGCAGCATTAACCTCTGCCACCGGGGCCGATGGAGTCAACCCGGAGGGGGAGTTGCCCCCAGCCTTCCTCACTCGGCGCCAATGGCGACGTCGAGCGTGTCGAGCGGACGGTGTAGGGTCAGCGGTAAGAATGGTTTCGTCTTGCCCCCTATCTGGGTGGGGGGTCGCAGTTGGTATCAGCCTGTCAAAGACCGATGTCCTTTGGGCAGTAGGAGCGGGAGCTGAAGCCGTTAATCTTGTAAAGACCGACCTTTTGGCTGGAGGAGCTGCCTTAACGACTTCTGGGGCAGGAGCGGCCACTTTCTTAGAAGCAACCTTCTCTGAGATCGTAGGTCCCATGATGGGTTCGAAGGATTTCTGGCCCAATCTAGAGAAGACCGAGGCGTTGACGTTGGGCGACTCGTTGAGAGGAGCCGCGGCAGGGGTAAGACGATCAAAGACCGACTTCTTGAGAGCTTCCGTTGTCAGCACTGGAGCGGTGAAGTTTGTCGGCGGGAGCATGGTCCCAAAGAACAATCCTGTGGTGGCGCGAGTGACCTGTTCCACGGGCATTGTGAATAGCGAAGCAGCTTGGGGTCCGTAGGCTATACCTCCTGGCGAGGCAGAGCGTTGGTTGCAATTGCAGTCTGAGCAGTTGGAGAATTTCACGGAAGTAGAAGCCATCGATCCTTTGCTTTCTGCAATAAGCAAGACGCCCATTCTTAGTATCTTGAAACCCAAGGGCAACCATTAGCGAACAGCGTTTGGTTCGCGAGTCACGACACACGAAGTGTGGAGTGGAAAGAGGAAAAGGTCCCACCGGGAGTGCCAGAATCTGTTCCCCTCCGAAAGACGGCGCGACAGGACGTCTGGCCTGAGATTCGGGGCAGATGCTAATTGGTGCTATCCGTCCACCTCTCCGAAGATGCCAAGTTGATTTATGGCACCATGTATCGAAGGTTTAGACGGATGCGTCCGATGTAGCAGACTTCGTCAGATTCCCCCTCGTTTGAGGGGTTTTTGATTGTGGGGACGCTCTTCCCTGCAGGCGCAAGCCCCTGCAGTTAATTACGCTACCGCGTTGCGGTAACAACTTTCTCCTTCTCCAGATGGTCACTTCGTGTCGTGGGTGTTTGTTTTGTATTTTGTTGCCCGTGGATTGTTTACGGAGACTGAGTTATGTCGTCGCCCGTAGGGCGTGGACTAGTCCAAATCCGTATTATCTTAGATTTGGGTTTGGGGGTATGGTTTGAGGATACGTCAGCCCTACTTGAGGCTAAGATCAACTCAAACGTTTGTTAAGGATACGTTAGTCTAACTTTGTGACTAAGATCAACTTAACGGGATCGTTTAGATCCGACAAAAGAGCATTTGGACTCTAATGTTCCAGTTTAGGGACATAGTGATCCATGAATGTATGGCCGTCGGGACCCGTCACCTCTCTGACGACGTTGAAGGATTACAACGACGGATGTCAGAGGAGTTCAGAGATGTACCCTCGAGCCAGGGTTAATTAGGGGATTCATAGTCCACTCTGTTTGAAGGTTTAAGGATACGTTAGCTGTCTTTTGAGGCTAAGATCAACTTAAACGGGACCGTTTAGATCCGACAAAAGAGCATACGGGGCTCTATTGTTCTAGTTTAAGGACGTTGCGGTCCATGGGTAGTTTAAGGACATTGCGGTCCATGGGTAGTTTAAGGACATTGCAGTCCATTGTTAGTTTTAAGACATCTCGGTCAAGGTTAAGGACGTCGTAGTCCATGTGTTTAAGGACCCCACGGTCCATTGTTAGTTTTAAGACATCTCGGTCAAGGTTAAGGACGTCGTAGTCCATGGGTTTAAGGACCCCACAGTCCGGTATGTGCTCTGGATGCTTCACACGGGTTCACTACCGCGCTTGGCGAGGACCAGGCTCCGCTCTGGACGCTTTCCACGGGGTCAAAGAGTGACATTATCCGCGTTCCACGTAACCAGGAATTTGCATTAGACATGAGTTTAAGGACCCCACAGTCCATATCAATGTGTGGTCGTCGGGACCCGTCACCTCTTTGAAGACATTGAGGGATTACAATGCCAAGTATCAAAGGAGTGAAGAGATGTACCCTAGAACCGGAGTGGATTAAATAGTCCTTGGCCCAATTTGGGATCAAGACGAATTAATTATGTTATGAGTCCATTGGCCCAGTTAATCACAAATTGAGGACTTATGGCCATCTTGGGCTAAGTCCAATCAGGAGAGGCTTTGCCTCTATCCATTTAGGCCAATTGGGCCAAACGTCTAGTGTTAAACACTACATAGCAGTCAGTGTTGAACACTGGGAATGAGGTTGATAAGTTAGTGTTTAACACTAAGAGGTAATTGGTGTTAAACACCAGCAACAAGGCTTTTCGAATTAGTGTTAAACACTAAAAACAGATCAGTGTTGAACACTGCAACTGAAGATCTCAGATTAGTGTTTAAACGCTAAGGTAATCAGTGTTAAACACTGCAGATAAAGCTTTTTAATTAGTGTTGAACACTAAAGCCCAACAGTATTTTAACACTGAGTTCGAAAGTTTCAATTTAGTGTTAAACACTAAGACAAGAGGGGTCACGTGGCAGCACGTGAGAGCGCCCTCCCTTCATTTATTCTGAGATTATCGTGTCTTTCAGAGCATCACGTGCCATCACGTGATGGGCATTCAAATGCCTATGTATTAGAGCTCCTGCCGAGGGTCACGTGGGTCACGTGGGGTGCTGCCTCAAAGGGGCTTTCTGTAGATCTCTTGGGGGGGTCACGTGATGACACGTGACCCTGCCTCTATGTATTTTGTTCAGAGGCTTTGTTAACCCTTTTTCAGGAATTAAATTCCTCGAACTGTAAATTTCAGAGGAATTAAATTCCTACTTCCTTTCGAAGACTTTGTTTTCTGGAATAGAGTTTAACTCTGAATTTTCTGTAGGAATTACATTCCTCATATATGTGAAGGGCTGAATAGGGTTAAACCCTAATAAAAGTTTTTAAGGAGTTTAAACTTCCATCCTCTGTTAAATTATGATTAAGGGAATTAAATTCCCGATGTTTCAACAGAACTGGGTTTCTTAATTAGGGTTAAACCCTGTTTCTTTTTTGTTCTGGAGGAATTAAATTCCCATGATATAGGGTCAAGCCCTACTTTTATTTTAAAGGAATTAAATTCCTACAGTTCTATGAGAATTAAATTCTCGTGCTTGCATTCCTTCTCTATGTTTTGGATCTGCATGGCAGTATCTCAACCCATTGAGAATTAAATTCTCAACCTTAAGGGGAGATGTGCACTTTTCAGATCCTCTATCAAAGAGAGAAGAAATATGTTCTTCTGTTTTTACATTATCAGAGTTAAACTCTGTTGAGAATTAAATTCTCTTTCTTTCAAAAGGCCTTCCCTTTCTTACCTAGGGTTTTTTGCAGAAGATCCGAGTCTTTTCAAAGTATCAAAGCTCTTCTCCTTTTTTCTTTTTTCTTCTCTGCGCCTGTATCTATCTCTTTCTCTGTGTCTCTTGGCTCCTATTTATAGGAGAAGCAGCCGAATCAATCAGTTTTTGACGAATCTTCGTGAAAGATTTGATTTGCATCCATCATTCATTTTGGACCTTTGGATTATTAGGTGAATTTTATTCACCATTGGATTTTAAATCCAGAGATTCTTCTTTGTTATTTTGGTTAGATTTAAAGGGGAAATCTTTCCAAACCCGAGATTTTCCCATAGATAGATCACCTCTGAATCCTTAATTCGATCGTTTCCAGATAGCCGCTTTCCTTTGGAAAGATTTGATTCTCCTTCAGAATTTAATTCTGTTTGACAAAAATGGGCTTTGAAAGCCGGTCACGTGTGACCACGTGACTCATGGTCACGTGTGGGCACGTGACCCCCTTTGGAATGAGCCTTTTCCTTTCTTTTGCGCTCTGTCTTCTGATCGTTGCTTAAACGTCACGTGCCACCACGTGACCCCTGGTCACGTGTGAGCACGTGACCCTTGTTTGAACTCTCTCTTTCCTTGGTTCAACTGGAGAACGAGTCTGCTGTCTTGAACGTCACGTGGCAACACGTGACCCTGGTCACGTGGAAGCACGTGACCTCTTCCGAAGCCTTTTCCTTGACTTGATCAGGGAACTGGTGTGCCTTTTGACTCTTGCATTTAAATGTCACGTGTCGCCACGTGACCCGGGTCACGTGGGAGCACATGACTCTTTCTGAAGCCCCCTTTCCTTCAACGTAGTCAGGAAACTGAACTTGCCTTGATGATGTTTTTAGGTGTCACGTGCCAACACGTGACCACTAGTCACGTGTAAGCACGTGACCCTCTTCTGAAGCTTTTCCCAGAAGCTTTCCTGATTTTAAATCAGGAAACAAAGTAGTATTCAAGGGGATGACCTATTACTCGGTGATAGGAGCAATAATCTGGATGATGGACCTCGTTTATTTGTTCGAGATGCCGAGATTGCGGAAGTATCATCATTTGATACTTTATGACAAGGTTGAATATTTTCCTTGTCTTGTCTTAGGGGAAGGTGTATTCCCGACCCATCTTCTTTATAAAGGATGGGCTGGAACCGATTTTTTCTCGATTTTATGGCGTCTTGGATCCACTTTGTTGTTTCCAAACGTTGTTTGCGTTCTTTGCCCTGTTTTTGCATCGATTTCGGGAGTTTCCCCTTTTGCGAGAACATACAGTGGGCCAGGGATAAAAAACATTATAGTCTTTCTTCTCCACAGATTGCTGACTGAGACACTGCGTCCTGGCCTTTTCATAAATGGCCATTTCGCGGCAGTGATTGTTCCGGCTCTTTTGACAAGCTTCTTTTATTAACCTGTCAATTTGCTCTTCCAGCGACGGACTTAACGTTTTTAGAGCGGGATCTCGCTCGGATTTGACGTCATGGCTATTTGGAGAAGCGTCTTCCGCTTCACTTGAGCAATTTACGACGTGGCAACTGTGGAACTGCTCCCGTTTCTTAGACCAAATGTATCCGAGCCCAGTTGTCTCTATCTTCCATTGGGAATCTTTTGCTGAGTCCCAGGAATATCCTAAATCTTTTTGTAGAATCAGGCTTGTCGAATAGTTTGTTCGAGGGGTACACATTGGCATCTTAACAGCCTTTTCAATCCCTCCGTGTAATATCTGGGCAGACGGATTGGTTGAAGATTGTCGAGCGCAAAATCGGCACCATACCAGACTTCTTTTTCTATTTTTGTCTCCGTAGATTGGTAGAAGAGGATCACCTTTTCACCTCTTTGCCTGGTAAGGACGTAGAAAGTTTGCAGTTCTTGTACATTGTATGTATTGAGCGTATCAAGTTACTTATAATGCCGAGGTGGAGCAATTGTGATTTGCAGACTCTGATATGCTCCGGTGAAGGTTTGCATTGATGGGAAGATGGAGAACACTGTGTTGGCCTCATCCTCAGATTCGCTGCCAAAAGCCAAAATAGGAGTAGATGGTCCGGGCTTATTGTTTTCTTTTTGGGGTTGCCCCGAGTAGACTATTTCTTCGTCTTCCTCGATATCGCTCCCAAATATTAGGATAGTAGCGACGGATTTCTATTTATTCTCCGGCTTATGACACCTTTCCGTATTTTCAAAGTCTGGCAAGAAGTACTTTGTGTCTTCATATTTCCGGACTTCGTTTACCGAGAACAGGTTTAGCTCTCCCGTGACGGTGTACTCCGAGCCATCCTTGAAATACTTAATACACTGATATTGTGTAGAAGGGATGACGTTGTACTCATGTAACCAAAGCCTGCCGAGCAAAGCATTATACCAAGTCTTGGCGTCAATAACATGAAATTCGATGTCGGTGACAAGCAGCTCGAAGCGTAGCGTTAGTATTACTGACCTAAACGTCCGTGACGACTGTGAGTCGAACCCGGAGATGGTAATTTTGTCCCGGGCCAGGAGCTGAACATTCATGCAAATCTCCTTCAGCACTCTCACGTTGAGAAGGTTAACGGAGGATCCGTTGTCGACAAGGATTTTCCCTATCTTGATGTCGTGGCAGTACCCGGTGATGTATAACGGGCGATTATGCTCGCACGTACCGAGGAGGAGATCTTTATCGCTGAATGTAATGTCAACCGTGTGGATCTCTACCAGTTCATCTTTCATCTTCTCTTCTGCGAAGAAAGTTTGGAACTGATCGGGCTCTTGTAATACCTTGATCAGGGTATTTTGTGTCTCTTTAGACAGGAGGAGAGCATCCAATATGCTCAGTTATAAAGATATTTTCCTCAGATGTGCTAGGACGTTGTAATCCACCTTGTTTTTCTTAAACGGGTCCCTTGCTGCGAGCTCTTTGACAACTCCATCATCGAGGGTAATTTCCTCAGAGATTTTTTCTTTCCCTTTGTCTTTTTTGCTCGAATCCTTGTTTATAGGTCCGAGGTTCTTCTCATGCAGTGTGCGGTTACGCAGCTGAATATTCTCGCAGTTTTTCTCCTTCTCTTCTTCTTTGAAGAGAGGTCTAAGGGGTGTTTCGTCCTCAGAATCGCTCCCGAAGGTAAGAACTTGGGATTTTCCCCCTTCTGAACTGGTACCAACCATATGACAGTTGCTAGTCGTTTCTTCAGGTGTGTTCGTCGCATTATTTTTGCCGTCGACGAGCACAAGCTTCGTGTTTCATCCTCTTGAAATGTTTTTGATGGGCAACATATCCTTGCCACCGCTTCTTGAAGGTACTGCATTTCTTGGTAGGGTGGGTGACCCTCCGATGATATAGGCAGTAGTCTGGATGTGCTTCTTCTTCATTGAGACATATGATCCCGGGAGTGTTCCTCACGAGAGGTGGCAGCTTCATCCCCATTGACAGGGATTTGGCGAACCGCTTCTCTGTTTTGATCTTGCTCTTATTTTTAGCGGGTGTGCTTTGGTTTGGTTGGAGTACTTTACGACTCATCCTTGCAGCGGATTCTTTGTCCTGATGCTGACACTTAGCCTTTTCGTATATGGTTGTCTCGCGTTCTCGGTCAACTTTGCTTTTTTGAAAGGCCTCGTTTAATAGCATCTCGATCAGGTCTTCTGGTAGTTCCGAGGATTTTAGTGCCGATTCTGTCCCCGGTTCCTCTGCATTGTTTTTTGACGCTGAGAGAGCCTCTTCATCATATAACGATGAATGGGAGACCATGTGGCAACTTGCTATACGGTCTTAGGTGTCTTCTGATGAGTTATTTTCCTCATCAATGTCGCTATCTTCGTCCTCAAGAATATGCTTGAGGAACTCTTCGAGCATGACTGGTGTCCGCGCCTTCTGGTTGTACTCCTCCAGCGCGTCAATGTATTTTCATAGATCTGTGCGCTTGTTGTCATACTCGGCAAGATGCACAGGCTTCTTAGTCTTCTTCCTTTTCTTAAAAGACTTCAAAGGCATGACTTGGGTTTTTTTCCCCTCTTCAACAATTTTCGGTGCAGGACGTGGTTTAAGCATCCCTTCAATGATTTCAGGTTCGGCTTTTCCACCTGACTTCCGGACATGCTTGTAGATACTTCAGCATTCTTTTGGTTCTTGCTGAAAGAACGACTTCCCATGGAGTTTCTTCCACGAGTGAGCATGATGCCTCCTGTGCATCCACCTTTTTTGGAGTGTTCTTCTGGGGTGGGTTTACCCTCCAGTTATTAAACAGCACGAATTTCTCTTGTTGATACTGGTCTTCGACCCAGTTTTTACAGACGTAGCAATCTTCAATTGGATGGCTCACCATTCTGTGATAGGAGCAGTAGTTAGGGTTGTTGACGTCTCCGGGTTGCGATGGACGCCGCTGGTCTGGAAATGTGATGATTTTATTACGTATTGCCAATTCGATCAGTCTCCTCATCTTGTCGAGGGGAAACGAATAAGCACGTCCTAGCCATTCTTCCATGGACGGGCGCAGCTGTGTGTTGTTTTGGTGAACAGCCGGTTTTGGGCCACTCGGTTGTTGTTACGTATTGGCAACGAAGGCCGCTTTCCCTTTACCCTTATTACTTCGAGGGTCCTTATTTGAGGAGGAAGGCTCATAGCCCATCTGGTCCATTTAGACCAGTTTATCTATCAGAGCCTGGAAGATTGTTGGTTTGAAGAATGTCATGAACAGGGACACAGTCGTTTAAGGTTCAAGGGTTCCAATGAACATGCCCACGGTGGGAGATACTTCAATGCGCTGTTCACCCTTAGACTATAGGTTCTGCCGCTGGATCACGTATTGGACCCAGGTTTCTCCCGGCTTTATCCTGTCATTGATTAATGCTATAATTGGAGTGTGCTTGCTCGCACTGGCGAAACGCTGTGTGAACAGCAGTTCCATCTCTATGAATGTTTTTACGGAGTCATTTAGGAGCTCCGAGTACCATTCAAAGGATGTTTCTGACAGGCTACCAAAGAACTGGCGAAGCAACAGTTTGTCGTCGCCTTCAGTGTTGCTGCACAGAGCTCTGAATTGCGTGACGTGCTGATGAGGGTTGCATGTCCCTTTGTATACATGGAATTTGGGGATCGTATACCCGGCGGGTATTTGATTTGATCATACCAGCCTGGATACGGTCTCCCAGTTCTGACGATTTGGCCAATAGCTTTATTAACTTGATGATCTCTTATTTGTTGAGCAATATAATCATCAAGGGCGGCCTTGGAGATCGTTTACTCCTTGGCTACTGATAAGGCCGGAGGAGGGTTTGATGTTTCCCTCTATCATCCTCGACAATTATCGGCGGATCTTCGGCCTGGGGTTCTGGCTGGATCATCATTCCAACAATGTCTTGAAACAAGATAGCCATCTACTTTATGTTAGCAGCTTGCTCAGCGGGTTCCTTGTCCTTTCTCTTGAGCATCCTTCGCAGGAACTCTGTATCGGTCTTCTGCTCTTGGTGATGTTCATCTTCTTTGTCTGGACTTTCTTTCTGTCTGGCAAGTACTGCCATTTTGGTCAACATTTTCTGAAGATTTTTTTGTTGCTCCTGAGCTTTTTTCAGAGACCGAGTTTGTGGTCGGTGACTCACCAAAGCATGGCTTTCTTCTTTTCCCGAAGCCATGTAGACCGTATGTATTGTTATGCCCCCGGCCTTGAGGAATTTAGGTCTATCACCTTTGGAATTTGCCACGAGCGCAGAGTTTTCTTCAGCCTCATTCTTTTATGAGATATTGGAGTTGAAGGAGCCGTTATGACAGGTACCCTCTTAGAAGAAGTCCCCCGTTGTATGGCAGAGGAATGATCTTTTTCTTGTCGGCCTTTAGATTTCTCAGGTCGACGAGAGTAATCTTTGTCGATCATAGAGTCTTGGACTTTCCGCCAAACCCTATGAATTTGCGAAGAGAGTCGCTGATGAGGACACTCCGTCTTTACCTGCACATGGACCTCTACTGGCAAAGGTGATCTCTTCAGCACCGCCGTCGGGGAGTTCTCACATACCCTCTTGAGCGGATCAAAGATGTTTCCGGTTGGAACAACAGCATTGACTTCCACCATTGGAGCTGGTGGGGTGAGTCCAGAAGAGGAGTTGCCCCCAGCTTCTCTCATCCGGCGCTAGTGGCGACGTCGAGCGTGCCTCACAGAAGGTACCGCCTCAATTTTGGAAGAGGCTTCCTCATGCCCCTGGTTTTGCTGAAGAGCTTTGATCGGTGTCAGCCTGTTGAAGACTGACGTCCTTGTTAAAATTTGAGGAAAAGCGGCCATCCTTTCGAAAACCGGCCGTCCAATGGGGGATGCACCTTTGACGGCTTCTCCTGTAGGAGGAGTTGGGAGGGCTATCCATTTTGGGGTAGCCCCTTCAGGTATCACGAGCATCTTTGCGGGCCCGTTTGGATTCTCACTTAGCCTATTGACGACTGAGACACCAGATTTGGATGGCTCGTTAAAAGGGGCCGTTGTAGTTGCTAGTCGATCGAAGACCGACTTTTTAGGAGCTTCTTCTTGCGGCGTCGAGGCACCGAAACTCACAGGTGGGAGCATGGTCCCAAAGAACAATCCAGTAGTGGCTTGCGTAACTTGCTCTACTGGCATTGAGAAAATAGAGACCGCATTGGGCTCGTAGGTCACTCCTCCGGTTAGTGTAGAGCGAGAGTTGTTGTTGCATGCAGTGCATTGAGAAGCCGTTGATTTCCTAGATAGGAACAAGACACCAAGTTTTAGTACCTCGAATCCAAGGGCAACCATAGCGAACCGCGATTTTGTTCGCGAAACACGATACATGAAGTGTGGACTGGAAACTGGAAAAGGTCCCACCGGGTGTGCCTGAATCTATTTACCGTCAAAAAAGAACTGGGATAGATCGGCTTTCCTGAATTTGGGGGCGGATGCTATTTAGACTTCTCTATCCACCTCTCCGAAGATACCAGGTTGATTTATAGCACCGTATATCGGAGGTTTGGATATATGCGACCGATATAGCAGACTTTATCAGATTCTCCCTCATTTGTGAGGGGTTTTTGATTGTGGGGACGCTCTTCCCTGCAGGCGCAAGCCCCTGCAGTTAATTACGTTACCGTATTACGATAACCACTTTCTCCTTCTCCAGCGGTTCACTTCGTGTCGTGTGTTATTTTGTTTTTATGTAGTTTCCCGTGGATTGTATACGAAGACTAGTTTATGCCGTCACCTATAGGGCACGAGTTAGTCCAAATCCGTATATTTTAGATTTGGGTTTGAGTTTTGAACTTAGGTTATATATTCCTTTAGTTCAAAAATATTTTGTTTTATTTAAGGACCATTAATCTAGTTTGAGATTAAGATCAACATAAATATATGAGCATTTGGGCTCAATTTATTTTTAACTAAGGATACGTTACCCATATTTAAGACTAAGATCAACTTATCAATATTTTCAGAATCATTAAATTTTATTAAGATCCAATAAAAGAGCATTTGGGCTAAGCTGCTAAAGACTTAGCCAATTTGGGTTTAGTCTACTCAGTCTTCTTTTTTTTGTTCAAAAGTGCTAAGTACTTATTTGTAGCTCTGGCACTCACGTGTGAAACATGTGAGGCGCTCATATAGGCGCTGTCCAATCAGTGCTAAGCACTTAGTCATTTTGACTGAATATAGAGTGCTAAGTACTTTGTATGGCACTCACGTGGGAAGCACGTGAGGCGCTGAGCATTGATTTCGGGTTTTGTTCGTTCACCCCCTTTTCTCTATACTAAAGTGCTAAGCACTTGGTTAGAGCTCTGGCGCTCACGTGAGGCATTGAGCCTCTCATTTTTTTGTTTCACGTGTATTTCACATGATTGCTTTATTTTTAGGGTGCTAGGTTGCTTTATTTGGTGGCTGTCCAATCAACAAAAATAAGTTTTCTTTGTTATTGGACGCTCACATAGGAAGCACGTGAGACGTTTTAGCTTTTTTTGGCACTCACATAGGAAACACGTGAGGCACAATAATAATGCTAAGCACTAATTTTGCTCACGTGTGTTTCACGTGAAATGCCAAGTTCTTTATCTTTTTAGAGATTTTGATCTCTGTTAATGACATTTTAGTCATTGATGATCATCAAGATTTCTGTTTTGAAGATCTTAGATCATTTTCTCTATTGGAGAACTAAGTTCTTCTTTTCTTTTTTATAAGAACTAAGTTCTTTATATAGGGTTAAACTCTAATTTCGGAGGGATTAAATTCCCAGAACATATGTTCTTTTTCTTTCTTTTTCTTTTTAACCAAGTTCTTTTCTCATAAGTTTTGAGTCTGAAGAACAGAATCTCCCCGATGAGAATTAAATTCTCAACTTGTGGGAAGATTTGTTTTTGCAAATCTCAAACCAGAGGAAGAACTAAGCTCTTGTATGAAGGGTTAAACCTTTGTTTCCATTATACTAGGCAAAGGAGATATTTTGATCTCTCCTTTTTCTTTACCTAGAGTCTTGAAGGAGGGAGATCTTCTTTTTTCTTTTGAGAATTAAATTCTCTGTTATTTATGGAACGTTTTTGAGAGCCTTCTGTCTTTTGAAGAAGCTTATGGAGGGTTGTTGTCATGCCCCGCTTTCCAGAGTACGGGGAAAGAGACGTGGCGGGCCGCGACGTATTTACTCAGAAGTAAATACGTTAAGCGTAAATAAGCAATATAAATGAATCACACAAGAATAACAAGATATGTAATGAAACAACAACTTTTTGTTGATAATCATTCTTTACATACAACTGAAAAGTAAAGTACAATGATAGAAAACGATACCTAAACAATGGCATATGAACTGAAAAGAAAATAGTACAAGTAAGGCCAAAAAGTCCGCCTCCTCTGTAAACTATTCCAAATCGTCCTGGCTGGGCTCGATCTCCTGAGAGTCGGGTCCTCCTGACGAACATTCCAAAGAAAGAAGAGACGGGAATGTCGTCAGCGAACTAGCGCTCGATAAGTCCCAAAAGATAGAATGGAATAAACAAGTAAAGAGAATAGAATTGGTAAATTATCTGTTTGTTATATTAACGTAGTTGTTTATAGCTTGGTACAGAAGGTATCAGTGTATACGAGAGGAGTCCAACTTATCCCGTGGACTATGGTAACCCGTAGTATAAGGCCCCGTCGACAAAACCACGGGACAACGGCATGGATGTTCATGTAGTATCTTTTAGTGACCATCTCGTTCCACTTCTAATACATTCCGTACCAGTCTACCCCGTTAAAACCCCGTAGTGTATATTGTATTGATTTGTAGTTATCAGACTTGCCGAGACCATGGTATAAGTTGTTCATGTAAAATGATTCATGATGTAAACGGTGGTCATGTAGTAAAGTTCAAGGTTCGGTCAAGTCAAGTTATGTTGCATGTTTTATATTGTTCTGGTATTCATGTTCAAGTTCAAATGTTCATGTTTGGTATATTGGATTCATATTGCATTGGAGTTATGATTGGAGTCATGTTTGGATTGTATTCAGATTAGACTAAGACTCAGATTGAGTCAAATACTTACACAGATTTGGATCATGAATTAGATTTTGGTGTTATCGGCAACTGCTGTATATGGACGGCAGGATTTGTGTCTTTTTCCAAGACAATTACTATTGATAACCCCGTTTTAGTTTTGTAGCTTAAATAGGCAACCATCCACTTTCTCCGGCTCCCTGAGGCTCAAGAGAATTGGTCCCGCTTAGACCTATATTTACTAAAGTCCTTAATGTATATTTAATATAACTTGATGGGGTTTTATGAAAAATATTTTATATATACTTTCAAAATAAATCTCAAGTATTTATTTATGTTACTTAGAGTTTTCATGGATGTAAATTTTATAGAACGAAGTAGGTTAGTGAATATATATATATATATATATATATATATATATATATATATAACTTGAATAGCTCAAGGTATTTTAATGTAAAGTTTGACTGTATTGATTTTTGATGGTATTTTCATGAAACTTGTCATTCTATATATTCTAGAAAACATGAAATTTTTATTATATATTAAAAATAGATGATTTGATAATATTTATATAATTATTAAAAATTAATTTTAAATATTAAATAGAAATCCTCGTTTCTCTTAAAAATTGTACTAAAATTCCATCGAGGTCGTATGCTCCATGAGGAGGTCTGCATCTCGCCCTACTAGTCCATGGATGTGCGATAATCCGCACCATCTAATAGCGGGTTCCCCGAAATGGGTTGTAGAGGCATAATCGCAAGGAATTTAAAATACTATTTACAAGAAAATGAGTTTTTATATAGTTCAAGGTATTTTATTGAAAAGTCGTATTTTGCCACAAAATATTGGTTCCAAGATAATCGTGCTATATCAAGATGTGTATATGTGAGAGGTAGGTCATTACCTTGTGAGGTTTTCTAAAGGTATGTTAAACAAAAGTTTTAAAAGATGTCGTATGTAAACTTCATGGTATTTAAACGAAAAAGCTTAAATAAAATTGTTTTACATGGAGTTTTAAAGTGAAACTTGTTTCAAAACATTAGTTAATGATTAACAAGAAAAGTATAATGATATGGATGAGTGGTTATTAAGAAAAAAATTATATTTTTCAAAGTTTTAGAAACAAAAGCCGGTATAACTTCACTAACCAACATATTTTGAAAAGAGATCATTTTAAGGTAGGAAGAGAGGAAAAGAGATGGGACTTACTTGCTAAAAGAATAGAGGAAAGGTAGAGGAACAGAATGGTAGCCTTCGTGTGGTCGCGGAGTCGCTGGAAACATCTCGAATTCTCGCCGGAAATTGACCTAGGGCTAACTTCACTTATACTCTTCTTAGACTTAAGAATTTTTGAGAATTTTGGCAATAGATTTCAGAATGAAGAGGTCTAGGGTATAGGGTTTTATTTATAGGATAAAATTAGGGTTTAGAAATTGAAGAAAGAATTAAAAATGCATTAAAATTGGATTTAAAGCTTCATTTTAATTCTCTGGATAATTGCAGGGAAAACAAACAGAATAGGTGTAGTGGGGAAGGCCAAAAGTTTTAGTGTGCAGAGAACGGGGCCATTCCCTATGGTGGGGCCCAGCGGTTCCGGCCTAGGGCTTGATCTCGCCTGCCAAATTAAAGGGGTGGGGGCTGTTCCCGCCAAAAATTTCTGCGCAAAAGAGTCCAAGGTATCAAATCGCAGCGATACGCTTAAGGAAATGCGAACCAGTATATTCCGGCCTGTATTTTGATAAACTCCCGAAAGATAACAGCTAAATTCTGATGATATTGGAAGCATCTCGAAAAACCCTTCGATTTGATATATTATGGGCCTCATAATTCATCCGGGATCAAAAGTTATATGCTATGCACTGTTCCCTGATTAAAAATCAGGAATTACCTCAATGAGGTATCACGTGCTCACACGTGACCAATGGTCACGTGTTGACACGTGACAATCGAAACAGAAATGAAATAACAAACGGCTGAAGGAAATACCTCAATAAGGTATCACGTGCTCACACGTGACCAATGGTCACGTGTTGACACGTGATGGTTAAAACAACAACATAAACAAGCGGCTGTTAAAGGAACCAATTTGGGGGTCACGTGCCAGCACGTGACAGGCTTTGAAAGCCTTACAGTTTAATAGAATTAAAATTCTAAATTTCTCTAAAATCTTTCGAAATAGAATTAAAATTCTAAAAGCTTCTAAATCTTTCCAAATGGAAAAGGATTATGAGGACCGTTGAATTAAAGATCCAAGGGTGATTAAAAATCACCAATTTATGGAAAAATCTTGGACAATGAAAGATTTCCCCTAAATCTCACTGAAAATAACAAACAGAATATCTTTGGATTTAAAATCCAACGGTGAATAAAATTCACTGAATGATCTAAAGGCTCATATTAAATATGAAAACAAATCAAATCTTTCAATGAAAGATTTGCTAAACAAATTGATTCTTTTCCTTCTCCTATAAATAGGAGCCAAGAAGAGAAGAGAAGGGACATTTTTTTGAGAGAAAAACAGAGAGAGGAGAATTTAATTCTCAAGAGGGAAAAAAAGAAAGGAGAATTTAATTCTCAACAAAGAAAACCCTAGGTGAGAAAAGAAAGGGAATCAAAACTTCAAAAAGAGAATTTAATTCTCACAATTCAAGAGTTTAACTCTTATACAAAAAAGAACTTAGTTCTTCTTCTGGTTGAAGATCTGCACATAGCACATCTCCCCATAAGTTGAGAATTGAATTCTCATCGGGTCAAGATCCTGCCATGCAGATCCTAAACTTAGAAGGGGAATTGAGTTTTGAGAATTTAATTCTCCTAAAACGAAACTAGGGTTTAACCCTAATCAAGAATTTAATTCTTTTACATATCTGGGAATTTAATTGCTTTAAAAAGAAATCAGGGTTTTATCCTAAATAAGAATTTAATTCTTTCACAACAGGAATTTAATTCCTCCAAAATCATAATTAGGATTTAACCCTACAGAGAATTCAATTCTTAAAAGATCTCTGTTCATGAAAAGAACTAGGGTCACGTGCCCCCACGTGATCCTTGAAAAGATCCCTGAAGAAAAGAAGCTTTGAGGCAATGCCTCACGTGCTCCTACGTGACTCCCAAAATGCAGAAAGAAAAAACAAAAGAAAAGAAGCTTTGGGCGCTCTCACGTGTCCCCACGTGACCCCTCAGCAAGTGCTGTAATTATCGATGCATAAATCCCCATCACGTGCCAACACGTGATGCTCTAAAATAAAGATAAAAAGTGTTTAACACTAATTCGCAGATTTGAGGATAAAACAAAAGGAGATCTGGCTCCACATTTAGGGCACCCTCGCGTGTCCCCACGTGACCCCTAACAAATCCCTTTAATATCCAATGGGTGGATTCCTATCACGTGCCCACACGTGATGGCCAGGAAATGAAAAGTGTTTAACACTTAATTGCAGAATGAAGAAAGGGATCTGGTCCCCCCTTTGGGCGCTCTCACGTGTCCACACGTGACCCCTCTTTCTTTAGTGTTTAACACTAAATTGAAGATTATATTTCCAGTGTTTAACACTGATGTTTCTAGTGTTTAACACTAAATTTAAGATTATATTTCCAGTGTTTAACACTGATTGTTTTTTAGTGTTTAACACTAATTTGAGAGTTCTATCTCCAGTGTTTAACACTGTTGTTCTTTAGTGTTTAACACTACTTTTAGCCAAATTGGCTAATTTTTCAGAGGCAAAAGTCCCTCCTCCAAATGAATCTCAGAACTGAGAAAATCAAAGATGAAAATGTTTAGCATTGCTAAATAATTTTGGTTTGAACCCAGACAAATGTTTAATGGTCCAACAAGAGCCAATATTTCTAACTTAATTGGACTTAGCCCAAATTGGCCATAAGTCCTCAAATCATCTTGAACTGAGCACATCTGCTCTTTCAACCAACTCATTGGTTCAAGGGTACATCTCTGAACTCCTCTGATATTTGTCGTTGTAATCCTTCAACGTCTTCAGAGAGGTGATGGGTCCCGACAGCCATACATTTTATGGACCACTATGTCCTTAAACTGGAACTTGGACCACCACGTCCCTAAACTGGAACTTGGACCACCACATCCCTAAACTGCCAATGGACCCCCATGTTCCTAAACCGGAACAATAGAGCCCCCAAATACTCTTTTGTCGGATCTAAACGATCCTGTTAAGTTGATCTTAGTCTGGCAATTAGACTAACGTATCCTTAACAAACATTTAAGTTGATCTTAGCCTCAAATATGGCTAACGTGTCCTTAAACTAACATCCGTCCCCAAATTGGGAATGTTGGACCACTATGTCCCTAAACTGGAACAATAGAGCCCCTAAATGCTCTTTTGTCGGATCTAAACGATCCCGTTTAAGTTGATCTTAGCCTCAAATATGGCTAACGCATCCTTAAACCTTCAAACAGACTTTAGTCCCAAATTGGACTCTAGATCCCCCAATCAACTTTGGCTCAAGGGTACATCTCTGAACTCCTCTGACATCTGTCGTTGTAATCCTTCAACGTCGTCAGAGAGGTGATGGGTCCTGACGGCCATACATGTAATAGACCTCTATGTCCCTAAACTGGAACAATAGAGCCAATTGCTCTTTTGTCGGATCTAAACGATCCAGTTAAGTCGATCTTAGTCTCAAACTGGACTAACGTATCCTTAATAAACGTTTGAGTTGATCTTAGCATCAAATATGGCTAACGTGTCCTCAAACCAAAACCCCAAACCCAAATCTAAGAAAACACGGATTTGGACTAATCCACGTCCTACGGGCGACGACATAAATTAGTCTCCGTATACGATCCACGGGCAACCATAAACGAAACAAACACCCACGACACGAAATGAAATTCTGGAGAAGGAGAAAGTTGTTACCGCGAAGCGGTAGCGTAATTAACTGCAGGGGCTTACGCCTGCAGGGAAGAGCGTCCTCACAATCAAAAACCCCTCAAGCGAGGGGGACTCTGACGAAGTCTGCTACATCGGACGCATCCGTCTAAACCTTCGATACATGGTGCCATAAATCAACTTGGCATCTTCGGAGAGGTAGACGGATAGCACCAATTAGCATCTGCCCCAAATTTCAGGCAAGACGTCCATGTCTTGGCCGTCGTTCAAAGGGGAACAGATTCTGGCACGCCCGGTGGGACCTCTTCCTCTTTCCACTCCACACTTCGTGTGTCGTGTTCGCGAACGAATCGCGGTTTGCTGTGGTTGCCTGGGGATTCGAGGTACTAAGATTTGGTGTCTTGCTCCGTGTAGAAGACAGAAGATCAATGGCTTCAAACTGCACTACCTGCAACTGCAACTCTCGCTCCGTCCTTGCTGGAGGAGTAACTTATGGGCCCCAAGCGGCCTCCATCTTTACTATGCCGGTGGAACAGGTAACTCAGGCCACCACTGGGCTATTCTTTGGGACCATGATCCCACCAATGAGCTTCAATGCCCCATTACCATCGCAAGAAGCTCCGAAGAAGTCAGTCTTCGATCGGCTTACAACTATCGCGGCCCCTCTCAACGGGTCGCCCAAGCCCAATGCCTCAGCTTTCAGCAAACTGGGCCAAAACTCATGTGGGCCCATGAAGAAGCCTGCAATACCAGAAAAGGTTGTTCCGAAGAGAATAGCCATCCCTGCTCCTGAAGTCGTCAAGGCAACTTCTCCTGCCAAAGGGTCGGTCTTCACAAGACTGACTATTCCGGCTCCCGTTCCTGCTCGAAGGTCTGTCTTTGACAGATTGGATACCGCTACTCAATAGACGTCAGTCTTCAAGGGACTGGCACCAGCAGCGCTTCATCTGGACAGGGGGCAAGACAAAGCCATCCCCATCGCTGAACTAACGCCGTCCGCTCGACATGCTCGCCGTCGTCACTGGCGCCAGGTAAGGAAGGCTGGGGGCAACTCCCCCTCTGGGATAACTCCGCCAGCTCCGATGGTGGAAATCAATGCTGCTGTTCCGACCAGGAATAGCTTTAAACCGCTAAGAAGGGTGCGCAAAAACTCGCCAACTGCCGTATTGAAAAAATCTCCTACACCTGTGGATAATGCCCCAAAGGTGAAGCTGGAGCAGCCCCCTCAATGGCTGTCCTCTAAAATTTACAAGGTCTGGCGTCAAGTCCAGGACTCCGGAGTGGATCAAGACTATCTCCGCCGACAGAAAAAGATGAAGGTTCGGCAGGAGAAGGACTACTCTGTCAAGCCACCAAAAGTGACAGCTACTTGGGTACCCACTACAACGGCCCCCTCAACTTCGACCGCTCAAAAAAGAAGGAGGTCGGAGAAGATCCCTGTGTCTTTGGCAAATCGCAAAGACACTGAAGCTAAACGCCCCAAGTCTGGGGGCATGGTGGTGCACACCGTTTATATGGCTTCTCGAAAGGAGGATAGCCGCGCTTCGACGGGTTACCGACCGCTCACCCGATCCGTGATGAAAGCCCAGGAGCAACAACAGAAGCTTCAGGAAATGATGACTATAATGGCCGCACTTACCAGGCCAAAAGAAAGCTCGGAGATATCATTAGAACAGCGGCACGAACAAGAAACTGATACTGACTTCCTACGCAGAGTCCTAGAAAAGAAGGACAGGGAAGCAGTAGAGCAAGCTGCTAACATAAAACAAATGGCGCTCCTCTTCCAAGATATGGTAGGGATGATGTTACAGCTGGACCCTCCAGCTGATGACCCTCCAATCATTGTTGAAGATGATAGAGGGCAAACATCGAATCCTCCACCGGCTCTGTCAGCAGCCAAGGATGAAACCATTTCCAAGGCCGCACTGGATGACTATATAGCTCAGCAGATACGAGCTCATCAGGCGAGTGAAGCGGCCAGCCAAGTCGTCAAAACTGGGCGACCATACCCGAGCTGGTATGACCAAATCAGTTGCCCACCGGGATATATGATCCCTAAGTTCCATGTATATAAAGGGACGGGGAATCCACATCAGCATGTCGCTCAATTCAGGGCCTTATGCGGCAACACTGGAGGCGACGACAAACTGCTGCTTCGCCAGTTCGTCGACAGCTTAGCGGAAACAGCCTTTGAATGGTATTCTGAGCTACCTAACGACTCTGTCAAAACATTTGCGGAGATGGAGCTACTGTTTACACAAAGATTCGCGAGTGCTAGTGGACGCACCCCGATAACAGCACTGATCAATGCCAGGATAAGGCCAGGCTAAATGTGGGTCCAATATGCAACACGATGGCGGAACCTATGGTCGAAATGCGAACAACGTATCGAAGAAGCACCTGCGGTAGGCATGTTCGTGGGTACTCTTGACCCTCAAGCAACTATTTCCCAATTTATGATGTTCTTCAAGCCGACCACTTTTCAGGCCTTGATTGACAGGCTGGCCCAAATGGACCAGATGGGTCATAGACCATCTCCTTCAAAGACAGAGCCTTGGAATGAAAAGGGGAAAGGTAAAGCGATCATCGTCGCTAATACTCAACAACAGCCGAGCAACTCAAAGCCGGTTGTTCGCCAAAACAATGTGCGACCACGCCCATCCCTCAAAGAGAGGTTGAAACGTCCTTACTCATTTCCTCAGAATAAAACAAGGAAACTGTTTGAGCTGGCCACGCGCAACAGACTCATCAATCTGCCGAATCCAAAACGTCCGTTGCAGCCAGGCGATGTCAACGATCTCAATTATTGCCCTTACCACCAGACGGTAAGCCACCCGATCGAGGATTGCTTCGTCTTTAAGGGATGGATCGAGGATCAGTACCTACAAGGCAAGTTTGCGTTGTCCGAAAAGTGGAAAGTAAACCCACCACAGCCGCACACTCCTAAGAAGACGGACACACCGGGGGCAACTTGTTCTTTCATTGAAGAAGCTCCATGGGAAATCGTGCTTTCAGCAAAGACCAAAAGAATACTGAATGAGCTTCAGACATGCCCGGCGATCAGGTGGAAGAACCCGCTAGAACCCCAAATCACTGAAGGGATGCTGAAGCCGCGCCCAAGTCCAAAGATCGGTGGTGATGGCCCAAGTACTCACACCCAGTCGTCGAATCTTCAAAGAAGAAGAAGAAGAGGTCCAAAAAGCCCGTGAAGCCTGGCGACAAGAGCACGGACTTACAGAAACAAATTGATGCGCTGGAAGAGTACAATCAAAAGGTGCGGACTCCCATCACACTCCAAGAGTTCCTCAACCACGTTTTTCAGGAGGAAGATGATGGAGAAAGCTCGTCGGATGAATCTGAGGACTACGTAGCAAGTTGTCATGTGATCTCTCACTCATTGATAGATGATAAAGAGGCTCCTTGCACCGAGAAACCAGGTGCGGGTCCTGAACCAGAACTTCTGTGGCCGTCAGACGAGATGATCGATGCCTTCCTGAACGAAGCCCGTCTTAAAAGCAAAGCCG